>OY754944.1:8017367-8635453 GCA_963576515.1 Cryptocephalus primarius
CATAACTGTTTGAACGAGATTTGTTTCGGTTTGCCGCAATCCATCTAGTCCCGTCAAAAGCCAGTTTCGCGTGGAATTTTGGGAATGAAGGTTGATTTCTTTGAAAATTGGGATTTAGCTAGTATTTATAACTTTCTTTAAAGCTGGACTTGTGCTGAGGTGTGGTTTTTCCCTAAAGTTCGATGCCACCCCTTCTAAGAGGTAATTTTTTTTTAATCAAAATAAACCCGGAAATCGATAGACTGACCAATTCTAAGTAACTTTTGTTCAATAAAGTTTTCTTGCAAATTTGATATTTTTCAAGTTTTTCACGATTGAAACTACACATTTTTCATTAAACAAACGAATGTTTTTTTACCTGTTTTTCACGAATAACTTGAAAAGTTTCCATTTTATCGGAAAACGTATTCAGAGCAAAAATGTAGCTAATAAAATACCAAAGAGATTCGTTTTGAATGATCTCCATAAACCCAATAAGGGCGGAGTTATTGCTCGTTGAAAGATGGTTATTTTTCGAGAACCCCGCAATTGAAAATCTTCAAGCTTCAACAACTTGAAAATGGTGAAATTTTTGGGGAAACTAGGCTTTTTTAAAGTAAGTAAAATAAACCTTTAAAGTGAGCACTAATAAAGTCTTTAGCATAAGAATTGACTGATTTATAACAAACATAAAGTAACACCTTTCTTCATTTTGCTTTTAATTTAAAAATCACACCCTCGCCATTATCACCATGATAAAAATTAAGGGTAACACCCACTTGCAATTGACTTTATTTAGGTATTATTGAAATGATCCATGTGGTTTAACTGGTTTAGAATGCTTATTGAAAGAAAAATAATTGTTTATATAGAAAATTGCATTTTCGTAATTTTGGGAAAAAAGCATTTTTCTTAAATAAATCAAAAACTATTCCAGATATGAACAAATGTTTCGCATGTTAACTGCAGGGTCCGTCTCGTTGAAAATATTCATTTTTTGTTTATCTGTGTATCATAAAAATTGAAGCCGATATGGCGGTTCGAAATTTGCATTCGCATAGTAATTATAACTAATCCAAGCCATTTGAACGCAACCCTTTTCAAAACTACGGGTTGTAAAACCTTTTACTAGCATGATCTTAAAGCGCTTGGATTTCCCTATAAAATGTATTTTTTAAAAAGTTTTAAGTTGGAAAATAAGGAAATTATCGTCGAAAAATATTAATCCTCTTAATCTTATCCAACATTTCTATCTTGCCCAGCAACTGAAAAAATTATTTACCTGAAAATGGCAAATAGAATACTTTTCATTACATTTCGACAGGAAAAGCATTCCGAAAAATTCAATAATGTACCATTTCATTTTCTGAAGACGTGCAAAAAATTAGTTAAGTTATATCCAAGCTGAGCGGAGTACATAATGATTTAATAAAATAGACTGCAAAGGATGGTTAAAATTCAGTTTATGTTTCAAGGCTTAATGCTAAAGTCGGCTACTAAAACTAATTTTCAGTAGTCGCAAGCTTTGCTCCACTTGCTCCAAAAACCTCCTTCATAATAAAAATTTTTTGCTGAAATGAGGATACAGTGTGTATGCAATCGATTTTGGGGTGCATTAAAAACCAATAGAAAGTCGTAAACGTCATATTAAAAACCCATAAATTAACTGCACGTGCTATAATCCCTCTACTCTGCAAGGAGAGTCAGGGCATATTACATTTATATATTCCCAAAGTTGTACAAAGTTTAAAACACGTTTCAGCAAAATTATGTGCGATTTAATATTGTACGATTTACCTTGCACTACTTTCGTTTCTGATAAACGCAGTTTCTGAAAGAATAATTTTTGATAGCTAAACTTAAATTTGTTAAACTGTGCATATATTCTCAGAAAATATGGTGAGATTACAATGTCATAAAAGCAAACAAAGGAAAACCTTAGGTTTGGCCTTTTGTATATTTTCCGAAGTATTCCTCCCTTGATTGTTCTTTTCTCTATCGGAAGTAAGCAACGATACACTTTGTGGAGATAATAATTTTAAAACTTTACCACCAGCTTGAGTAGTACTTGGGTAATAATTTGACATCAATTATCACCGATTTATTAACAGGGATTAATCTCGACAAACATACTAATTAATGACAAATTATTACTAGTCCAATAATGCGCTCATTCCAAATCACCGGATTATCTGTGTGAGCCCTCATAAATTAGTGATAATTGGAATGAATTCATTCTTACCGATATCTTATTATATACTGTAATAATAACTTTGCTATGGCTTTTCTATTTTAAAGAATGTTTGGCTCGGTATCAACGATGTCTATTATTGGAAAAAATGTATTTTCTGAGGAATCGGATGGAGAATATTATGTGTCCCAGGATCTGGAAAAACAACACTCTCATTTAATGTCGAATAGCATCTTCCTGTGGGATTCGCCGGCAATTTTTCCATAAACACCCCGGATGATGTTTTCGCGTTGTTTTTTCTGTAATCGAAATCCCGAACTCCCGGACCTATTCTCAATAATGAGTATTTACCTCGCCGGCTAAGGCTACAAATAGAGCGAGTGCCGGCATAACATCGATTTTTAAGAATTTGTTGTGTCTCTAATTTCCTCTGTGGAGTAATTTATCTTCGGCTTCAAGTGTGACTAATTCTACTTGAGTGATTATCGGCAATACATCTTTTCATTTTTAGACCTGTCGTCGTGTTTTTGCTTTTAATAACGCGAGCGCGAGCATCGAATTTAACGAATACCTGCTGGTTATATGAAACGGAAAAAATTCCGAACGTCCTAGGAATGCTTGAAGTTTCGTTTTTAGACCATCGTCTTGGGACATAATTCTGAAATGAAATTGGGTTTTATTTTTTCCCGTGACTAAATTTTTCGACCGAGTTTACACCTCGTTAACGCATTTAGAACATCGAGTTGGCCGTTTGAAGGAAATCGAATTTACGTTTGGGATAACTGCAAAGGGTGATAAATAATACAGATTTTTTTATGTAGTTGATTCAAGGAAGTATTGGATGTTTTCTTTATGACTGTAACGAACATGTCACATTTGTTTATTTTGGTACAGGACGTAAATTCAAAAAACGAAATCATAATATACTCTTAACATGAAAGTAAACCTAAACAACTGTGTGGTCATTTGAACCAAATATTACGCGACAGCAAATAGTTTTCCGATTAAAATTTAGTCTAAAACCTCTTATCGACACAGAAATACAAGTTATGTAAAATTAGTTTATGGGCGTTAGGCCTAATAGTATAAAAAAACTATGTAACGATAGAACGTGAATGAGCACGTAGAGATATCAAAATAAAGAAGAAATATTCATACGTGGATTGCCATTTAGAATAGAATAGAATAGAAGATTTTAAAGTTCGATGTTATCAAGATTTATGATTCAATGTGTCATTTAGTTTTAGTCAAAAAAAAAAACAAACAAGTCGTCTATCAGCTTTTCAAACGAAAAAGTCATTAGAACAAATTTTATATTTAACAGATTTACGCAAAAATATGCATGCATTAGTAAAAGAAGGGTTTCACTTATTATGTGACATAAAAGAGATCAGAGTTATTTTTGCTTTTACGAGGTTTTTATCTACAATGGCTGTAGACTATACAGAACCAAATCTCCACAGGAAATCGATTACTATTTATTTTATTACTGACAACAATTGCTGACTTTGATTTTTATACCTTCTTGATAGCATTTTTTCTTTTGACTTGTGGATAAATTGTGTTAAATAATTTAAAACTCCAGGATAAAATTGTGTGGCTGAGCTGACAGAAACTGACATTTTTTCTTCTTAGTAACGAAGGTTCTAAATCGTATTTTTGTGTTGAATTTAGTTGAGTGTAGTCTTGAATTTAGAATACACGAGATGTAATTTAACATTAATTTAATTTCGAAAATTATGAAAGCTCGACGATAGCTGCGATAGGCGTTTTTGAAAAGACAACAAATTTTACCGTTGGAATGCTTACAAATTGATATTTGTTTTCTTTATGTGTAACCCTTCCTTGAAATGGACGACGTTCGTTTTAATCTTAAATTTAATACCTTTTGAAAAAAATTAAATAACTCAAGAACTGTTCCACTTAGTTATAGGAAACCTTCATTTTTTTATAAGGTATAACTAGGGCTAGGGTAAAAGGCTGAGCTTAAAAGAACCTTAAAGTATGCCAAGCAACATGGTCTATAAAACCACCAAAATTTGTAAATACAATGACAATGGACCGGTGGAACTAAATTCAGGAACTGAATGAAGACAACTTTGATCGTTGCTTATAATTTTGAGAAATCATAAGAGAACGAGCAATGAATAACGCCCATATTTTACTTGATGTGTGTTTTTCGGATTAGTGTACCTTTACCTTTTCTTTAAATGACATAGTTAAACGTCACAACTGTTATTACCGGGCGGATTCAAATCTGAACATAGTTTACGTGGTAGACACGCAAAAGCCACATAAATTAAACGTATGGGCTGGTATTTTCGGGGATTGTCTTGTTTGTCCTTTTTCTTCCTGGAAATTTGACGTGATATATATCTAGATTTACTTAAAAATGCCATTGATCCTGCTTTAACTAATATGGAGAACAACCCTACATACGTGGTTGACGAAAAACTTGTTCTTAAAGATACGCATAATTGATAACAATCTTATTTATCTAACTTAGTTTGCTCTAATATGATTATTAACACTGTACCGTTTGGTCAACAGTAAATTGATGACCCATTTCACATGAGGCAAACGGTAGGGCTGTACCGATACCCATACCCATTATCGGATATCGGCATATATATTCCAAAATCAACTATATATATATATATATATATATATATATATATTGTTCCATATCCATTGTTCCAAAAAGTATGTAATAATTTCAATAGATTTTCAGATTATCCTCCAGCATTTGAACTATTTAAATTAGGTTTCTGAAAGGATTTGTCCATGGAAATTATTATTGATTCCGATAAATGATGGAAGTTTTGAATAGTTTTGTATTACACTGAAATATAATTAAGATTATAATTATCTCAAATTGAGATTCGCGAAAAAATTCCTTGGAAGAAGTGCTCCCTGGAATATTCATTAATGCTAAAAATTTGTATTGCGCTCTCGTTAAGCATGCGTATGGAAATTCGTTACCAACTTTTTCAACCTTCGATCGTAAAACTTCAATTTGGATTGTCGTTGACGTTCTCAGAAGCTTCACATCGTAAACGTCAGACATTTATACGCCCCAAAAGAAAATATGAGAACCGGAGTTGCTCTTATCATAACTTTCGGTGTATCGTCTAATTTGGTAAAATGTGTTAGAGATTCTGGGGAAGCATCGATAGTCTTTATGATTATTGGATGGGACAGAAGCTACGAGCTGGATCGATCGAAAGTAGGAGACCTCAAAACTTTATGAATATGTAAAGTGTATTTAGATCAACGAAATGTCGGCACATATGAATTTTTAGCCGAAAAATCGAAATTTACGACCGTCCCTCCCACTCCGCTGCTATCCGAAAACCGTAAATGGAAGGACGTTTCCAATTTTTACCGGGCAGACTTCTTGATTTACAATCCCGGCCATAAATGATGTAAAAACTGAGATTAACTGTCAAATTACTCCGTCTACGTGTCGACCACGAATTGTTCCCAAACCCTCACTTATAAATCAAATTCGTGTCAATATGTTTGCATTAGCAACGAACGGACGGCCGGTAAATGCGTTCCTGATTTATGGTTAATGTAAACTGCATAGCAAAAACACAACTATAACCTAGCTACCAGGCGCAGATAACGCTTACATTACCAGCGATCGTACACATCTTTTATCCCTTAATCGTAAAACAATAATAAAAGATTATTAACTTCTGTATGATATACAAAGACACCGAAAAGCAAATAGTATAATTACAAACCTATTCGCTGTGTGACAAAATTTTATGTCATCAGTAACGATATTTCAAAAATTTTCAAATGATGAATCTAATATGGAGTACGAGTCAAGGCTCAAGAGGCTCTAGTAGATTTTGGTGAGGAATTTAACACAATTCTAAATTTTAAATTTGATACATTTCATTTGAAATCAGTTTCAAGTCTAAATGTAAATTTTCGGGCAAATCAATATGACTTACCAATAACTTGAAGAATCAGTCACGTTGCTCTTACATCATCGCTACGGAATTTCTGGAAAAACAAGAAACAATGAAAATTATCAGAACGAAGTTAGAAACAAATTTATAAAATATTATAGTCTCAATATAGTTTGATTTAGCAATAAAAATAGCTGGGGTTGATTACAATAACAAGCACTGATAAAAATCAGAAGAGTTACTATAATATGACTGAAATTGCAAAGTAATTTTTAAACACTCAACCACAAACAGAAAATAACTGGAGAACTACTAGAATGATAAAAACCAGAGAAATCACTATATGAATGATTGTATAAAGAGGAAAAAAAACATTTTTGTACTTATAAGTATCCCGTATTTGAAAATAGGGCCACTTACAAGAAAAAAAATAGGTGTATAATTGGTATTATGAAAGCACGTATGAACATCAACAATCCCTGTAATCAATTTAACATTAAATAGCACAACATTAAAAATGAACGTTTCAAACATACTATATATTTTTGGTTATATTAAAATCATCAGAAAATCACTAAATAAATCTGTTACAATAAATACTGAAAAGATCAAAGTCAATAACGTCAAAACCATAAGAATAACCATCAAAATCTTACCAAGTACACACTGAGATAATCTGTCTGTTAGGAATACACGGAAAACGGGAGTATTGAAGGAGTTAACACTTCCGAAATAAAATAATGTACGCACACGTCGAACACCAGACACTGATAAGCCGTAATAATATCCACGTACCTTGCAAAGGTCCAAAAATTCGGACTGGCGCACACGGAAGCATTACTTATCGCTGGTGTGCGAGCAAAACAACAAAAAAATTACTAGTAAAAAATGCAGAGTAGTCGAAAAAGAATTTCGTAAATGAGAGTTTAGTTTGTTTTTTAGATAACTGAAATAGTTATCTGGATATATTTGAGTACTTGTAAAAGGAAAAAAATACTTTTTTTCCGTGAAACGAGGATAAGGATCCACGTCTAGATGGTTAAAATATGAATTAGATTAAATTAGGCAAAAATGTTCATTGTTGTTGGCAAATTCGAGTCGATTTTACATTTAGTTTAACATTAGTTTAACCTGTCATGAACCCATAAACCTTCAGTGATGATTGAGTCGCCCAAACTTATAGCGGGACGATTCAAATATTTAAGAAGTAAATTGTTGCTGAAAACATAAATCAAGTCAATAACACAAGTGTGAACGAAAAGATTGAATTTTTTATCAGGGCCTCTATCAGGGCCGTCTAACTCGAAAGTTTAGCCCTATTACCAGGACAGGCTTGAGTTAATTGAAGAACAGAATATTACTCTCAAATCGGTGTTATTCTCAAGTGTCATATATTGCCTATCTTGCTTACGATTTATTGGATACATTGGATGAATGTACAATTGATGCATTTATTTCCTACAATTTTTTCCGAGAAGTGTAAAATTGATGGCATTTCCTCGTCAACACAACTCGTAAAAATTTTTTACTAATTCACCGACAATGATAAGAAATCTATGTTTTATAGTCCCAGTTACATTTGGTTAGGAGATGATACACGAAGAGGGCAGAAATAGAAGTATTTTTAATAAATTTATAAAAGACAGTAGATCCTGAGACTGGTTAGTAGATTTTCCTACAGTACATGTTCATTAATGTAATATTTGAATTGAATGCAACGGACAAGTACATGTAATAGAATAATTACATATTACAAGTGTAGAGTTCTAAAAGAAGAAATAATTTATGGGTTTATACAAGCCGAAGTAAAGTACAACTAGGCCATATAAATTCCAGTAGAATTAATTAAATTTATTCTGGAAGCCACATAAATTGTATGCTATAATGCACATGTCTTTTGCAATAGACGAATAATACCAAGCATACATTGGAACCATCACAGAACAATCTCTAAAGAAAGGGCAGATTATAGGGCGATTGAACCATTGAATCACATATTCTTAAACGAAGATTCGTTGGTCTAAGGAATGATTGATATGGAACTCAATTCCAGAAGTGGTTTGGACATCAGAGAGATTTAATCTGGGATAAAAGCAACATCGCCTACTTACACATTGAAACATATTGTCCATGCTGATATTGGCTTGGAGATATCCTTAGACAACGTCAGACATGATTGGCTAATTGATATTCTGAAAACGAAGGAAATCGATAGTCGTCATACAAAAATTATAGCCCACCTCAATTGGAATCAGACAGTATAAATTGGAGTTGGCGAGGAATTGTCAGGAGATATAAATATCACCGTAAGATTCTGTTCGCGTTACTGATTAAAAACCACAATGAAATATTTTCGATGAGACAGTGGATAAATAGCACATGATAATGATTGAGGATCTTAAGGTCCTGGAAGATCTCCTAAAACCGCTTTACAACAAAACCAACAATTATTAAAAAATAAAAACTTACGAATGTCACCAAAAATTTTAATAACTGCCAGTCTCAGCATATTTGGCGCAAAAATAGGAAGCGAGACTGCAAATATTTAGCAACCTTACTTGATTGATTGAAAACTTGTTAAGAAAATTAAGTTACATACAGAAATTTTTAGAAATAATTTTGTGACATTACAAAAAGTGCTTTGTAGTCATGACCTTAACAGAAATTCGGTAGTCCTCTTACTTACATATGTTCTACTGTATTATAGAGATAATCTGAGTAAGAAAAAATTAGTAGACTTTGAACATCAGTATTTACAATGTCGTGCTTGGAGACCACATCATGAGAGCGTTAGGTAGAAACACGAAAATTTCTAAAACTCCTAATAATCTCTTCTAAAATTTTCATCCTTTGCTAGTAGTTGGCACTTCAAGAATAGGAAGAATATTTTTAACTTTACCTTACAATTTTTGATATTTGTGGTCTAAAATTTACTATCATGATAATAATATTGGAAAGAACGTTGCCTTAATTGATCATAACTTTAGACATGAAATATGCATTTAAATGTGTAATGTTTTAAATGTAATCCAAATGTAGATATCTTTGTGCTGGTATTTTAAAGCTGGGGCAAATTTAATTACAATTTTGTTATTTGTTATTTAGTAAATATTAATTCGGTTGCGACAAATGTGTGAACATTTCATTATACCAGGCTGAGAACGAATTTCCAGCATGTAAAAACTAGTCGTATCACAAAAATCATTTATTACATTAATATTTTTTTTGTTGCAACGTCAGTTGTGTACAATTCGTCACGTAATGTTTGCAAAAAACATCGGGTACTACTGTATGCATGCAACTTCTGCGTATTTCCATTGTGCAGTCGCAGCCACACGATTCACGAGAGAACAAAAGCATTAAATACGGTTTACGGTTATTTTCATTATTTAGAGCGCCGCTTTCTGAAACGAATATTTACAAATTGTTTGAATTAGATTTGTTTTCAGCTTTATTTGCCTTCCGACTTTTCTACGTTGTGGTACTGGCCGGCCGGTGAATTAGAATACTAAATATTTCATCTGGAAGCCGTGAGTTGATCAAACATTGCGGCAAATTGAACTTTTCCGTCGGTATTACAACCGAGTCGACAGAAATTAAAAAAAATATCCCCGGAACAACGCCGGCCATTATTTATGGTGTCGCGTTGATGCGACAAAAAAAATTAATAAGTGCTTTAATAACGACTTTCCGATGGGGACTCCCAAAATCCAATATTAAATTCTGCCTAACGAACTTTACTTACAGGAAACCCTGGGTGAGGAATTTCATTAAAATTAACGTTTCCAATAAAACATGTTAGCCATAGTCCGTAACCTTTCCAGCAATAAAACCTTGCAGAGATATTATACGGGCATAAATGCTATGTAGTTAATGGAGTTTATTACGGTGGCTAGTTGTATTTATCGCAGTTACTATACTGTTGGTCTAGCAGAGACAATACAATTTTTATTGAAGAGGTATTAGTGGTATTGAGAGTGTTGCTCAAAATCAGACACTTATTCAAACGTTCCCCTAGACCAATATTTCCACTTCGTTGGGTGACGTACATGGGAACGATTAAATGCATTTTATGTTCATAGGACAAGTCTATATAAGATGAATAATTTATCTCTGAAGTGTTAATAAAACTTGCTTGATGGGCGAATATATTTGCATATTTTCAAAAAAAAAAAAAATAATAAAATTGAAGGGAACCCTAATTACCACAACAACGTTTTAAAATAATTCAAGTAATAAGGTTTTATAGTGTAACTAAAACTTGTGGACTGTGGACTGTGTGGTTGTATCAATTAATTTCAATACGGAATTGGCATGAGTTTTATAGGAAAAAGTGTACTATATAAATTTAATTTCAATTTTCAATAATTAGGTTTCCAGTACCAGTACCTATAGGTATGGAATTATATTGAAGGTGGATTATATATGAAATATATAATAGCTGTAAAACGCTAATCAATTAACAGAATATATTCGAAAAGAAGAGTGAAGGAGACAATATTTACTATACGTTCTTTTTTCACAACAAATGAAACCGTTGGCAATAATTTGTTATATAACGATTATTACTGTTTAAGTATATAAATAAATAAGATCGTCAATAAGTAAAATACTAACAACACAGAAAGAAATTTTCGAAAACAATGACAAGTCACAAATTTTTGCTTAAATGTTAGTATGAATCTTTGTGTATTGCAGAAAAAATGGCAATGACGTCATCTGAAACGAAAACACATAATGGGATACCTGGTTAAGTTTTCGTCCTATATTACCTGTAAAATAATTCGTGTGAATCATGGTCTATGCTTCTATTTCAAAACCGATGACACTAAAACCAAAAGAATCGACAGGAAAAAGTGAATGTGAACCAACTGTCAAATCGAATAATATCTTGGATCGCAGAAAAATTTTCTAAATTCCTTCTAGATATTTTCAAATATTATTAGGTACAATGAAACTGTCTTTATTAATATTTTTCCATTGGGCGTTCCACTTGGAAGCAATTTAAGGGATAAGAACAAGTTCAAACACAATTGTTTGGATAGAATCAGAGACCAATATATTTGAATATTTTTTGATAGCGTGCGACTTTATTTACGCCGTATTCGACGGCCACCAGAATTCAATTAGCCCAATTATGATAAAACAAACATCGAACATGGTCAGCAAACTATTTCAACACAATAATTAGCACATGTGGTTCCAAATAATTCCGTTTAATCAGTTGTAACCGAACAATTAGTATTTAGGTAATCATCTGCACGTGACAACCGTAGTTAATTTTAATCAAAATTTAGCTGCCAATAACACAATTCCGCGCCAAAAATTTATATCGTCGCGTCGAACGTTTGACATTCGAATGGGTTGAATTTTTTTAATCAGCGACTCGTGAAGACTCGCGTTGAGCTTTCAATAAGGAGAGTGTCTCTGCTAGTGAAAAGGTCCCCGTTCGGATTTCGTGGGGGAGTGATGGAGAAACGATTAATTAAAATTTCTCGGGCGAAAGCGCTACTTTGCTCAGCCGTAATTTCAATTCTCGACATTATCGTTGCTACGGCATTATCTCTTTTCGGAGATCTGATAATTCAATTCCGTTATTATATATATGTTAAGTAGCCTCCGTGGGGTCTTTCTTGTTGTCGACCCGAAGAGCCCCCCCATGATATCAGAGTAGTATGTGGTATTTCGTAACGTATCATTTTATATTTATTTGGATGGATTTTTGGTTAGAAATTTATAATTTATAACAAACCGAATTTGGAAATTTTTCGATAACGATGAATATTCGTTTCCTACCTAAGTATATATAATATGCATTTTTAAAGGACGTGAATTCCACACTACTTTAGCCTCTTGAATAATTAATCGATTGATTTATTTGCAAGGCTCACCTGCCTAAATTATTTATGTAGGTAGGTATAAAGTTTCCATGTATGTTTCCTCAGTTCAGTAATGGACGACATTAGAACTGATCGGAGGAAATGAAATAAAATGGGAAAAATGTTAATCGTATCTATAGTGCCTAAGGTAAACATCATACCTTCAGAAAGTGCACAATCTACCTCAAACCTAAAAAAATTAACTGATTAGTTAAAAATATGGAAGATTTTCTTTGGTAAAAATCAGGATAACAAAATTTATGTTTAATTCTGACCATCTTTGGTTTGGCTTTGTTATATTGCTAGTACAGAGAATGTTGAAAAAACAAGTCTCGTAATACTTAAGGGGGATGATATGGCTCAAAAGGTGTAAAAAATCAAAGTGAAAATATGTGCGAAACGCTTAGTTTTTGAGTTATAAGGCGTTTAACTTTTTGAAAAATAATAAATTTTCTTAATTATCTTTAAAACTGTTTCCAATTGTATTGCAAAATCCAGGACTCATATTAAATAGCCCCAAAAATAAATTTTTGTGCCAAACTGTTCACAAAATTTAACGAAGATGTTCGAAAAAACAAGCTTTTGACGTAGAATGTGTAATCATGTTTTTTTCACTTCAAGTGCGGTCGTTTTCTAGAAAATCGAGTTTGATGAAAGTTGAAAATGTTTTATTTATGAAAAATTCCTATTTCGTCCAAAAAGGTACCATGAAGTTTAAGGGGACATGGGATAATTATGGTGTAACCAGAAATATGCAGAAAAATTGGGGTGAATATGGTAAGGATTTGAAGTAATGGATCGAAGGATTAGCATATTAAAGTTTTGCCTTACAACCTTGGCTTCTCACATCTATTGGCTGTAATAAATAATCGTAAGAATTTGGAGGTGATTATTAAAGTTAATAATTTTATTGAGATATTTAGTGAAAATTTAATAACAATAATTTAACTCTAAATCATTTCACCGCACTGTACAAGGTTCCGTAGTGTAGCGGTTATCACGTCTGCTTCACACGCAGAAGGTCCCCGGTTCGATCCCGGGCGGAACCACTTTCGTTTTGGTAAAATGGCAAAGAAAATGACTGCTTTTTATACACCTACCAATTCCCATAAAGTATTAAATAATTTATGTGCTACATGAAATCATGGGTTACAAGGACTAAAACTAATTAAATGTGTCAGAGAAAGGTCCGTGATTTGGAACTCTTTCGAGAAATCTTTTAAATATAATATTTTCAACGTTTATATAACTTGTGAAGTGCTCTAACCCCACGGCGTAAAAATTATCTATGTTTTACTAAACTCTAAAGTTCCCATACCGCAAAATTTCTCCTTTTGACTCCGGTTCCATAGAAAATCGATAAGACGACTTGGATTTACTTTAGCTTACATTTATTTACTTGCAAATTGCTGCAATTACAGTTAATGAGATAACGAATTACCTTGTAAAGAAAACTTTAATGTTTCTCTCAACTCTCAAGTTGCAAATGTAAACTTTCTCGTTTTCGTAGTAGGTTACAAGTTGCTAGAAACGATGGAATATAAAGTTTGTTGGCGATTTATTAATGTAATGTTTGTTAGTGCATAAACAGTCTTGTTACAAGGTAAATGTATTTATTTGATTGTTAAGCGGCCTGTTATATGTTACAATATGTATCCCAAAAAAGGCTGTCTCTAGCCCGCGGGGTTTTCCAATTTCACATTTTATATATTTTCCCTTGAAAATATCATATGAATAAATATACCCACGTTAATACTCCTAATCCATTTTAATAATGTAATATCTCCATACTCGCTTCTCTACATGTTTTCAGTCATTACCTGGGAGCGCTTTGTAAGACCACATTCCGTATGCAACACCATCGCATTTTCTACATAGAAAATACGTTTTCAACGTAACAGTCTCCCTTTTCTATCGCATTACTCTTTGAAAGAACTATTATCTTTTCATAGTGGTACACTAACCTGTCATTAGCGCCGCCTCTTTGCATTTTAAAGCCAAATTACACTCGCGATACTAATGCTTCGAGAATGATGGGAAGCGTATAAGCGGGCACGAGGTAATGGGACCAATTGTGAGGGAATTGTTCGAATTTGACAGTAAGCATTAGTAAAATGGTGAATATTATTTCGACTTGTCCTTTTATAAAATAACGAGTTTCTGACTTGAGGCAGTCGTTTGATGTAATGATAGAAAAAGACTGTGTACACATCATTTATAAAACAAGAGAATAATACAAGGCAGTCAGGCAAGAGACAAACGAGTTCGATCCAAAATAATTATAAGCGAATTACTTCAAGAAGAAAGTGAGGAGGTGAAGGCACCGGTAATGGAATTTTTAGACGAAACCTTAACACGTGATAAAATAGTACTGGAAATGATTGAAACACACTACTAGTTTGGAAAGCAAACGATTTTCATGTCTTCAAGAGACGATTTACTCTACTGTTAATCGTTGTTGACTTAGCTGTACAATCACAAATGTTGGAGGTTCAGCAAAAGTATTTGAACTGTGAAATGAGTGTAATGGTTTAGAGATCATTCTCTAAACTTTCCTAAGTTTCGTCATATCGTTGAAAGAGCAATAAATTTTAATTCAAACAAGTTAATATAAGATACCCCTTTGACGTATCGTCGGCCAAATATCCGCTCTCCAGATTAATCTTTATAGAAAAGATCCGCTTTTGTGATAACTTTGTCGTAGCTCCAAGTGCATAGTAAAGTGCCAGTAAAGTACATCATTTCACGAAGAATAACGGGATTTGGGAGTATTGTGCTTCCCTATACATACCGTGGACGTTGACAACCGGAATTCAGATTGATCGATGGATGGAAGTTTTCCTGAGCCGAGCGTCTTTAAAACGCGATGTGTTTGATGTATCGGGGACAAGTTATAGCGGGTATTGCGTCAATAAAACACAAAAGCGACGTGTTAACGTTCAACTGTCTACGCTCCATTCGAATTAATGATTGTATTTTGTTGGGAGTTTACGAGAAAAGTACATACTTCCCAGTGCGGCGGCGTGTGGGATTAGCTACAGTTTTAGTCACGTTTACAAGGAGGTTAAGTAACGGCGTCTCGCCAAGATGATAAACAATAATCCAAACAAAATGTACAACTGCATGCTGCAAACGACAATATTTTAACTAATAATAATCGGTTTAATAATGCAAGAAATTCGAGAGTCTCGGATTCCTTTTCTTAAGCGGTCTCTGAAAGGTCTAAAGCCTAATTTTACGAATGTGATCAAGAGCGTGAAGTATTGAAATTAGCAAACTCCATCACAAATAATTTTCCAAAATTCCTTCAATTTCTCTCGACCATTTGGATAAGGTGGTTTTCCGACCCACCTGGGAGACCAATGTAAAATTTCATTTTCTAGCTTTTAAGTTACAACTGCACAAATGTCATCCACTTTACCTCTTCTGAGATAATCGAAATTCGATGTTTTTATATTTATTAGTGCAACTCATAACCTAACATATGTGTTCTTAACTTATTACTGAAGAAAGATTTTCAGCTGTTAAGTAACTAAAAAATCAGAAAAGAATGCTCAAGTCAATATTTTCTGGATTGAAATAATTCTCTCACAGCTATATTTAAATAAAGAGATATCCACATTAGACTAAATCCGCAATAGTATTAAAGATGATTTCCATACTACTCAGAAAAATCGCGAAAAACTATGGAAACGTTTGAAGAAAAAATTGGTTTTGTTGTATGAAACTTAAAAACAATTCTTGAAAAGAGATGAACTTGCCTGTTGGAGTAGAAGAAATTTTCGGACAGTAAGACAATTTAGAGCAGAACTTTCAGTGTCCTAACACTCTGTAGATATATTTTGAAAATACCTTTTCTTAAATCTCTCTTTTCCATCTATTGCTATCTGGACTGCGTCTTAATTTTTTGTAGAATTAATCATTAATTCGTTATTTTCGTATCTTTTTTGTTGTACTTTGTGAATATTTATCTGAATTTACTGGTAAATTATGTAATCTCGATTTTTTTGGTGTTTCGTTACTGTGCATTATTATTACAACTCTTAACGATTACACCAGAAGAAACCCGTGACATTGACCAATTACCGTGAAGTAATTGGTGTCTATCCACACTCAAATTGTCAGAATTCTGAAGAACGAGACCTGAAGAGATCATTCTATCAGAATCTTTTTTTGGCATCAGAATTCTTTTCTGGTACACTGCTCAACAACAGAAGTGGGCTTTTTTATCCTTCTAAATTTTGTCACAAAAGATATTCCTAAGAGAATTGCAGTGGAGAGTGTCCTGAACACAAATTGATACGTTACCCTTTTTACTTTATCTTGTCCTCCTTTTTGTTTTTGTCTCTTTGGTGAATCAGTGCAACTTGAGCAACTAGTACGTCGAAGACGAGAAGGTTTATCTCAAGTGGAAGTCGTTATGAGACTAAATGTGCCTCAAAATGTTGTAAGTAGGCATGAAATCGGTATTTAGAGACGAGATCTGCAGCGTACACAAAGAGGGGAGGACGAGAAAGAGCCACAACTCATGCTCACGATCGTTTCATAGTTCTCACGGCAAGAAGAAACAAAACATACACGTCAATGGAAGTTTCAAGACGGAGGCATTGCCTTCTACTTTCGATAAATCAAGATTTCGTTTATGTACATCAGATGGTCGAATATTGGTATAGAGAGAAAGAGGATTACGACACAATGAGCATTTAACTTGACCATAATACTGAGGAACACGTTTTAGAGCCTATTTAAATTCATATAACGCCAGTCTCAACTAGCTGAGAAAACCAGAGTGTAGAGTTCAATTCCTTCCCACAATTCCGACCTCGAAAACCCTTGACGGGACAAAAGCTCCATTCTTGGCGACGACGTCGCGAGGCTCCCAGGAAAACGGCGCGTTGCGATTCTTATGGTTAACTACTTTTGCGGTAATTGTTATTTATTATGAATTACGGCGCGCTTACTTTGCATAAACCTGCTACGAATCCGGCCGTTCCGGGGACGAGAAGAGAAAACGCAAGGCGTGGACAAACAAAAGGGTGATTCTCGGATAAATGGGTCGCCAGGAAATTCGGGTCAACGAAATTAATAAGGACGGCTACTAAATTAAATTCCTACCGCCTGGAGTGAACTTGAGGTTTTTTCCGAGTTCATCGCGACAGTCGCGCAAATTGCTCGACGTAAGGGAATAAATTATTGCAGAACGTTCACGATAAGGGGAAGCCAGTTGCGTAGTCTTTTATCAGACCTGCTACACCGCAGCAAAATCAAAAATAGGGTCCTTAAAACGAATTTGCAAACTGAAAAAGTACGACACCTACTTTCTACCATTGACGTCAGCTTGACCCCATCTTATAAAACTCTAGGTTGAACGATATGGCCAATTAATATTATCCAAGCTGGCCTGAATGATAATAAAGCGGGAAAGACCAAGGTTATTACAATCGAAATGGTTGCCAGATCAGGATTTTTGGCAGGATTTCTCGCTCCAATCACCGAATAAATATCATATCAGAAATCTGGATTCCACACACTCCAGAATATTTCTCTCGCAGAGACATGAAGTTATCTGAAATATTTCGGAATAGATAGAACAAATGACGAATAAGAATTCGCTATCCACGGACATATACATAAAATATATTCCCGTTGAAATATGATATGAATTCTGAAATACGTAAGTGGAGGGGAATGCAATCTCGCAGATGGAGAGTTTGATAAACTTTAATTATATTGGCTGCGTTTTGGAATAAATTTTACATGACGTTGGGTTCTATGGTATAATATGCCGTTTGATTGTTTTCAGCTCAGTTTCCTGTCTGATAGAATTATTAGTGTAGAGTTAGTAGACGGTAAATAACAAGTTGATAAAACTTACCGTTCGATATCGAAATATTATTTCAAGCATTAAAAACATAACTTACAACTGAAATTAAACAAATTACTTGTAACACAAATATCAAAACTGATAGATAAAGTTACTTGCTATATGCGAAGTAGATACATGCTACACCCATGAATTGATTGATCTTCTGATTACCTTCTACATAGGTCAAATTCGAATTGGGAATCATTCATGAATAAATTCATTTTTCTTTTAAGCGACTCACCAAAGTGGAAGTGGGGCTCTATGGTCTCCGACTCGTTGGCATAACTACTACAAGACAAAGAGTGAGATGGAAGTAGGACAAAGTACTTCAAAAGAGTTGGCTGTAACAAAGGATTCACGTCAATGTTACTTAACGTGATTCTCCGTATCGATAAAGACGAAGATCAAGGAGATAAACATTGACTGGGGACAGTTTCGGTGTATAAGCTTTGTTTTAAAGTTCGCCTAAAGTTTGAAAACAGAGGGTGGGGTGGGGTAAGAAGTGATTACAATGATGTGAACAGTTGAATACGGTCTTATCAAAGATGAGTGCGCTTTGAAATACACGTGAACAACTATTTGAGTTGTGATAACACGTACATATACACAGATAAGTAGTCATTTAATTTTAATGTTAATAATATATTAATATGAACATAAATTATTATAAAAAATACTTCTTTATTTTGGGCAATGCTAGAGGGAAAACAAATTTTAAATTTTATTTATACTATGGGTGTTTCACACAAAACAAAAACCGGGCTAGCTTTGGCATAAGAGAGCCTTACTTAATTTGGATTTAACAGGTTGCGGTTAGAGAATATTAAGAAACACATTTTGAAATACGTGATCTATTAAACTGCTGATAATAAACTGATAAACTGACTGACTGAAGTTTTATATAAAAACTGATGCAATGACCCCTTCTAAAAACTCCTGTAGCTATCGCTATTGCTTCCTGCAACTATAGTCACTAACTAACTTAACTAAGACAAATACATTTGTCTTTAGTGTTTAGTGTTTAGTCTTTAGTGTTTTGTATACAATAGTTTTCATATATCCCATAAAAAGTCTAATAGCGTAGCGATCAGATGATTATGATAGCCATTCTACTGATCCTCGTCTCCCTATGCACCGATTTGGAAATATTAGGTCCAGGTATTGCCGGACATTGATTAAGTAATGTGGCGGTGCTCCATCTTGCTGAAATAATATCATATTTGCAGGAACTTGAGGGTTTTTCGGACCAGGATGTAAGTTGGTCAAAGTAGTTACATTAAACAGTTTGGAACATTGCTAAATGATTATTTCCATTCAAACTGCTATCTATGTAAAAGGGACTAATGGCATAATTTCTAACTATTCCTTCCCAAATATGAGTCTTTCCAGGATATTGGGTTGGTTATTTAAGAAGAAGGTAACTCGACAAAAACAAAACAGGTTCTAATTGGATCAATATGTAATCTAACACTTTCATCATTTGTTCGCAGAAATTCATTCTTCTATCAAAATCGTCTTTCATGGACTTCTGAATTGATATCATTTTATAGGGATGCATTCTATTTCTTTTAATATTAGAAGAATCGTTAAATGGCTAACATCCAATTCAAATTTCGTCAATTATGATGATTGTACTAAATGTAATGTTAATATTTGCAATAACTTTGAATAAATAAACATTTTTGAACAGGCAATGAAGAGACCTTTTAAACCTCCATTTAAAAATCTGAGGGTTATAACTGTTACTTGCATGGGTTCGATGTACTGATAATTTTATTGGTTGCAGGATGCCATTTAGTAATCTAAAATTGATGAGTCACGGGATTCTTTTATAAATAAGCACATTAATTGAAATAGTGAATTCGTTCCATTTGGCTGGTTCACACTGTATGCATGTTTGTTGCAAGCCGACTTCCTAAAAGATTCTGTCATTGAAGACTTGTTAAAATATTCGTTTGTTTTGTCAACAGGTGTGCTTCTAATATTTACTATAATGATTTTGTTTCGTTGTGAAACTATTTTAATTAAAACTATTTATGTTCGTCTTAATTGGTAAATGATTAAGAGTCTATGTGACGGTGAATCGCATTCGATAATTTTCTCGTTTAAATAAAATACATATCGTTATTTATAAAACATTTAAAGTTACGAGCTTCAAACACGCCAATCAGAACATGTATGGGAAGTAATGAACTTGTAAATACAAATCGAGATATAGCCTTTAATTATCGCGGAGAGAAGTTGTTTATTACCTTTTATTATTCTCCAAGTATTTTAATTAGCGATTAAAATGCCCGACGGAACACTGTTAGCAATCAAAATATTCGATCGTTAGGTGGATCAAATTGTGTGTTTTATTGATGGAGAAACAGGGCATTTCCATTAGGCAGGTAAATCGAAAATGACGCTTAAAATTACGAATAACCATGACTATAATGATTTATTCAATATTCATTAGTCGTGTAATAAAATGTAGTTGCGAAAATATAAAAATGTTTATCTCTTATATCTTATAAAATGTTATGAATCCTTTCAGGTATATATGAATTTGTTTTACCCCTCGTCCTTCTAGAAATAAACTCAATTGACACTTTATACTCAATATTGAATTGCACTCTACCGATGTTTGAGATTAAAAAGGATTAGCAATACCCAATTTACAACGGATTCGCTCTAAGTTATTTTGTACTTAACATAGTGACTACCAGAGCACTCGATATTTAGGGACATTATTCAAAATGTCCTTAAATGTAACTAGATACAGAGGATATTAAAGTAATTCTAGAGCTAAATTACTTCCTTATTAAGGATGCAGATAATCTTGATTCGTAACAAACGATTCATTTATATATTCAGTCATAAAGCCGAATGTTTAGCCATTTTGAAATTTTCACTCAATTATGACAGGACCAAAAATGAGACATAATTGAGTAGTCTTTGCGTGAAATTCCAGTCAATTTTTCATAGTGAACGTGCCTTGAAGTAAACTTTGAGCCAGTCTATGAAGCGCTGTACATATGAACATAGTGAGTTTCCAGGAAGGAATGTAATTAATGTTCTTGAATCTTGTTGGTGGGCGGACAAGATTTTCTCTATTATAGATCGATTTGAAATATCTAAAATTTAACTCGTTATGTCGTTCTGACATCATAAAGTCTCCCACCGTGAAAGATTTTTCGAGCTTCTATAGAGCTAAACGAATTCGACGCCCCATTTTTCACTTTCTTCCCTCATTTTTCCCCGCCCGCACATATTTTATTTTTTAAGCCGCATCACAAATCACCGATCAAACCCACCCTCACGTATACACACGGCACATATCCGTTCGCACACATCATCAGTGTAAATATGCCACTCTCCTCCCGGTCGGACGTTTGACAGCCGTGCACTTTTCACTAGCAGCGGTCCGCTGTCAACGACAACCCCCGTCGCGAGTCGCGGCCCCCGTAACGCCGACGGGTCCTCTCTGACAATGACAAAACATCCCTTGTTTGTTCTAACGGAAAACGGCTGATGTGCCCTCCGAAGGCGATACGCGCCCGAGCTATCAGACGGCCATCGGCGTCCGTCCTTTCCGCGTATGACAACAATTCCCTCTTTCAATCCGTATAGGTTCATATTTTCAAATTTTAAAGGATACTTACGGTTTTGAATCTCTCAAGTTGCGTGCGAAGGCGCTGAATACTTTTCTGGAAAAAGAATAAACCGAATTACTGAATGTACATTAAAAGAAAATTCATTTTTTTTATGCGAGTGTATCCTCTCAGTAAAAATTCGTGTTCTACAGTAAGGTAGAGAAAAGTAGAGTAAAATTTACGTTTTCTTTTCTGGCACTAAGGGGATAGTGCACGGAGAGTTTATGGCTCCTGAACAGGCATTAAACGATAAATATTAAAAGGAAGTGTTTGAAAACTATTATTCCAGTCTTCTGCTCGACAAAATTTGTCAAATTATGTACGCTTACAACTTAGCAAATAATCTTCAAAGAAATAATTACTATTTGTTCTGAAAGTACCAAAAACCTTTTGTTTAGCTGCCACCGAGCTTAACGAACCCCAAGACAGCAGTTTGCTTAGAACTTTTCCATCAAGATAGTAATTTTTGTGCGCAACTGGCTCATACGAGACAAACTTTGAAAATTGGTTCTCAAAATATAATAAACCTTTATTTTTCACACTGCACTCGATAGGACTGGCAGGACTAGGTTTCGGTATTACAGAAATATAGGTCGGTTAGGAAATGTTGCCTAATAACATAAGACATTCATCTAGGTCCAGAAATAGTTCCACTGGACATTCTATATTTGCAGATGGACGGTCTATGGACGACCACATGAAAAGAGGCGTTTCAGTTGTGGACGACCTTAAGACATTCATTATAATAAAATTTAGATCCATATTACGCCTATGCCAGTACACGTTTTGTATTGGACTTAAATAAGGCGTGCAATATTTGTTTGTCAAAGACTTAAAGTGGACCTTGATATATTAGACAAAAAATGGAGTAAACCCGTATGCTTATTGAACATATGGTGTTATATGGCCTATTGACATACCAGATGAACTACGTGTACTGGGTTTCAAAACCAAAACAGTGCCTTCAGCGTCGCTATAGAATTGTTGCGCCATATCATTCCCATTGCCTTCAAAATATCAAACTGGTCATCTGCAGGTGCCAATATAGTTTCCTAATGCCCAATTTGTCTCAAATTGAAGTAAATTTTTGAAAAAAGTATAATAGCCAAGCAAATATGTTATTCTGGGCTAATTTTGTCACTGCAGCTACAGTCGCGAATCGGTGTTTAAGTCTGGATTTGGCAAATGTAACACAGTAGAAAAAATTTCTCTATGTTTATAATCACTTTATCTTAGAAATAAATCTTAGATTATTGACGCAATTAAAATAATATCTATGTAAACAGACTATACGTGACCTCGAAATTCTACAACGAAGCACAATGGCAATTATAGAAGCAACTAACATTTTTGTAGGGATAGGAGAGAAGCATCTATAAAAGTTAGAAAAACTTCAAATCACAATCACATCACACTTTGTTATAAATGACTTTTATAGCTGCTACTAACTATTAAGAGTTATTATTATGATTTTTTTGTGCCTCACCATGGCAATGTTTCGTGGTGAACTTCTAGCGGCACATTATTTACGAAACGAATTAGATGAGAACTGAAACTGTACAATAAGTATATATAAATGAGAAACATGAAATAACCAACTATTAACTATACAAAAGTAAGTATTTTCGACCAACAAATCAACTAGTCAAAGTAGCAAAATCGATACCTTGTAAACACAAAAGCGAAATAGCCTCCCTCTTATCCAATTTACTTCTTCCAAACCTTTATTAATGAAGCATTAAATTTAATATTCCAGCAAATCCTCTTGTTATTATAAATTTTTTCCTAATCAACTTCAGAGAAATTTTACACTTCTCAGCAAGGCGTTTAAATTTTATCACAGGTAGTATTTTGGGCTGCTCTTCTAATAAAGGTTCATTAAATTTAATTAGCTTACACTAGCAGGATTTCTAATGGACTCGAGAAATTTGAAAATTAAAGAGCTTTGAAGTTTTAGATTGTTGCTTTCGCTTTAGGGGAATAATTATAAGACCGGATGAAAATGAAGGTTTTACCTGCCTATATCATAAATGAAACGTAAAAAGTCGGATAACTGAATTTATTAAGGTTGTATACAAAAATACACGGATATTTCCATTTTATAGCGAGCTATAAAATTGAAAAACACTGCAATAACACTTCAATCAGTTTTTTTTCTGAGTCGTTCGATTTCATACAATGCGAGCTATCAATCCCTCAAAAACAATTTTATGCGACCTATCAAACTGAGAAAAAAAGGAAGTTGTTTATCCAACCTGCCCTGATAACAGCGCAACCTTGAGTGACCTACATACAAAATGTATTAAATCAAATTATATAAATTTTTATGATCGAAGGGGGATAAAGGCGAGCCTTGATAAAAGAGAAAAGTTCTGTCAGATATCGTACATAATTCATTCCGAACCTCCGGATTCGGTAGTTTTCCTTCCGGTTACATTTCCACTCTTGCATCGAGTCTAGACGCTTCCTCCACTCGAAGGAAGATATTTTTTCCTCTCCTTTTTCCTCTGCGGGGACGTGGTGCAAATAATAAACACGTTCGAAGGGAGGAGATTAAACTGAATTGAGTAATCGTTGGGCACTTTTTCTTCTACGGCTGAGTTTTCGATAAACGGAATCTAGGTCAAAAAAGAAAGCAGGGAAAAACACGCAAAATAATGGCAAGTTAAAAGGGAATATTTCATTTGGAACGTGGACATGAGATGCTCAAAAAACGTAAAGTGCGGCCTGGCTGAAAAGCATGAGCTCTGAATCGGTAATGTAGTGGCCGATTACGAGAGCCTTTTAAAACCGAAGCAATAACTCTACTCAGTCGTAAAACATCCCTGGACTGTTCATAAGTAGCGAAAGGTGAATATATTTTAAACTTCAAGTTCGGGAAATTGAAATAGCCAGGGAAGATGACAAAAAATCCCTGCTGCAAGACCTACTGGCTAGGTTAAAAATATCACAAATAAAACAAGGGTGCAAGAAGATACCTCTTGCGAAAAACAAGTTACAGCTTCAAGTCATCCATGGTGAGGATACGGGTGGGCTCATTTTTATTTAGTCCCCTCTTTACGGATTATTTTCACATAAACGCAGCGTAGTTAATATTGTGTTTTACCTTTTAGTTCTCGAGTTACAATGTGCACTGTGCAGCAATAAATTAACGAAAGTGGTCGCGTGTTAACCATTGCCGTTTTAATAAGATTTATGGAGGCTGGTAAGTTAGAAAATGTACCGAAAATTAGATTACCGCCGGACTTCTATACAGTTATAACTCAGTTATCGAGCACTCGCTATGCGGCCACATCTATTCTCGACAAACATCCGCGTCAATAATTGATGCATTTTGTTAGGCCTCGCTTACGGATCTCGTTGTGGATTTGAGCCACGTATTGGAAAAACGGAGAAATACTCTTTGAGCTGTGAAAAGCTTCTAAGGGGCACGGGAATTGAATTATATATACAGTAAGAGAGGAGCTTTATAAAAGGGGAATTCTAGATGAAGGTCTCGATATTCTTATCGCGTTTCCAAATTTTCGTGTGAGTCTAATGAGGGGGCAAATCAAGCACAACAAATTTGATTTTGGGCGGTTTTCCTACATGAATCTAATTGTCTTTACGAGGCTGGTAATTGAAAAGACGAAGGGAGAAAATGGGAAACCATCTGTGCCTATTTCTCTAATTTTAGGATTATTCGCAACGAATTATTTACATTTCACCGTATTGAGTCCAAAACAACACTACTTCATATATTAACATAACAGTTGATTAACACTTCTTCATGATATTTTAAAACTGTTTTCCTTCCCTTCATGATGGGAAGTGATCGAGATAGACTGAAGTATTTAGAAAAATGAAAAACAAAGTTGTGAACAATGAAAATATGTTATGTACTTTTTCGAGGTTATAAGTTTTAGGGAAAAGTTGATCCCAATAATTGTCGATAAATAGTAGAGGAAAACTAACTTTAATTTTCCTAGAGTTTCATGGTAATTATCTAATTGTTTAAAAAAGACGCTTACAACAATTGCAAAACCAACAGTTCAATATAATTATTGTCTAATTATTCTCTAGTTGATTAAAAATTTGGTTAACTTCAGTGTATTTCTTTCTGAATTGAATCTACATTTCTGAACTGTTGAGTAACTACTATACTATACTATATATTAGAACGTCTATTTTGATTATATTTTTTAGCCTACATAGGAGAACTCTTCATATGTACACTGAACCAAATTGATACGTGATAACAATGAGAAATTCGTAAGTAGTAATTAATTTCAACAGTTTTGGAATTTTAACACTAGGAATATGTGTTGTAAGTAATGCGCAGTTATTTCGCCGAGATAATGCAACCAGCGATCTTACGTAGTTATTTTAGCATAGAATATGCTAGAACTTGATAGAAACCTAACTCTCCAATGGGGGCGCCCTATATTAGAAAAACGCCACCATGTTCCTCAAAAATCTCGAAACAACTAATAACTGTGTCAATCTTAATAACACGATCACTGATCTAAAGTGATGTAATAACGTGATATTGTGTCAAAACAAGACGCTAGTAAAATCTTTCGTGGTACAGAGCTACCTCGTTAAATGGTTTAGATTCGAGCAGCTCCCTGTCCTTCCCTTGGACTCTATATGGTGGGTTAAAATGATGAAGACGGCAATGAACCCTTAGAAAAACAGGTTAAAATCATCTACTATTACTTTAAATAACTTTTGTGGAGCTGTAAGGAATATTAATCATTTTTTTTTGAAAAAAGAAAAATACGAGGTGTGTGAAAGTTTTGTGAAATCAAAACAGTTTCAATTAGGTATGATTAATAACTTAATGCTTCAAGTGTGACCCTTAAGAGTTTCATAAGGCTTCCAAAAAGTTATTTGATTACAGAAACTAATCGCAATCTGTTTCTATGAACATATATCAGTCATTGTAGTCATTCGCCTGGCTTGTTGCTCAAAACGAAAATGAAATTTTCATACGTGCTTAGAATTGTTAACCGGTATTCAAATCGTCTCCAAAAAAATTCCCCTCGCTCTCGCTACATGTAAAAAATTAATAAGTAATAACTTCCCTCCCGGTCGATGGCTCATATTCCACAATTTTCCGCCTTACATATTTTTAACATTTACATATTTGAACTTCTGATCGACGAAAGAACAGCATCCCCACTGATGAAATCACTTCTTCAAGAAACTTTAACTTGTACACATGCTGTAAAAGTTGGAGAATTCGGTTCTTCGTATATATAGTGCGATGTTGGAATGAGATCGAGTTCCTTTTTCTGAAAAGTTTTCCGTCTCGGATCGAACTTTTAAGAAACGACAGATTTGTTCAGTAAAGCGTGGGAATTAAGCGAAGGGGAGGCTAGAAGTTTTGTATAATAATGATTTTCTTCTAATCATTATGAAAATCTTAATGCTCCAATATTCCATTGATGTAATCCGTCACTGGAGGCACAAGGATACATTGACAAATAGTTATTATAATTGCAGAACGAGGAACAACAGTAGAACGGCAGCAAAATACTTTTAATAACGTACTCACACATTTACTGATACCTACTGAAACTGATAAAATAATAAGTAGGAATATGCGATTAGGTGTAACAACGCCACTTGTGTCCATTGTATTCTAAAAAGGAACTACGGTTTTTTATCATGATATTGTTTATTGCTCTCAGAAAAGTTAATCATCAATAGCAATCGTTATAGCAATCAATCAATCATCAATTCGAATCTTTAAAATAATTAGAAATAGTTTCCTCAAATGCAGATCCCTTGTCAAAATTTCCGCATCCCATCTTCCTCACTCGTTCTCGTTCTCCTCTGCTCTTGCTCCCTCTCGCCGTTTCTCTCCTACCGGTGTTTTATAGACCCCATAACTCACCGTTTCATGTTACACGACATTTTCTAAACCACAAATCCTGCGTTCGTTTGGGCAATTTATCTGGCCGATGTCGAGGGCGGCATCATAATCCACACGTCTTTCATATCTTCCTTTTAGCCCAACTTGATAAGAGAGATAATAATTCTTCATTTTACGTATATATACGGCACGATCTTAGCTTCGATTTTACCACTTTCGCCCCTATAAGTTACGGTCAAGGCCGAGAGAGTCAATCGACCCTTGGCAAGATGGATTAGAAAGACCGGAGTTTATGGTTATATATATGGAAACTTCGTGGGTTATCATTTCGATAATCTAGACTGAATATACTTTGAAATATAAGTTTTCAACACTAACTGTTAAATGGGTTACATGCAGAATGCTTTCCATGGCCTTCTGTCGCTTGCAAAATCTATTACAAACTGTCATATAGAGCAGTAGTTATTATATTTGTGGTCAAAAAAGTGTGCTTAGTGGACAGAAACGAAATATTTGCAGTGAGGCACCAGAAATGGGGACCGTTCAAGCATCTACAACCTTGAGGTGCGGTATGCTGCCTTTTCAATCTTCGTACTTTTAACATTAAAAGTACCAGGACTAGGCTCCATTCTCCTTTTTCGAGCGCTCCTTCGAATTGTGCTGATTACCACCCATTTTACCTCAATGGTGTTTGCTTGCGGATTCTTTTAACCTGGGCTACCACTAAGCAAAAATGGAAGCCAACTTAAACAAGTTAAGGTAGTAAAGGAAATTCATATGTCCTCTTTGCTGTTCCGAAATGTGGATACTCCAATTACTTCAGTCCTTGTATTGTCCCACTGTAGCTATTTAATTAACACACAAAGTACACATCTATTAATCCGGTACGGTTCCTAAAATGCCTCCCGTTCACGTAATATACGGCGTCCTTAAAGCGACAAAGGACAGGTGAAATAAAGCGACATTTGTCATTGGTCGCGATGTCAGATGAATTATGAACTACCGGAGGAAAAACTCAATAGACGTATTTTACGTCGGAAAAAAATTCTTCGTCCGTCCGTATAAATGTGTAATACATCTCCCTTGAGTGTGTTTTTACGTCTATGGAAAATTAATCCTACTCATATTACTCGTGATTTATTAGAAAATATTTCTTGTGGCTAGTTCAGATCCACCGTTTGTGTAAATGGATTCGAGGAGGTTTATTATCCGACTTCGGGATTTATGACGAGCGTAATCTATATACGTGGGCAGTCATTGTGTTCGTCCTGGAGAGCATTATTATACGTCGTCGAGCAGGCAGTTAGGTACCCATAAAAGAAGCAATTAAGACACATCATAAAATTAGCTTACTGGCGAGAAGCTAGCCGGAGAGAGAGGAGTCAAGCCGGTGTTCGCTCGTAAAAGACGAACGATTCAATCGAAATGTCAAGGAATCAATTCGACACTTCCTTTTTCGGTAAATTAATTCCGAGACCGACTTGTTACTTGCGCTTGTCGTAAAATTAACAATACATTTCAGGTGGATCATACCCGTACTGATTTCGGTGAATTATTGAAGTAATTGAAGTCGTGGCTGGAATCAGTATCTGAAATTGTTTATATGGAACCTCAGCAACAGGACGAAACCGTATATTCCTTTTATTAGAAAAGTAAAAAGTTGGAATATATTTATAGGTACGAATTTATTTATGGAATTTATAATACTAATTCATTGCTACAAAGGTCTCAAGGCATAAGCATCGATACCAAATTACTGGGAAACGGATTTTTACCAGGAAATGGATTGACATTATCAACACTCATAGACTGGATTTTCGAAATGTTTTGAATATGATTATGATATAGTTACCCTATATATATAATGGATTATCAAACTTCTTATGGGTAACTACTTGTACCGAGCGAATTCTTGTACCCTAATTGTCTTAGTAGCCTTGTCATAAACACTTGTTAGTTACCCAGTTAATCATATAATCGCTGAACCAATCATTTGTTCTTTCGAAAGCCTTTCTAATTTTTCTGAAATAGAGGAATAGAGTGGTTTGCCCCTTTAAAGGTCCTGCAAGTTTGTAACTGAGGAAGCTATACAAGAGCTTTATCTATTTAACGATTCTGCACGACATCGTGAGGATTTGAACAACAGTGTTCGTCGCTTTAATTAATACCTGTTTTTTAATTTAATGCAATGAGACTTCTAATATTTTAAGACAATATAAATTTTTGTACAGAATAACAATGTTAGTGAAGGTAAGAGTTATTATGTATAATATATTGTATGTACATATAAATATGTTCATAAAACAAATTAATGAATTATAATATTTTATTAGAAAATATAAACGAAAGTTTCGATTTATGAATCATACCATAACGTGACGGAAAAGATAAACTTGTAATATCCTCAGGTACCTATGATGTTATAATTCTTACTGAACCCCGCAACTCCAAAATATTCTAGATTTCACTTTTTGTACTAAATATAATAATATGAATTTTTTTGAGGTTGCAAGCATATTGCTGTCTAATAGTTTACACCATAAATCCATGTTTGTGACGTGAAACTTAGTAATGATTTTATGCCAATATCATATAGAGAGATAACTTCAGATTTTGTGGAATGCTGATTACATATCCCTCAATAATCATTTTGCCCTGATGAATAGAAATTATTGTATTAACAAAATTAATATTGATGTCATAATTGAGAAATTTCATCAAATTATATTTAATGCTATTAATGCATTCGTCCCCTAAAGAGAAATCAAGTGAAGTAAATTCCCTAAACGGTACTCTGTACTTTGCTGAACTAAATGAAATTATCATAACCAAAAGGTAAGCTCACGATAAGTATAAATAATCCACCCTCTCAAATGACAAGTACTTCCTATTTCCTTACGTGCGATTTCAATATAAATTATTAACTAAGAAGTGCTAGGAAGGAAATATTTCGGAAGTCGATAACTCCATTCTAACTTAGCTCATACAAATCTGGAAACATATAAGTTGCATTAGAAAAGATCACAACATTTTCAATAAAATGTATTTCCAGAGAATGGATTGTCATATTTGTAAATCTTTTTGCCAATCACTTTTAAACTTTCTACTCTAATACTAACTTATATAACCACATCTACGTCCATCTTAATAGATCACATTTGTTGTAGTCCAGATGGTATCCCTTTATTTATTTATCAATTTATTCATTCATTAATCGGTGGAGATTCTCCAAATATATGGAAGGACACCTGCATATCCACAATATAAAAAAAAACCGGACACAAAGCAAATTTTGCTCATGTGCAATAACGAAAATGTCAGCAATTACAAAATTCTGTGAATTGTGTTTTTTCTCTAGATTTTTAACATGGCACTGCAAGACCTTAATCGTCAAAGAGCAGCATGGATTTACAACAGGAAAGGAAATTGTGACCTACTTGCTGTTGTGGCAAAATGGTATTCTATATGGCTCATATGGCTCGAATGAACTTCAAATTTATTCTTCATTCAATATTTTTTATAAAAAATACAAGTTTAAAACAAATATGTCAAATAACTCTCTTAACTTCTAAAGTAGACGTTGTTATGAGCTTTTATAATAAGACACAGCAGAAAATTCCTTCTGATAACACAAATATTTTATATATTTCAGGTCTACCGGCAGTTTATAGAAGCAGGTCGTATGAACCGATTCCATCAAACCGATATCGACGTGTATAATCAGATACTTCGTCACGATTAGATCGAACTAAATCCAAGTTTCCTTTTCCGATAAATTAATTCCGATATTAACGCATTAGAAAAATGTTCCGTGGCATGTACGGACGGGTAGCCTATGTCTTATTGGACACGAGGAATTTGCTTTCGATTCTTTACACATCAACAAGCTGTCTAAGCGATACCTACGTGCGTAACATCGAAATAGTTGTTAAGCCATTCAGTGGGTTTCTTGAAATGTGGAACTGTCTCTCTACGCCTTTCTTATGCCCGGACAGGTAGAAGTAGATCAACCTGGGATATAACTGTTCGGCCTCCGAGCAAGAAAAACTTTTGAGTTATATCCCACTGATATGTGCGATGTAATCTGGTACTGGCTTTTTTTCTAGTTTAGAGGCATTGAAACCCTTTCGAATGAATTTATTATTAAATTCCAGATTTGCTTTAACGAGGAGTTCTTACGTTAGATGCTATTTAGATAAGTACTAAGTGACCATGAGGTTGAATAAGTAGGAAATGGAGGAGTTTCTAGTTGTTTTTCATTCATCGATGGATGCCAAAGATTTTTAACTTGTGTTTTATTCATGATTGAGTCATGATTAAAGAATTTCCCAATAAGTTACTAAGACTGCAAAATAGTGAAAACACTAGCACATTTAACACGCATATGAGTACAGATGGAGCGTATTTGTTTCCAATAACTTTTAATCAACGTAATACGAACCTTACATTCCGGCTCCCCAAATAATTAATTTTAAGTGTAGATCAATTACAAGTTCTTCGTTATCCCAGTTGCATTTAATTGGTGATTACGCGGTAGGATTAAAGGGTAATAGTATCCGTTCATTATTTTTCTAGACCACGTGCCCTCTCCACCCCACCTCTTTTCTCTGCAACAATAGTGCAGCACCTCAGGGCCCTTCTATGCAAAAGCGATGACTACGGAATTACATAAAAAATGCATTAAGGCAGATATTAGTCGATAATCTTCGAACATTGGCAGGCGCCCGGTCGTTTAATCAGACTTGATGGATGGCAGGGCAGAACATTTCCCTCGAGAAATCAATCACTTCCTTCTACCGAAAAACTGCTGCCAATTGCCTACACTACGCCCCCGAAAGGAGAAACAAACTTTCCAGCTGGTTCGGAAGCGTTCCGCAACTGATTTATTTATTCCTCGAAGACAACTTAGCGTGTTAGACACGTAGATCCGTAGAAATAACAATGCGATCAGGCCTGTAATTAAAAAGGTTATAAAAGTTGTAATGACGTTTGATGTAAACTTATAAACACTCTCCGGAGAGGAACGTCTGTGATTTATTGTGTTTTTCAGTGTTCTTTTCGAATTTAACGGAACATTCTGAGAGACAGCCTCGAGAGAAACGGCACCATTAAGTAAAATACATTATGTAGAGGATAAAACTGTAAATTAATGGACATTAATAGACACACGTATACACACTTCTGTTAACTTGAGAAATGCTTAAATTAAGTGCATTTAATATGGTTTCTTGAAGTTTATTGAGCTTCCTTAGCAGTATTCCTTTGGAATTTGTGATTGCATGGATTGCAGAGTCGTATGAAGTTGATCCCAAAATTGTTTCAAAAAATTCTAAGTTCTAAACTCCGGCTATTAAATGATAGAGAGCATAAGTGCACAATTTTAAAAAAATTGATAAGTTTTAAATTCACTTTTAAGGTCATTTTAGTTAGAGCACATAAGAGTTATGTGTCCATTCTAAGAAAACGTTGTGATTTCATCAAGAAGTGTTTTATTTATTCTAAATATTCAGCAATATATAAAAAATATATATTATACTTGTTTTAAAAACTATTGGTAACTAACACACCAACAAAAGCTCTAAACAATAAATATATCAAAATCACAGTCGTCACATGCACAAACAGATAGAAATGTCGAACTGCCTTTTTTCAGTGTATCTGCGAGGATTCAAGTACTTTTCATTGTTCTGTCTTAAAATCGTGTAAATATTTACCACAATTATCTCATAGAGACATGTTAAGGCACACACGTATCTTATGTGAATTACTTTTATTATTCTTGCTTATATTTGAAAGATCTGGCTCTCTCCGCGTCTATTCCATGTTTCTCGCATTTACTTGGGAGGGAAATTGAAACTATTACCATTTTAATCTCATTTCCTTGCGAATTTTCATCGCTCCAAGAAAATTTCCATACTCCATCAAGGTAATATCAGCCCTCACATACCGACTACACACCTCAGCAGATTCTGACGCAGCAGGCAGATGTAACGGATATTCCACTCTAGAGATATTCAGGTAGAGATTTTACGGCAGACACGTTATAAAGTAATTTTTTATTCAGGACATGGAAATGTACTGCATTTGTACATGACAGAAAGTTATATAGAAATCATCGTAAGGCAACATTCGCATTTTTAAAATAAATAAATAAACTGCAATAATACTACATTTGATGGTGTCTAAGTACTTTTTGAATATTCCCCTCATGCATCGGGGACGCGGAGATGGCGCATCAGCATTCCGGATATTCTCTGCTCTGAACACGTACACTTTAGTTTGATGAACATTTTCATGTAGTCAAAACCTCAACTGTTAGGAATAAATAAACACACCAGTGCTGAAAAGGATGTGCCAAAATAAACTATTTCTGGTAGCCACATTTAAAAACGTGAATATACAAAACATACCGACGATGGGAAAAATTTGCTTGTCTGAAAGTTGAGAAAGAAATGTATTAAATGTATGAAAACCCTAGTGAGACTTCCAACTACTTTCAACATTAGAAAATCATAAACAACAACTGGAAATAAGAATTTCACTGATATAATCCACTTCAGTCACGTATAATAAATGTGTCTAGTCTTTCAGGCTCGCGTATGTTTCATTACCATTTCGTTATCATGTGTTTATTTATTTTTTAGTCTCTCCAAAGATACACCACAGCGTATAAACTTCAAACGAGACAACGTCTCTAACTGAATCTTGGGTGTACTCATTTCAGAAATTCTATTTACTTCCGAAATTTGTATCAGGCTGTGAATTAATTGACGACAAACATTTTCGGCCGGAATGTGTGTGCTATAAAGTAATAGTGGATCTTAAGGTCTAAGAGAAACATGCTTGCAAATGCAAATAGTTGTGGAGTAAATTCAGTTACACTCCGGATCCAGTTACACTGAGCCACCATTTAGTGAAAGCCGCAATTGCAAGGATACTTTTAGTATTGTAATCGTTAGGGTCATGATGTAGTACTTTAACATAGCAGTATTATTTTCGCTGATAAACGAAAGTTAGTAAGAGTTACTAATAGTTATAAGTTTTTCGTTTAAAAGATTACTGGAATTCCAGAAATCATCTAAGTAATTATCATGTTCTAGGGATGTGGTGGATAAATAGTACATCACTCAAATTGACTAAATACTCAATACTCATAACTTCCAAAAATATTATGATGACGATACCTTTACTATGTGAAAATAACCGTAACATATACCCTCTGAGGCGTAGCTACCTTGCTAAACATGACCGGGATTTCAGCCAAGATCGAATACTACCAGTATATTTGTTTATTTATTTTCAACACTTTATAGAATCGTTTGTCCACACTTAATTATATTAGTGCAACAGATATAACAGCAGTTTTACTATATTTATTTGTGTCTTTTAGAGGGCATTTCACTTCTAAGGCTGACTGCCATATTTCTACGTATGTGCTTTCACAACTACAAATAAATATACTTATAATTTTGCCAAACGTATTTTTTGCATAAATTGTTTTATTCTACTAATGTAACTTAAGTTAGCAGGTTCGGATTTTATGCACCGCAAAGTAGAAGGAATATGCGCATACACTTGCCCTGAATTAACTTAAAATAGGCAAAATTATATGCATTATAAGCACAATAATAAGTAATATATGTGGATAATAAATTGAGTTGCCACATGTTAGCAGAAGATAAAAGATGATAACCCTGCAAGTATTAAATTAAAATATGAAAGGCACATACATTCAATCATTTACAATCTTATTAAATTAATCATAAAATTGTAACCGTAAAATATTTCCCCCTGATTTAAAGTTGTTAAAACAATTGATTATTACATATATGGTCTCTATATTATCAAATTGGAATGATTTCCGGCTGTCAGTTAATATATGATTAAAAATTAAAAATGAACGCCTGCCATTTGCAGAACTTTTAATTATTAATATTATTGATTCTGAATTTACAGTTATAAATGCGCCAGCCAATATTTTAGCTACCAGAGATAATGTTTCGTATCCATATTTTTTCTCTAAAACTTTATGATATTTTTAATCTCAATTTTCCCGACGTTTCCATTTATAGTTGACAACTTGTTAATTGTATTAATTCTACAAGAGGCAACTCAATATTCTCCTGTTAAAAAATAATTTCGGCTACTATGGAAAATTAGGAAATAAATGCTGCGTAGGCAGCTGACGACAATATAGCTTTTGTTTTGTTTTCATGGAATTGTAGCTTGCTGACAATTCAAAAGCTAAGTTTATATTAGAATCCTAATTTTTGATATAAAAATTTAAGACATTTAGTCACGCTTTAAATCTGGTGAGAACAGGTGGTAAAAGTAATGCCAAATGGACAAATAGTTCTTTATAAAATTGTGTTCTGATAGGTGCATTAAGAACAATTTTGGTACACATTATTTATTAATTAGTTACAGCTTTAATCCACGAGAAAAATGTGTATGCAGCAATCCAGAATTTTTTTTTAAATTGCTTGATGCTCTATACATATATGTGGCAAAAACAGACATCAAAATTACTGTCTTTACTAAAATTAGTTCCGGAAGAAAAGGTTAATACAACCCTCGTGTATGAACCTATTTGTTGTATTATTACTTATCTTTTGTAATTTTTTCGAACTATTCAGATACGATTTTTCTCGTTTATCAGAAATTAAACAGCCAATTAACAGATTTGCAACATATCTGGCTAATTCTGTCCGCGATTTCATCTTCTTGAAAATACAGTAAAGTGTTACCTAAAGATTGACGAATTTCACGTTTAATTAACTGAAACACTTGATGAAAATAGCTTTTCTTTAGCGTACCTTTGTTGAGAGAAAAAAGAGTTAAAAAAATACAGAAGTTTTCGCAAATATATACCTCTTCAGTAATTATGAAGATGAGAGCCGAAATATGTAAAATGTGCACTTTTATTACTATCTTTTTGTCATATAAAAATGTTTAAAATGTGCCCTATAAACACATAATACAATGAATATACCATGTTTTACACAATATGCATTTTGCATAAAATCAGAGTCTTACTCATAAGATAAGAGATCTTACTTCAATTTTTTATTGATGTTACTCATATGACATCACTCTGCAATAAACTGTTATTTAATAGCTGTTAATTAATATTTAATTTTTTTTAAATTTGAGTGCCATTGAGATTACAGTCTAATCGCGAGATATCCTGAGATCATGAGATTAAGCATACAAAAAATTCGTGATCCCATTATTAATAAATATGCTCGGGGTGGTATTCTATAGACATGACTGAAATGTGATATTGCACGTATAACCTTTTACCTTTTGTCAAATTTCACATGCTCTGTGCGTCTGTCAGAGACGATCACATCATTTTCAACTCGCGTAGTTTCACGGTAAATTAATGACTTTTCATTTGGAACATTTCCTGTTCGTACGCGGTCCTATCGATCAAATCGAGAATAAGATCACCAGCAGGAAAAAAAATTGTTGGTCACACGATTCGATCGCACGTCACTGATGGTTACGAAGCGTAAAAAAACATAAATCGTTGGACGTCTTCATCTTGATAGATGGGATATTAAAAATTCTCACCTGCATCCCAACCATCTAATAACTTATTAAGATTTTTTGTAGCGACCGAACTGATAAAATCGGCATTTTGTATATCAGCGCCAAGACGGATGGCCTTTGTATTTAAATGCAGTTCAGAATTGCGTAACGAGTGTTATAAAGGTTTAAATAAGAGGCGAACGATGCCTTCGTGAGTACTTGACATAAATTGAAGCGCTTGTTTAGTGACGCAAAAACTACAAAATTGCGCAAGATGTATACTTACACATAGTTATCGATAATAAAATGGGCCTCTGTTTAAATGAGGCGTCTAAAAATTTCAATTTGAGTTTCGCCGTTTAATCCAAAGTGTTGCATTTTCCAAACAAAATTTTTCCTTTAAGTAATCAATATATATTTTAGAACGTAAGTCAACTCAAAGTTTTTCGATTTTTTCTCACTGAAATATGTCTTCTCATGAAAGTTTTAATTTAATTTGGAATTAATGACCTTCAACAAACAAAATTCAAACAGCGCTTCTATCTTTATCAGGCACTTAATGAGGTACCTCTGACTCGAAAACTCCATGCCATGCGTCTTCAAGGGAAAATCGAAGTAATTTGTAAACTTAGGTAATGTTTTATAACACTGCGGATATTTATTTCCTATTTTAGTCATATCATTTGCTCAGTTTTTAATCAGCGAAAGCGTTATGTCCAAATTATAACTATTGAGTACTTGTTTCACGTAAATATAGATTAAGTACCCCAAACTTGAATCAAGCAACCTAAACTAATAATATTATAAAACATTTAATGCGTTTTTCTATTCTTGTCATAATTTATTAAATGAAATATTTCGTTTACTTTTTGGGTAAAATATAAAAACGTCTTTACTTGGTGCTACTACAACTCTGATAACAACTTTTTGGTGTAATGGATGAGTTTTAAGCCTTATTAGTAATAAATCAACAAACAGAATAGTTTACTAATACTCAGCAATATCAGGCGAGTTGGGGTCAAATACTCTAGTCACCGGACTTCACCGAAAGTTTTCCCATTGGGAGAAGTATACTTGCTTAATACGATCTATTTGTTTTCTTGATTTTTCCATCTTAGATAAGCGAAACTTTTATCTAATAGATTACACCTCTTTTCTTTCCTGATCGTCCAGTCTAATTGACCTTTTATTTATGGTCAGCAGTGTTCATTATAGAGAATTAAACGGTGCCTCGGACTACAGCAGATCTATTTAGATAACACCTTGTGTCGGCAGACCAAATGCTCGACCTGACAATAAATAATGATAAACACTTTTTTGGATTCCAGTGAAATAGTGGGATCGGAATTTTTATAAGTCTAGTGACGGCAGGGACGAGAAGACCGTCGAGATTGTGTCGGGGATTATGCTTTGCCTAACAATGGAGTTTATTTTTTCAGATAAGTACCATCTCTGTGTGTTGCTTTTTCGTTTAGAGGTCAATATGCAAACGGCAGAACTGAAAATTATTTTTTCTCCCAAAAGCAGCGAAATGTCTCCAGGATTTCGTTTGACAAAATTGCTTAGAAAATTAATGGAAACGATTTTTTTTTCATTTAGTAGTATTTCATCTTGACCCATGAAACTGTTTCAATTTATACGTGTGGATTTTCCTCAAATCGAGCTTGGTTTACTGTCCCCGTATTAGAACGAAGCTCGTGGAGTCATCAGTGATCCAAGAGATAAGCCAGTAAATGTACCGAAAAAAGTCCCATCCCCCGGAATCGGTCCGACAAACTTGCTGTGCAAACATTCTAAGACAATTCCAGAATCTCATTAGAGAACATTCTGTTCCCTTTCCAATTTCCTTGACCCACGCAATTCCGCCGTTTCCTTCTTCTGTACGTTTAACTAAAATTTCGTCATGCAATTAATTTAAGCTCTCCCCTCCCCTCCTTCCGACAATTAATCCCCGCGCCCCGAAAGGGGAGTTCATGATAAAAGACGGACCCGCTCAGTGCGTCCCATCGAGTCTGCGAAGCAGTTCGATAAATTTGCATAAACGCGGGCCGACATCGGAAACGTGGCCTCCCTGTGTGCGCCTCGCCTGCACGGGGAAGCGGTTTCGGAAAATCTGCAAAATCTGTCTTTAAACTCCCGCTTTTCCTGCGGGCCTTTCGGTTACATTTCCGTCTTTGTTCCGGATGATGAATAGGGGGGAGATCCGAAAATACGGTATTTTTATGCAGTCGACGCCGCGCAGGGCTGAAGACAAGATCATGAAATTTTTTCTCGTAGATGCGAGAAAAAGTGATGAACTGCGTCTGCAAAGAAATATGCATTTTTCTGCTGTAGGGCTGATGAAAGATCTGACTGTTTTATTTTTTCTTAAGGTCTGTTGGACGCGCTCACATTTGAAATTCATCTTATCTGACAAGAAACGAAATGACTTATGCAAATGTCCTCCATGATTTTTGGGTAATTATCTATCATAAATGGATGTGTCTGTATAGAACGCCGCCTGTAACCTGTTATGGGCCATGGTCGATAGCCGAGATTTGTGAGGATTTACCAATATCTTTTACGATATCTTTACGACTCTCTTACTAATACTCTAAATTGGTTAAATTTTTGTACTCTACTTCTAGCAAAACCGTTTGTGCTGAAGCTGAAAAATTTCAGCTTCTACAGGTATAGATTGTTACAAAAATATTCAGAGGTTCATAAAAACAAACAGGCAAAAAGAGAGATTCAGAAGTATAAAAGTACCATCAACGGAATATTTGATCAGTCGTCCAGTATTAGTATAGGTAAAAACGGTACTCATAATAAAGCAAATGTCATTTTTGAGAGAAGATAGTCACTGATACTTTAAGCTTTTAACCGTTAACGCTAAAATTTTGTAATGGAAACTATGAGCAAAGGCGGTTTTTCGGTTTTGCTATATTTCTTTAAAACTAATGATCTTTTCCTGCAATTATAAGACAACTTTAGTACTTTTTCCCTAATAAATTGAACATTTTCCAAGCCAAATAGCTTTCACAATTTTTAGATTATCGATTAATTTGTTGAACGTTTGGCATTAAATGCCTTTAATCTCTTGAGTTATAATTTGTTTTTCCTTTCCTTAATTGCACAAGTTTCCAATTTCCTTGCCGTTTTAAACTGTCAAATACACGCACTGAAAAACCCAGAAAGGGTTAAACTCGACGTGTCCTCAGGGAATCCTTAGACTCTCGGAGACCCACCGCGTATTTTACCCTAACTTTCAACTTTTCCTCCTTCCAGAAGAAAAAAAACTTAATCTAATTAAAAAAGGCAACAGAAATTTCGGTTGCGAGTGCGATCGGCCCCCTCGATTACCATTTCTGTATAAATTAGCATTATTCATTCCTTTTGTGCATGCACCCCCGTTGTCTCCCGTCTCGACCGAAAACAAGACCTCGACAGATGCATGTCCCCTCCATTGGGGAACGCTTCACGGCCTGCATCACGTCCCAATTTAATTTGCTCTTGTACTACAATTAGACCATTGCGATCTCTACGTTCAGGTAATTGTTAATTTCGCAGACGGATGATATCAGTGGTTATTTAACTATTCAAGAGATGGAAGGACACACATAAACACACGCAACGTGTCATTATTAAGGCATTAACGTCAATAGAGGAACCAACGTAAATGTTTGGGTTTCGGTTTTATGGTTGGTTTACAAATTAACGAGCTGTCGATGAGTTAAGACGGTAATAGAGCATAATTACACAATTATACTATAAACTTTTCCATTTTAGGACCCGAGCGTAAATGCAAAACTAATTGATGTTATATGTGTACACCATGTTACGACTATATTGCTTCTCAATATTGTGGTATTTGCGCCACCAGCGGTTTTTTCTTTAGATTTTTTCAAAAAATCTAACTTTCGATGCTATTCCAATTTTAGTCACTTTTTACACATGTCTCTCTTAAATATTCAAAAGAGCAGTCAAATTTTCAGATATTGGTAGGTTGTTATAATGCATGAAATTCTATGTCAACTTAAATACTCATACTTTCCAAACTACTTTGTTATTTATAAAAGGCGTGGAGTACCAGTAAATCGTGAGCAAAGGGGACAGGTACGTCGGTTCTCAATTTTAATTCAAACTTTCCATATATCTTCACATATACCCACGTAATAAATGGTAAATTGTTTTATCTCGTTCTCGTGCTACGGACCTGTACGTGTTGCGAATTAAACGAATAATTTCGGATAACTTTCCAATATAATATCCACAAATTTGAGAATAATTCGAAGCACGAATTGTTAACGAACTTCGGTTTTGAATTAAAACCTGCCAAACCATCCACTTGATTAATTAAAGTCTAACGAAATCCGATAACACGCATGTAATATCAAATAAAGGACACAGCTTTAAAATACCCCGTGAGCAAATGGAATTAATAATGTCCCTTTGTCCTGAGAAGGGTAGATTAGATGGGGATGGCGGAGATCAAACGTACGTGTGTGTTTGTGTTTGTAAGTTCTTTTCATTCGATGAACTTTGTCTACTTTTAATCAAAGTAATGCGTAAATTGTGAAAAGGGAGGGATGTTCTAACTTCGGGTCGGCCCTTTTTTCATGTTTTTCGCTCGATTCTCTCTTTCACTCTGTCTATGAGAAGTCTTTGTTGCGAGAATAATGATGTTTATTTGAATAATTCCAGGGAAATGTCGTGTGAAATGATGGCGATTAAAATGTACCCCTGGCTTTTTATTTCGATCCGATCCGACAATGGAATTCTGTAAGCATTCATAACAAGAGTCGGCATAAGCGAGATACATTTGGTGCTTTGGAAAATTAGATAATCAATAAATTTCATTAAGCTAATAGTTCAAAGTGCAGTCATTTCGTGTAAAGATTTGTTTCAATTGCATCAATTACTCAAAGAAAAATATAAATTTTGTAATTTGGAATAAAGCTCTGCAATCGTTGCTGGAAATTGAAAGCAATAAGGATATTTTGCAGTGAGAAATAAGCAAAATAAAAGTACATTCATAATAACTCCAAGTTTAGCCAAAATATCTACTGAAGAACTCAGTTTATTTATGAATTATACCATTATTAAATCTACGGTTTGAATTACGCCTTATAACTCTTCGCTATAGTTACTTCTAAGTAGAAGACACTAATTCAGCAACAAATAAACCAGAAAACAATTTGCAGGTAAAAGTTCTGAACGCATGTCTGAGACTGTAGCCACATGCGTTACTTTACTTACTTACTCACATGGGGAATGCAAGAAATTATTATCAGGGAGTTACACTTTGACTTGGGTCCAGCTTTCCAAGAGCTAATCAAAGTATTGGTGAATACACCAATCCTGGATTCAAAACATGGTTGCCACAATAATTTATTAGGGCCATCTTTTTATTTTGACTAATGCATCTAAAAACATCTGATCCTATACGGGTTAATAGCAGTGAATGCTTATTTAGGGTTGGTGCCCTCCGAGTAGATTCGTTCCTGATTAGAGTGGTAATTCAGTTGTGCGCCATCGGACGTCTAATTACGACAAGGATTTTCGTGTTTCGTTCCTGGATGTGTTCCGAGTCGACATACCGTAATTCCTTTAACAAAAGCTCCGTTTTATTTTATACCTCGCAGTCTCCTTCCATTGACGAAATAAATCACAGTGCCAGTCACGAATTCCCCCTGCGTACTGGAACGATTCCACTTTCATCTGTTTCACTTTTTGCGGTGTCGAATTCCTCGGGCGAAATTAGCCACTATTAAGTCCGTCCCGTGGAAAAAAGCAAAAGCGAAACGGAATCGTGTACGAGCAGCTGTTTATAAGTGGTAGAGGCGGCGCGTTTCGCTTAGCCTTCCTTTGTTCCAGGGCGGCTCTCTCTTTCTCTCTGACAAGAGCGGCGTTAACGACACCTAAACACTTTAACAAAAACACTCTCTCTCCTCCTCTCTCGTCTTCCCTCCTTAAAACGGCGCAAAAAGGTAATCGAAGTAGGCTTCATGACGGAATTCGCTAATGAGCCCGACCGGTTCCGTCTGATGCGGTTGGGAACAGCCGATTGGAGATCCCTCTTGAAGGGGAGAAGGGCTGCGCGATGCTCATCGCTTATAACACCTCGTAAAACTCTAAAAGAACACGAGCGGATAATATGAAACCAAGGAAAGGTCTATAGATGCTCAATTTAAGAAACCATAAGAACTACAGGGCTCAAATCTCTCCGACACAGAAGAGCCACGTCTGCCAAGTGGTTATTCTAGCGGTCCAAGCGAATCCCACTCTCCCATGTTGTGAAATAATAATTTTTCAATAAGGGTGACCAAATTGAACGTCCATGAAGTTATCGCAGCTCTTTCGTATGACAAAATCCTAAACTAGCCCAGATTTCATTGCCAATTAATTATTAACATATAACATATGACATATACTACTGTAACCAAAGCAATAGATCTGGAACATATGGACGTGTTTAGCTTGACGCATTTGTTAATTGTTTTGGGTAACAATGGCTACATCAAATTAAGCCTTCAGTTCTCGTATCCAAACCAATAACATTTTTATGTTGCCTTTGGATCATTCTTATGATACGGGAGTATCCAGTGGCGCAACAGCACAGCAACGTTCCTATGTTCCAAAATTTTGTGGGCCCCACATCAAATAATATATTAAGTTGGCTTGCGCTCCTGAGGTCATTTTGGGGACGAGGGCCTGTGTGTTTTACCCACATGGCACCTTATGGTTTGTTTAACTTCTTTAAGAAGCTCTGTATGGCCTTTGAAAAATTTAAATGACTTTAAAATGAAATGTAGATTTTTTTAAAGACTTAAACTTTTCCATTTTAATTTTAAACGTTAAAAAGCTTAATGTGAAAATCTTAGAACTGTTTCTGAATCATGAGCCACAAAAATGGCCTCAAACCGACATCTAGAACACATCTGTGAATAATGATTCAAATATCTATATTTAACCATTTTAAAATTCATATTGTTATATTTATTTGAGATATTTTTCATGATTTTGTTAGGGAATTCTTGAGAACTGATCTTGATCAAGGGCAGTATAACACCCAGTTTTATCGTTACCATTTTATTATGCCGTTTATACATTATTTTTTTTGAGAATTTGTGAGGAATGCGACACTGACAAACCTTTACTGGTTTCAGTCAATATGGTCAACCGTTGGCGGTCCAAACTGAAGTAACAGATTTCATTAAACCTTATCTAAAGATTATCGAATTTAGGTTTTTGAACCGTAGGTTAGACGCTGTCAGGGGTTGTGTCTATGTCAACGAGAACCTTCTAGCTGAGTCGCTTAAGCCAATGGCGCCCTAAAGTTAAATTTACCCCCTACCCTCCGGCACAGGGAAGCTGAGCAACTTTTGCGTCGCTTTACTACTGGTCAGCCTCTGTGAGCCCTTCTAACGGTTGTTTCTATCACCCCCTTAATCTTTAGACCATTTTTTAGTAGTTTGAAATTCGGGATAACGTCACACATTAATCAACAACAAGACTCTTGCTTATTTCATGCAGCGATCATCACCAAAAATGATTTTTAAATTTCGAAATATCACCACACAAGTGTTCACTTGAACACACAACAATTTTTGACAAGAACTATAAACTTATAACCAGTTAGTCAAAATACACCGAAATCGATTATCCTAGAATCCAGACCCATTTTATTGCATGTAAATTTGGGTTTATATACATAATTAAGATCATTTTATCTATTACCCATCTTGTCTACGATACAGGTATAATTTTTTTTATAACCTTCTCCATAATCGTTGCTGTTCTTAATGCAGATCTGACATCCTCTGGCCATTAATAAATAGCTATCCGAAAAGTTCGCTTTCTAAAAAAAATTCTCTAACATTACACTCCTTCAGTTTCAATATAAAATATTTTCCCACTAATTTTATTAAACGATGCTATTCCAGCTTGTCTGGAAACAGTTATTTGAATGTTTTGTACGTTCAGTAATTTTTACGGCTTCATGGTATTCACCGACCGATATTGAACTCTGGGCTTCGCATTACAGCCGATAATTAAAATATATCGTACGCAATATTGGCCTCATCGGAATTTTTATTAGGGGGATAGTTTTTTTCCAAAAGAGCATTTAATTATCGCGACTGAACATTCGTGAACGGATTCTGCGAGAGATTTAAATATGGCGAATTTGTAATGGGTTTGGATATTTCCTTTCATGACATTTCAGATGACACAGAAATATGATAGGTTTTTAGCGATGCGCTCATTTTGTCTGGTTGATGAGTTTTTTGAAATTTCTGTGATTTTTTCTAATTTTTTGTTGTTATCTTAAAACAAAATAGAGACATTTGTTGGGGCAGCTTATTGCAATCGACTTTAAATATGAGTTCAATGTTAATGTCAATGTGCTAATACTACAAGTATTTCCCATATTCCAGTATCAAACGTTATGTCCACAATGAATTAAATCAACATGGATTAAATGTTGGTGTGCGTTTCTTCTACTTCACTGACATTGTATATCAAAGAAATGCTTCTGGCAATTTAACATTGTATCACTTTGTATTTCACATTGTGCCTGTATGCAATGTTTAAATCAATTTGCTGGAAGTATTGTCAACATAGTGAGCAGCAAAGTGAAATTTAATTTCTGTATTCAATAAGGTTCTATAGTAACCACAGAAATTAATTATTGCCTGTATAGACCCCTTCGAGAGTGGCCTGCAAAAGTAAAACATTCTCTGTGTCTGGCAAATTATGCAAAAAACTGCAGAACTTGAATAGTCCTAGAGTGCTTGTTTCACAGCCGGAGTTATCAGTGAATGCAGGGTTTTCCGGGCTATTCCGCTGTGGTCGATGTAGGATTTCCCCCTCTACATCTGCTGTAAGCATCTCCAGATGCGATTCTTGGTTCTAGGTCTTAAATAACGTTTAGGGAAAACCAAAAATCGCCTCTGAAGATGCTTACCACAGGTGTAAGCGAAACGCCAGGGAGAAAAATCCTACATCGATCACAGCCAACAGCCCGGAGAACCCTCTATTCACCAAATGGTGAATCTGGACGTACTTTTTACGGCATATTTGAATAAACGAGTTATTTACTAAAAATAAATTGAATCGTGTGCACTCAAACGTGTGTCCGACTATTTTTATGTATTGATACGAATACGTATTTCAAGAGAATAGACAAGAATTGCTTTTAAATTCATAGAAAGAGACAAATTTACTGTTTCTAGTAATAAAAACTTAAATATGTCTCGTCTGAAGACTGGAAAATGGATGAAACAGTTAATAGTCTACGGTGAGTATTTATTCACGTGATTTGCACATCACGACATAATCGAAACAGACAATTATTATAACCTTGATAGCACTGTAATCGCCCACATCTTAATTACCTCACCAAAAGATGACTAGATACTTTCGGCATTTAAATCGAATACCTGGAGATAAACAAATACGTTGTCCATTGTCCGCATCACAATCAAATCACCGCTATCTCTTATGGAATCTAATTTCAACAGTTTTCTAATTACTGCCAAGTTAAATGGAGTTTAATCAAAATATCATTTGATTAGCATAACTAACGAACTCCAAGAGGATTTACCGTACCGGCTTACTGCTTAGCAATAACATCAATCGGTCAAACTTTCGGTTAATTAAGCAGAGAGGCTACACACCGACTCATTAGTCATTTCCTGTGATTAGTTTCGACAATGTAGCGCAGCGAATTGACCATCGTCTTAAATGCAACGTCGAGCACTTGAGAAACCTTATACATAAGGAGGAAATTAACGCGGGCAAGATTCATTTGGTAACGTATTGTGAGAGAAAAGTAGGATTGGATGAATATTGTTGTTTTTAATGCTGTTGTTAATTTTGTATTGTAGAAGAACATGTCATAAATTTGACTCTGGAAGTTCATGGAAGTACTGGGACCCAAAAACTACCGGGAAAATAATCGATGGTGTTCCAGTATAAATAATAATAGACGACTAAATAATACAATATAAATAAAATCTCCTGCTTCCTTTAGTAACCTTTAGTACACACCTTCATAAAGTATTTGTGAATTTTGTTTGTATGTTCGAAATGGATCCAAAGAGAAAAATTCATGCAGGTAGTTATTGAAGTGCGTCTTGCTATATGTTTAGTCCTGATCAGATCCCAAATTACAATCGGTAATTAATTCCTAGAAATACCCTAAGAAATTCAACACTTTCTTTATTAAAAGTTACCAATTTTTAGAATAAGTAAGGCAGTGTATAGTTCTAGTGTACCGCAATGTATTGAAGTATTGCATGTTGATTTTGCACTGTTAAGTTTCCATGTCCCCTGTAGTGTTAACTATTGACCACCCCTGGCAGGCGAGTTGTAAATTGCGCCTATTTGGTCAGGTAAATTCAGAATTCAGTTGAAGAACACCAGGTTACTTAAGGAAAAAAGTAGCCGAAGTGATGTTTTAAAAAAATATTTTATGTATAAACTTTGGTTGGCATAAATGACAACTGAACAGTGACAAATTCGAATCTCTCGCTTTATCGTCTCCCCGTTTCCCTGTCCACACCTGGAAAATCACAAATTTATATTCGTACCCATATAACAAAAGTTTCTGGAAACCGGGTCGGCTCGTCTGGAGCACAAAGAATTCCAATAAAAACTTGCTTGATACGCACATATATTGTTACAGTTATTACATCTTGATCTCGTGAAAATAAGGTTGAGAAAGTAAAGTTAGATCCGAGCCGGCGCTGGCGGAGATTTCCCGCTTGATATTCTAATTTAAAGTTGTAAAATGCAGTTGTTGGTGCTCTTTCTGATGTTTTGAGTGGTATTCCGCGGGATTTATGGGTGTCGCGGATCAGATAACGGTCCCGATAAATTTGATTAAAAGACGACGGAGAAAATAGTCTCATGGTTTAAGCGCGCTGCAGGTAGTAAACAATTGGAAATTGTCTAACTCTGGAAATTACTGTTTTTACGTTTATTGAGTCACCGATAGTCACTTGGGAAAAGTTCTGAACAGATGAGGACTGCGTTTGTCTAGATCAACTTAGATATGGAGCCTATCTTGAACCCGGCATTAATTCCAAGGACAGGAATGGAAAGACTGCGCGAGGCAAATTTCCTCGTTCCTGGGCCATTCAACTCATTAAACGATTACCTGTCAATCATTTACAATTTCTAGCGAACGCAACGACGATAATAGCAACAATTACCCGATTGTTTCCATAACTCGGTAATATTGCCTGCTTGCAGAGGCATCGCGCTTTTTATTAGCCGTCCATTCCGCCGTACTCTTGACCTGCACTAATTGCGAACTTGAATGTTGATAATGAATGTAACCGCGAGCACACAACTGGTGTGTATGGAATAGTGTGCGGTTACGTAGTACATATAACGAGGCGAGTAATCTACTCGATGTGTATTTATTATCCGAGAGTCATACCGAACATTTGAGCTGTAGGACATTAGCGTAGGGATCGGTTTCGATTACTCACGAAGCGACTGTGGAAACGGTCGTTGCAGGAAAGAAAAATTTTTGTGGTAATGGTGAATGTAGCTCACTGGTATATCTATTCAGCATTAACCAGAGTTTGGCAATTGAAATGGGCACGTTTGGTTTAGCAAACAATACTTCGATTTGCATCCAGAGCCAAGGCGAAAGGTGTTCGTTAGATGAGACCGATGAAACGAAATAATTATAGTGACAAATTATTTAAAGAAACGCAATTCGACGTCCTTCCGTGTAAGAGAGAGAAGCACTCTTATGTACACAATATGGAGGATGGCAGCCGTAATGCCTTTGCCTCTGTGTCATATTTGTTTACGTACGTATATTTTTTTTTAAAATTTTGTCTGAAAAAAATCGCCAATGTTGTGTGTCATCTTGTAAACATAGGAGGAAGATTTTATATTAGTCGTGCTACTTTTTATCAATTAAATATATTTTAGATAATGACAATTATGAAAAAGAATGTTTGGAAAAACCGTATAGGTAGGGAAGATTTGACTGACAATTCAGTGAGTATAAGAATAACTGAGGTAAGCTATATTTTAGTCAAGTATTGCCCTGAAAATTATTAATATTTCGGCCAAACTGTACGTACATTTGCTGAGAGAAATTTTGAAAAATTGAGCAGAAAATTACTGCAACATAATACTATTTCAGGTCTATTGATACAAAAATGTTTTATTATTTCTAACCATCAAATGTATAATTTAACAAGTAGCAAAACAATCGCAATAACAAATTAATCGAAAAGGTCAGAAATTTACGGGGAGATTTATAGGAGCGTCATAGGTATAAAAAAATCATTTAAAGAAACTGTGGAACATCGAAATACTGTTTTTCAAATTGAATTTCAAAATATTGGACTGCATAAGGTCATACGCGGTCAGAAAACACCACGACTAACGTTTTAAAGTTATATATGGCGTGTGAGACGACAGATATGGCTAAATTAAACGACAAAAATTGCCTTGTCCAAGTATAAACATATTAGAACATTGCCTTTGTGAAAAATTTGTCCTAGTATTCCATAAGATATGCTAATTCTGTGCCCCTTGCATAAGATTTGTAGATATACAATATATTAGAGTTTTTCAACGCCTTACGTTTACATTTACATATCGACCTATTCCATTTTATTATAGATACCGATTTTTCTTTTTCTTTTCTTATTGACATAGTTTTATTTAAATGCACTTCATAGTTTTAACATCACTAACAACTGTTGAAATAAAGATAGTATTAATGGACTAATGATTATGTAATTTCAATCTCATTGCTATTTGGTTAATATAATGACATCTTTCATGTCAAAAATTAATTTTATTGAACAGCTCTTGATTTAATTAATATCTACCTTCTTTCCAGTGATTCTTCCAAATCTGAGTTGATGTATTGAATTAATTGAAGTAACCTAGAAAAAACTTTCTTCTTGACATGAGATATCACGTGTATGATTCTGGCTATTGTTGCAATGAAATAAGAAAGAACAGAAGGCAACGTTGGTACCCATTCTAAAAGGATTATTTCTTGTTAAACGATTTTTGAATCACGATTAATCTTGGTTGCATTACCGGAGGGTTGACGGGCAAGATTGCTCATTTATTTAAGCGATCTGGCAAATCTGTCCATGGCAATCAGACACTCACACCCATATCGAGTCGATTGAAAGAATTTAATGTGACAAGCAATGACACGGTAAATTTCACTACAATTATTAATGGCTGAGTACAGTACACAAGTGACTTGTAAATCATGACTTAAAATAGTTCATTTCTAGCATTTGGTCTCTCACACAACCATTACGAACATAAACAATTTTTCTGCGAGCCGCTTATGTTTCAAATCAGTTACGATACATTATCATCGTAAGTTGAAGGGTAACCCGGTAGATTATTGAAACAATAGTCCCGATTCACCTTGTGTGTGTGTGTGTGTGTGTATATGTGTATACACTGTGCGCCTCTCCGTGTTTGTGTGTGTGTTGCACATGTATGTATGTTCACAGCACATAAATATGTTAATGTCACTGTGAACGAGACATAATTTGTAAAGGTCTGTCAAGCAGAGTAATAACAGGTTTCTGAACGTCGAGTCACCTCGCAACATTGTCTTCGCATGTTCATAAGCGGCGCTGGAGATAAAGTGTTACATGATTACTTTTATTTATTTTCTTCGATGATGATTGTTCTCTACAATAATAAAGAGGAATGGGGACAGGTCCGGCACGACGCGATAAAAGTGTAAGGAAGCACGATTATGAATCCGGTGAGACGTTTTATCGAACGCGAGTTACGTAAGGAGTGAAAAGCGAAAATATGGCGAAGGCGCGAGTATTACAGTCCCGCTAGCAGATATACTCCCATGAACTTTCCGAAAAACAGTGGATGTAGACATATTTCGCTAGAACTGCCCCTACTGCATTTCATGTACGCAATAAGATATCGATATGATTTGAGTGCCATATTTTGAGGCCAATTTATTGCTGATGTGATCCCGGAATTAATTTTGTTACTCGTGTCATTTCCGAGAAATCGTGGATATTCCAGCCTAAGATAACGATAGGTTAGCCATTCCTTTGATTTAAAAAAAATAGAATTTTTAGAGATAAATTATTTTCACCATTTTAGATCCTCATTCTACAATTGTGGCATTTGGAGACAGATATGCTGCATGCAGATGGGACTTTTACTTATTGCACTAAATTTTTTCTTCAGGCATACTTGTTTCACATTCCTGCAAATTGATATTATTATATCCAATTACAATCAAAATGATGGAGTTCGATTTTTCAGAACAAAATCATATTCAACCTGCCATAATAAAGCATTGTTTTTTGTAAACAAAATGTAGCACCATTGTTGGGCAAAATTGTTAGCCCATAGTATTAGAAATTAAGAGAGTTATCAATTTTAATTCAATCATTTCAGTTTTCTTTCCTTTTTGAGAGCTTTTGCTAATTTAAAATTTAAAAAAAAAATGTTATAAACTCCTTCAACTCGTAACAGACACAATACCCTAAAAAATTAAAATCTATATATTAAACAGCTTACCTACAATAAGCGATGTTGCTAGGCCAGCTAAGTTATAACAGATTAAGGTGTCAGCTAAGGATCAAAAAGGATATAATGGTGTGATTAATGGAATACCACCTTTCCGTTCTAAAATACGACTACAATTCCTACGAGTACATCCCTGGAACATTCCGTAACTCATCGTACCAAAAAGATATGAATAAACCGAAAGCCTCGGCCGCTAGATTCGTTTGGGAAATCTGAACGGTTAAACTTCACGGTGCATTTCTTGTTATTGCATTCTACGCTTTTTTCCGCGCCTTTGTTGTCGAAATGCCGAATTAACTTGTTCGTTTTGTTGAGTGACGAACTCGTCAAGAAACGACAACCAGGCGGAATGCATTGTGTGTACGTGTATGTGAATTTTTAATCGGCCCGCTTTTCTTGCCTTGTCCGTCACAGACGCCGAAAAAGTCGCCCCAGGTGACATTTATCGTCGGAGTACTTTCACATGCAGATCATAAGTGATTAACGCTTACTGGAAATTGCATGATTCATTTAATTATAACCCGAAGGGTAATCACTAATATGCACTTCTTCTGATTGCAACCTTATGGCGTTATTACAATCTCTATGTTTGGAAGGGAATTTACTCTTTTATATATCTTTTATTTTCTATTGACTGTTTGTCCCGCAGACAGAGATGAGCTTAAAGTTTTTCACGAATAAAGATTCTTTCAAGAACAACTTCTTCAATCGTAATACATTAACTGCAGGTGTAGAACCTTTGGCTTGACTCACTTATAATCACGATATTACACTTAACAGTAACCACGCAAAATTAATTTCAAGACTTATTTTGAACTTTTGGTATATAAATATAATATCAATTTTCATACCATACTCATATTCTAGTAGTAAAATCGGTTTATTATTACAAAAAAAATCAAATTTCTATAAACACTTATGTTATAGTTAGCCTGCACAGCTTGAAATTACAAATGAGGCAATCAAAGTTTTTTGCTAATGTATTTGGTGTTATTCAATGTGAGCACCCATATATTATTATAAAATTGTTATTCAGTTATTATTATTATACAATTCATTTATATCTAAGTTTATGGCTAAGCAATCCATGCGAATACAGCTGCTATCCTAATGGTATATTTATAGCTGCAGTTAGTGAAATACAAATTGCAATGATGATTTCCAACTTCTGATAAGAGCCGGAATAGAAGGAAAAGGCTAGAAACTGGAAACTTGATACAATTACAGCCTAGCCCCCAAGTGGTCCAAAACACTCCATTGATCCCAAATTTCCTTTCCTGAGGAGGTGGAAAAAGGAGGTGAGATAAGATTGACCCCCGAGTAAAGCCAAACTCATCAGCTTGTATTTCATAAAGTTGCAGGACAGCACTATTAATGTCCTGGTATAGTCACGTATTTTCATCAGTATCAACCCCAAATTTTTACATAGGACCTCTTGGAGAAAGGCATAATTAAAAATTTAATGCTTCCTTATAACAACTTTCTTATTCGTAAGCATTAACTAGAGTTGAAATTCCCCTGTCATAATTAACTTGAACCACTTACAGGAGCGACTCTTCATATTCACTACCGCTGTTATTTGTCTTATTTTATATTCAAATTAGAAAGGCAAAACAATTAGAAGCCGCCCTGTGGAAGTCTGCACGGAGGCGAGCATTGTTACCCCGCAGTAATAATAAACGTTACAACTGTGGGGTGGAACGGTGGGGGTAGTAAGAAAAATTAATTATTTAACGAGTGCTTTACCCATGCTGTAATTTTGAGCGTCAAATTGGGGATTTTTTTAAATTTTTTGCCACAAAACTATACGCAAAAAAATTTAATAAAACCTTTAACGACGACCACTTGATAATTCAAAAATACAAAAGTGCTGGAACGAGAAAAAAGTTCAATCGTTTGGTAATTTCAGTTAATATATGTCTTGAAATGATAGGTCTGAAAAGCGTATGGTTGCAATGCCAATTAAATATTTTTTAAAAAACGAGTAAAACGCCAGTGCCAAACGGGCCATTAATATGTATATTCGAATACTAAATAAGTTATCCGAGTTGAAGTGCAAAAAACAAGGCACAACGCTCATCTTTTGACACTTTCAACAACGAACCGTCCTCGACTACCGCGAAGTTTTAATATCTTTGAATATATATAAGACGATTAAACTGTGATTATCATGCTCGCATGGCAATTAATGAGATATGTTCGTAAACAAGCACGATATCCCATAATTACGAGAATTATTCTTGGCAGACACGGCGGTGGGATTCTCAGATAATATAACAAGACCTGGCCGTTGTCAGGTGTTACGAAGTGAGAATGAAAGCGATTGCTCTCAGATGATACCTGCACTAGTTAGTTAACGTTTTTCATAGGACTTGTTAATGGCGAGTGCTCGTGACCGCTCATTACATGCTTATTATCTTTCGGGTTTATTACGTTAGTGAAAAGCTAAGCGAATTATTCACCTTCAAAGGCACTACATAAGTTTGTTTCGTTATTATTGCCAACTCACACTACACTCCCAAAGATTTTTGTTCAGTGGAAAACCTTAAGATTACGCAATTATATCCCGATAGTTAACTAAAAGTCGCAAAGTCGTTCCCTGTGATTATCAGCATACAAAAAATTTAACTGTTATTTGCGCCGCTCAAATGGTCACAAAAAGCTGTTTTAGAATCATAAGGCTTTATTCATTCCAATGACCAGTATATCATCTCAGCAAGTGTTAATTAAACGTCTCACAGGTAGTAAAGTCAAGACAGTTTCCAATTAGATAATAAAATATAAGGCACAATTATAGCAGTCGATCTCACGCGATGTTGCTAACGAAGGCCTTCGTGCAATCAAAAATAAATTCAATGAACGAGTATACACCGCGGAATACTAATAAATCATTAGAAACTTTCATTTTTTTTCTAACAATTCCCCTGCGATTAATTCTGATTTATTTAAGGGGCATAATTTAAGAAATACGTTTAATTTAAATCCAATAAATTCCAGAGGTTTAAAAAATTCCACTGCTTAAATTCCACCGCACGTTAGGAAATCCGAATGTATCTTTAAAAATCCGAGAAATATTCAAATACTACAACAGTTTGCAAATCTTAATTTAGGAATACGTCAGAGTTATTTGTCCTGATCTTTTATGATTTTTTACTATGTGAAAAAGAATTTATCACCAGATGCATTACTGAATGTTATATTGTACAGAAATAGCCGCAGCTATCTTTGTATACCCTAAGTAGACCCTGAAACGAATATTCTTTAGGCACGTTTCTTTCCTTGTTTAAATAATTATTATAAAAGTGATTTTTAAATACACCAATTTAATAGTAAATGTTTTATTTTTCAGTTAAGACAATCAGATAATTGAATTACTACTTTTACATTTTCACCTCAATAAATATTGATTGTTCATCTGTAAACAACTTTATGATTCAAGTATAGTTCGTTTCTTGGCAACTTGGTCTCCCCCTCCCCCTCTCTCGCGCATGAAAATGTGTTTGCACGTTGTCCTGATGTACGTATGTGTGTAGTGCACTTGTTTAACGACACGTGATGGCAAACTAACTTAGGGGATCTTAGAATCCACTTATATATGAAAAGAGGGGTTCAGAGTCAACAACCTCTGTTTCCATTGTGAAATCTCGTCTGCCTAAAATGTTTGCAGGCTCGATGTATTGAATATGAACCCGATATCGTTAGAGTATCGCTATAGAGCGAGATCTACCATCACCATTGGTAAATGCAGCTAATTATGTTCTGTTCCAATTAATGCGAGTTGGGTGCATTCAAGTTATATCCATAGAAGTTTAGGTATCCCATGGTGGTCTATTAAAGGGGAGGCGAAAGATTGGATGCTGGCTCAGGGAAATAGGCAAAAAACGGCCTCTTGAGATCTGTGGCTGTAACAGAGGTCTGACTGGTTTTTCTAATAGTTTAGGTGTATAGCAATAAAAATCAGATAATGACAGCCAAAAGTTTTGTTGTATTTTGTAATTACAGGCAATAATAGGTCAAAAATGCATAATTTTAGCAAGCTTTTGTCTGTAGGTAACAATGTAATACTATATGTCAATGTAACTAAATGTAAAATAATACTACAATAGTACTAAATGTAAAATATAGGTACTGAACGTTAAAATCATACAACGCTATTTTAATTCTGTAGTACAAGAATATATACCTGCGTATCTATTGATCTATATTGTATAGACACTCTTCGTTACAATTTCATTCCTACTTATTTTGTATTTCTAATAAATTTTCTGACAATAAATTTGTTTAGATAGGAATTTCATGTTATGGCATTTACTTTTTTAGTCCACCAAGTAGTAACTCAAACGACAAAGATATACATTTATCTTTTATTGTTGCAGATAGATAGAGGTAATTCTAAGATACTATCAACACGAAAATAATTCAAAAATACCTGGCACACCCGCTTTGGAATCGACCATCACCCTTTTGGGATATTAAAGGTAGTTTTGTAGAACTTGACCCCAGAAAAGGCTAAGGGGTTCAAATTAAAGAAGTTGTTCTATTAACCTAAACTGCCAAATCATCTAATATTTTATTTTAGTAATCGTAAAATCGCAAAACTGCAAATGTTTGTTTTATTTCTTAGTTTTTTTTTTAACGAAGCCGTAGCAATTTTTTTAAAAAAAAGCTAATTTCGTTTCAGCTACTTACTAATTAATCACATTGAAATGTATAGCTGTACACCGTATGAGCTTATATTTTAGGTAAAATCAAAGATACACAGGCACTTTTGCAGGAGTTATTAATAATTTAATTGAATATCATTTAACGTTTTTACATTTTACAGCCGTTCTTTTCAAAGGTTGTTTTTAGAGCCTTACAAGATGGTTGCGTCAGTTTTTTTGATCGGGTACAGCAAATACATACAGACAAAACTCGCTAAAGTTATGCATTTTTCACCGCTAATTGTCTATAATTGAATATAAAAGAAAACAAAAAACTTTTGACTATCAATATATGACTTTTGTTATTGTACTATAAAAGTATCAAAAAAATCCTGTTACGGCCACAGTCGCGAGAAAATTATATTTCCCTGGCCATGAGTATATTTTTACAGTTACGTCACTATAACAAATCTGATCTCTCAAACTATCACCCACGAGACCCTGTTAAATCAATAAACACTAAACTTGTGAATTATAAAGTGATTCGTTTATTAATTAGTCAATGCTCCCGGTCGACGTAACATATAGCCGTAGCGTATATGCGTCCATTGGGTAAATGTTAGTGGTGTTAGTGCGGTTGGTGGAACGAATTAAATCGTTAATTGTTAATGTTTCTTATTGGCCATGCAGGATCTTATTGGAGGATTACGAAACCAAACCTCAAATGTATACTGAAACAATGTTGCCTCATAAATAATTGAGAGACTAGTGTGATTCAGAAGAGCCTCAAGTGGGGCGAAGAATTAATTTTTCATTGGGAAATTAATGGGGCGCATAGGTGACCCATGCTGATAATGTTGATTACACACCTTTCTCGGTAGTTGTAAGAAAAACATGCCAAAAAAGAACATGTTACTCTAATCACTGAATGTTAAGAAACACATATTAATAATTTATTCAAATAAATGATCAAACCGTTTTATCACTTTCACTACTATTTGTACTTATCGTCGTTTACTAACAACTATAACGATGATCTACAACGATTATTTTCTTCATAAGCGCTTGTAGATATCCCCAATTTTATTCAAAGCACTTCGTGATTACGACGCCGTGACATGAAAAAAATTCGCCAATTACCCTCCCCAAGAGCTGATTGCATTTCCATTGGTAATGAAGACAAATCCTAGTATGAAACTCACGAATGAGGATAGTTTCTCGAGATTCATTTCATATCTCGGCTCGGAAAACTTGTTGGCTTTGTAGGAACTTTTGATTATTCTTGAGCGTCTAATGCTGTAAACTTTCTAAAATCGTATAACAATATATAACAGTTCTTTGTGGAGGAAAGTTTCGAGAACTTAAGTTCAATTTCGGAGCAGTTAATTGTGTTAGGGGAGGATTTTTTAAATCTTTTGCGAATAAACGGAGTGATATATTAAACCGGGAATGGGTTAGGGATAGAAACAAAAGTTCCATGTTCGATTTGAATTTAGGACAATCAAATAATTTCATATAAAATTTATATCCACTATATCGTATTAATAGAGCTGGTCATTCCTTTGAACGCCGTTCAAAATGATCTAGGAATTACTTCATTCTCATTTGGATACCTTATCCATCAATCCTTATTCCAAAGCGATAGCTAATTCCGAGCGGTAAATACAAAAATGATTTCCACTCGATTCGCTGCAAAAGAAATTCACTTCGCCTTTGTTTGAATAACAGCCAACCGAGCTTGGCATATAAAAATATAAAAGCTCATGAATTCAGGCAATTTTTTGTCAAATTCCCATTATCCGAAAGCCCGCTATACCCAATCTTCCATTCATCAAACGAAATACAAAATTTCTCACACGATAAATTTCTTATCTTTTGATCGTCATCTACTCTAGAGATTCCCTTTGAAAGAAAAAATGTGGAACCGGCCAGAGGGTACAAAGGAACTGAAAGAAGACTTTGATAGTAAAAAATTTTCAAACGAAATAACTACATGTATTCTTATGTCCATCGTGTGCAAATACGGGTGACATATAATAATAATCATGTCCAATGTTCGTCATCATAATGAATATTAAAAACTTGTGATTTCACCTTAATCTCGTCGTCATTGTTTGTTATCACTTTACACCGATTTATCAGCGAGATGTAGTTGTTACATAAATTGGTACCTTCGTTTTAATGTGGGTGTAAAAGAAATTGACTTTTTTTATTTAATTTTTAATGCCTTTTTAATGTTTTAACGAACGTTTTTATGTCTAGATTTTTATTTACATCGTGGAAAATTAAACCGTTTTACGGCTGAGTTATCACCATAACCAATCAGAAATTAAACTATCGATAATATAAATTGTGGAACCTATAAATTTCAACACATTCAACGTTATATAGTCACAACACCAGAATGAAAATTTTGTGCTTGGTGCTTTTAGTTACATTGTGTAAGGTAAAACAAAATTTTTGTAACACACTAGGTGTGGTTAACATAGACGGTAACTATAATTGATATCATAATTTTTTAGTTTATTCATTCCCTTCGTTTCGAATATATGGCAAAAATTTATTCAAGCCGCTTTGAAAGAAAGGGTGGAGGAGTGCTGGTATCCAGTACATACGTTCTAACCGACGCATATTGTGTTAGGAAGTAAGTTATATGGTTCTGATCATGTTTTGAAATAAACTAAAGTCATTAAGTCGGTTTTGTTAGTTTGAGGAATAAATTTCAACAATTTTTCTAACGTAAAAATATGATGAAACACCCTACAGTTTCGGCGAATTTAAAACTGGCATTCTCTTTTCCATTCATATTATATATCCTTTTTTGATTGTCGCTATAAATATTACATCCTGATATAAATAATTTTGATTTAGGCATTCTGCTATGGTCGCTTAATAAAACTTTACTCATTAACGGCTATAAAATACCTAAACTGAACCAATTTAATGGCTTTTCTAACGGAATAATATTTGTTGAATGTAAATTATTTTCCATTAGTTCAGAATTCGTGTACATTTTATGGGGCGATATGCGTGAAGGGATATTTTCCTATTTAACAAGGAAATCGGCCTTGAAAATACCAAGAGCGCACATCCGGATTTCTTCAAAACGTTATAGGGACCAACCACGTTTAGCCCTTGTAAAAGTACCGTTCGAATCAACACTGATGCGTATACCAGTGGCACTACCTTCCATGAGATGTTACATTACGGAAAATATACATGGAAAATTATTATATACCACTACCAGTGGTGATAGCTTTAGAAATGACTGGTTAATTACCATTAGCAACAGAGAATGTCAAAGGTAAGTTTCCTTATTTCAATTTCAAGTAATCTTACCTAATATTTACAGGTCACGATATAAAATATCAATCACCAGATGGCTTATGTGTGCAAAAAGGCCTTACTGGTTCGTTTACAAACAGGCTGCGACAAATTCTGGAAACCCTATAATGAAATACGTGTATGGACAAATGATATTAGTGGGCATTGCCACTAATATATACTGCTGTTACACCACAGTAGTTATTATAAAGCTATTCCACTATCTAAATTGGATAAACAGTATCATTTACGAACAACCCTTACCTACAAGCACTACTCCAATAGTGCCTTCCCACGCAATTACCACCATTACTAATACCGTATCAGTGGAAGACTCCGAACAAGATTTAGAGATAAGTGAGAACAAAACCTCAGACACAACTAAAGCTGCAACTACGTCGTATATCACTATAGTGCCATTTTCTATCTCACCTGAACAGAACGTAACAGATATCGAGGATAGCATGCAACAAACCTCAACTGAAATTTATAATAGCACAGCTACAGTAGTTTCAAAAGATTTCGAGAAATCCGCAGAGTTCCTAACGTCAACTTTAAGCAGTGAACCAATTTCTACTCGAGATTTTTCAACTGTTGAGACCACCTCTCATATCGCCACTTCCACCGAAGGCATACAGCTTGAGAATACCGAAACTGAATTAGATGAAAAGGCGGATAGAATCCCAGATACAACTGCAACTGATGCTACGTCGTATAGCACTACAGGGCAATTAACTTCATCACAAGAACCGTACAAAACTGACGTCGAAAATGCCTCGCGAGGAACCTCAGCTGAAATTTATGTTACTACAGCGACAGCAGGCTCAAAAGATTTCGAGAAATCAGCAGAGTTCCTAACGTCAACTTTAAGCAGTGAACCAATTTCTACTCAAGATTTTTCAACTGTTGAGAACACCTCGCATATCGCCACTTCCAACGAAGGCATGCAGCTTGAGAATACCGAAACTGAATTAGATGAAAAGGCGGATAAAATCCCAGATACAACTGCAACTGTTACTACGTTGTATAGCACTACAGGGCAATTAACTTCATCACAAGAACCGTACAAAACTGACGTCGAGGATGTTTCGCGAGGAACCTCAGCTGAAATTTTTGTTACTACCGCGACTGCAGGCTCAAAAGATTTCGAGAAATCCGCAGAGTTCCTAACCTCAACTTTAATCAGTGAACCAATTTCTACTCGAGAATTTTCAATTGTTGAGACCACCTCTCATATCGACACTTCCACCGAAGGCATGCAGCTTGAGAATACCGAAACTGAATTAGATGAAAAGGCGGATAAAATCCCAGATACATCTGCAACTGTTACTACGTCGTATAGCACTACAGGGCAAATTACTTCATCACAAGAACCGTACAAAACTGACGTCGAGGATGCCTCGCAAGGAACCTCAGCTGATATTTATGTTACTACAGCGACTGCAGGCTCAAAAGATTTCGAGAAATCCGCAGAGTTCCTAACCTCAACTTTAAGCAGTGAACCAATTTCTACTCGAGAATTTTCAACTGTTGAGACCACCTCTCATATCGACACTTCCACCTTAGGCATACAGCTTGAGAATACCGAAACTGAATTAGATGAAAAGGCGGATAAAATCCCAGATACATCTGCAACTGTTACTACGTCGTATAGCACTACAGGGCAAATTACTTCATCACAAGAACCGTACAAAACTGACGTCGAGGATGCTTCGCAAGGAACCTCAGCTGAAATTTATGTTACTACAGCGACTGCAGGCTCAAAAGATTTCGAGAAATCAGCAGAGTTCCTAACGTCAACTTTAAGCAGTGAACCAATTTCTACTCGAGAATTTTCAACTGTTGAGACCACCTCTCATATCGACACTTCCACCTTAGGCATACAGCTTGAGAATACCGAAACTGAAATAGATGAAAAGGCGGATAAAATCCCAGATTCATCTGCAACTGTTACTACGTCGTATAGCACTACAGGGCAAATTACTTCATCACAAGAACCGTACAAAACTGACGTCGAGGATGCTTCGCAAGGAACCTCAGCTGATATTTATGTTACTACAGCGACTGCAGGCTCAAAAGATTTCGAGAAATCCGCAGAGTTCCTAACCTCAACTTTAAGCAGTGAACCAATTTCTACTCGAGAATTTTCAACTGTTGAGACCACCTCTCATATCGACACTTCCACCTTAGGCATACAGCTTGAGAATACCGAAACTGAATTAGATGAAAAGGCGGATAAAATCCCAGATACATCTGCAACTGTTACTACGTCGTATAGCACTACAGGGCAATTAACTTCATCACAAGAACCGTACAAAACTGACGTCGAGGATGCTTCGCAAGGAACCTCAGCTGATATTTATGTTACTACAGCGACTGCAGGCTCAAAAGATTTCGAGAAAACCGCAGAGTTCCTAACGTCAACTTTAAGCAGTGAACCAATTTCTACTCGAGATTTCTCAACTGTTGAGACCACCTCTCATATCGACACTTCCACCTTAGGCATACAGCTTGAGAATACCGAAACTGAATTAGATGAAAAGGCGGATAAAATCCCAGATACAACTGTAACTGATGCTACGTCGTATAGCACTACAGGGCAATTAACTTCATCACAAGAACCGTACAATACTGACGTCGAGGATGCCTCGCGAGGAACCTCAGCTGAAATTTATGTTACTACAGCGACAGCAGGCTCAAAAGATTTCGAGAAAACCGTAGTGTTCCTAACGTCAACTTTAAGCAGTGATCCAATTTCTACTCGAGAATTTTCAACTGTTGAGACCACCTCTCATATCGACACTTCCACCTTAGGCATACAGCTTGAGAATACCGAAACTGAATTAGATGAAAAGGCGGATAAAATCCCAGATACAACTGCAACTGTTACTACGTTGTATAGCACTACAGGGCAATTAAGTTCATCACAAGAACCGTACAAAACTGACGTCGAGGATGCCTCGCGAGGAACCTCAGCTGAAATTTATGTTACTACAGCGACTGCAGTCTCAAAAGATTTCGAGAAATCAGCAGAGTTCCTAACGTCAACTTTAAGCAGTGAACCAATTTCTACTCGAGATTTTTCAACTGATGAGACCACCTCCCATATCGCTACTTCCACCGAAGGCATACAGCTTGAGAATACCGAAACTGAATTAGATGAAAAGGCGGATAAAATCCCAGATACAACTGTAACTGATGCTACGTCGTATAGCACTACAGGGCAATTAACTTCATCACAAGAACCGTACAAAACTGACGTCGAGGATGCCTCGCGAGGAACCTCAGCTGAAATTTATGTTACTACAGCGACTGCAGGCTCAAAAGATTTCGAGAAACCCGCAGAATTCCTAAGGTCAACTTTAAGCAATGAACCAATTTCTACTCGAGATTTCTCAACTGTTGAGACCACCTCCCATATCGCCATTTCCACCGAAGGCATACAGCTTGAGAATACCGAAACTGAATTAGACGAAAAGGCGGATAAAATTCCAAATACAACTGCAACTGATGCTACGTCGTATAGCACTACAGGGCCATTAACTTCATCACACGAACCGTACAAAACTGACGTCGACGATGCTTCGCAAGGAACCTCAGCTGAAATTTATGTTACTACAGCGACTGCAGTCTCAAAAGATTTCGAGAAATCAGCAGAGTTCCTAACGTCAACTTTAAGCAGTGAACCAATTTCTACTCGAGATTTTTCAACTGATGAGACCACCTCCCATATCGCTACTTCCACCGAAGGCATACAGCTTGAGAATACCGAAACTGAATTAGATGAAAAGGCGGATAAAATCCCAGATACATCTGCAACCGTTACTACGTTGTATAGCACTATAGGGCAAGTTACTTCATCACAAGAACCGTACAAAACTGACGTCGAGGATGCTTCGCAAGGAACCTCAGCTGAAATTTATGGTACCACAGCGACTGCAGGCTCAAAAGATTTCGAGAAATCCACAGAGTTCCTAACGTCAACTTTAAGCAGTGAACCAATCTCTACTCGAGATTTTTCAACTGTTGAGACTACCTCCCATATCGCCACCTCCACCGAAGGCATACAGCTTGAAAATGCCGAGACTGAATTTGTTGAGAGTGCGGATAAAATCCCAGGTATAGCTGCAGCTGATACTAAATGTCGTAACACTACAGAGCAGTCGTCTTTGCAGCAAAATCAGAATGTAACAGATATCCACGTTATTTCGCAGAAAGTATTATATTTAATCTCATCCTTATTCACGAACAAGCGCCAACATCACGGAAACCACACCAATTAGAAACACTGAAATTTCACCTCTAGTGAACATATTTTTCTGCGAGAGTCGGAGGCCGATTTGGATGCTCGTTCAAAATCCGAGGGAATGATAACCTGAGATAAAACTGCAGCTACCACCACTTGTACTTATCATCTGTTTCAGGAGTGAACATATTTTTTCGAGATGCTTCAACTGCCGACTCCTCTTCCAGTCACGTTTTCCACACGTCATTTTTCGTGTGAATTTCGAAACCGATTTGGACAAACTTAGCAATAAATAGTCGGGTACACCCATAGCTGTTTACTTTTACTTTAGGCAATTTGCTTGCTCCCTCCTCTATTTCTGTCTAACAAACCTTGTTTTTTGATTGAATTATAAATCTACTTTTGAAATTATTTTGAACCAACTAGCTTACGTTTAAATATTAAATGAATGTTAACTGAATATTTAATTCGGGATTTTAATTATTTATTGAAAGGTATTGCTTTCTTACTCGTTAATCCAGATATATACTGTCCATTAAATCATTAACTTATTAATACATCTCGAATTGCAATTATATTCATTTCTCATAAATTTTAGTATAGTTTACCAGTAATCTAACTATAATATGATTATGTTAACTTTTCATTTTCATTCAATTTATATTTTGTACATCACAATTGCGTAATAAAAGTTAATCAGAAATTTATTCATGTTGGAAATTTAATTTTGTAACTATTTTTTCCAATACCACTTCGATCTGATCCCGTTTAATCAAAACCGGTGAACATAACATTCTCTATATATCGACATTATCATATTTCCACGGCCCTATATCAGTTCTCCTGTGGGAGTCACTGTGTCGGAACCTGCTCGTCCTCCAATCTTTTTAGCCGTTTTAAAGGAGGTGGTGGTGCGTGAAGCTCGTGTTTTTTAACTTTCGGTTATAATAAGCCTGTCAAAGGAAGAGCCCCCCTGCCGCTCGGAATAAAATGTTATTATATCGAGAAACGGCTTAGCGCAAGCAGCTGCCTCGGATTATGCCTTTCAGATATAGGTATTAGTTCCGAACGACCAGTGGCGAAACGGATAGACGCTTTCGAAGAGAAAACCTTAAAAAGGGAATGTTTATTTTGTGATTTGGATTAATGGCGTTTTGCACTTGATATGAAAAGGAAAAATATAAGTGAAGTATCTGCAGAAGAACTAACTAGAACGTTAATTTATTACTAAAAAAAGGTCACCACTCAGGTTACTTTAACCCTACCGCAAGTTACTTCTGTCCCTTAATAATACTATCTCCCGATTTCCGTTCTAAATAGTGGATACGTGATTTTCACCGTACTGATTTATTTCGATAATTTTTCTTTATTGATTTTACATTTGGTTTTGGTCCTGGATCTCGCTGAGCCATTAGACAACTTATGGCATTTATTGAATCTGTCGGATCTAAAGTACTTTCTTTTAAATTTTGCTACTTCTGAAGCACAGAATTTCTTAGTTTCATCCAAATGGAGCCTTTTAAGACGACAATTTAAATGAAAATCCCCACCAATGAGGCTCTCATATCTTCTTGTCCAACCAACTACACATACAAAACGCTTTCTTACCCACTCTGCCAACCTTGCTCTTATAAAAGCGTCTCCATTAACCGTCTGAAGTGGCATTGGTAGGTACTAAGGTATTCATAAGCACGGACAAAAGATAGAGTCACAGATACGGCTGAAGCATTATAAATGGGGCGGCATCTAATCTTTAAGGCTAATCGATTATTTCTTACTACTGTCAGATTTTGTCATCTGGCGAGATTGATGTAATAAATGCCAGCTCAGATACGTTTTATGTTTTTAATCTCTTTTTACCATTATTCGAATCTGCCTCGTCGAGGGCCATTTTCTAGCTGGATGGAAATGCTATTCGATGGGGGTTCTTAAGACATCGCGGTTGTTGATTCTGAATTATAAATTAAATGTTATTAGATTATAAATTCAATATGACAATGTAAAATTAAGTCATAAAAAGAGACAAAATTTTTATAATAAGTAAGAAAATAAAGTTACAATGATTTATATATATATATATATATATATATATATATAAGTATATTTTTATTAATTTTATTAATTTACTAAATTGTACTAGTTGCCTCTCAATCGTATATCATCGTATTAGGTCCAAATCAAAAGGCGAAATTTACAGAATTTTTGTAATCTATAATATAAAAATGAGTCGCTGAATGTCTTGCTAAGCGCAAAACTAGAGAACGGTTGGACCGATTTCGCTAATTCTTTTTTTAAAATATTCCTTGAAGTACGAGGATGGTTCTTACGGAGAGAAAAATTCAAAAAAAAGAAATTTTAAAAATAATACTTTTCTATACTTTCATACAAAAGATTTGTGACAATACTTAAAAGTCAATTTGAACTTTAATACCATACGATAAAGTTTGTGTTAGTAGAGAGGTTCCGGGAAGGCAAAACAATTGAGTGACGTTAGTATCGTATAAATATTAATGTCAATATTTGTCAATATTGTCTGTGGTAAAATGTCAATTGAAATGTAAATATCTCTTTGCTGTGCATCTATAATATTACTAAACCTAAAAGTGTTGTGTGTTTGTGACTTACTAAATATGCCTCCTATAAGGCGGCGGACAAATTTAGGCAGGAGAACCCGAAATGCAACAAATCAAATGCATTATCAATCTAATCGTACTGCCCAGGAACGTGAAGATCGCAATGAACGTGAAAGAATTCGCTTAAGACAGACCCGTGAAGCGCGATATTCGACTAATAATGGTGCAAGTTTGAATCGAGCTGCTTTCTGTTACGATATGTCAATTGATTACGGTGCCTACAATTGTGTTGCTATTGGACCTATGAACTCAGTTTGCCAATATTGTAAGGCATTGAAAAGGCATACAAAAATGAAGCCAATGGATTGTGTTGCGCAAATGGAAAGGTGAAATTGATACCATTGCTTCCACCTCCAGAGCCATTGTACTCATTAGTTTTAGGAATAGGAACAGATTCAATACACTTTTTAAAGAATATTCAAAAATATAACGACTGCTTTCAAATGACTTCATTTGGAGCATCAAAAGTAGTTCGGGAAAATTTTATGCCAACTTTTAAGGTTTGTAATAGTATTTGCAGTTGTATGTTAATTAATCATAACTATTGTACTACTGTACTACTGTATTGTACATACATTTTTACTATACATTTTTTCCCTTTACAGATACAAGGTCAAATATATCACAGAGCAGGTTCTTTGTTACCAGTGCCAGATAGCGACTACAAGTTTTTGCAAATTTATTTTATGGGCAATTCTCCACAAGAAATCAATCTACGTTGTGCACATAACAATTCAGTAAAAAGGTCAATAGTTGAACAATTACAAAACTTATTTCACGAACACAATCAATTAATTATATTATTTATAAGTGCAATGGATATGATGCCATCTGATGATCACAAAATTGTTATCAGAGCAGATAAAACTCCTATGGGCCAACATGCAGCACGTTTTAATGCACCTACTATCGATGAAGTTGCCATTGTTGTAGTTGGAGAAAATTTGGAGTCACGTGATATTGTTTTACATCGTCGAAATAATCAATTACAACGTATTAAGGAAACACATCAACATTTCCAAGAATTCTGCAATGGCAAAGGTTTTGCAGTTATGTAAACTAATAGTGTGGGATGAATGCACGATGGCGCATAAAAAATCTTTAGAAGCTTTAGATAGAACCTTAAAAGATCTACGGAACAACCAAAACCAATTTGGTGGCGCAATGATTTTATTATCAGGAGATTTTCGCCAAACATTGCCAGTGGTTCCACGTTCAACGCAAGCTGATGAACTGAATGCATGTTTAAAGTCCTCCAATTTGTGGAAACATGTCAAGGTATTACATTTAAGCAAGTATATGCGTGTCATGTTGCAAAATGATCAATCTGGAGACATATTCTCTAAACAACTCATTGATATTGGTAATGGCAAATTTCCTATAGACGTGCTGACTGGCTGCATCACCTTTCCTGAGAGTTTTTGTCAGTTAACGCAATCAACAGCTGAACTCATTCACAAAGTGTTCCCAAATGTTGCTCAAAATTACTTATTCCATGATTGGTTGAGCGAACGAGCTATACTGGCTGCCAAAAACACCGATGTAAATGAATTAAATTTCAAAATTCAAGATGACATTCCTGGCGAAATGAGGACATATAAATCAATTGATACGGCAACTAATGAAGATGATGTCGTGAACTATCCACCGGAATTTTTAAACTCACTAGATTTGCCAGGATTGCCGCCTCACAATCTTCAATTAAAAGTTGGATCTGTAGTTATAATGTTGCGAAATATTAACCAACCGCGACTTTGTAACGGCACACGATTAGCGATAAAAAAATTACTGAATAACGTAATAGAAGCAATCATATTGAAAGGAAAGTATAAAGGAGAAGACGTTCTGATACCCCGCATCCTAATGATTCCGACTGACGTACCATTCGAGTTTAAACGACTGCAGTTTCCAGTACGGCTTGCTTTCGCTATGACTATAAACAAATCCCAGGGGCAGTCATTAAGTGTTTGTAGTATTAATTTAGAAAACCCATGTTTTTCGCATGGTCAATTGTATGTTGCCTGTTCCCGTGTTGGAAAACCATCTGCTCTGTTTGTTTACGCGCCAGGCAATCAAACAAAAAATATCGTGTACCATAAAGTACTACAATAAAAATGAAACTTAATTTAGAATAATTAAAATAAAATCAAATATAATAAGTGGGTATCATAATAAGAAATCTGAAATTGTGATTTTCATTGTGATTTTTTAGTGACTATTAAAAGAATTTTGTGAGTTTTATAATTTTTAATTTTTGACATAATGTAATTGTTGACTTATTAACTTAAAAAAATAAAAAATTAAAGAATGGACTGTTAGGCGATACGAAGTTCGCCGGGTCCGCTAGTATTTTATATAAAAGTGGAGCCTAAAATTTCAACTTGGATTCATCCAAAAATCTCCTTGACGTCACATTCCCAGTTTGAATTCAACGAGAAGATAACACTTCAAATGATTCGGAAAAGTTAAATCAGTCACTTCAAAATTTTCAAGCATTCGAGTTTTATGGCCGCTTGTATGATCTCCCTCTTTCTTTTCCACGCACACACGTAGTCCTGGTAGCCAATAAAAATGTAGCAGTTTTTTATGGTACACGCAATATTAAGCTACCTTTCCTCTAGAAGGGCCAAGAAGAGAACCTCATAAAAATATTGTGCGAGAGAGAGAAAGAGGATTTGCGTTAAAGAAAAGCGGAAATCAGATTTGTTGTCCCTCTGACCTTATTTCTTGGGGGATATAAGGGAAGTATGAAAAATTTATATTTATGGTTTTTGTAGAGAGAAGGGGTTATGCTTGAATGGTCCAATTTAATATCGAGATTTAGTGAAACGGCGTAAAAGTTACATAAAACGTGAAATTTATTTCCCCGAATTCTCCACAGTTGCTCCCAAGATCATTATAGGAATGTCTGGAATTGAGCCTCGTTATTACCGTGTCACCTGGGGAATAATGAAAATGAGCCATTCCTTAGTGAGATTAACAGAATGATTTTTCGCATTTATTTAGGGTAATAAAATAACGCGTTATAAAATTCCACCCTTATTTAAAAACTAAAAGACGTAAAAGATCTAGAAACACTTCTTTGGCGATACTTGAACAACTTGGTACGCAATAATTTGCTTTCACAAATGGTAAGTAAGAAGAAGCAAAAGTATTGTAACAAAAAGTCCATGAAAGGATACACAAGTAGTAGGTTTAACTTTGATATTCCTACAAACACTACCGAAATCAGTCCATTGGGACATTTCTCGAAGGGTATGCCATTCGATGAAGTTATAATTTTGCTGAGAAATCAAGTACTGTTGTAAACAGTTACATATTGCATAAACCTTCTTGCAGATCAATCACAGAGATGTTAAAATTTTTTACCTGGAGATTCTGTGCCTATCAAACTAATAGCAAATTTGAAGTTAGCGACAATTGCCGATTTTTTATATTCAGGCTCAGGAAATGAAAATCCTCAGAAGATTATAAATGATGATCTTTGAAAAAAGTAAGTAATTTGTTTCAAGGCGGAGTACACGAAAGTAGGAACAAACGAAGCTATCGCATAAAAGAATATGGGGAGGCTTCCATTAGAACTTCAACACCGTCACCTTAAAAGAAAAATAATTGTGAGGAGGAAGGAAATATTCTTATGAGATATGAGTATACTTGTCTTATACTTTAACTAAAGAAATAGAAGGAGAATAGGACTCAAGTAAAACTTAATTCTACGTTAATTAAGATGCTTCCTTTTTGAAAGCTGTGGATTTTTACAATTTTTACTGATCGACTTTTTTTTAAGTATTCATAGAAATCACGGCAGTTTATTGCCACCTCTTAGACTTACAACCTTCCATAAATAATTCATAAGTCTCAAATTAAGAGATTTCGCCAAGCGCACCAATTGCGGGCACATTTCCCTCACTTCCCGGAAAAATCGTAGGAAATTCAGTTGGAACGCGACAGGTGTCAGAACTCCCATCATATTTTATAAAAGGGGAATCAGATTTGGCAGCATCTGACCTTATTCCTTGAGAAATGCGGAAAAGGGGCGAAAAAAATTTACATTTATGTGTTTTATAATACAAGGATTTTCGCGATTGACGTGTATCGACGGTGGCGAATTTACGACTACGCCTGCAATTTAGGAGAGAAAGTGAGGTGTTTTATTTCGTGTTTGACACGGAATATTTTAAACAAGTTCCCTTGGGAAAATCGGTACGACTGCGCCAAGAAAAAATATACACCTTTCACATATTTAATTTAAGGGTATCTGATTTTACGCAAAAAGTCACACAATACCAGTTTAAGGCTGAGTGGAGGCACTTTTTCATAGTGCATTTCATGTAAAGCGTCTGGAAATAAGTAATTTTTACAACAAAAGGATCGAGAATAAACAAATTACAACAACAGTCAATGTATTAATCCCGCCATGGAGGCCAAATCCTAAACAGCTAACAGGAACCTATAGAACTGACAAGCTGACGGTGAAAATGAAGAACGAAAAATAAAATTAAAATTTCAGGTAACATCGTGGACAGATTTCCAAGGATTTCAGGATTACACAAAGTGTAGATTACAAGTTTTTTGATTTAGTTACGTCCTAGATGTTACTATAAGAAATTGTAGTATCCTGGATTTGTCAGAAGAATCTCATTGTTATTACACGAACTGAAGAATATTGTATTTTTTTCAAAAATAGAAATGTAGAAATATTCAAATATATTTTGATTCGCCTCTATGGATCAGAAAACTTTTCTGTGATGTCGAATGATTTCAAGTAGAGTGTTTTGTATCTTTTCGGATGAGCTCTAAAAGAATCCATAAGTGGCTTAGTGTTATCATTTATGGGTCTTTCTAGAATTATGGGCCTTTGCACTCCCTTCTATTTCAACAAACCTTGCTACAAAGTGGAGGTCGTATCGTTGTGACTTATTTTAGCAGTTAATATGAAAAATCTACAATTATTCTCTCTGACGCCTAGATTATCTTATTTAAATATTTTTATTCACTGCAGCGTTATATTTAGAATATCCCATTAATGTCGACATTTTATAGAAATTAAATTTTTAAGTGATGAGGATATATTTCTGATTTTTTGACCGCCCTTGTTCGTTGTCTTGAGAACCACTCCAGTTTTGACAATGAACTACCCAAAAATTTGTGAAGTATGTAAATTAAAAGCATTCTTGGTCTTAATCCTTTAACAATTTCGATTTGAAATTAGTAACAAATTTCCGGGTGCAATAAATTTGAAAGAGTTGAAGAAAAAAGTAACGATTGATCGATGTCACAACAAAACTCGCATTTCCTCCATACTTTACGATAAATTCAATAGTCATGACAACGCTTGTGTTATTCGTTCGTCGAATATCCGGTGGTCAATCCGAGTTTTTGAGCTTCACCCTCAAAAACAGCCAACGGAAAACGAACGAGCGCTTGAGAACCTAAAATTCGACGGGAGCGTGTTTTTCCCAAAACTCCTCCGGGTTTTAATACAAGAACTCCAGGCGCTTAGCGAATGGAGTTTTGAGAGCACGTTTGACGCTTCAGCTATCCGAAATCCTCTTGAAAACTAAATAATGCGTGTAGTAGAGAACGCAGGCAAAGTTTCACAAACTCCCGCAAGGCTATAAACAGATTAAGACGCGGAATAGGACCTGATGGAGAGGTATTACTTCTTAACGAGATTAAAGATAGTGAATCATTTCGACGGAGAACGAATGAATGAAAGGATTACAACGGGTGAGGAATTAGGAATTTTAGCGGAAAAATAACGATAAATAATTAGACATAATGAATGACGAATACTGAAGGGAATTCTCGCAAGCCCCACGTTTAGAGTTTCGTGGAGAGCTTTTGTCTATGGATTTAGACTCGAGAATAGGTTGGATAATTATCAGTAATTAACATGGAGTTGAATTCCATCACGCTCCCTTTATTTAATATTGTAAAAGACATCCAGAATTCCTTTAGGGAAGCTTCCTGTTACGTAATCCGTTATAAATCACTTACGTTGTCTCTAACTGGATAAGTGCAATAATAAAGACTCAGCGAAGTTAAAGTTTGTTTCGCACATCTAACAGCCTTTAAAATGCTTTTACAGGAACAAATGCCACAATTATTCAAAAGACTTGTTTACCTATAAGCCACACTTAGATAAGAGGCTCAAAATGCTAACATGTATCACAATCTCCCATGAGACCCCCTTCAAACACCCACGTCATAACATGAAATTTAAAACTTTATTCCGTATGTCGTGTTCAAATTTCACAATCCACAGGCTCTAATGCGGATAGAAGAAGAGCAATCATTTTCGGCTTTCGACGCGACCACCTCGCTTTGTTTGCAGGTAGAAAAATAGGTCGAATAACTTATAATTAAGATTGTCTAGTCATTTGGCTTGCCCCGGGTGGTAATGCTTTATATGAACTATATATGCATAAAATTATCTCAACATGGGCGCAGATTGGTCGCAGCTAAATCCCTTATAATATATATGACCATAAAAAAGGTAAATAATTGAGTTTCGCAGAACAATTGCATATTTGGTGACTCAGAGTATCTGTATTATAATAAAATGCTAAGCATATATTTTGTTTCTCTGCCCGTACGTAAGTTAGTCTCTATATAATATGGTTGAACCGATTTGAAGGGATAGAACTTGGTCTAAAATTTAGTGTTCATTTCATTTAAATCGGCTGACATATACAGATATGTCAGTTTTAAAGTACGTTTTTATTATACGTTAGTATTATGAAGTAAATATATGTATCTTCGAGTTGTAACATTTTAAACTAAGTGAGTGAGTGAAGCCGTGACTCGTCATAGCTAGTATATAATGTCTAGATGGACTCTTATTATAACACTAATAGGGTAAACCCTCTCTATCGCAATTTTTTATTAAACGTTGTTATATCAGTGATGTTCCTATAAAGTACACAAAATTTAACGATGTATTCTATAATAGAAGACATTTGACTCTATAGACTCTTGATCGGAATATAATCTATCTCAAAAACGCTTAGGTACCTTAAATTCGTCAATATCTCACTTAGGGCCTTTGAGAGGGTCAAGACATCGAAAAAACACTTACAGACATTATATAACTCTTGCTTGGCACTCATTGTGCAATGTTTTTCTAGTATTCTAGATTAACTTCAAATTTTACTACCACTACTCAACGTCTTAATAGTATCAAGAAAAGTTGTAAAGATGAAACTGCTGACTTTCAAAACTAAAGTCAAAACAATCATTAAAGTATTTCTTTAAAACAAAATGTTTCCCAATCCATTCCGCCTCAATACGTGACGCCTCTGCCTATTCTCCACTCTCCGACATAATAGGAGCTTTTTCAATAATTACCGAAGGAACAAATTGACAGCATTCCTTAATTAAAAGTCTATAAATTGTGAACCGTTAGACGTATATTTCAAAATATTTTTAACGATACCCATTTCTCTTCCATGACGTAGTTTTTAATAAGCTCATGTATAATCTCTACTGCAGTCTCATTAGAATAAATAAGTTCGGCATAAAAATCGAAACGATGAATTCATACGTCGCATACGTGCATATGTCGCATGGAAAGTTGTGAAAGTATAGCACGGACTGTTGATTCCTTATGCTGCTGGTGTTATTTAGGGCCAAATTTATAGTCCATCACTTAAGCGATACTCAAGGAGGCCTTGGTGGAGGAAATCTTGGTGGAACTACAGATAAGCTGTTCGATAGTTACAAAACCTTCTTGCCTCCGCCAAGGAGCGCTTAAGAAGGTAAAATTTCTGACAGCAGCGCAAATTGTTAATTATTGAGTATTATTTCTATTTCTATGGTTTTACGATCGTGTCAAAATGAGGTTATAAACTACAACAAATTAAAACTTGCAATTAAACTAAAAAAGAGTAAATTCAAACCCTCAACCCTCTTTTTTAAGCAACTAAACCGTTTTTTCCAGGTTCCTAAACATCTTCCGAAGATATTTCTGGTGGTTCTATGAGCCCTATTATAATTTCTTTGTGTTATTTGTGTGTAAAAAGTGCTACAATATAAAGAGTACATACACTGTTGAAAAAATTCTCTGTTAATTAAATGGAAACAATTTCGGTAGATTGGTCGGACAGACAGATACGAAGCATCTATTGGTGTTATCATGCGAGTTTTCGCACACACGTGATACGAAACGATATTTATAACCTGGTCTATGCAAATTTCTAAACAGCTGAAGGAAGAATTAATCGGCAATATAATTTATCTAGTCGAGAACAACTGGGGATGTTCAGCTATTTATCAAATGGGGAAATTACTGACAAGATTAAAATTCCCTCCTTTAGCATTTCTTACCTGCCAGATCGATCACCACCTGCAGAGTCCGAATCGAAGACAGCTTATTTTTATTAAAAAAATATTCCAGTGTTCAACAAAGATTTATGTTGCATCAGGAAGTTATTAACGATAATTGGGGACGGGACGCTTGTTAGCGGTTGAAAACCGCTTTAACGTATTATCAAATGGCACTTATTAGGTTGGGAATTTAAAGAAACTAGTTTTAAATGGAAAATGAAACATTTCAGTGTTGTCATCATGTGACGTTAATAAGTTATTAATAAATATTGCTTCCGAAGAGAGTATTAATATGTGCTTTTAGATTCAATATGTGAATAACACCTGGTCTCCAACATCCGTTAATTACAATTCTTACTTCTTATTAAAATTCGTAATTTCGAATTCGAATTCGTAAATTCGAAATTACGTTCCATTGTAAATAAGATTATTATTTTAATATTACTTCAGAGGAAATTTTGTTGCATATACATATACATATATATACATATATTCTGACACATACATGTAGTAGTATAAAGTCGAATATATACAGTTATGTACTAAATTATGTAGGTACGTTAGTCCATGTATTATTTACTGATCAAGTATTTCTATTTGCATATTTTGTTTTTAATGTACAATGTTGTGCTGCAAAATTTCTATTTATATATTTATAAAAACTTTTAAACAGACACAAGTGCACTGGTCTCTCTTTGAACAATTAGGAAGTGATTACATGATTAAATCTCCAACTATCCAAATATATTTTCCGTTCTTTTATACCAGAATATTTTTATTTATTCCCTATTATTTAGTGACTTTTGTCGCAAACTCCGGGCTTACTCTTCGAAGCCATAACAATAACTGTTCGTTTAATATCTGACGTTTGATGGACAGCAACGAAATTACAAATCCAAAAGTATCACCTGGTATTATAGAGAATTTTATAATCCTTTTTCTCTTGCGCTGCCTGTGTTGATAATGGGTAGGTATAAAAACTCAGAATGTCTTTTACAAATCTGGTTGATGTGAGATTTTGAAGATGTCAAAAATGGAGCATTTTAAATTGTGCTCCTGTAGGTTTGTAAGAATTAAAAGAAGAAATGTACTTTAATGTAATGAATATTGTCAATTCGACGAAATATAATATGCATAATAATCTAATATATATAGTCTACTATATCTATCTATATAGATACATTGTAAACTTCATATATCTATAGTTTACTACTCACGGCTCAGTAGTTGAATATCAAATACTAAATCTAATATTGGGGATGCAGAATGACAAATCTTTCATTCATTGTCTAACTGACTAAATTGAAGGAAAATATAGATTATTACACGCGAAAATCTCAACATGTAAAGGTGCTTTAGAATTTCTTTACAACATAATGATTTTAATAGCACTATTAATTACTAATTTCTTCTAAAGAATGCATTAACCTTCTGCTGCAACGACCAAACTAATGTTAGTCGCAATAGTATAATTTATAGTTTTAATAACTTTTTATCCCGGCCCTTTCTTAAGTTTTTTCCATTTAGATTAAAGATGCCGGAGTTGATAGACTTCTGCATCAGAATTTATTGTTAAAATGAATCTTTTCTTATTTAACGCACGAGTGAGTCGAGCACACTCGATAAAAATCGAAATTACCGATCGTCTTCTGTCTCTCCTTGTTAATTTAAACAATATAATATTTTACGTACTTTTTTCTACCGAAGTATGGATATCAATCATGAATCAACTAAGTTACGGTGAATTTTATAATAAGAGTAACGTCACGTTTTATATTGGTGATGGAAAAGTGGGATAGTTTTTGCTATTTCGAACGTTATCTTTTTGGTTGGTCGTCGAGTATTGTGTTTCCTTTATAAATAGCGAATCAATACAGAAACCAATTTAAAAATGGGTTTTTGGCGGAGAACGATTTACTTTAGAAATTGCATTTTGAAGAGGAATTGTATAAAGTAAATTAATATCACTGAAAGTTTACATGATAGAAGGCCGGGCGAAAAAATTAATTGAACAATTCCCTCGAAAAAATTCAGCGCTAAAGGCGTTAAGTCAATTTCTCAATGTCATCGTTTACTTTGTAATAAGATGGATGCACTTAATTGGCTTTACAAGAAAGTACAGCGAAAATGTCATTGTGAATTATTAGTGATCAATCAAATCAATATATCTAATTGAATTATGTTGGAATTTCACTACACAGTTGAATCTCGTAAAAGTCATCCCAGTTTTCCTTGTTTTCTACTGTAAACGTGTGTGGTATTACATTGTTTAATTAGTGAAATTTATTTTAATTTTCCACTTCAGTATTAGTATTAACGGTCCATTATGTTCAATAAACTATCCCACCCAGAAAATTATTTTCATTAATTTTAAATATTTCATTTAACCATATCAATTGCGTCGGCTTGAAAATTGAAACCTATCTAAAAGTTAAATTCACAACAGCAGTTACAATACAAAAACCTAAAATTGCCCCTATAAATTATAAAAGGACGAAATTTTATCTAGCATAGGTGAACATATATGGATTATTAATTCATAGTGAATAATGTATAAAGAAGATCCTTTAACATTGATAAAGCTTTAGTTTGCTCATTATATATAAGTGACGACATTTATAAATATTTTAATGCTTTGAATATCATTTCGCTTAATATATTCATAGCGTCTAAGTGAGCAAAAATTTCTGAGGCGTTAAACGTAATTTGCGTAATGAAATACGCTTGAAATACTAGTGCATTTATACATGCTTGCATGTAAACTATGGAGGAATTTTTAATTTTCACGATCGGGTTAGTTAATGCTAGTCTGTTGACACACCTTTACTTTCTAGTAATAAGAATTTTATTATTTTGCTAAATTTTAATTAATACAACCAAAATGTTTTAATTAATTAAATTAATAAAATTGATAGGCTATGTGCATGTACATTTACTTCAGAGCTAGCCTAATTTACGTATTTGTAAGCTGGGGATATAGGAAATCCTGCAATATCAATTTCAATACTGTGATACACATAACAGTAATACAACGATAAACTCATTATGTTCCATATGGCAGAGCTCGCCTATGCCAACAGCTACTTGCCAAGTCTCTAGCAGAAGTGGCAACCAATTTGTTCGTAAGTCACAATAACTACACAGATATCTTAATGAGCTACAATTCCTAAGGCATGAGGTGCGCTACCACCGCTGCGAAAAATTTCCAATACATTTAAATTAGGGTCCAGTTAATCACCAGATGCTTATTACAGCGCTCCTTTACAGGTAATGGATGAGAATGCTTTAAGGCCCAAATTAAACTTTAGACCTTGTGTTATTTTCTTAGAATGTGACAATTTGCAACGTAAGAATTACACATTTCGTAAACTCATCTGTTAACGTTAGGCGTTCGAAATCAATTTGCACGCCCAAAACAAATTTGAATGTAGTCCGTGAAAGAAGCAATATTAAACATGAAGATGCTCGTTCTGCATTTCACGCTCAGGACTTGATTGATTTTTTGCCGTCGTCAATTTGTGTTTCGTTACTGGAATGGGAGTTTTTTGTGAAACATTCCTGGAACACGGCGTCGTGTTATTTTCCGATAGCTCCTGTATGGCTTTCAATAGCTGACAATTTAATTTTCTATTAAAGCTCATACAGCATGAACGTAGCAGCGGAACGTGCACCTTAAAACTTTTCGCCAAAGCCTTACCAATTAAATTCAATTAAAAATTTCATAATAATTTTACAATTTCGCAATTTATTATAACACTGTGACGTTTATACAGTGCAATAAAACAGATGCAGTGTCGTTGGACAGGGTTTTATAGTGCACTAAATTTTCGGTAATAATTTATTACAGTCGATATTTTAAACAAAACGCAATACGCTGTGATTATTCATGATTACATTGAATATCAGAATTTGGAAACTGTTTTATGACCCATGGCTGTTATTGCAATTCGGACGCAGAAAATTTTTAGTGTTTTGTACCTTTTCCGATGGCTTTTGCATTTACATAACGAGGAAGTTGGAATCGCCCATTTATTTTTGAAATCGATCAGCACATCGTGGGCCGGTCAATTTATTGTCTATTAGTTAAAAGCCTATTTGATTCTGGCATATCTTTTGTTCGCTCCTGAGGTGAAATTTATTTTACAGATGTATAACTGGCACACTTTTCCTTGTATCTACTATTTAAAGGTCCATATTATCTATACTAATTCCAAAAACTAATTTTCTACCACATTTCATTTGGAATGCTCACTGTGCTACTGGTTTGAAACTTATATACCTATAAGTATAAGTAGGTATAAGTATATCTAGTTGAACTACCGTTCAATCCAAAATTTTAATAAATATGAACAAAAAAAGCACACCAACTATTTTGGACAATACTGCAATAAATGCAAACGCCAACTGCCATCCTATCCTTAAAACTTCTCTAGTATTTCTAGCTATGAATCATAACGCGAGTAATGTATTTTTCAAGATTTCTACAAATGTTATAACATAGATACGAGGTAAAAGCACCATTGCCACCAAGAACCAAAATATATGACTATGGCAGTATCACCAATAGTGTATCTTACATCTAAGGACAGCATAAAACAAAAAAGAAACTAACAAAGTATGGAGGATCAGGAGGATCAGGAGTCTTAGTCTCCCTGCCGAGCATGATAATATCTTTTCCTCATTTGCACTTACTAAAACAAATAATTGATAGTTGGAGGTAAAATGCATTACTAGCATATTCATATGGAAACACAAACAGACTTGCCATTTAATATTTAAAAGAAGATAGGCGTCATAAAAAATATTTTGGATATCGAACTTTCAAAATAAAATACTCTTCTTAAAAGTGTAAATAAAGGAATGAGACGACACCAAATTCGAATTCATAATTCAAATGCCACTGACGTTAGGTCTCTTTGCTTAGAAGGAAACATTATCTGAAGATTAAGGTGTTTTATTATGAGCTCGTTAGAAAGAGTTTAGTTGTGAGGAATGTCGCCTTAAAGGATAAATCGTGAAAAGGGCTTAAAGTAAAAAATACGACCGTAAAAGAATATTAATTATTACGGCCGGAGCAAGAGAAAAAAAGGTGCTCCGTGCTAAGTAGAAGAAATGACGACGAAATAAGCTTTAAAGGAGGAAAGCCGGTGGGTTTCTTACATACTTATTTATTTTTGATTAATTTTATCTACCTTAGAAAGGGATACTAACACATCACAATACAGCAAGTTTTCTGGTTTTAATCTTGATACACCTCTATAACATATTTTATTCACATTGCTATGCTATACTATATAGAATTTTGAGAATCAATTTATGTTGTATGGCGAACTTTGTGGGCAAGTACTGCTGCCGGCCGTATTATCGTTTAGTCTGGGAGCCAAAATGATTTCTTTCACTGCAGAATATATCCAAGAAAATCAAGTGGTGTAGTAGTTGGCAAATTAATGTATTCTGCGTATTTCCTACCTTAAAATGCATTATGAATGGTGTCGATGATACTATAATTGTAATATACAAGTATGAGATGGGTACCTTCTTAAACAAAATCTACCGAAATAAAACGCAAAATATCCTACATTGTGTAAAATAGGATTTTTTTAAATAGTTCATTTCTTTTTGGAAACCCATCGGTTATATTGCTTATTTCAAAATCTGCTCCTGGAGACCGAATTTCCCAAATATCATGCAACTTGATTTAAATGCAAATCAAGAAACCCATTTAAAAAAAACATACAGAAACTACACTAAAACTAATCTTATATCAGTATACTCCATGATATCTTCAAGTATAGTAATTTTCATATAATTTTTCGATTACAAACCACACTACAAATATGACAAATGTCAGACCCTCCACGGCACACTACCTCAAGAATATTCTGAGTGCAGCTTCAGCTTCCTTTCAATTCCCTAACCGCAGCTCATTAGCATAAAGCACTGAAATACATCTATCGTAGCATTTCTCATGTGATAAGCCATATTTCAACGAAAAATCAATACCCACTACTTAACGTCAGAATTTCCTTCTCCTCCAGGACTACTTGAGGTTTCCAGCTTCCGCACTACCAAATCACACGATTGAACCTGACCATTGTTGCTGCTCGTATATTCGTTTTACTCGATTCGGGAACGCATTGTGTGCATTTTCAACAATTAACCAATAAATAAGCCAACTTCTTCGGAAATCGAATGGGCTCGTTTGTTATTTTAAAGTACGTCGGTTCCGATATGTGTAGGTGTACTCGGGTTCTAGAGGAAATATGTTAAACGGTGTATTAGGGCGGAAAAGGAGAGAAAAAGGGAGAGAGAAAGGGGGCGAAAGGAACGAAATATTGGCTAACGAGTACGAATAAATTTCTGGGTAAATGGAGAAAAATCGCTTCAATGGAGAAATTTTGATGCGAGGAGTTACTTAACTGGTTAATACGCGTATTTAGGATAACTGGGAATAAAAATTGATTATTATATAAATATGTTTTGGATAATAATTAACAACAATGTTGTAGTTTGAAAATCGGCCTACAAAAGACGTTCGGGCTACAAAATTATTGCTTGATCTATGCTGTTTTATTATGTGCGGTTCCACTTATGAGGTGTTGCCAAAATCCTTCATCCCACTTTAAGCATCAATGATAAGTGATTAATTCTTCAAGAGACAGTGACTTCTTATGTATTTCTTCGATTGTCGAAAACTTTAGGCTTTGGTGTAAACAAGAAGAGAATTTTTGATGATCAATTTTTAAATGTTAATTCTCCACAAATTCAACCATCTCTATATTACATGTTTACGGGGACTTGGACTCACCTATCCTATTCAACAAAATTAGTTTGTTTAACAATTATTCATTACGTTTGGAGTTTCTAATAGCAGGTGAGGTATGCCATATACAAATTAATTTTCTGTGGTGGCGCCCACATCATCAATTCGCTTAAAAAACCGCAGGTAGGGCCACCCCATGCACTTCCTCAAATGATCAATGGCCACCTAAACACATGGCATCCGAATATATAAATAACAGACAGGACGAATTTTAATTGGTTACGTTCCTTTTTTTCCGTAAATGAATTTGTGGAGGCACGTGTATCATCAGGTGCGGACCGCAAATGTCAGCATGCGTGCGAACATCGTTGTATCGATATCATGGAAAATTGATTCGAAAATACGTAAATAATTCCCGAGGCCTCAAAGAGTGTTCCCCTTTTTTAGTTGCCGTGATGTCGATTAGATACCTAAAAGGAACCAGCGAATTTAAACTCTTCTCTTTTCTTTGGGGGCGTATATGCAGCGGGGTCACCTGGATATCATAGACTATTTCTTTCCGTAGTTAAAATATCTGCGAATTATCCAACAACGAGAGAAAGGAAAATTTTTAGAATTTCAGTCATTTTGTTTTGTTTAGTTTACAGCATGGCTGTTAGAGTTTGGATTTTATGTTTGATTAGACCGCATTAAATTAGCTCGAAATGAACTAAAGCGAATTAAAATTTAATAATTTGGTATGCAAACGAAGTAACAAGCAATATTTTAAGTAAAAGCGGAAAGTGCATACAAAAACAAAATCAAAATTGAAACAAGTGATGGTTTTCCATGGAGGGGTTTGTCGTATGAATCATACAAATTTGTTGCAGTTGGTAACTTTTAGTGCAACCTTTATAAAACACCAGGGTAACTATATTTTGTGTACGACACCCTCCTCCCGGTGGTTTTCCAATTATTTTTTGAATTTCTAAAAACTAACACAAGTAACAATAGCATGGCAGGCCGTTTTCTGTCTCTCTTCGTCTCTTTCTCACGCACACACATTGTCATTATAATGCTAATTCCATCGAAACACACATACACTCATATAACGAACGGACGTCATCCGCGTTTTGGACAAAACGTAAACGTTGGCGCATAATAACACGGTTGTCAAAAAATCCCAACGAGAAATGCAGAATGCATTCAGCATTTTCCAACCCGCCATCTGACACAATGGCTAGCGCATTATCGCCATCTCCAGCGACTAACATTGGAAATGACACATGAACGATCCAATATCCTGCCATTCGAAATGTAACAGTCGAAATTTTCAGTGACAGAGAATTAGGCACTTAGCGGTAAGTCGTCAGGGAGGGATCGCGGAGAATCTTAGTGTGAATATTTTTGGAATTGAACCAGCAATTGTCGAGACTGAGCTTGGAGAGTGAAAAATGTAGCAATGGTCGTTATTTTGTAGTTTTACTTGAACACTTATAACTATGACCATTGTCGATTAAAGTGGACAATGACGCCTCTTCTCCTCCTGCGATTTACTGCAATAATCAAACGCGATGGAATGTTGCAACAAAAAAGTTTCCAACCTAGTTTCGATTTTTGAAGTGAAACTTCTTTTCCGGGTTTACATACTGCGCATGACATTTAAGAAATAAAATAGAGTCGTATTAGGCAGCGACCTTGACCACATAGAGCATGAATGGAAATTTCACATCTGACGCGAATGTACTCACCGATACTCCAATTTTTTCAAAAATAACCGATTCTTCAATACGCTGTATTACCGCACTTTTATTCAATGTACTAGACAATCCCTGGTAAGGGAGAGAAACATCTCACCTCCAATTTTCTCAAAAAAAACTCTGGAAAGTATCCTGTGAAATACTGTCCTTTTCCTATTCCCTTTTCTAGAGAGTTTTTTCCCTACATTCATGGTCCATAAACGTGAAGAATGATGAAGTCATATCCAATTGAAATTAAAAGCGAGATAATCAAATTTGCATGCGTTATATCGGGTGCAAGTACTCCCCTGTACCCGAAGCGAACCCCCTCTGAAATGATAATCTCACATTCAAATCCGCCTGATTGACAGTTCCTTTCTTCCTTCCCCACGTTCCTACATTCGTTTCGACGCGATTTACCCGTGTTAATTGATGTTAGTATTCAGTGGAAATATTTACGTAAAGATAATATGTGATTCGCAGTTGGTGGGTAATTACATCAAACGCTAATCTGGTAATTACACGTTTTTACCTTTTCTGGAATATTTCCCGAATCAAAGACAATCCGTTCCCCTAACGCAGCAAACTTCACGATCGGCGGACTAACCCGAAACTTCCTGATCCAATAAAGACAAATTATACATACCCGATTGAGCAGAGTTTAAATCTACATCTTCGGCCGGTTCTTGCATAAATTTCAATTCATTTGATACCCAATAAAACGGTGGAGTAAGTGTATCTTTTGTTTTCCCAGTTGGCCGTTTTTCTTGCGAATCGCGAACCGATTCGATCTCCGGCTTCTAATTTATACTGAATCAAATGTGACTTCTTTGCTTCTAACAGTATTGGGCGAATGAAGAAACGCGTTATTATTGTAGAAATGGTGAAATTGCTATTATTTATCGTGAATACGAGTACGTAGGTGCGTAAACTAAGAGCACTACTACATAGTTTTATTATTATACAATTAAACATTGCTCGTTTATGTTCCAACAATCAAACATAAGGCGAAAAAAGTAATTTCTTGAAAGTTAGCTACTTTAAACTTGTACCAAAGTATTTTTAACACAAGTACTGACTTAAATGTCACTAAGACATCACCTATACAGAAACACACAGTAATATGATTTTTTTATATTAAAGAATCCTTAGGAGGATATTTACACGTGTTTAATATATTTTAACAATGAACTGTAAAGTTTAGTATTGCTGTAAATACGCAAAAAAACCCAGTAACTCTAAAAGCACAGTGGCGTACGAACTAAAAACTGGGACTAAACTCGAAAATTTGAAGGGCCCCCATCAAACAAAATAGCAATTTTCCATAAGGGTTTCTCTAAGAGTATTGAAAGGTTAGAATGGCTTTATACCTGAATTTGAATGTTTTTTGGAGTGTAAAAGGTTTTCCATTTTTGTAAATTATACAGAATAAGGATTCTAGAGTTTCTTCTGAACATCTAAACCACAAAAACTGCCACTTAATCAAGTCTAGAAGATCTATACAAGTTTTAACATTTTCACTTTAATGTTAAAGGTTAAACTAGCATAAAAATTCCTAGTTTTCTAGAACATCAATCTAACACCAAAATTGTAAGATTCACAGGTCGGATTTCCAAACAAAATAGGGAAGAAATTTAGGATAAAGACCGTAAAACAGATCATTTCAGGTACTACAAGTAATAGAAGACTAGAAGTTTGAAACTACCATGACTTTATTATATTAATTATTATATTAATTATTATTAATAATATTATATTATTATTAATTATATTATATTATATTATTATATTAATTTGTCAGTGCATATAGGAATTTAATATGAATTCTAAGCGTGGATTCAGCAACCAGCTACTTTTTTAGAATATACACACATCAACATTTTATATCCACAATGAAGTGGCATGTATAAAGGAGAATGTTTCATGCAAAACAAAAATTACAACAATTTCAATATGAATAGAAATCCTTCATGCCCTGAAAAGAAGAGTAATGAAATATGGCAATGGTTGAAATGGACATATGAATTGTTATTTTAAAATCCTAGTGACGAAGAAGATTATTTTGTGAAAGATCTGTATTCTTTAATATTCAATAGTTATTAAATTATTGCATAATTTTATACCACACAATGCTATACACTCACCAGATTTAATTTACATTGCACACCATTGCATTTAATTTTAATTGTAATGTAAGTCATTTTGACATTTAAATTCATTCACATACAAATTAACAAATATATCCAAATATAAAATATTCCCATTACATGTAGAAATTCCATATACAAAATATGTTATGACCACAGGTCCGATTTAACTATTTTGCCTAATTTTTTATTGCTTGTCATTAGCAATATAATATGTCTAAAGTAAGTTCAAGTAATCTAAAGTAATTAATAAAAAAAATTAATTACTCTGCCTAAAATCGCCTATATCTACGATGTTGCCTAAAAAGTGTTTATCTAATTTCCTTTCAAAAAATTTGGAAGTAATATTCTGGACGGAACTAAACGTACATTGTGAGTATTTACAAACGGTGTCCGAAACTTTCCAGGAATTACCTCGTCGAATTCTGGGTACACCGCCAGGGAGGAATTTCGGAGAAATTTGGTCTAAACAGCGTGCGTTGCCGTGCAAAAATATCGCTCAGTTGCATTTTAAATTTGAACGTGTTTGCATCACATTGAAATACGTGATATTTTATAGCGAAGTGCTTAAGCCGGTCGTTAGTTTTTGGTGTACAATAATTTTTATTGTGTATAGTGAGGTGATTGAAAAACATTAGTTCAAAGTGCGGAAAGTTAAAGAAGCCCCTGGTGCCTACTTGTGGAAGTGGATATCGAGACATGAAAGCTACACAACGGATGGAAAAATTATGTCTTGTAAAGTTTGCAATCAGAGGTATGTACGTATGTGTATGAAAACTTTTTTATTTCTGCTGGAAATTAGGCGGTAAAGAGAATATTGGTGTCTACTTCTTTTTATGTAACGCATGAATATCTTGGGTGAAAGCTCAGAAAAAATGCCATATAGACCAACATTCTAACACAGCTGGTCATCTGAAACAATCCAGCAAAATAAAGAAAACTAAGTAATATAAGTATTACTAGAAATATTAAAGTTGTTTCTTACTACAATACTATTTCAAACTTTATACACCTTGAGTTTCTAACCTTATAGAAGTGTTCAAATATTTTTAAAGTATAATTTAAAACGTTGCCAAGGAGTCCATCCGCCGCAAACGTGCGAACGCCACTTAACCGAGACAATCAGTTAAGACGAAAATAACCTCCAGCAGGCACCATAAAATACTTTTATCTTAAATCGTATCGCTTATTAATCAGCCGGCTAATTGCTTTTAGGGCCGTTATGAACATACTTAACAACCTGAAATGTATCGTTAACACGTTATACCATGTTCGTGAATGGGCACTAATAAAAAAATTATGAGCAGTAAACGTCCAAACGGACTTGAGCAAATAATTTCGTCCCTTATTAAAACGGTCAGACGACGACGATTTTTTAAATGTTGCTGTAATGAACCGGAAAGATTTAGTTCTACATTGGAAGGGATATTTCATTTTGTCATGGAATAACTAAAAATTAGTACAAAAACGTAGTTGCAGCCATTAATTTACAAGGATTTTCTTCTTGGGACCTTTATTCGTATATTCAGTTATGTACAAACCGATCACTTCATATGATTAGACACACAAGGGAAGTAAGGGCAATATATACCTATCGAACCTTCTAGTTCGAGATGTCATGTCATCTTGATTTAAATTCTGGATGGTCCAATGCAACGCAGGACTTCGTATAAAGTTACAAGTTACGACATGAGGGTAATTCAGAAGGTAATTCATAACTGTATATACCACACTAAATTTGGTTACAAAGCAAATCAGTCAGTTAGTGTTGTCACTTTTAACGCTCAATGTAAAATGTAAAAATTAGTAACTCAAGTTGGCAGAAAGCAAGTGGCATTTTTCTCTAAATCCTCAAAGCGAACCAGTGCTTTGGATTTAATTGTTCATAAGAGTACTCAAAAGTAACCTCGATCAGAAGGAAATATAACAGCAAGCTATTGTAAACTATATTTTGACATATAGAACCACTCATTGATTATTATGAATAATGAAGCAGAATGGGAAAAGGTGAGCACAGTTTTCTGTAGAGGATATTTAAATATTTTGAACGCTGAAATTAGCTTTAAATATTTAGTATTCGATACTTACTGGCATAATTTCACTTTGTGACAAATTATTCATTGTTTTACAGAAGCAATCCAACGAAATAATTTTTTTCCTAAAACATTTTGCGAATTTAACTTCACAATTCCTTAATTTAAAAGTTAACAATTTACTTGCTTCTAAACTAAACTGACTAGTGACTAAATTGACTAAGGGCTAAATTGAAGTAGTTAAGACCAAGGAAAAATCCCGAATCCGTACTTGCTCTTGGAAATAATTGACAATACCTCAGCTCTAGATTTAAGCAGACACAAATTTTTGGAATTACTTAACCTTTATGATGTCTGATCTTCGATTCATTTAAACAAAATTATCCAAAATATTTTAAATTTCTAATGCTACGTTTTCAATTATTACTCCTATATAATCCTGCAAAAGTTTAAACAATAATTGTACTATTGAATAACGGAACCTCTTAAAGAATCAGGACCGGATGATGCTTGATTTGCAGTTGTTAAGCGAGTCAAAAATTTAGTTTAAAATTGCACAGTACAAGAAAGATTTTCTGCCTTGGGCCTAATATCAATTGAAAAAGAATCAGTGGAAAGATCTTCATGTGCAAAATTTCTTTCTTTACTTTCTTTCTTACCTTTCTTTTTTACCTATTTCCAGGATTATTTCCCGGTTTTCCTCTTGCTGAGGACCTTAAAGAAAATGATTACTTAATAAAATCTAAACAAATTGCGCTTTACCCTAATTACACGATGCAAACAAACATTACATATTTTACAAATTTATACAATTGAAAAGATCTTTCAAAATATGTTTAATTACGGAAAAAGCATTTTACGCCGATAGACCTTATATGAGTTTACTTCAATTTTTTTATGAGAAGTGGATTTGGAAAGATTTGCACATTCTCCACATGACAATGTACATAATAGAATTTTTCAATTATTAACGAACATTTTTTCATACTTAATTACTAATTAAATCTGACAATTATTAAGTAAATCATTAAGTTCTGTTAAGGACAACTTTCTCATTAACAGTTTTAAAGTCATATTGCAATTAATAAGATTTGTGATTTCACTTGCTAAACGGATTAGTAGCAAATAATTTTCGAGTTGCATATAATAATTAGCAGCAATGTTTAAGAATTTATTAGGATAACAATATTTGCAATTAATTTACTGCAAATATTCAAAAGAATACCGTATATTTTTGAAGTGAATATTATTTGTAAGATGAAGAGAACACACTTTTTTAAATTAACTTAATATAATTCCTGCATGTAGCACATTGACTAGTACATGAAAATATGTATGTACCTATGCACATTTTAACAATAAACTACACTACATATTATCTTCGAATTTTCTCTTTTAGGGCGTTGGTATTGAGTAGATACAAAAAAGGAAGAAATGTATTTTCAATAAGGTGTAAAAAGGACATATTCCTTTGCTTACATTTCTGAAAATTGTTACGAAGAAAACTTTAACACGGTTTGAAGATGTGGTAAAATAAACAGACATGTAATGAATTTGCTGGCTTTGCAGAGAAAAACGGAGATATACTGAATAAATATTTTAAATTACTTTCTGGCTATATACAAGGATACATAAAAAGATTTAAGAGCAATACATTTTACGATATAAGTCGAGCATTAATTGTTATATACTGTATTAGAAGTTTTAGACTGAACTAATTTAATTTGTTTAACATTCACTGGTATTAGCAGTTATCTTCAAACAGCTGATCAGTTATTATTTTTACTTTTATACACGAAACACCAGTAAGCCGAATTTTATCCTTTTCAATACTTGAGCTTCCATTAGCGTGATTTTATGATATTATTGCCCACCGTCTTCCTTTGGCCGGCTTTATCTTTTAATTCGAAATCTCGTTTATAGTGCGAAAATGCTTTATCGATATACTTCTCGACTCATTAAACTGCAACACCATAAATATAAACCTCTTTACTGCCAGTTCATGTTTAGCAATCGTTTATACGGACACCCTCCCACATTTCTTGGTCATACGATAAGAGTCCTTAAATCAGTTATAATCCGTTAAAGTAATCGTTAATCCTGAAGGTGTGTCTCAGTTTATCATTTTCCGATGCGTGGATTGGAGTAGTTGGAAATCGACAGCAAAGGAATACGCGATATGGGGGAAGGATGTTCTGGGATTAATGAAAATAAAACGGACGGAATTGATTTTCCATTAGATTTTCATCACGACAATTTTCCTCTTCATTATATTTACTCTAGTGTTAATTAATATCGTTGCGAGTAGAGGTTGAGCACAGTTTCACGAACGACTTTGCCTTTTGTTTCGAGACACAGAAATAAACCCGAAAGACAACTTTTGTACAATAGCTAATTTCAACAAAGTTTTATTATCAGTTCGTTTTATTTTATCTCACTACCATTAACTTAAATTTCCTTTGACATGGCAATCAGGAATATTGCAGCAGTCCTGGAGAGGATCCTCCGCGGCGAGTACGAATCGAACGATCCTGCGGGAACTCCCGGAACTCGAGTCTCTAAGCGGGGCGCACGTACGGTCCCGTTTCTCCTGTCTCGGGATTGTCGTCGTGTCGTTTTCTCTCGGAGCGAGTTTCTTAACTTACATTCAATTTCCGATAGATAGTATCGCTGTTACGTGAAATAATATTACATCGGTTCGGTTATTTTTTGCCTTCTCCGGCGGCCTGTACCTACTAGTCAGGCTGAGATAAGGAATCTGATACAGGATCAATATTGAATTGCCGTTAATGGTTGGTTTTAGATATTTTTATGGACGCGACGGGTAGTCTTGGTACTTTGCTGGTTCCTTTTGCTGTCGGTCGAGATGCGAGATTTTATTTGTATTTATGGGGGCAATTTTCACCGTACTCGCCTAAACTTAAGTATGGATAGTTTAACTAATAAATTAAAAGAGGTGTTGCATAGTTAAGCAATTACATCAATAAGTGGTAGCCGAAATTGTACAGTTGAGTTAGATCAAATTTCTGTAAGTAAAAAATTTTTCCTGAAAAATTCTATGAATGACTTAACTTATCAGAAGTAGACGCACTTTTAAATTTTCAAAGATGTTAAGTGAACAGCTGATAAAAGTAATTTCCAAAGTGTTACTTCTTTCAGTTAAAAGAAATTTTTAATGTACGATGTGTCTATAAATTTATGAGGGAGGAATTTACTATATAATCGAATTAATGTTTTCAACAAAAATGATAGGGAATTCAAGTTTTCTTACTACACACAGTTCTGATATAATTGTTGTTTAAAATAAGCAGGTTCTCTAAAACTTCTTTTACGGGTTTCTCTTTGTAAGGAAAATCTTTCCAACGCTCCCTTACGATCAGAACTCGCCAATTAAAAATATCTAAATACCCTAATATTACAAAATTACTTGAATATCCTTTTAAATATTTTTGACAATGGTATGCAAGGGAAAATTTATTTTCAGAAAATAGGAAAAATAGAAAATACAATTAAATCAATTTACTATATTTGCTTAGAATACATTCCTATGTAAATATGTTTGATACCATATTTATATTAGTTTTAACAGTGTTTTACAAAACTTTATCTGCCTTTTTTGCCTTTTTATGCCTTTATTATTATGCCTTTTTATGAACAGTTTCATAGATTCTATTGAGATCTCTTGAATGGTTTCTCCTTCAGTCTCAATCCTGAAGTGTAGTATAGGTTGATATATCTTGTAGTATGTCAGATGTAGGTGATAGATGTTATAGAATGATTTTTCTTTCTCGAAAGAGTGTTATCTAAATAGTTCATCTTCAGGAAAAAAGATTTGAAACACTCAAATATGGCTAATTCATTGTTAGTGATTGGTAATATATTTATTATTTTTGTTAATGAATATATTTGGTAATTTTAGGACAAATTAGACAAATTACTGGAACAAATTTTTCATTTAAAATTTATGATGGATATACCAGGATTTATTGAGGCGGTATAACTTTCCGATTAATCTTAGACTGATCAAAATTAATATAGATGGTGCAGTTTTTTGAATGATTTGTTAATAATAGCGGTTTTACGAAAGAATGTAAAACTGAATAACCTTTGAGTAAATATTTTGTAGGATCAATACAATTTTGATACTAGATGATGATGACTACCTCGATCTCACTGGTGTAGATCACTGTGATTATTTGTTAGAGTACTTAGTGCTGATTAAGTTTATATACGTTCTGTTCACTTTTATGTAAGCAAAAGCGGCTATCGAAAACGGGCCCTGGAAACATCCTCGGGGCAATTATAAAAAAACTACAAACGGCAAATATAGCGGCAATTTCCCCCCAAAGGCGGACGCGCCACCACCACTCACAAAACCTATCGCGGCCCGAAAAAAGCTAATATTAATCACCAGGTGATTACACTCACCGAACCGAACGGTCATTATGCGTTTCGAAACAAAGCCGATGCGGGCCGATGCTGTAAATTAAACAAGTGGTGCAATTACCACGGGCCGACGAGATAAATTGAAAGGCCTCTCGCGTCCGGGACTTGTAATTGGTACCGGACTCATAGACGTCGCTAATTACCATGGATATTACAAGTTGACACATGCTCACCCTTCTCTCGACTTTGGTTGGAATTGATGCGCGAAATTTCGGATATATATGCTTATTGCCAGACAGTCTGCTTGTGCGGTCGTCTGCACTGTTTGAGATAAATTCGTTATTCAATCCCCTAACATATACATGACCGTATATGCGCCTCTCTCGCTATGCACACTAAAAATTTTTGTAAAACTTATTACAACCTAACTCGAACCGTAAATCCATACAAACAAGCAAAGCACACGCCATCACCACATGAGGGTACTTGTCTCCCTATACCCAACAGGGCACCTATTCCTGAATGTGGGTAATTGTAATTACCTAGGGAAATTTTAAAATTACCGTTCCACCAATAATTACCTAGATGGTATTTTCGAACTAGGACCGAATTACATTTACCTGAACAATTGAAGGGAATTTTTTTTGGGACGTTGCCAATTATTTTACGTTCATTTGGACTAATAAACATGCATTTTAAGGTATTTTAATCTGTTTCGTGGTTACCTAGAGGATTTCAAGAATATGACTGAGGTAATTACCAAGGGAATTGCAGACATTTCCCTAGGGAAATTACTTTACCTAGTCTCCAGAATTAGTGCCCAGGTCATTACAAATCTCTAGACTTTGAAAAACACACTGGATGTTAGTTTGGTTCATGTGAAATGGTCTTTTAATTGTAGTTCGAACAAAGAAAAGTTTTTTAAGTTCCATTCCAGGGGTAAACTTTTTTTCTGTAAGAGTTATATTCTGACTCGTCATTTGAAATCAGGACAATTGCTCTAACGTATCACAATGAACCTAAAACCTTATATTACAACTTATGAGATAACTATTATTGAGGATTTCTGGATATCTAACAGACTGCTTATCATTAATTTAACTGGAGAAACGACTTATGAAACGCATTTGCTTTAGATTAGTTTTGTGCTAATTTTCGTATTTTCATCACTTTCTAGGCTAACCTTAGCATAGTAATTAACTAGCGACGATCAAAGCGATCGATCTCAAAGGACGTACGGAATGAGAACACCTCCAATGGTTATTGATAATTATAAGGACTGGAACGTGTGCCCTATCTAGTTAAAATTAATTATCCAATAAGCATTAAGCGTTATGCCATGGAGACATGCAAACGGCAAGTTATCAGCACTCAAGGCTGAAAATTTTAACTGAGCCTTGAACGTAGGTTGGCCTTCTCCCTATTAATAGCAAGACGCATGGAAGTTTTTCCGGCGTAGGGAAAATGTAATAGTAGATAATGCGGTATTTTCTGGTTTGGTGAATTTTTAAAATTTTATTTCCCAAAGGTGAAATGTCAAAGGAACGTGGAGTAAAAATACTTTAAGACGAGGTGATACAGACGCTGCGCTGCGACAGCACAAAATTCAACATTTATCCTTAACATTTTCAATTTTAGGAGACTTCTTGTTTGCATTCCTCACTCAAAATATCTTCATCAAAATCTTCATAAAAGTATGAGAACCGTTTAAACATTTTGACACTTGTCACATGTATTTTGACAAAAGTTGGAGTACTCAGATTTTTTTGAGTTTTTCTCAGATTTAAACTAAAAACGTACTGAGCTTTAACTTTGTAACTATTAGAATACAATTTTTGTAGAAATACGATTTCCTTAAATTGTTACTCCCTTCTCATTGGAAAGTAAGTATTTCGTATTTGTTGTAAATTATAAACGCACTATCTATGCAGTGTGCTTTACATGAAGTTTGTTTGAAAACCCCACGAAAATACTTACAAGTTATTTCCAGTCGATCACTTTTCCCGTCGTCTAGACGACAAAATTCATTTGACTTAACTAAAAGTAGTTATTCTGTAACTGTTTCTTGGTGTGTTGGAACGAACCTCAGAGTAAGTAAGAAATACTTACTAAAATATAACAACTGGTTATGGTCATGAATGCTTTTACAAACTACCTCTTTTATATTATATTTATTCATTCCCAATATACGTTTGCAATGCCTCTATAACAGGAAAAGAGACGTAACTGGCTTAAATTTCATACATTCACCATTAGACGAGGTCGTACGTCACACATAAGAGAATTTGATACTTGTTGAAATCCATCAAAATATTGGTGGATATTTTATACAACTTTTTAAAGGTATATGTTTCATTTCTTGTGTCACTATTGACTAAGCTATTATTTTAGCTATTAACTCAAGCTAAAAGGACAATTTGACAATTAAAATATTGTTCTCTAAATCAAAATTAATTTATAGATAAAAGTCTATTGGTAGGTTAAAATTTTTGACAGCACTGAAACATTTTTTATGCAAAGACATTCAAGCTTGAAAATATTTAACATTCAGCTAAAACCACGATTTGATACGTCAGTTTTACTTATAATTTTTATTTTGTTTTATAATTTTTGATATGAAATACCATTTAATTTACCAAAAGGTAAGTAACTGTAATTAGAATTCAATAAATAGCAAACGAACCTGTTAGCCAAATTAACCATACGATGAGACTAACTGCATTAATGCTGACATTCAGAAAACACCGACTTAAAATTCTCTTCTACTTAAAATAATTCAACTAAGGATGACTTAAGAGTGGAAAGCGAGATCCAATAGCAAGTTTCCTGTTCGATAAATACGTAAAAAATTCCACCATGAGGCGTTGATGTACATACAAAAAGAGTTGAGATCCGGTAACGGATAAAATATATGTAAACGAGCTCGATTTACCGCAAAATTTATGGCATTTAGTAAGAGATTACATCTCAACCTCTAGTCAAAGGCAATATCATTTACAAAGAAGAATCATACCTATAGAAAACGGCAGCTTCTTTTCTTCCTTCAGGTAGCCACCCACCATTTCTGCCGAGAGGTCTGCCAGCTGTAATTAATAGGAAATATTAACGTTTTATCATAAAATGAAAGCAATTTTTATAAAGCTAATAAAAACTACCCCTGAAGGATCCTCCGTCAGCCCTTCTCTCGATATCGCCAACGTCCAGCTAACACTACCGAAAAAAACCCGAGAAATCCTCCAAAAAACAAAACGTAATCGACGATTTTGAACGCGAATAAAAAGTATTACATATTATAAGTCTTTTAAACAAATAGTAAAGTCCAGAATTTTAAAATTTTCGAATAAAACACTCCCGTATTTAAAAACCCCACGTTTTCGAAGCGTCTAGAAGGAGGAATGAAATTTCTAATGAGCAAATATTCCACTAGCCTTATCTATTCACCCAGCAAAAAAGGCGACAAAAAAGTGTTTGTCGAGCCAGGAGAACGGCAGCAACACCCAAAAAAATAGACAGCGTTGCAATATGAGTCTCGACCATACGCTAAGGACGATGAGGGCGATAGTAAATTCCGGCAATGATCAGTTTCTAAGCCGAGCGCCAAAGCGAAAAGATTATTATGCGTCATATGAAAAATATTTTTGAATCGATAGGATTATTTTGTTCGATCTGCTCTTTAAACTGCCGCTCGATTTTACTAGTGTGTGCAACTTTAGATTAAAATAACACGTTGCTTGTTTTAAATCATTTTAAGTTTGATCAAAGTGGCACTTCAATAAGTGAAATGTATTCAAAACTGTATACAGGTTAAGTTATATGCAGTCGGGGAATAAGATGATATTATTTACTTATTTAATAACTGGAGTAAATTAAATATTGTAAATAACTCATATAGATAATTATTTATTTGTTGGCAGGTATACATAGAATTAGAATTCTAAAAGATGCACACGAAGCAAATTTATAATTAAACTTACAAGCTACCACTTGTAACACTGAAAGAGCCATTATAAAATTCATCATGATTTACATTCATTAGATTATTAGTCATATGTCTGTAGTATCTACAGTTCACTCTATACATAGAAAGTTATTGCGTAGTTATTTGATATTTATGTTTTAGTAAATGGTATTTTCCACTTATAATTTAGGCAAATGCTTTCTTTGAGTTATATCACTTCCACTCTCGTCTTAATAAAACCTTCTACACTAATCGTCTTTCTCTTTCTATATTAACTCAAACTACATGCGTAGAACTAAACTGCCTAAAGCCATACATAAAGACTACAGAAGGTGGATAAGGAAATATTTTCATAGCTAGTTATCTCTGAACCTTCTTCACTTATTTTGCTCTTTATCGATGACAGAGTTCTATCGCCATTGAATAGCAATTCAGGATATTGATTCCATTTCTATAGTCTACACTCTATCACTGTCATTGTTTGATTGTTGTTGTCTCTTAAAATTGTCTCTCTATGCGGCTGGTTTCTGCTTCTCCTTTCTTTTATTTATTATGTAAGTCAAAATTGTCATATTTTACTTGCATTTCTTGTATTTACACACATTTTACCTGTATCAATTGTTCCTAAAACAGGGGCGTGTTGAAATTAAAACAACCGAATATTGCAAAAATCGTTTAAATTTCTTTAACACGTTTAGACACGTGCACATATACGTGTGGAAGTAGTACTCAATATGCCATTGTAGAGAGCACTACAGCTTTTAGTCCATTTGCCCCCCATTTATTTTGTCTAAAGTCTATTAACAAAACGAATTAAAAATACAGCCCACATTAACAATTGGTGAGTTAGCGCACAAACAGTATTATCATGTATTGTACTTGAGGGCACATTTCTAATTTTTCAATGATGTAGTTAATTAAATACGTTTAATGATTAATTTGGACTTTATATAAATGACCTTAATATTGTTTGTAGCTTTTCTGATCAGAAATTTATGTTAAAATAATCACACTAAAATACTCAAAAGTTATTGCTTATATGACCCTACTCCAAGTGATGGTAAAATTCGCCTAACATGGTATCCCCCATTATCTGGGTTTATTTTTCAGTCCATATAAACCTGAAAAACCAGCAGGTACGGGAGTATTACCACAGCAATTGATATCTGCTAAATTGACCATCCGTCGGAGTTTATATATCGAGATTCTAGAAAACTCAAATTTTCACCCGTACAAATATGCTACCTCAGGGATGAGTGATGTTATATAGTAATTTAAAATATATTTACAGAGTAATATATCTAATTAGTTATTTGTTTTGTGTCGTAAGTCAGGTTTAGGATTAATGTATATATTTAAAACGTATGCAAGTATCTAATAGGATCGCCGTGCCTCCGCGAGCACGTGCAGTTGCCACGCTTCGCAGTATTTAAATCGTTGCACATCGATAACAATGTTGATCGTCGGGGTTTTCTCATATGACTAGTACAACTTTCTTCTATAAATTAACACGCTACTAATTAATTAATTGTATTCACAGCAATTAATTGATATAACTTTGCAAATTAATCCGTCATTTACGCACGTCGACCGTTTGCGATTTTCACTTTCTGTAGTCGTCGCAACACTGTCATTTTTTCCCTCGCTGGTTCGACAAACAGTTCTGTTTACTCAAGTTTTTTGTGGGTAAAAGGTACGCTACGTCCAGCGAAATTACTTCGTTAATTCGGTTTCTCCTTTCAGACGCCGGAAACTTACCGTGTTCCGTTAGAAAATTATAATATTTTGGACTTTCGTTTACGTTTTACTCGTGTTTAAATTCCTAGAATTGATTTGACTTTATTAATCGTCGCGTTTAATAAATTTTTATTAAATTTGTTTCGCTGGTAGTGTTATCGATGACGCGAGTGCTAAATGACTGATGGTAGTGCCTCCCAAAGGTAGTTCTTTTCTACTTTTCAAAGAATTTTGTCTTCGATTTTACTATGATGCAACGTTAATATTTCTTTTCTTGATTATAGATAGCAGACATCTTGGCGGAAATGGTGGTCACCTGGCGGAAGGGAAGAAGCTGCAATCTTCTACGGGTAAGTTTCATTGATTGATGCTGTTATTATTATTACTGGAGGTTGAAATGATTCGTTCATTATGAAATAGCATATGCGCAGATGTTTGAAACAAGCAATAAATTTTATAGACGAATGCCAAAATAAGACTCCATGAATGGGCATTATTGACTATGTTGATTGTTCACCTAGAACACTGAAATATGCCACTATTATTGCCGTTATAGTAGTAATATTTACTAGGATAAGTAATGATAACAATATTTGTTTCTAAAAGTAGCCTCACACTTCAAGTATTCAAGAAAATTTCAGTACTTCATCACATGATTTGAAGTGTTGTCATAAATGTACTGATTTTTATGAATCTGAAAATATTTTTTTATTACAATTAACCAATTTATGCTAACGGTAATAATAATGAAATTACAAGATTAATATTACTAATTATGCACCTTATAAGTTTTTAATACAAACATTCACCAATTTTATTTAACCACGATAATTAAGTAATCATATGATTAACACTTAATATGAAATCTATAGCGATTTAGGCATATAAAAGCTGCTTCAAACGATATGGTGAAACGAGTTACATTGGCCGAAAATTTAAACAAAAATACCCTTTTAATTTCGGAAAAATACGTGGTGCTACCTGAATTCTCAACATTATTTTTTGCGATATTAATTCACTATCAAGAATCTTTAAAAATTCAGATAAGTAGTTATATATAAAAAAAAAAACTTTATTTTTTAACATTTCGGACGCAAAACTTGATTTAGTTTTAACTTTTTTCCAAAAATTTGTTTTAGGAGTGGTTTTTAAAGATATTCTTTATTGTAGGACAAGTATCAAATTTTATTTAACTATCGTCAAAAATGTATGAAGGAAGGTTAATATGTTGTTAAAAAATTAAAAGTTCAAACTCGCTTATCTCATAAACTAAGCGTTTACGATCTAATATTCCCTATAGACTTTTTGGTGTGTTCACACCACTTATTTAGTGACTCCTTGTATTTGTGACTAAGTTATTGTATAGTAAGAAGGAATTTACGTCATTATGCCTGTTCGTTTAACTCGTTAAGTTGTTTGTATATTCAACATTAATTAATAACTACAAGCAAAGATGAAACATGGTAACTTATCGAGTTTGATTAATCAAAAAATTTGAGTGGTGATTCGAACTATCATCGAATCTGAATCAAAACAGCACATTGATAAGTTGTACCTGCTCATTATCCCTCGCGTTCCATTTACATTTTTGTTCACAATCTGTAATTAGATCGCTAATAACTCACACTTCGTCGGACGACATATAATTACTAAGGATTAACTAGAGTTACATAATTACCCTTAATTTATCATCTAATAAATAATTCGAGCTGTTACTTTGTCCTGTAATTGTTAGGAAACATTGCACACTCTTGCTATCCAAGACTGTAATCTTATTTCCACCATTGGATCGTCTGCACCTGCTGTGTCGTTTAAATTATATTGGCTCTTCGTCTACGGGATAGAGCAAAACACTCGGGGGCGAGTTCGTGAATGTCGAGGCTTTTTCTCGGTCTGGCTAATTTCGTTCGTCGCTAATTTGCTGATTTTCCGCAGATTAATTACGACATAACGGGGAACGAAACGTCGGCTGGAGACACTATGCGCAGGTCTGGTAACTTGATGTTTAGTTGGAACTCAAATCTTCGGATTTCGTTAATTATCGATGGTTTAGATGTTGTTCATCGGATTACCGAAAGGTGGAATGATCATGTAATAATTCCATGGTAACTACAGGAATGTCCACACGTGCGATTTGTAATATTACTGACTAGGATTATTTACTATTCAGGAGAAACTTACTCTTCGAGTTATTGCTTATTGTACAGGTACTCCTTCACAAAATGTGTAAGTGTGTCAGAGAAACTTGTTATTTGAGTGGAAAATAATTCCATCAGGAAAAAAAATTTTTGTGGGTGTTATACACCCCACAAATAACAGTAACCTCAAATTTTCCTGTATCTAACCTTTGCACCATGGCCGTCATGATGGAAAAGCTCGTAAGTAAAGCATAATAAAAATAATTTAATGGCACATTTTAGCTCATGCAGGAAAAATCGGAAATTTTCGAGGTATAAGCTCAGAAATGAGTAGTTCAACGACGAATAGACTTGTGGCGATTGGTCACCATTCCTGTGATGATGTTTTTTGGCTCGTTTAGTCCGTTCTTTTATCTTCCACCATTTTGGTTTATTCCGTGAACTCGAAAAATCCATAATTTTCGAATTACGAACCCAAACTTATGGAAATTTTCAAGAATAATGGTTTTATGCATTTTCTTATGTGTTGAGCATCGGAAGGTTATGCTTGATGACTCTTCTTAAGCGTGCTTTTACGCTCAGTAAAGTTGGTATCATACAGGGAGATGATAAAATCGAAACTTTGGAGTTGTTGATCAAAAATCCTCAAATTTATGTAATATTGCTATGGTTGTTTTTTTTTCACGTTCCATGCATAGGAAAGTCGCACTCAATGATATTTTTTGCGTATTTTCGTGCTGATTTTTCCCAGCGCCTCAAAAATATTATGTAGTTTCAGTAGTTTCGAGGAAATGAACCTATTTTGACTTAATCAAGTTGTTTTGTCCATAATACGATATTTGAACGACATTTACTGTTTTTCATTAGAGAATAATAAAAATGGAATCGATTCTTCCCTGAAATAACAATGGAGGATTTGGAAATGTTGCCTAAAATTTTGATGCAGATTTATTATTGATATTGGAAAAATATTAATTCTGAGAAAAATGTCGACAAAAATGGAAAAATCAAAAATATAGTTTTTGTGATCTAAAATCTCGGTACGTGTTTCTAAAGCAAGGGTTGCCATCGTCACAAAAAACATATTTGCAATAAATTCATCCACCATTGAAACCCTATTAAATGTACCATGTTAAATGTGTCTACATTCATCCAGTCGTTTAGACGATATGCGAAGGAATTTAAGGTGAAGACCGTGAGGTGAGCCATCTATTCAAGGGGCCACTTCCTCACTAAGTAAGCACTTTGATGATGTTGATTGATGAAGCATGATGATTCTGGTGAAGTCGTCATAATATTTGTTTAGTATTTGAAATTTTATCGGTGGTCTTCCTGGACACCTTGTATATTATTTCGTTTATTAAGTTTTAATGAAAGATTTGAAAAGTCTCTAAATCTAGAGGTTGTTCTGGAATTTCAAAAAAAAAATATTTAGGATTCTCAAATTTTTTAATCATTTCCAGTTTTTAATTAAATAGGTCGAGTTTCTTTGATTTAAGATTTCAAAGTGTCCCAGTTTGTTGCGATTTTATTAAAAAAAGGTCATATCAATCAAAGATTGAACTGACGCCAGATTAAACATGTAAAGTCAGTCTAAACAACAACTATTACTGTTGATTGTTGACTAAAGCAATTTTCCCGTTTCAATTTTTATTCTAAAATAATTGTTAGGCCATGCTGAATTCATAAATAAATGGGTCCTTATTGCTTTGTTCGACTTTTAACATTCCATTCTATAAAAATTCATGACTCATTTCGTTTTGGCTGCTATTCTTAAAACCCTTGTTTTAATAATTCAAGTCTCCAGATTTGTCACATCTTCCTCACGAAGGGAGCCCAGAGTCTCGTGGTCAAGCTAAATATTAACATCAAGATTATCTCGACAGTGAGAATATGCAAAGTAAACCAGAATTTATATCCGAGAGACTTACGAACAAAAACTCTATTCCCTACAAGTCAAGCAAAAACTTATCCACGATTTATGCTAGCGTACCGACGGATATTACGTAGATTAACGAATCGCTGAGGAAAAACGAAGACGACATGCATTCGCTCTATTACTTCTGTTTGTATTTTATAATCGTGTTTTAAAGACAAGTTGCGGCTGTCAAAGGTTCGAATTAATTAGAATATAATTACCTACCGTAGTGTAATGACCTGCATTTCCAGTTCCAACAAGAAAAATTCATTCATGTACTAACTGAAATCAAACGGAATTAATTAAACCTTTAACAGCTCTACCAACACACCACATTTTTATACTATTAAACTTTGGTAGTACAAGCGATTACTGTTTGTCTCTAGTTTATTTTTCAGCAGTTCAAAGTCGCCAAAATGAGATTTAGCAGCCCCATTTGTTCCGACAAAGAGATATCGCGGGGATAAATATGGTGGATAATTTGGGTCAGGGTTTATTCTTTACCACAGGATAAACTCGGGAATGATAAATAATAGGGCTCCTCCAAAGCAATGTAAATATGTACGAAATAACAGTGTAATTTGTAAAATTATGTGTACGTGTATATTTCGCAAAGGGGTACTATCACGATTTCGGAAACGATAAGAGACACAAAGGTAGTGTTTGTTTCAAACTTGAAACTCATTCTCGGGACATGTTTGTTTCATTTGCGAGTTAAGCGTGGGGAGGACTTTTTGGACAAACTCAAAAAGGTTAAATTTGAACTTCAACAATATCGTCGGGACCTTTTTCGCTTGGAAACAACTTAAATTGTCTCCCTCTAGCGACATGTGGAATTTCCTCAGTGTTCTGTAGGGTATAACACCATCCTCTGAAATAGTTATTTAATTAAAGACGTCGTTACCTAAAAGTCTTTGAAGCCGAACTCGAATTCCGATCGCATTAATTAGAACGAGTGAGATTCAATTTAAAAATTCCGAGAATTTAATTGAAGACGCGAGTTGCGACGGTTGTGAGGATGTCATGTGGACGTTATTAACGCTTACAAAGGCATATCCAACATACCGAATGGGGCAGAGGTAAGCACAACGTCGGGATGAATTAGCTGGCATTAGAAATAATTAGGTGTACACGTGAATCAATTTGCGCCATTACAACATATACTTGTGAACTCACTTTAATAATCCACGCAGGGGAATCCTTTTAGGGATTTTCGGATTTTGAAACATTCACTTAGGTCATACCTTTGATCTTCAAAAAGGGAAATATGTTTTAGATACCTGCCAGATTAGCACATTATATTTTTTGTTCTTAATAATTAAAATTTAAAAGCAACTACAATTTTTTGGATCATTTTTTCAGTGAACTGTCCTATCTTTTATTTCACAATGTAGATGCTTCCCCATTCATTGTAACATTATTTATTCCATTCCCATTTAATTGCGTGATAGTTTCAAGAAATACCTTTAGGAAAAAATGAACGAAAATTACATAATTGAGACTTAGCTTATCAATTAAAATATTGCTTTTACAAAATTATGTTATTGAGTATTTTAATATATCATTGTAATAGATTTATGCATTACAACTAAGCGTACCAATTACATCAAGTTCAATTAACTGACTAGTATCTAATATCCCAGTATTAAGGTGTCAACAGAACTACATTTTACTTTAATTTTCCACAAAAAAATTCACCTTGTCTTGCTTCGTCCGTTAATAAAACTTTTATTCCCATGATACTTTCATGATAGCGATTCAAGAAAGATTTTCGGAATTTTCGAAATAAGGTATTTTATTTGAAGAATTTTTTATCATTTAATAAATTCTAACATTTTAAATTGGAGGCTGTTTAAATGAAAACATTGGAGCTTTCGCCTATGTTAGTGAAGCAAGTAAAAGCGGTTACTTTTCCCCGTTTGATGTCTAATCCCTCAAAATTTTAAAAAAGCGTAAGAGTGAATCCGGTTTCTAGGAGTTTGGGAATTTTTTAGGAAAACTCAAATTTGTATTAACGATTATTATTGAAAAAATAAGTTTTGATAAAAACGATTAAGTGGGTAACCTCCTATGGTACTAACCTTTCCGAGTTGCTTTTAAAGTGTATACTATAATAATAGTATTTATTCCTTATTTTTGTGTGTATCGCGTTGTCACGTATGTGTCGCATCAGATAAGCCAAGGGTACGGGCTCCACTTTTCGCAGCGAACAACAATAAAATTCCTTATCAACGACATCTCTATACAAACCCAGGTACCTATCGCGATTCCTCAAGTGTAAAACACACAAAGGGGGCATTAATTCTGGGTATGACACGTCGTGTATTCATTCATATAACAGAAGCCATTAAAGATTAAACGCACAATACCCGTCCCACCTTTCATATCGTGATTCCCACCTTCGCGAGCACCAATTAGAATAGCTCCGTTTCCGACTGTGCTCCAAAGGCGACCAATCGAGGTGCAGGAAACACAAGACGCGATCGGACGTTTTGATATCAAGCGATCCACTTCCGGTCGTCACCAGATAATCGGTTCTTTCCTTTTCGGGTACGGGAGGAGGCTTGAGTGAGTGAGCGCTCCTGAGAAACGTTAGAACGGACAAGGAACCATTCATTCAAAAGCGACCCCGTCTCTGGTTTCCGCCTCGTTTCTGGGCCTTAAAATTGCTTGTCAACTGAGATTTCAATTTTTTCACCCATGGGATGGTGGTACGTTTTGAAAGTAGTTTGGTGAAACCAACGTGTCCGACGAAAAAATTCGAGTACATGTTTCAAATATTATTTACATTTGTACATCATGGGTTACGTTTGATGCTCAATATTTTTAAAATTAAATTTTATCCTCAATTTCATTCCCACAGTTTATTCGATTGGTCGATTAAACAAATCGTGGACGAGTTGCCTAATGAAATCAACCCAAGGGTATCCCTAATTAATAATTATTTAATTAGTTAATAAATATAATTTTATTACGAACACAGGGGGTAGCAGGGTTGGGTTTGTCAGGGTTACTCACGTCAAATTATTAGGCTCAACAAAATCCATCACGCTCGCCATTATTGTCTTTATTGCCGAATATTTCAGTGATTAAATTAGAGGTAGGTGTAGGTCAATTTAGTAGGGAGATTAGAACAATTAAGATATGTGGGGATTTTGTATGGAAGCTTTTGTATAGATGGTTATATTACGATTGAATCTATTTGTACTGGTACTAAAAACTGCCAAGAATTTCTAAAATAAGTACTACTTAATACAAGTACTTCATACAATAATACTACTAAATACAAGTGACAGATTAATTTAATTAAATTCGTTTAAGTTCGTAAGATATATACTATTAATTTACTAATTCTTTTAATATACTATTAACTCTTATTGACACATACTGTTTTCTATTTATGTTATAAAATTAATATATCACTAATGATGTTACTAGTAGACAGAGATGGTTTTTGTGTGAACAAAGAGACTACTTCATTTTGTTAGAGGCAATATGTAGATATTTTGAACCCCATAAAGTGTTGTAAATTTGCCTTTAAATTCATTGTAAAGTATCAAAATGGCAAATACCAAATGGATAATGGCTAATAGACGATGCCTTTCGAAGAGTATTTCAATGGACATCCTCACTTCTTTTGGCTATGGAACTTTCTTTACAAGACTGCTGTTGAAGAAACATCATTTATTTTTACACCTTTTCCTATTTAGATTTCTGTGCTGTTGTTTGTACCTTCTCTAGCGAAAACCGAGTCTTCCCAGGTCAAACACAATACTCACCATCGTCACTTAAGGGGTCGTGAGGTTATTAAGGAAGTAAAGCGTGTAAATTCTTTTATGGTACTTATAGAGAACTTTATAGACATTCTCACGTCATTTCATTTTTCGCTAGATAAGGTACACACTTTCTCACTTCATACTCATTATCTTGTAACATTAACTTGAAATTTCGACTTTTGTTGATTTCAAAAATTTACTCAGTGACTCCGATCCAGTCTGTTAGGCCACACATTCGTACAATGTCGGTTTGTTAAACTATCTTCCCGGCTCCTTTAATTAATCTTCATTCTATTCCCATTCGGGACTCGCAAACGCGAACGAAGGAACTAACAAATAACATATCCCAATCAGGAGGATTCGACGGAGACGCCGTACCGTATCTCATTGGCGGAATGGAAATTTTATCGCTGTAATTTTTTGAAATAAAAGAAATTAAACAAATTGGACGACGGATTCACTGGCAATAAGTAAGCCTCTGTGGAAGAGGAACCGATTTAAATCTAACTCATTATGTTAAATGGCACTGCAATGCCATAAATTCCGGTGAGCCTTTATGGCCTTCTATAATGCGAGAGTTCGATACATTTACCGGAAACGAATGAGCAATTCCGAACGGTTAGATTTATATTAAAATTTGTAATTGTGCCTCGTTTTCCCGATAGATTGCGTAGTTTTAATAATAGCGGTGTAGATAAATCGCGGCGAGTGGTTTAAAAAAATGTTTTAATAGGTTATTTGAATGATAAATGGTCAGTTCCACGACATGGAAAGAATCTCGTAGGTATTTAATTGGGATATTTTAATAAAATTATTTGCGAATGCGGATCGAAAATAATATGAGGGTTTAATTTAATAGAATATATCGTGTAGATTTCATTAAAAAATTCAAATTTTTTTAAATTTCATTAAAAAATTCAAAACTGAATGTGTAATAATGAAATAATTGCAAATTAATTGAAATCAAATTTCACATAAAATCCCGAGAAAAATTAAAAATGTTATAATCAATTTAACTGTTCTACTCCTGGAAAAGTTTTAAGTGCAATTTTCAGGTTTAATTTCATTCTCAAAAGTTACAGGTTTGATAGCGCGTTTGTTCTAAGCGACGCCACTGCCGATATCTTCTCACTTCCAGACCATAAATTTAATGGCGAAGTTTAAAGACGGAGGAAACTTTGACGCTGTACTCTTAATGACAAATTTTTATTAATAATTCCAAATAATATGCACCTGCTGCATCTGTAAGAGAAACGGTTATGGGAGTTTGGTGAAGTTGGGGACTTGGCTCACGGTCTCTCCACAGTAGTTCTGGAATTTAATAATGAACTACTGCGCTCTTGTCATACCTCATGTAAAAAGGATGATCCCGAAAGTTTTATCCTGGTAATTTCGGGACGGCACGCTCGATTTTTCGATATAAAACCTTATTTATTAATCCGCTTCCCTAAATACGGGTCGTAATACCAAGCGGCGTTACAGAATGAAATAAAACATTTCATTAAATTCTTTGATCTGGGTAAATGCAAATATTTGAGTATTAGCTAAACCGGAAGCTTTAATTTCATTCGTTAAATTAGGGACACTTGGAGTTATCACAGGCCCGTTGTGTAATAGAACCCATTTCGCCTAATTCACCATAAAAAATATAAGGAGAAATCTAATCAACAAAATTTAAATCTGTGTACACACAAAAAGATATTAGAGTTGGTAATTACGCTAATAAAAAATATTCAAATTTTTGGATTATTAAAAATAACTGCAGGTTATATTAAATTAAATCGACCGAAATTGTATTTTTAATAGATATTATTTAATGTTTTTTAGGATACGCCAGTTGTAAGGTTAGGGCAGAAAATATTCGTGCGTCATGGTAATGAGTAGAGCGCGGAATACATGCAACTAAAAATTCTAATTTTATGCACAACTGGTATACAAAAACAGCAGAAACCGTAAAAATAAATTACAAATTTTGGACATGGTGCAAGCTTAAATCATGAAGGAAGAAACAAATAACTTTTGTCTTACCTGTAATCTTTTGGATTTTAATGTACATTACGACTAAATGAATATGTAATCAAATGGTTTTTAAATATGAAAAAGAATGATACAGTCGCGAGTAATATAGTAAAGAGCAATTTAATTTGGTAATAATAATGGTATAAAGATTTTTCTGAAAAAGTTGAATCCTTTTATACACGATTTTCGTTGTACCTAACATCATATTTGATTTATCCTTTGATCTGTGTTAATCATAAGATGTTTTATCAGTGTAATAATTTTCTAACCTTTTCCTGTTGTTCCAGTGCAATTTTAATTATTTCACCTTCATCCTTCAAAGTATTCGACAACAAATGTTGTCTAGGTTTTAATAAGATCCAGCTAAAGCTACCACTTATCAGTAACCTGCTTCGCTGATTAGATTTTTCTTCGCCATGTATTGTAAAAATAAACAATGTTAATTTAATACTGCCCCATTTTCCAGCATGACCGTACTGTAGTAATTATGCCACTGGTGACAATTCCGTCGGTTCCGTAAGGAATTATTTGCTAAGTTTTAGGCACCGAATTTTTCTATTCCACTTAAATCTCTCGGCCCAGTAAAAAAATCTGCCGATCGTCACCGTTCGAATACTGCGGAAGCAGGAATCGCCGCATTTCCCTTTGGCGTATCGTTTCATCGTCCAAACTAAACATGTATTTTCCTGGTCAATTAAACCGTACGGCCCTCGTGTTCTGATTTTATCAGGATGGGACATTTTTCAGCGAGGCCAACGTGTGCTTGCCGGTAAATGGAAATGTTTATCTGTTTTAAGCCAATATGGACTTATTTAGTTTTTCCGGCACAACGGAAACACTTTGAACGCCTAATCAAGATGTTTTGTAAAATAGGTTACGCGCTTCTGTGCCTTCAGTAGCAAACAGAGCTTAAAGAAATATACTTATGTAGCACCCTGAAAACGCAAACTTGAAGTGTTTTGTGGTTAATAACACTTGGACACTAGAAATGTGACCTATGTTGTGCTCTGAATAGCACTCGTTATTTATCAGCAAACATAATTTAAATAATCATACTTGACAATTGTTTTATAGCCATTGAGTATTTTAGGATTAATGGTAAAGAAGTTTTAATGTTGATAAAATACGTTGTTATAATTTTTGTCCATTTAGATTCTTCTATAGTTGTGAAATATTTTTGGGAATTCAGGCAGATAGTACTAAATTTTTTGTCCATTTACGCAGTGAGTGCCACACAGCTTCTGTTCTAAACAATCCTACTTCTGTGCTCATCTAGTAATCCTGGCGATTGGACTTTGTAAATTTTCTTACACCACAATGACTTAAAAATAACACCAGTGTGTGTACATTCCTCTCATTAAGCTTGAAAAAATTTCACGTTTGCGCGATTCCCCTCCCCTGTTTATTTCCCCGTTGAGCAACTTGAAATTCATAAAATGTGACCGATCGTAAACGTGAAAGGTACCTACTTATCTCCCCGTTCGAACACTGAAACTTTTAATGGCCACCTTTTGACAGTATGTAGAATTCCAAACTACTTACCTCCTGAGCTCCAGCGGAGAGCGGGAGCAAGAGAGTTAATAGAGTATAAAACTTCGCCGAAGGTTTCCGAGCAACCCTCCGAAAACGTGCCTTATCTAAGATGCCCTCTCCCAAATACAGAATAAATACGGAGCTATAGAAAGTGCGCTACGTGATAAAGACAAGTCAAGCTATTATAAATAATTCACCGGTTCGTGCTTTGGTCGCAAATTGTTGAAAATATCCGAGTGCAGCGACGGATTGCCATGCTGATCTTCGGGAAGATCGTCGCAGGAGCGAAAAGGGCCCGTTGATATGCTTTATTCATTTCATCATAGATTTCGGTTAGCGATTGGCCGGTTCGTGAAAGTTTTATAAGGGACCGGTATGCGACGAGCAAACGAAAACTTTAAAGCAGACATATCTAACAACTTTACTAGCAAATGAGAAAAACTTACGAATCTCTTTCAAATGTACATAGTTATACGAAAAATATTTGCTTTGGTTAGACGAAGTGAATTCTCGTTATCTTCATTATATTCGCAGTTACTTTTCGCATGATATTAAAAGGGATGAAAAGAGTCCATCTGCAGACTTTATTAATTTTATATCGAATTATAAATGAGGAGCCGGACTTGAAAAGTCACAATCACTACTCATTATTTTATTACATAAGTTTTATTATCTTAATAACAGGCCTTTATAGTAATCAACTGAATGAAGGAGAAAACAAACTTTGGGTTTAAGAGCGCTTTGTATTTCAGTAAAAACGTAAAAGTTCTGACTTACTATTTCTTCTAGATTTTGATGGGGTTTGCAACAATTTTTAGAGAAAATTGTTACTACATTTTTACTAACAAGAAAAAAGAATAAAAAAATCAATAAAACAAAAAAACATTTGATCTACAAATAGATGAATTGGTTTGGATGTAAGAAATGCACTTTCAACCTTCTGAAAGTGATATCCTTGTACGTCTCATATAAAGAAAGCAGAATCTTCTATTAATGATCTCGCCAAGATTTTGATTTGATTTACGGTGATAGCTATGGTTATAAATTAGAGATGATGCCAGCCGTATGTTGAAAGTAATCAAAAGCTATTTGAGAGATTTTAAAACTCCAAAAGCAAAAGAGAAAAAATATTTGTAGCTTTTTTTAAAAAAAAGCAGTCACAGTGTTTCAAAAACAAATTGAAATAATCCGAGAAATTTTGGCGAGCGTGTTTTTTTTTGAGGCAGAACATTCTTTGAGTGTGAGTAGTAAAAACAATACATAAACTGTTCACTGTAGTGAAAAAATTAAGATACTTCTTTTTATTCTTAAAAGAAAAATATTTGTACTTGGACAGACGCCATGTGACTTTTTCTAAACAATAAATAATTTCTAAATAAAATTAATAAATAATAATTTCCATTTCATTTGCCCTATAGGAAAGTTACTGGAATTGGTAAAAATGCTAAATTTTTGAATCAGGTTCTCTGTTTAAAGTACTGTTCCTTGAAAACTGAACGAAAAAATAGTTAATAAAAGCAAGATTTTCGGTTTTTGGTGCAAAATATTTTCGGGAAAAATAGAGACGTATAATATGTAACAAAAAAAATCGAGCTGCCGTCACTGCAACACAACTGCATGTATTCTTTTTGATTCATTGGCGAACAATGATAAATTCCCCCATTTCATTCCTTGTATAGGCGAAAAGAGTAATCGAATTTCGTAGCTTTAAATTATGTAAATTATAAGCAGAACAGTTAAGTGCCTGTAAAGTATTTTGAGATTTTTGCTATAATTTTAATTATGATATGAGTAGGAAAGCAATGTCTGAGGAGCACGTAATATTTTAGGAAGTAACTCAGGTGATGGTAAGTGTAACAAAAACTAAGAGAAAATATGAATATATTGACAATAAAATAGAGTTATAGAAAATAGAAATAAATATAAAATAGAGTTAAATAGAATGAGGCACACGCTGCCCCATTGGACGTCGAAATAAGGGGAAACAGAATTAAATGCTCCATGAAAAAAGTATCCTAAATTATAACAGAGAATTACATGACAAGAAATATAATTTATAATTTAAAGTTTATTTATTTTAAAGTTACAAAATTGACGGCCTGTGACGCCGTATCTACTACTCAACTGTGAATATTAACGATATAATTTTAAATCCTCTTTTCATGCCTTTATACTTCATGCCAATACTTGTAGTCGACTGTTTTAAAAGAGTTGGATATACTTTAAGTTTGTACTAAGAAAATTTACAAAAAACTTCCCACCTATAATTTTTTAAAAAGGCCCGAAAGTACAAATTCGAAATAGCTTTCTGCTGTTTCTGTGGCTTTGAATGTTGAAAGAATACAGGTCCATCATAAATATCAAATTAAAATTTTTCAAATAAATATATTCAAATAAAAATCCGGTAACATTTTATCCTCTCCGGGGGGGATCGGCATCTTTCTAAGTTTATAAAATTACAATTCAAAGTTCTCCGAAGTACGCAAAAATGTACAATCTTCGCTATGAAATTCGGTGGAACGGGAAGTCATTTAGTTGATCTTCTATGTAATACTTCCAACGAACCTCTAATTAAATATTACAACGTAGGGTCAAATAAAAGAATATCAGCAATATCTTATGAAATTGCATTGCTTCGAACGGAACGGGTTTAACTCTAGCCATCTCCTCGTCGAATAATGCTTTTCAATTATGAACGATAAAATTATTAACGTTTATCTCGTCGATGGAAAGTCACAATTTCAGGAAACGAAGTGGTAAATGACATCTGGCCGTTCGGCCTTAAAAGGTCGATAAATTTCAAATGAAGCATTGATGGGGATGATGAAGTGTGTGAGCGCTTGAAATAAAACGATAAGATATTAATTTATCGGTGCGGTTTGCGAGTCCCGGAAATATCGTAAATAAAATTTAAAATGATGGATACGTACGCGCACTCTTCTCGAGCAAATAGGAAGGTAAAGATGGATTACGAGTTCCGTTCCCGGCGTTAATTCGATATAAAATGGAGATAGGGAAATGAAAAACAGAGAGATGAAAATGATTAAAACGGAACGCAATACTCTTACAACTCCAAATGGATTAACGCGACTTTTTAAGAAGCGATTCGAATGAAATATGTAAAGCAGATTTCGGGAGAACCGATGGGAAATCCTTCAAGGAGATCCGGTACGTTAAATACTTTATGTTATCTTTTCACGAATATCTGAAAATTACGTTGAAGATACCATCGAAAACGTTTTCGGTCTTTCCACGTAACCTGCCATCATCGCAGGAACTAATTTAAATTACCCTAAATCATTCGGATAGACTAGAAGGTGATCAGAAGTCGACGCCTGGGCCGGTATTGTTGAGCGTAATAGAATAATTAATTTATCCTTTTAAATGTTACTTGATCATTTATCTTTGTTGTACAAATTGGATATTTTGTTGGAAATTAATTGAATTTTAATTGTCTCGTTAATAAGAATATTATCAGGCGGTCGGAGGCAACATGGGAGTGTCTAAATATCTTCGGACGTGTATAAATTGTTAGAAAATTATATAGCGTGGCACGTACTGGCTTTTCGATATAATAGTACACGTTACAATTCTGTAAAAAAATTAAGTTTTCCATTAATAACGTTGCTGAACGCTTTATCACTATGCTGTTGTAGTAATTGTTTAAATTTAATTTTCCACCGGCTAATTTGCATATAAAACGGATAAACATAATAATAAAGAATAGGTCTTCATATGGCCATAAAATTTTATCGACATATTAATAAGTAGATTAAGTGACACTGACCTGTGACTAGTCGGGTAATAATAAATGTTATTAAAAATAAATATCTGTTGCAAGTTATTAGGGATATTTCATGGCTATGTTTGGAAAAATACCTGAATGCATATTTTTATCACATTATATCAGTCAAATATGTACCGTCAAACTGTGCTGATTGCATAAGGCGTTTCTAGATGTAACCTTTGGCCGTTTTTATCTGATCACCCTGTACAAAGTGTAACGCAAACTGAGAGTGTAATAAAAAGTCCCAACAAAATGTTAATTGCTCATAACGTTTCATTAAAAAAGAATCCGATAAAATTATTATGATTACGTTCTTCCCCTGCTTAAATATTTAAACCCCTATTTTAATCTTTATGATCTTGTCAACAAGTTTTATGTCCAATTTTTCGCTAGAGAGTGCAATTATGGCAGCATCAAGCAGAAGCTTATGTGCACTGTCCAAGCTATATTAGATTTTTATGTAGTTATACGATTTTATGAGATATCAGCATCTGTTTTATATGTTCGCGCCGACATTAAACCTTGTACAGACATTCAGGTTATGTGACATAACCAGTCACATAAATGCATTCGAATGTGAAGCCGTTAACTCAAACAACATGTGTCGATAATAAAAGTGGGATAGGGATAAAATCGGGAACCAATCCCCGAGAACGCGTTACTATTACACTGTAATTTAGGGATGTTTAGATGACTACGTAGCCTGTAACCTAAATGACCGAGCTTTTCTTATCGCTTTCATTTTCAAATGTTTTCAAGGAGTGCAACTTCTATCGTCTCGCTGTAGGGAACTACAGGAAGCGAAACTCTAACACAAAAAGATAATTGGCTTGATGAACCGAGGTGGGTTAGATGCACGTCTCCTTCCATAACATGGGTGCAAATCAGCGCTCGAAATAATTTTATTTGGACGTCTTCACGATACAACAACTGTGTTATTAGAAATAATCAAACTACAGCCGTTTTCTGAGTTGTTTTCGAATCGCAACTGTTGCATTTGTTTTTTTGTACACTTGAGGGCATAACCATGACCAAATACACATAATTACACAGACGCTTTAAAACGGAATACAAAAATGTCGACTTTATGCTTCAGGGGTAGTAATACATAAATAATTTACTTAGTTTGTCCCTGGGCCTACTTTCTCAGAAGGTCATTTATTAAAAATTAAATGGAACAACTTCTACTATAGAGAGCGTTGATTAATTTGATTGTTTTACTGTTCGTTCGGTAACTTTGATTGATGATTCGATTTGCAGCGGATATCCACCGCATACTAGTTCTTTCTGGTGCATTCTTTTACGTGTGCAATTAAATATGTGCTCACGTAACCACTTGGAACAATCCTCTCTCGTTTTTACCAACAAATTTGCAAGGATTAATTAAATGCAAACAGCAACGAAACCGCGTTGAATATTTTATATCTGGTCTAGTATTACTTGCAGAACGGCATCGGGGTTTAGCCATATTGAAATAATTACAAGCAGTTTGCTTTATTTGCAGTAGGGATTAGGGACATTCGAATGCGAAAATCAATGATTATCAAACATACGTAGCACTTCACTGATTTGGTTGGCGTTGTGTATGTGTAGCGATGGAAATTATGGAAATTCGGATGATTATCGGAAAATATGCCTTGTCGCGTTCAAATTAGAGAATTAGTCAAATCACCATGAAACTGGGAGTGGAGTTCGCACAAGACATCAACGCGCTTTATCCCGTCGAATTTCATAAATCACAGTGTATTTACTACGTACCTTGGTTATTATTGTCACACTTTCCATAGGAACATAAATTTAATCCTATAATTACCTACCAAACAATTAATATATTCTCATCAGCTAAGAATATTCGATTATAGTTTCTTCCACTTCGTCAAACAATCCCAAATAATATTTCCTAAGGTTTCTAGCTAGCTCCTGAGTCAAACGCATTTAAAAATAGTGTTTATGTGGTCACTGAGTGTGGCCATGAGCAGCAAAATGCATCTATTTCAATAAAGAATCGCTAAATAATCGCTGTAGTAGTAACTTAGACTCGTGACTTACAGAATTTCTGTTGGTATTGATAATAAATATTTAAGTAAAAATCCCATTCTCAGCAAATATTGTTGAACTTATTGAGTCAGTAAAGTATGGAATTGATTTTGGAATACCTTCAATAGGTCGCACACATTTAAACCATACATGTCTCCTTATCTCAGCTTGTCTTGAGAGATTCTATCCCACGAAGTTGAAAACTTTTAGATGTAAACTAGAGGTTTTCAGGTCTTTAATCTTCTTTGGTTACAAATAAAAGAAAGTTATTAGATCTTAACTAGAATCGTAACTTAGATCGTAACTTTTTCTATGTAACTAACTCATTGTTCAAGTTTTATAAGAATGGAAAGTATATGTGGGACAGTTTTACTGAAAAACCAAATCATATCGACATCCAAGTTAGCAGTCAACAAAGTAATAATTGTTTAAGTTTCATAAAAATTTCGATTAAAAGGAACTTTAATTATAACAATTATTTCACATATCTACATGAAACAATTAATATATCCTCGCTAGCTTAGAATGTTGCGTTAGATTTTCTTCTACTTAGACCGTCTGATAGTTTGCACAGTATTTTACATAATTTTTTTGCAACCCTTTTTTACGTTACTCCCTGAATACTAAATGAGTCAATGGAACAATAATTTATTTAACTTAGGTAGCCTTTAATTTAACATAATAAGAAGGTGAGATAAGAACATATTTCACAAAATAGTCGGCCAAATACATATTAACATTTCTTCAATGCATGGATAGAGGAAAAGTAGTAACAGCTTTTTTAAAAAATCGGATTCAATGAAAATGTGTAACTCTCAGTATAGTACGGGAGAACTGAGATTTAGTTACTAGTTAAAGCAAAAGCAAAAGAGCATACAGTAGTATTTATATAGTAAATATCAATAGTATCAAGGGAGCGTAATGGTAAAAAAATCCATGCTTTCGAATCAGTTTCAATAGATTGGCTTATACACTAGGCAGGTATTTGTAAAGCGATTATGAAATAAATAAATCAAGCTGATGATGTATCTGAGTGTACCTTTCTACTTATGTAATTGTTTAACTTGTCACTTATGTTGAGTCCAGTAGCAGTGGTCGCGACGCAATATCTTCACATTATTTCAATATTCACTTTAATTATTTAGTATATAATTTTAGCTAAGTCACAGAAGTAAACCATTTGGGCAACAAATTGCTAGTCTCGCAATTAGGACGGTCTCCTATCAATTTCATATCACGATCTCTCTCATGTATCATTTCGATTGATGCTTTGCAACCATAATGTGATATTAAATTGCCAGACTTGAGTCGCCTAATCGTGGAAGGTCGCATATCTGCAAACTACCTATATAAGCTTTCCTTAGACTCCTTTATTGGATCCTAGTGAAATGTTAAGTGTACATTTTCGGTTAACAATAGTTGGATATTGTTGGTTAGTAGTTTTTGTTAGATATTTGTTGTAATCCACCATCAGGGTTATGATTTTAACCGTCATCACATACCATGAAGTGAAGGTGTGAGCTAAGTGGAGCTTCCAATAAAATAATTCAGGGATATAGTTTCGCAGAGGTTATACGGTAGTAGTACAGTGTCATATTCCAATATTTCCAACAGAGGGTATTTGTAGTAGACGCCCCTGGACATTAGGTAACAGTATAACAGAATTAGGTGTTACTGTCAGGTGGGAACGAATCAATATTTATTAACACATCATCAGTTCGCTGTCTTCCCTTCGTCTTTTTCCTTTCTTCGTGATAAAGAAGAGGGCGTTTTATGAGCATCCCAACGAAAATTAAATCCGTTATTGAGTGGCATCTCTAATCCTATTCCATTAAATTAAGTCTCACGTCTATCAAAATTCCTCCGGCAAATAATTATGTCTTCCATGAGCCGTTCAACCTTGACATAGGTAAGGCTGCGGTAATTTAATTTTTGGTCGAGATCCGATGAAGCACGAAATCGGATTAGCCGACTTCGTTTGCAGAGGTCCTACAGTTATTAACAAATTAGTTACTGTAATTGTTGTTCTAGTGCATTAACTTCCGCCACCGGGGAATGATAATGGTTTTTGCGCAATGTCCACCTACACTTTCCGATAATGTTTATCTCATTAATTTCGGACGAACGTTCGGCAGCAGCGGCGTCGCAAATTGGTTTCGTTTCGATAAACTCGTGAATAGTTTTGGCGGTTGGCGATAAAAAATAATTGAATTTAATTTCAGGCCAGCATTTCCCTTGTTAATTCCGATCAGCACTGCCGTTAACGCCTACCAATGCGTAGGTTGAAATTATTATTTTATATTTTAATTTTACACACTTTCCTTGAGACACGTGAATTTCATTACGCCTCCATTGTTTATTAGGAAACTACGAAAGCTTTGGCATACAGTAGTACACATTATGGACTCTCTTTCTTTAAAATTGACCCTATAAATCCTATTTATCCCTGGCCGATTTGTCTTCAGTTCCTGCCCAAACTAAAGTTTGAATAACGTAAAATTTCTAAAGACTAATTGGTCAAAGTTTAGTAGGTGTTGCACATCGGTTATCACAGAAATAATTCCAGTACTGAATTAATGTTTCATTTACAATTTTTGTAAGTTCAGTTGAAAATTGAATTCATAATAGCTACTCTCTATCCCTAAGAAGAAATCGCTGTCCATAAATCTCTAACATTATTCTTAAAAGACATAAATCTCCGGCTGATAAAACAAAATCATAAAAGCAAGCAGGCTTGAGGGGAAGATATTCCCCCCGAATTAACATTCAAAACTCCCTTTTATAGAAGTGATCCCATAGCCTATAAATATTTACCGAACTTCTGTCTTACTTATGATTTAATACCTGGCTCGGGTCCGAAGTTTTCCTCCGAAAACTTGTAAACTTCGGAGGCAGTAAGTTCTTGTGCTATTCGTCACAAATTAATTGCAGGCTAAGCTACTCATTATTCCCCATTTATTGCTTAATATTCAGGAAACTTTTCCAGTTCTCGGCTGGATTAAAGTTGATTTAAATAATTGCTAGTAATTTTGCTGCAGTGCAATTAAACTTTTTTTGCGAGAGATTAATTTCAGGTTTTGAATTTAACTGCAGTTTGGTTTAATTTCATCCGGCGCCATGTGAGTATGAGAAAATGATGATTTCAATAACGTTTTCTCGCGAATTCAGATAAACTGGCTACATCAAAAGTGCTCGAACGACTTTATAACTTCTAGCCTTTAAATAAAACGTCTGAATACTTAACTAAATCTACGTGTGCAGAATTCCCTCGTATTCCTTTTAAATACACAATTTAATACGTTTCGGAGCGAGGAGCGAGCTAAATTATTTAACTGTAGAAACAGTGCTTTATCTTCAATTTCGGTTTTTCCGGAATTCTTAGAATGTGCACTGTAAGTTATTGGTTGAATGTCTGGCCATCTATCACGGGGAAAGAAGGTTTGTACGCTTTTTTCATAAAAATTAGGGATCCGCCGCGGGAAGGAATGTGGGGAGCCCGGAAAAATTCCAGAGAGGAGAAAAAGTACACGTTACACGGATACCTTTAGAATTATTAGTTATTCAGAATTGGAGATATAACGCTGGAAATATCATAAGAACGTGACCGAAGGTATCAAATGTGCTATTAAAAATTCCTCCAAATCTCGAATTTACTCTAGATTTCACGGTCGAAATAATGAGAATTAAAAATTAGAGATTTTACATTTCGGAAAATACACGGCCAGCTTAATGAGAACTGCCCACGCGTTTATAACAAACCAGCTTCTATGCGATACCCTAATTACAACTTTGATGAAAACGAAAACACTGATATAAATATAATCTCAGGTTTCCAGAGTGAAACTTAAAACTGTAGCGAAGCCCTGACGTATTTGTGTAATTTATGAGTTTCGCAACCATCCGGTGAACGTAAAACATAATATTTCACCTTTGTTAATTAATTGCGCGCGAAACACAGTATCGTGTGTGTTTGTGTATGTGTGTCGAGATAATCCGCAGCTTCACAAAATCCTCATAAATAACACCAAAAATTAACAATTCGCTGTAGGAAATTAAATGCTGTTTTTTTTTCGTGGAAGGTTCGCGTTTTAACATTAACTAAGGACAAATTTGTTAGGTCAATGGTGAATTTTCTACTTAGTGTGGCACACATTTTTGCCAAATTTTTTAATAACTGTGTTTAAAATATAATAAATTGAAATTAGAAATTGTTTTTGGTGGATAAAACAAAAGTTACTTTCCAAATTTGCTGTAAGATCTATGTGTGTGGTTAATAACATGTCGTAGCAGGTCATATAACAACATACCTGTAGGAAAAGATATAACTTTATCAAATACAAAAAAAAACTCGCATGTAGTGGGAAAAAATCAAATCATACGATGAAATTAAAGAAAAACAGCCTAAATTTAAACAGTATATTAATTCTGTTAACTAATTAATATTATACTACACAGTGTCTACTACTATTTTGATTTGATTAATTTTTGTATTTTGTTTAAGATAAAGAGTGTTTCAAAAATGCACTGAAAGTCAATAGAAAGTGTTTTTTTTTTCTATTATGCATTGACCTTCGTAGCAATTACTTTTAATGATTTATTTGGAACAGTATTGATACCCATCTCATCCACATTATAAAGGCTTGCCGTAAATCTGTAGCGACCGAACAGTTCAATTAGCAAGTCAAAAGGTAGAAATGTAGCTGTTGTATGCCGGAGTTCAATGTGTAAATGTCTTATCTGAAGGTATAGAAAAAGTAGTTTCGTTTAAAAATGGATACGACCCAAGCTTATCCATCTAGGAAGGGTTCTAGTTTTCTCCTTTTCATTATTGAATATATGGACCAAATCATTTTGTATAGCATAATACACATTATACCTCAAATCTGAACTCATTATTCCAAGATATCTACTTTCCATGAAAAGGCAATGAATAACAAGCTCTTTTTTGCTGTAATGTCAAATATTTAAAAAATCATCATAACATTTTGTTGAAGTTTCTTCAGCATCTTTTTAGCACTTTTAAATAAAGTTGTACGAGGCACATTGTAAGTTATTGTTGCGTCCTCATAACTTAAACTTATCTTGAAAACAGCATACAGTAATTTCTGTTTTCTCAACACAATCCACTAATTAATGCAAATTAACTGCAAAACATGAAGAATATGAGTCAAGTTCGTATATTATAATGCTCGGTGCTTTCTGTAACGCAATGAGCTGGCAAAATAGAACACAGGTTTGGTCAAGAGCGGCGTATTGAAATATTGCCACATCATAAATTCCTCTTTGCCCTTTAATCCGCATTGTCGTATCCTCTCTTTTAAAACTTTTCCACTAAACCGCCTTCTAATTTAGTTTGAAATTCTTTTAAAAGTTGATTACAGTATTTGTTAGTGAAATTTTAATAGTACATATTTTCTTTTTTTGTATATTGTAGGCTACTTTATACGTTCGGAAATTGTCCAATTAAATCCATTTTCAGTCGAGACGTGATATATTAACCAGGGTCCCCTAGAACGGATTGTCCTATCCCATTTATTAATCTGACACAGTAAACAACGCCAACCCACTATTAGCATTATACCCCTTCCGCTTCGGTTTTCTTAAATGGCATTTTAAACAGTCCACACCCCTTGAGAACTGTCGCTAATTCAATATCTAAAGTGTACCACAACACGTGGCTGGTATTTTTTATCGCTCCATTCGCACATAAATTAATTTATTTATCCGCATTAGTAATATTAACATTACATAAGGCCGAATGGCCATAAATAATGCTTTAGTAGATTAGCAGGGTTGCTACCATTAAATTCTTTGAGGTCGCATTAATACTCCAACACGGTTTGTTTAAATTATAGTGGTAGGGTGCGAAATGATATTAATATTGTCGCGGCTCCCGAATATAATTCCGAATATGCTCTTTAGAGCGGCTAAAAATTTGATTATAGTTTTGGGGTCGGGAGGATAGATATATGGATATGAAGTTCCTTGAAGCGAAATATAAAGCGGAAATAAATATATGAGATACACTTAAGTCCATTTGACCGTTTGTCCACGACATCCGAGTTTAGGATCTGAATTTTTCATCCGACGATGGAAATACGTTTTGGAAATCGTTTACTTATTACGCTCGACATTTAAATGATTATTGGAACACCGAGACCGAAAAATGACGATAAGCTGCTCCGATCAAGCGATTGATCAATCTCTGGTGTGGACAGTCAATGATAAATAATATGAAGGCAGCCAATTCGGACCTTCATTTGGAATCTCGGAAGTGTCATCCTTGACTGGTAATGGCCTTAGTTCAAAAGATATAAAGACTTGCTAAAAATATGTACGACCCCCTTCGACGACCAAATGGAAAATATTTTGCGAGCGTAAAGAAAACAAGTTTTGAAAATTGATGCTTTCTTTTTAGACATGCGTAGAAAATGCCACTTTTCCAAATAAACTTTTTATCTAATCGCAAAAAGATATACGTTCCTAATTTTATTTCTTTGTTTTCTTGAATACGGATTTTACGCTCAAAACTTCAAAGGAACTAATAACACAAAAGTGAAAACGACTCAGTCAGTAATAGTCAGTACAAGCTCGAATAAGGTTTCGTGATTTTGTCATATTTTCTTTTCGATAATCCACCTATGTTTTGTATATGAAACTCTTCATGTAGACCCAAAGAAAAGTTTCGCGACTTAGAAGGTCACGCAGCAGCTTTTCTTTGACTTATCCACCTAGAAACACGTCATTTAAGTGAACTCTTGTCTAACTCTGATTAAAATGTGTGTCATTATTAGATCGTCAAAGCGTCACCTTCTTCACCAGTTAATTCTAGAATTGCCTCCATCTGTAACTCAGTTTAACTACTTTAAAAACCGCTTTCTATCCAAACCTCAACATTCTTCAGGTTAAGACGCAAGCAAAATAATTGACGGGTTGCAATGTGCAAGAACCTCGAGCAAAATGGACGACACTAACCTGGATGTAATAGTAATTATATGTATTAATAAATGTATCTCTTTGAATAAGCCTCATGTAGAATCTATATATTCTGTTTGAAATCTTGAGAGAGTGTTCTAGTAGATCCGTCTTCCATATTTTTTGCAACTGATTCCAATACAACCCAAAATTTTTCGCGTACTTGCAGCTTCCATGCAGTATTTTGTTACGAAAATGTTCCGCATATAATATGTATGTACGCCTATGTAAATAAATATACCAATTCAGTCGTTCCTTTTATATGTGTAGCATTTAACCACAGCCCTAATAGTAAAGGACTTTCAAAGGATCTTTCAAATATTTGACATGAAATAAAATAATAATAGTAGTAATAAAGCAGGGCGTTTTAAAATAATATTTCTTTAAAATATTCACTCTCTTATTTTGGCGATTAGATAAAACGTTGGTTTGGAAAAGCTGCTTGTATTTCCCTGTTTTATATGTGTTCACTGTGTTTACAATACTTGATAATTAGAGAATGAACTTATCGATTGAAATTATTGTAAATTATTTAGGAATCGATAAGTCGATATGACATTGCATATCCCTACACCCTCCTACCCACGTACAGCTTCAAAGCCAGTAGCCATCAAAAGACACCCGATGGCCGTAATCAATTCTTCTAAAAGTAACGATTCGGACCGATCAAACAGTTGTCAATATTCATTTCTCAAAGAAATTACTCCATAAAATATGATAAATTCCTAATCGATGCGAATACCGCGACGGAACCCAATGACTTGTAACATATGAATCTGTGCCGAACGTAAGTTTATGACGGCCATTCTGGCTTTGATCTATTTTCCCTGATCGATAAAATGGAAGAAACGCCATTAGGGATAAAGCGCCTTCGATATTTTAGGCGCGGGCGAACCTCATTCGGCGCGGAAAACCTAATAAAGGAAACAGAATAAACATTTATCATGGGTGTCGGTTTTTTTATAACGTGCATGGAAAGGAGACGTGATGTGATTTGACATTGGATGGGGATGTTCGCGGGATGCGCAAACACTCGACCAAAAAGTAGATTTCCAAGTGCTCGTAGAAACCTTTTAACGGCGAAAATTTTCCCAACGTAAATATATCACGTAACGATTGGAAGGCTATTGCAATTTTTCCGATGATAAAGTGTTGCTGAATATTAATTAACCTCACACGGATCTTCACAGTGATGTTACTAGAAGCTTAAGCAAAATGCGATCCATCAGATAACAAAATCGACATTACAATATGCACATATATAAAATTTTATCGATGCTCCCCAAAACTATTTTCGATTCAAAAACGATTTGGTGGAATATTTTGTTCAGAAAGTTCTCATCATCGCGAAATCATAACAAAATCCACTTGGATTTAGGTGGAATTATTTTGGTGTTATTCTGAACAATATAATCCGACATCAAAACTACACGAGAGCACCGAGCGCTTTTGCTAATCTTTGATATCCCTGGTTCGCCATAAATATATTATTTGGGAATAACGCCGTTTTAAGTATAATTATAGCGCGACCTAAATAATCTACTTAATGTGGTAATAGCTACAGCGACAGTTATTATCAGGATGAAATACAGTCACTCGTGTGAAATACATCAAATGGCTAGAGCAAATTGTATGTAATAAAACCTAGTGGCTATCAATAAGTTATAAACCAGTCCTTATAGCCATTCCCCTATATAAATATCTTTTATCTGGTTGCGAGAATGTATTAGCAACCCAGTTCACATTTTCAGTACCTCTATTCGCGGGTATGGGTATGTATATTTACATTTGTGATAAGTACAGTGTGTAACGTTTAACTGGAATGAATTCCGTAATGTGCAAAATTTTCGTGTACAGGTCGATGTAAAATCAAAAACAAATGCTAAGATAAAAATGTAATCCATCCTTCTTTGTTAAAGAGATCTTTGTTATATTTGCAATATACTACTTTAAATATGTACTATCGTGTGATTGACACAACGTACTTCGACATTAAAACGAAGTTAAGTAGGGTAATTGCACTCTTAAAGAGGGGACAATTTATACTACATATACTACAAAATAGTAATATCGACCAGTTTTTGTATTTTGAATTTTTTTTTGGTAATTTTTTCCATTCACCTTACAGAGATTATTCCAGTTAAAGTTTCCACGCTGTATACATTTGTGTATTAATTGTGATAATTGTCACCGAATTCCACTAATGGAGTGATTGTAATTAATCCCAGTTCAGTTATAAAAAAGATTACAGATCGTCGTATTGGAATGCATACAAGCTATTTATTCCACAAATTACTAGGCACTCAATGTTATCGTTAAAATTTCGAATTTTGATACTAAACGTACTCACTGGTTAATAATTACTAATAATACCTGTGTGTCCATATACGATAACAGGACGCAAATACTATATTAATAAATAAATCGGTAGAAAGAATCACTATCGACTATTAATACTCGGTTAGGCTGGATAACGTGAGCTGAATAAACTGATGAAACAATATTGTATAATCTAAAATTTACATTCACTAACGGTAGCTCGTTTGTTCTAAATAAATATATCTAATAATTTCCAATTGTTTAACAGGGCTCTATTGTACCATTCCATAAAACAAATTAATTCATTTCAATATCAAAGACGTGATTTTGCTAAAACCCCGATAACATCAATTATTCAATATCGTGAAATTGTATTAAACTGTCCCCGGCCATCCGAATTGGTTACTCATGCGCTAATAACAAATAATTAGGTATACCAATTCATTAATTTCGCATGACAATAAAGGTATTTATACCTGAATAAATAACACCAGCGACATACATATCTATTAATGGTGGTGGAGCGTCACGGCCTCTAAATGAGATAAATCACTTGTCTAATTTCTACTAATCTGACCGGGGAAATTATTTTGCGAGACCTAATCAACAATTTGAGCAAAACAAACGAAATTATTTTAGGAAGTCGGTGGATTTGCATTATAATTTCTGTAGCTTGTAGGTTAATTGGTACCTACGTTTAAGTAAATTTATTATAAATTGCCGAGTTGAATGTGGCTGATGTAATTAAAAGAAAATTTCTCCTTTTTGAAACTTGCCCGAAATAATTTGGAGGTCAAATTCATCCAACGGGTATTTTCAACTCCTAATAAAGTTATTCAGTGAACCGAATTAATTTTATCACCTACTATGAGTCTGGTGGTAATTAACGAGGCATCTCATAAGATAATAACATTTCACAAGTTGTCATGTAAACTGAGATGTTTCCATAGTCCCCAGAGTAATCCCGGAGGTAAAAACTCTAGGAACACGGCGGAAACTGCAGCTTTAATTAAAATTGGGGTAATCTTGCCTTAACTGCAGTCGAAGCAATACAATAACACTCTGTTACAGCCAACTTTCACAATTTCATGCACTCCATTTCTCTATAAATGCCCCAGGATAAGATCGTATCGATAAAAGTAACTGTCCCCATTCGCCAGAGTCAACGGGGACAGAAGACTTTCATTAGCCAAGATGGTGCACATTTCGTCTTTACAGGAATTAAGCCTCGGACAGTTCCTGGTGATATCCCCGCTTGTCAAATTAGGACTCTGCGTTCTCTTGGGTGTTGGATGCACTTGGCAGATGAGAATAGACGTTTAGCAGTAAATTTCGTAGGAATTCTGTCGTTGCCACGAAACAGTCGCCACAGATCCATTACTTGGAAATTAATTTAATTTTGGTCTCTGGACTCATTGTCTTTGTAAGAGACAAAATTGGAAAAAATGCATGGAGCTTCTGAGAGACATCAGGGATTGAAATTTAGTTGAACAAATTTAACAGCAACGTGTCTAGACACATAAAGTAAAATCCAGCTGGTTATTACGAGAAGTTGTCTGACATGGGTTTTCATTACTCTCATTACAAAAGTCATTATTAAACATAATCATTAGGTAGGATTTGAACTTCACATTGTTACTTCTAGAGAAATTTTTCTTCCCTTTCCTTTACTTTAATGTTTGTTTGATATCATATACATTCATAGCCACTAAATCATAGATGTTTCAACCTCTTCATTTTTACAACAGACGTTAAACCATTACAATCTCTTAGTAATTTGTCTAGAGATGACGGATCGTCTGAATCTAATCATGGTATCAACACTGACATACCTGAAATATTATTTAGTAGGGAGGAAAATGATTGAACTAAGGAAATTAAATGGAAAGTCCTATTTATTTTATTTATTTAAGTATATATAATATTTATTAAATTTAAAACCAGCAATTTACATTTTCCACACTCCAGAGGAGGTAAAGGAAATGGAATAAAAGAGAGGGGTTAACCTATCTACACAGGTTCTAGTAAAAATTATTCTATGTAAAATATATTTATTACTAATACTAAAACTATAAACAGGGACATATTAAACATATAAACGTAAGTGATTACTTAAATATACAAAAATATTCCATAATAATACAGCTCATTACTTAAACACTATTAGCTTAATAATGTATTTTCTATTTTAATTTATTTAATTTGACAAATTGTTTCATTTTATGTACATAGATATTTTTAATCTTATTCCTTGTATTAGAGCTCTCATCTCCTTTGACAACACATTAAAGTATTTAATGACAACATACTCGTATATACAATAATTTTCTTAGTTACAATTCCCTCAGACTCAGACTCAGATTATCACAGTAATACATAACGCAATTGGTATAATGCATTGCTCATTGCTTGCTAACCAGGCACTTAGTTCAAAAAAATATTTGTTCATTTTCAACTCAGATAATTTCCAATTTTTCTTTATAGTCAGTATCACTGCGTCATCAGCAAATGCAAACGCTAAAGGGTAGTTATGAAAATAATCATTTATACATACAAGGAATAAGAGAGGCCAAGAATAGTTTCCTATGAAACACCAAGCTAAATTTTAGTTGGTTGATAACATATTACTAATTCTGCCAGTTTGTATTATATTACGTAGATAATTTTTCATTAGTTGCAAGACAATAGGTCTTACACCAGCATCATGTAATTTAGTCAGTAAGATACTCATATTATGATTTACTCTATCGAAAGATTCACTTAAATCAATGACAGATGCTATACTATTGTTTTGAAAATCATATAAATCAAAACCAGTAAGACTCGATACAGATACGCAATGCTTATTTCTTATGCTTATTTTGGTGATTAGAATCCCCTATACTGCCCAAACATGCTTCGGATGAACCAATTCCAAAACATTAAGAGCGTAGATTTAATGTAACCTCCGCATGGTTGTCATACAGTTCTCCTAGGTGAGGATATGGATTTTTCGATAAGCACGTTGGTAGAAATGAAAAATCATCCCTTTCAAGTGTTGCCACAATTAAAAAATCCTTATGTCATGTTCTCCATCCTAATGAAGTAACCTAAACTTAATTTTAAAATAAGCACTAAAATAAAACTGCAGATAGTAGATCTTTTGAAATTGTGACAATCATACTGTGAAATCCTTCGGATTTAGCTTATGGCAAGGCAACCTAGCTGCTTTTATCCACCAAACTGACAGTTAAATGTACAAGAAACTGATAACTAGATACATAAAAATAACTTAATACTAAAGCACCAAATGATTGAATCGGTTCAATGCAACATTACTTCTTGCGATAGTAATCTTAACAGTACGGTTACTAGTCTTAAAATCCTCTCCTCTGTTCCCTTTTATCTCTTACTGTTTTCAAATAGACAGGGTCTTTGAACTTCCGTCAATCTGGCGATTTTTTCTAAAATCGCAACGTTTTCTCTTATCGATCCTCGATGACGTTGCATTTCTAACTTTGATCCAGTCCAACGTACCCAGTATTAGTCGAAGTGGGAGTGGGTTGCTTAAGGCCAAAAAGATACCGCTTATCGCAAAGAAAACGATGGAAAACGAAACCTCGTACGAGAGTTATTACCTTCGTTGGCGAGGATTGTGATGCTTGGAATTGAGCCAGATATTATGTGGCTACAGGGTGGAATAGGGATGTTGTTAGGGTGGAGGTTTACGAGTCGCAACTCGGATGCATCGGATTTTAAATTTTGGAGGATATTGGGCATGATATATATCGTCAAAAGTATTTTGTTGCATTTTGGCGCTGGGGATTTATGAATTTACGACTGGTTGCTTTCAGCTGGACCGCATTATTTATGAGTATCGCTGGTGGTCGATGACACATTAAAAATTTAGTGACGTTTCAAATTTAATTCACAAGAAGACTAATGGAAATAATATATCCAAGTCAGTTTAAAAAATTGTGTGCTAGAAAACGACCGAGTTATTAATATGGCTGTGATTCCTACCTTTTTATTGTAGTAGTTAATTTCATACATCGCGCTGTGTCACCTAAAAAATATACGAAAACAGTCGATCGTGACTATGAATACAGTAACTTATTTGATAGAGTGTTCCGCGCATTTCAAAAGTATTAAACAATTTGTCACGGAACTAATCAAACAACTAACGTTGCCTGAAAAGTAAACAAAGAATGACTCATGTTTTCACATTATATTTCGATTTTAACCTGTTTTGTTAAGGAAAATCATGGATTTTAAGAAACGATATTAATACGATTGTATCAGCATAATTACTAATAAGAAAAGTTAGTTTATTAATGAAACACGCTCTATTAGACGTTTGTATCGTTAATATTCCTTAATATGGTTTTATTGGCACTTTTATAACATTTTTTGACATATTCCATAAACGCATCCAATGAACACGGGAGGAGCGAACAATAGATCTTACGTTCCTCATCGTAATACAGCGAAAATTAATATCCCAACTTCACGTGCGTAAATAACTGCAATCACGTGCCCCGGATTACCAATCCCTGGCAAAGGAGGGAGGGTGGAATGAAGGCCCGTCTCAAATTGAAATTTATTAAAAAAGTTACTCTCCTTTTTAGAGGCTCAACTTAGTATACTTCGGTAATTTCGTAGCAAGGAAATTCTCGCGAAACTACTCGGATAACGACCGTTTCCAACGTAAAAATTACTTTTAATAAATTTTAATTTTTTCGATACCGAATTCAGGGGAGCAGTTTTCATTTTAACTTCGGGGAGGGTTAAGCCCCGGCACTATTTTTGATGTCGTTAAGAACCCTTTAGTGGTTGTTAAGGAAACTGTTCCTTCTCTGAAACCATTGCGATATAACGGTTTTATAGGGAAAGAATAAAGGGGAATGTGTAAGAAATGAAAACGTACCGAAAATTTTATTACGTATTTTAGGGATACAATAGAAACTTCATCATATTTTTGAATTTTTAGAATTAAATTGATTTAGTTTACTGCAGTTACGGAAAGAAAGGGAAAAGTTCCAAGAAACCCTCGGCAATTTCATGAAGAATCGTTAGGGATCCTTGGGTACTTGTTCATTTTGTAGCTGATTTTAAGCTAAAAAGGCCTAAAAATTCCTCCGGTGATTAGCAACAATTTCTGTACTTGAATGGACTAATATTTTACATGCTTTTCGCCAATTGAGAGCTATGAATCTATTTTCAAAGTGTATAGGAGTGAAGTCAGTAATAATTGTACAGTAGTTGCAGTAATACTGAAAGAGTGTTTCCCGAATAGTTCACGAAGGAAAGGAAATAACACTGGGTACTCCCACTCAAGGGAAATTTCGGAATAAATTCGGTTTTAATTTATACACCGCAGAAATTTAATTTTCATATTTGTTTAAACTGGTATGTTTATCCTTGAAGTTTTAATAACGATTGTTTATTTTCCGAAATCTTCACAGAATTATTGATGAATTCCGTTTGGGATGTCTATCGAATCCATTAGCCTAATAATTGAATTATTGTGATTTAAACCCTTTCTATGGTATTGATAAAGGCGATTGAATTTTTCAAAAGGATACGTTAAAAATTTACGCGTTTCGTGATATTTTCTGGCGATAATTGCCAGGTTTTTAATGTAGTTCGATAACGAAATGTTAAATATCTGTAGCAGCATATATAATATAGCGACTGTATAATTAAATGGATAAAATCATTGAAGATTTAAGTATTTACAGGCTTGTTAAAGAAATCAATAAAAATGTCCCTGAAAATAAGTTTGAGACCCCAATCGGTTTCAACTCTTGGAATTTTTATAAACCCCCAGAAGTTTTACTAACCATATATTCTGTAACCGGTGTTTTAATTATTTTGTTCGTTCGAAATAGAGGTAAATCCCAGTTTTAAAGCAAAGTTTACATCAAGTTGAAAACTATGAAGACGAGTAAAGAGGAAAACTTGGAACAGCTAAAATTCATGAAATAAAACACTATAAACACTTATGACCCTATAAAAAATTTCTGTTTTACGAATGTACACCAATATAAAAGTATTTTTGCGGGTATGCGAATATTATGCGCGTTTTCATAAAAGCCGAATAAGAACGTATTGCATTCACAATATTTATGAGGAACACTACCGCAACAACATAAAACTAAACATTTTAAAGCCGTTTCGAATGGTTGTGATAATTCCAGAACTAAAACTAAACACATACACCTCACTGCAGCAGTTCATATTACTTTACGTTATAAAACGCGCCGGTTGTTATGCCGATTGATGTGTTTACATCGTTCCCCAAAGGGAAATAAGAAATTACCATCCCCGCGGCTGTAATAAAACCCGACCGAATTTCGAAAACCTATTTTACCGAATCTGTACAAGTTGCTTATTGAAATCCAAAACCAAAATAGCACAAGAAATTGAATTTGGCCGTGCGAAAGCCCATCCGATTCGGGGGATATTAAATTACGAACTCGATACACGCGCTTTTCATGCTCTGTTATCATAAGCGTATACAAAGCTCGGTTTAAGTCATTATTGAAATGGAATTTTGAAACGGCAAGCACTGCATTTAGATCGACGTCACTCCATCTAGATAATTTCGTTACGTATTGCCGTTTGGAATCCGATAAGGACTCTTCTGAATCTGCCCCTTCTGCACGAGGAAAGTGCGAAACGAGTCTGAAGTGTCGCAGCCTGGATTGTCTAGCGAATGAGATGAAGCGAAGAGAATGGGACGTGGAGTGCAGATTTACAATCTCCAGAAAAGGACAGGCGAAATTTTTTATTAGTTTTCTATAAAGTGGTTAGAACTCAAGCCGATTTTTGCCACTGATTTGTATATGTTACTTACCACTCCCTCTTTATGTTATGTCTTAGTTTTAGAAAATGGAGAAATATTAGGTGGATTTCAACAATAATAGTGCTATCATTGTTATTATATGGATGAAATTTCTCTTCCTTCTTAAATCCTTTGCCACTTTTGAATATCGGATCAACATCGTGTAGTTTTTCTTCATTCATTTTAAACATCTTCTCCATTATTATTTTACCTCCCTATTCCTTCTTTCTAATTGCTATAAGTTTTTGCTGCTTTACAATTAAAATTTTAAAATCGTTCATTATTCCTAATTATTATATCACATTTTTAATTTCAATGCTATTTAGTGTCTAGACATATAGACTGATACGTTTAATTTGAATTAACCATTCAAAATTTTAACAGTGTATAAAGTTATGGTACGTAAGAAACAATAATGATTTACTCAACAGAGAAAGAAGATATCTTGATCACATATAAAAGTATATTTTATAAAATTACGTCAGGTAACCGATTTAGGCCATCATCAGATCTATTAGTAATGCTATTACAATGTTAAGAACAAACAGAAACTATAGAGGAGGGAAAACATACACATATCTTAAATCTTTGGCGCTCAATATTTAAAGGATAACACATTAAGACCTTTAAAAAATCCAGAAATAAGACAGCGATACTCCTTAGTATCCTACCTAATACCTAACGGAACAAGTTTAATAAAATTGACATATATATTGATATATATATATGACATATATATCAATATATATGATATATATTGACATATAAATTGACATATATAAATTATATAATTTATTTCTCTGTCAACTAATGCTAATTAAAATTATTGTGTTAAACATGTACTTTCAACGTCGGCCCGAGAACAGTTAGGTGTTGTGATCCAAATTTTAATCAATGAATTAATTGATTTATAAGTTGTTCAATTTTCACCTTTACAAAAACAAAATTTTATTGAGTATAAAATTTAAGAAATATTTTTTAATAATGAGAAAAGAAATTAGATTAATGGGCTCACGAAAAAATTCCTCTGATAGAATAAAGAAAATTCCGAGTTCAAATGGTTAAGAATTTCTAAGTTTCATATGAAGATATAAATTATTGAAGCGATTTGATCTGAAACTTCAAAAACACTATTTCACCTCAATTAATTTTTAATGTTTCTTCATTTTTCTAATTATGAGAATTAATCTATTCGATCTATAATTCCCTAGTTGTTTTTCTATACTTCTATATATACTCTCTGCTCTTATTTATTCTGTCAATTTTTCAGTTTCAAGATTTTGACCTTCATAGTTTTTATGTGTTGGTTATTTTCACCTAGGACGACATTGAGAGCATTTGTTTAATAATACAATTTTAGCATTATTCGTCAGAAAACTTTATTACTATATTCAAAATGCTCATTTTGATGAATTTCTCTCCAGAAATATGTAGGATTTTCATCTATTTCTGAATATTTTTAATGCTTTTTCGCAAGTTCAATGATGCCTAGGTGCTTTTACGATTTTAATGTGTTATCCTTTAAATGCTGGACATCTACGATGCAACATAAGCGTTTTGTTTTGTTTCTGGTTTGTGTTGATTCTCAGCATTTCAGTTTAATAATTGTCTGATGGACGTAAACCCCGTTGCCTGATAATTTTACAAAATATTATTTTATACGTGATGGAGACGAGCAATCGTCTTTCTATCGTAAATTTCTTGAGCCACTTTGAGACTATGGAGGAATTACACCCAATAAGTTACTAATATAATTCATAGTAAACTATAGAAAAGGTAATATTCTTATTCGATTATAACACAGAGGCTTCAGCATTAATTTGATTATCTTACCGGTCACTTCTTGTTGAGCCTTCGCCATTTATTCAAATGCATTCAACCAATTTTAGATAAGTAATGGGGCCTCGTTCTTATGCAAAATAGTAAAATATGTTGATATGCATTTAAATTATGAACAAAGGAAATGTAATAGGTACACTGTAATATTCTGGACGAAACAATGTTCATAAAAATAACTCTCTAATCGAAATTTACTGTATTGAAGAACTATTGGGAGAGTTGATTGCAGCTTAAAGGAAACAGCAGAAAAGTAAATTAGAAATAGTACAAAGGTGTAAATAAAAATCAACAAAACCGATTAAATTACTAAAATGTACAGCTTAAAGTAGGGAGTGATGGTCACTTTTAATCACTAGTGGATCTATATTCCTATCAATATTACCCACAGTTTTTATTAAAACGGGATGAGTACGGATATCGATATTCAAAATTTTGTTAAATTGATTCAGTTATAAATATTTCACAAAGTTTTTCAATATTTCCACCATGCTAACGGAATTGAGAAGAGGAGTAAATATCAACTTTTCTTCAAAGTGGCGCAAAGTATTCCCTCATGGCGCAAAATAACCCTACTGTACGGTGTATTACATTTTATCCCCTCTAACATTTTTTTCTTTTTTATTTCTTCAGCCATTGTCTCAATTTATTCAACAGTAAAATCGTTTTAATTAAAAATTGTATCGTTACTAATGTTTAATAACTCTCTGTTTAACCCTGCGAAACTACCACTGCTCCTAACTCATCACCCTCGCTCTGAATGCGCGAGGGAAATATTATAAGTGTTTGATTTATTACGAGGGGAGGAGTATCGAAGATGTACTAATGTTTATTTTCGGTATGTCAGTCGGGGGGGTCGGAGTTGTCTGAATACGTTTCATTTTCTGCTCTGCAAGACTAGAAATGCGACCCAGAGGACAGCTATTCGTTCTTGAGAGATAAAAGTTCGGTCGAGGTGATAACTTTAGAGCCTATTTTACTTACAATAGATGGAAGCTGAACGTGTCGGAGTTGCGAAATAAAAAGTTGTCCGTTTGTCGCGAAGGGTCAAAATTTAATTTACACCCTTGCAATTTTTTAGTAAGGGTACCGATATCCGGGAATATTTTAGAAATTTCATGAAACTTTCATGTTGCCTGAAGTGTTAGGAAATGTAAAAATAATAGTCTACTAAATGAAACAAATGTGGGCTACTTTAGGATGTTTTTCTTTCTAAATGTCGACAGATGGTGCCCAAAAAATATTTCCATATTCTACTGACTCATGCTTTCTTCTTATTTATTCTAAATTTGCTGTAGTCTTTAATTTTAATTAAACCCCTGCAATTTTTAAAGGGTGACTCACTATAACTAGCACAGAGCGCCTCTTCGGCTTTAGCGAGGTACTATTGAATTTATTCAGCTCAAGTTTTACTGTTGTTTTTGTTGGGGTACCTATCTATTGTTTCGGGTAATAACAATTCCACTAAGGCGTCAGTGGCTCGTTTGGGTGTTACGTCCTTCTTTTAAGTATCGACTTTGTTGTATTCCTCTACGTCGAGGTAATAAATTTAAATGAGAAAGAATGGAAGGGTATTTGTCGGGTGTTGTGTAAATAAAATCTAAAATTACAGTTCAAGGTAGTTGAAATAATTTCACCTTAAAGGGGAGTTTCGCGTACAGAATAAAGTAGCGCCGAATGGCTGAAGGAGACAAAACGAAAGAAATCAGTCCGATTTAATTTTATTCACTTTCCCCGTTTCGTTCTGAGGAAATGGGAGGTATCACAACTCGTTAATGAGAAAAGTTTCGAATCGCATAAAAAACCGACACGCACGCCTCGTCCTGTTTACTACATCAATCGAATTTCTTTCCGATTGAGATGGAAGAAATCGAATTAAACTTTGCCTATTGTTCGAGCATCACGTTGCATCTCATTACGACGTTAGACAAGAACTAATTGAATAATGACGGCGCGGCGTCAGCCTGAACGCTCCCAAAAAGAGGGGAAGAGGGCTGTGAAATTTAATAACACAAGACAGTCGCAGCCTCCTTCCTCCCTCGGAGTTGCCTTGTCTTCGGGCTGTCACCTTGGGGATGATGAGAATAACCAGAATGTTGCTCTGTAACAACCGCCGGGCGAAACCCGTGTCTCATTAAGGCAGGGAACAATGGAAATGATAAAATAGTTCTTGTTTGTGGAACCGAAAAAGTTTATTTAGACTCATGTTTTCGGGTTAGGGTTACGTTGATACAGAGATATTTCGGCAGGTCGGGAGATCTTATTGCCTCTGCTTTTGAGTAATGAATATCACGACGTGGCACGCAACGTCTCGTTATCAAAGGAGTACCCAATCGAACAAGCCAGTAATCTACCAGATATATAAAGGCCGTTCAAAATTAGTCTCTAGAATTTTTCCGTTGCGTTTTTCTCTAAGTGAGTGAAAAACTTTCTGATTACATCTCGATGTACAAAAGGTCCTAAAATATGTGGCATCTAAAAGTAATAATATTATTAAAGACAATAGCTTTGACATTAACAACAATCAGTACCAAAAATAATTAGTAAATTCAACGTACTTTTATTTGGTAGGCTAAAAAGTACAATCTCGGACATATTTACGAAAACTTTCCAGGGGGAGTAACTTGAATTTCTCACGAAAAATATTTCAGCCTTGGATCTTGTTTGTTCCAATATGTCACGTTTAAATTAACCAAGGATTTTCTCAAAAATAGATTTATTTGGTGAAAGCAGTGGTTGCCCCTCAAGAGGGACTACTTTTAAAGGAAATTCAGACAAAATTCCATGAAAAGAAAGTAAGTAGGTACATACCACAATATATTTTATCCTAGAAGTTATGCAGGGAGGAACATGATACAAGGTAAAATCGGTTAAAAGTCGGTTGACTGCTATTAACTATAACCGCTTGAGAAAAAATGTAACAAGGGACTTTTCATAGTTACGCATATGGAAATTCTTATTTCTGTGGTTATTTTGGAGACATTCCCACAATCTTTAGTAAGGCTATGTTACAACCAACTCAATGCCTTCTTTGCCCTTTTCGACTGGGCTATTACTATTTTCAATAAAAACAATCCTAAATGTGGTACACATATGATGAACACAATAATGAATATGCCCGTATTGAATCAACGCCGTAAATCGCGATTATATAGATTTTCATATAATAAAATAGCGGGTAGAGATACTAAATCCAAATTCATTAATAGATGGATCCATAAAATGGCGAAACGGTAGTGAATTCGCCAAAACATCGAAGATTGTAAATGCTTGTTCGTTGTAGTGGCAGGCGCCTGATTGTTATGTGTTTTGATTGTGTGGAATTATGCCACTCAGTGAAACTCTGTGAGTGAATAACACTTAAAACGGCCGAGTATGCCGCAGCACTTGAAACTATTTTTAAAATCCGTTCTTACATCTTGTAAACTACTATAAATCAAAGATATTGAGGTGCGAAAGTGCTTCCTTATCTATATTACACTAATTTCCGTTGTAATATTGAATAATATAAGTACTGACACCTATTAATATAAAATGTTTAAAAATAGTAACAAATCCTTTAATAGAATAGTGGCTCAAAAAATGTTTTGCAGATGAAGATTATTGTGAAAGATCGTAACATTTACTTTGGAGATTTTGACACATTTTTGACAATTATTTTGGAATAGTCGCGAATTTATCCCATTTTAAATTTCCGTAGTTACAAATATTCTCTAATCTTTGGAGAAAAGATTTTAACCAAAAAAAAAATGGATTTTATGGTATATAAGAAAGGACTACTGTGGTAGATGGAGAATTTTGCCAAATGCATTAAACTGGACAGCATGTTATGCCATCCTTGACATTAAAAGAAAACAAACGTTCAGTTGTAATCTAAAAGTATTTTCACATTTCTTTGAAATACTGTGTCATTTTTAATGAATTCAATTGTGCTTTTTCTGTAAAACATAGTGTGTGGTATATATTTTAAATGTATAAACTCACAGTGTGTATATTGTGGGGGGGTGGTTTCCTTTTGTAATATTACAGGTAAACATCAGTATAACACCCATAATAGTGGATTTTCCATGAAATAGAACTTCTATGATAGAATGTATTCCTTGTATTTATTTAATTACTCTCATTTTAACAATTTCTGTTTAAGTGCCAAGAGCATAAACCGAAAAACGACACTGATTTTACCGTTTTATTCTCGTTTTGATACATCTGTATTTATTTCACTAAATAAAGCAACTAAAGTTTTAAAACATTCTTGGGGTGCTGAAAATTTGAAAAAAAAATGCAAAACGATAGAAAAAGAAACGTCTTTCCGAAAAGATTAGCCAATAATGTTATTAATTTATATTGTATATGTTCGACAGAATAAATTTTTCATTATTCATTTGCATCACCAAGCTATTAAATTTGGACTATTCTTGTCTAAAGATCTCGTTTTGTAAATTAACCCATTAACAGCGCCGGATGAATTACCATTAGGACATAACAGCTGATAAATCGAATCAGAAAAAATATTTATTTAGAATGTTTACGCATGCTTTTTCAGTGAGCGATGGGGAACATTTCACTCGAGGCGCGAGGAAAAAATGACCGAAATTGGATTCATCCAAGGCGGTTACCTAATGTTCGGCTAAATAATGAAACGCGAAGGGATACTCTTCACGAAATCCGCCGGTGGAACCGCAATATCAAATTAGACGTATTTATCACTGACGTAACTTTAGATTTCGTAGGTTTCGATAAGACGCTCGTACTAATTTAGCAGATTCCTTGGGTTGTTTCCTAATTTTTTTTAAATTCAACCGGTCGGAGAAGATCGATAAAAACGGAACGCCTTTCCTTATCTAATACCACATCGAACGGATTAAGCGCCGTTTTTCCCAAGGATATCTTTTGCTTTCACATAAATAAGGTGAATAGGAAATGACATCGAAGCCAAGAAGGAAAGCGGGAAAAAATCTGTAACCAACTCATGCATTATTATTTTGGATTTATCCCAAATTTTTTTCTCTACGCCTATATCGCCTCATACTGTATCGTTTAAGGAAATAGAGTTTGGCGAAAAAGGAAACTCTCGTATATTGTAGAAGACAATATGAGAAAAACATGACTAAAAACGTCGACTTCGGATGGGAGAGATAAGTGGAGGGAATAGGTGTTTTAAAAGGGTTGTGTAATACAACTCTTACCTCCTCGAAAAATTTATCCCTTTCAATTTTGTTCAAGGTGGAATTTTTCTGTCAGTATTCCATAAATATTTTATTTCCACTTTTAATATAGCCGGCAAGTTACTTCCTCAGCAGGAAACGCCTAAAATGTGTTAGATACGACGCGTACCTAATTTTAATAAAGTGCTTAGTGAAACTTGAAAAACGTTAAAAAGTTTTGGGAAAGGCACCTTTCTCTTTGTTTTAATCGCCTTAGCCGTGTTAAACAAAAGGGAACATCCGGGGCGCCGTTTACGAGCCGTCATTCAGTTTTTCGCAGTTAGCGAATGCTATGAAGTATATTTTCATTAACAGCCCTCCCGGGTACTATAAAAGCATAATTAGTATTAGGGCGCATCCACCATACTCTCGGTCGTCAGCTCTCCACTTAATTAGGCACATCGGAATCTACGAGAGAGAGGGATATGAACTGGCAGGGGAGGGCACAAAGGATGGCTGATGCTCTACTGAAGATTATTGCTTTAATTGCAAGTACCTAACTTTGTTGGATTTTGCAGAATTGTGGCGTGGCGAGACGAACCGCTTTTCGGCTGGAACTTTCTCAGTTCGGAGTTTGCTTTTGTTATGCGGGACTTAAGTACTCGAAATTTTTGCGTAGAGGTATTTGACACTTAAAGCTTGGAAATCCGGGGAGGTTTTCTCTTCCAAATTACTTGTTAAGCGATGTATCAAGAGCAACCAATTTTCACTAAACGACTCACGAAATTATAACAACAAATATTTTTTGCAATAATTATTAAACCGTAATGAATTGGAGATAACGAAATAATAATGTTTTTCGAAAGTTCAAATTTTGGCAACATTTAATGCGATGGACAGCGAGTACCGCTTAGAAAATTTGTCGAATGCTGTCACACCATTATAATTAGTTTAGTAAACAATTCTGGAGAAATTGCTTGATATTCATAAATTTTTTGAAATTACATATACAACTTTTCGGACGCCTAAGGATAACTTTAAGAATTTTTTAACAGACTTATCTTAAATTTATAATTGTGCTTTAATTACTTCTGAAATGTTAAAAGGACCCGGGGTCTAAAAGTGTGAGTGTAATACGAAACGGAACACTAACTTAATTTTATCTAAGTTTTCTGAATATGATAATAGGTATTTTTATTCTACGTCACCATTAGACGTAGCATTCCGTTAACATTCCCCGACACCGAACATAACTCACTCTTGTGCAAAAAAATTACTTTAGGGGATTGGAAGATCTTCCCCGCACACATTTTTCTAAATTTCCTTACCGGCTTTTTTCATCCTTAAGTCCGCAGCTATATTTTATGCCTTTCTGTAGTTATTTTGTCACGAATCCTCCTTTTTTGTTTTCAATACTACTCGGGTGAGATAAGTCTTCGATTCTCCTATCAATAACAAATCCGTTTCGTGTCCTACAATATTAAATTTCCTTTTCATAAACTATCCAAACCGGTAGGTACCTAGTGATAGATCAAAGATAACAAAGCAGCTGAACGTGTCTCGGTCGTGCATTACCATAAACGGTCGACATGCACCAAGTACAAGGGGGGTGACATCTCCCACCGGCACGAGGCTCGAGAGGGTTGCTGGATTCTCTCGATACAAACAAAGGCGGTGATTCGGTTCGAACGGAGGAAATCGTCTCATTAGTTGCGATTGATTTTGGAGGGGGCTTAAGTGATGCATGAAATTTGCAAGTTTACTAATGCCTGAAATGTTGAGCAAAATTTTGCCGAACCTTAAAGAATTTGCGATCTATTCTCTTACAGTGCCTAAATTTCATATGCCTGCAATGCGCCATACACTAAATAGATACGTAAATATAAAACCTTGACTCAAGTCTACTTAAAATTTTTGAAACATATCATTTGACAAATTAAATAAGCATCTATTGCATTTACTTGTTTTATGGCAATTAACATCAATTTTTAGAATATATCCTCCTACTCAATTACATTTAAATCTCTGAGTGTCTCGAGCCCTTCCTTAGAATTTTTGTTTAATTTGGTATACTATTCTTATGACATGATTTTGTGTCTGGATTCAATGAATTTGTTAATGAGCACAAATTTTTAAGTGCAGCATTATATAACCCAAAGGACACGTTCGATGCGAATCCCTAAACCATTTCAGATCATTTTAATATTCAACGGTGATTGGAAATCGTGATTGCCTCGACGGATATCTTTTTCTCAATAAATCTCACACCAGTTGTTAGACTTAAATCGAATTTCCCACTTTTCAAATCTTCCAATTACGCTTGCAACGCAGAGAGAGAGACGGAGCGAGAGACAAAGAAAGGGGCAGAAATAAAATCCGAGGGGATGGGATAGGTCCGGAGAAAAGTGATTTATCACCCCGTGTAGTCAGGAATGCAATTAGACGAGGAATGTCTTTGCTTAAATCTCAGCTCCTCTTTCGAAAAGTGTAATTACCTTATGCGCTCCAATTATCATATATTTCGCCAAAGACGTTGGCTGCTTTGATGCGTGCGTGCGATATTAATAACGAGAATGGATGAGGTTTTATTGGAAGTCGGGGAACAATTACTGCTAGGAAGGTATCAGGAACAATACCTGTGGAAGGTATATTGAATTACGTGAAGTTTGCGACTAATCTGAAGATGTTTTACATGGAAGTTGAAAATTACATACATACCTGTATTTAGCAGGAGTTAAGCGGCGTTATTGTGCTTGTTTCAATATCAGTTATTCTGCTCTTCCACGAAATCGCTATTGTGCGCTATTTGGTATAAACTAACAAGCATTGCATGGAATTTACCAAAGTTAAACTTATTTCTTATGTCTTGTTTCAAAAAATAGGTGATACAATGAATGGATTTAGATGAAAACGTATAGATGAAAATGGGGATATCATAAAAAACAATTCAACCAATTATAACTAATCAACGTATTTCTAAAAATAGAATGAAATAAAAGCTTACAAATTTTTAATTAGGATTAAAATATAATATTACATATCATCGATAAGAGCAAATAATGATCATGTACGTTTCTAAATAATACCACCATAAATCCACTGACGTATCTTATATTTCTCATTTATACTATTCTCATTTGTTATAAACTATTACATTATGACTGCTAGTCTTTGAGGGATCTGGTAAATTTCATGAACAACCCTACAGGACTTTAACTTCCTTATAATTGACTACTTAATACTGGATAGTGTGAAATCCACGTCTAATTTTAGTTGAGTGGAAGAGATGTGCCATAATAATCACCCTATCAGAGCTCTGCAATGAATCCATTGAGTCATAACAAAATGATTAAAATAGTTTCTGATATATATAAAGTATAAGTTAAAAATTTAACATAAAAATGGCAAATGGAGAAAAATGGTTCAATAGCTATCATCCCCGATATCGACTTCTTATGATTATCTACTTTACCTAAGCTCTTTATCCCCCCGACCAATACGTATAATTTAAATAAGATATTAGTCGATCTGAATCCCGTCCCAGAAGCTCGATATGTAAATAAAACACTGTCGATATTTCATAGTGTCAGCCTCAGACGCGGATTAGGAAAGTGTGTGGCTGTCGAAAAAGGAGCCATAAATTGCCGGAAAGAAGAAGGAAACTAAGAACGACGCCAGGAGGCTGGTCGCTAAGCGCCCACTAATCTTCAGATATATTCTCTTAAGGTCGCTGCTATAAACACACATCAAACTTTAGATGGCTTTAAATCAGGACTATACAATCAAACTTAGTAAGTTTAATTGCTCCTGCGATAAGTTGTACTACACCCAGAGAAGTGGTGCTGAAATTTTAATTTTGGTTCACATTGTTCGCTGCTCGGTCGACGTATTTGGCAATACTTTGATCCATCTTTTTTTCTTAACATGTACCAAATATACTGACAGCTTCTGAATGTCAAAATAAAGCTTTGAAACATATCTATACACTATTTAGGTATATTAGAAATATCTGTATAATACATGCCATTTTTCTAACCAGTTTTGTAAGGTGTAATTTTCTTGTACATATGAATCGTACCTCCAAAACCATTCTATTTTATTTTCTCCGATTAACACTCGATCCCATTCGGTGCATAGAACAACCTTGAATAGTTACACTAGAGTATTTCAATAGGAATTCATATCAATTCTCGTTCATGCATAGCTGTATCCCTTATCTCGTTCAGAGCGCGTGAATCCTAAGATTCAGTAGGATATCGACTGAGTTACGTCTCCAGAATATTAATTCGCAGTCCAGACGCACATCGGTGGAATTCCCACAAAGTGCATCCCTAATGGATGAGATGTTCAGATGTGTGTTTGGCGACTTGTGGGGGTGAGTCCACATACCATTTGCATAGCTGTTCGTATTGAATTCAAAATTTTCTCGAGAAATAACTGTGTAATATACGACAGTAAATACGAAGACGTGGTATAAGTCGGGATGTTTGTGGAATGAATAATCGAAGTTTAGATGTATTACTATAGGGGCATTTTGATCAAAAATCAAAAATTCAAGAAAAATTCATAAATAAATGATTTTTTTTACTTTTTTAACTGACTGAGAGGAATTTCTGTGTTTGTATAGACTGATAAAGAAGGAAAACACCTTCAGAGAGAAAAAAATCCAACTAATATCCAACTGAATGCATGGATTATAATGAAAAAATCACCGAAAATCCCCTCTAAAATGCGTAAAACGCGTGTAACTTTTTTTTATATATAATGATCACCACCCGCCTATGTACATTCGAAAGAGCAATAATCGAACAGCCTTCTGGTATCAGATTTTTCACCAGAGGGCAGTTTTTCGCCCTTTTCAGGTCGCTCTTTCCAGATATCGAAAAACGGTCGGCGGCATCGTGTTCTACGGAAAATTTTGCATCTGTTATGTATTTTTGATCATTTTTTTAGTCCAAAATACCGCGTCAGGGCACGAAAAACCGATTTTAGACACCTGAAAGTGAAACTAAGTCCCAAAACTTGTTTTTGGCCCCCTGGTGACAGGGAGAGGTCTTAGGGGCTGAACATTTCAGAATATTCTTTTTTTGATAGTACTAATCGATGTACCAATTTTGAGCCAGATCTGAGAGAGTCGCGTGGGATCGACTGCTGAGTTGGCGTGGAATGCCCCTATAGTAAATATTGTAGTTTAACGTTTATAAGAATTTTTATTTTTTTAGCGTTTTTGTTTTGATTAGCGGAAAATACCAACATTCCTATTGCATACAATTTTTATGATCATTAGTGCTCTTGAGATTGAAAAGCTCCCAAATTTCCATTTCACTAAATGTCATGTATATATAATTACATCGCAATATCAGCTACACGTCCTTAACCCAGTCTCTAATATTTTTCTTCCCCTGGCGTAAAAAAATAACCTCGTTCCGCAGCTTTCCATAGAGCCTCGTTCCGGAGGAATAAACACGTCGACGACAGCGGCGTACAAATTCTCACATTATGCAAACGTTATTTTTGTCCCGAGTTACATTCGAACGATCCCGTAATTCCACAACAGGGATACGGGCATCGGCGTCCGGCGGGAATGGGGGGCTAACTTCACTCCCAGAATCGCCCCAAGGTACGTCTCGCCCCTTGCGTATAATGTACGTAACGTGCATAATCCACTGACGTGAGTAAGTTTCGTCCGAGGTAATCCGTTCTCGCAGAGGAGTTAAGGGGAATTTAAATATTTTGTAGTTACGAGAGGGAAAATTAGTAATTTGACTTTTAAAAAGGTGTTTACGGGACAGCGTTTCAATAGAGCAACAGAAGTGTAGGGGTTAACAATTTTGGGGTATTTTTTTCATGCTAATATCATACCGACTGGGTGACTTTTTGAATCCACTCTAAATTGACCCTGATTTCAAGCCTACCGGCTAATGAATAACGAATACAGAATCTCTTGAACCTCAAAGAAAATTGGAAAAGATCTGTTTCGTAAAAACTTGTTTAGATGGTTAGCAAAGCAGTTAACTGATAAGAAGTATGGCGAAGAAAATAATTTAACCATGTCTGATATATATCAGATACACTAACACGGGGCCAAGGTAATTTCCTGGTGTTATTCCTATGAAAGGGAACTTAAAAAATGCTGCATTGGGTGTATTAGCATCCTATGAACATACCAAATGTTACATGGAAGGTGCCCCAACACTTTTGAACTAATATTGCTCATATATGCAAACAAATATCTACTCTAAAGTCTAATAATACAATTTTTCCCTTTACTTTTTCAAGGAATTAAAAATGGGTGTTCGCAGTGTTAATGAAATTTTGTGCAATACTAAACTGACCTATCCATGCAAATCATGTCATAAGATTACAAAATATATATTTTGATGGGATAGCTCTTAATATTTGTATTACCGTCTTAGTCCAATTCACCAACATCATTTTTGTTTTTAATTTTACTTATAGTTTCAAGTTAAAGATTGAATTCTAATGAAAGTTTCACTTGTTTGGTAAGTACGTAATGACTGGTAAATAGCCGTGTTTGGTCACAATTCTCAAAATTCTACAGGACTGGTATTACCTCTAGAAACGAATATCGCCTTAAAACCTCACGATGTTTCCATCGACAGATCCCCTTATCGACTTGCTTGGCTCGTTGACGTTCCAGTCGGTAAGACTACTTAAGGAAGAAAAAAACACCGCAAAACTTATATCCCGAAACATATCTCACTTTTCAATCCCCCACTTTTTGTTATCAATTTCTTGCAGCCCGAAACACATTAATCTTCCATACTTCGCCCCACTGAAAACTTATTTCTGGTTGCGCTAATTCTTGTCATCTCTTATCTTTCTGCTTCCCGCTCCCTCGGCCCCGTTCTTGCCTTGCCGCATTATCGCGGTATCTGTACGAACTTATACCTCTCTCCAATTACGAGTTTTATTTAGATAAGTCCCTTCGAGAATTTACCGGGATAAATTAGAAATACATTTCGGGACGTGGCGCGGGACGTGCGGCTGATGAGATCTTGTAAATAATGTATGTACACGACGATTAGCTATTACACAACCGGGAGATGATAGAAAAAGGGTCGAAAGGTAAGGTATATACAGGTTTATTTCTTTGAAAGAAAATCGAAGAATGTCAGATGTTATTACACTTGAACTAAAATTTAGAACTATTGAAGAATTCAAAAACGGCCTGTGGCATTTCGGGAATGAAAAATTATCACAGGGTATAGAATTTTTTTTGGTAGATATATAATGTTAACAGCAGACGGACCAAAAAACTTTATCCAAAATGGATCACAGATGATAAAATCGCAAAATCTAGTCAAATTTGTGCTTTTGCGGTTTTTTTAACAATTGAAAATAAAAAAATTGTCTTTTATCTGTTTATTAATCACACCGTGAAAATTATTGACGCAAATGTAATATGTTGTACAGACGATTTGTAGAGAATTAGCAGACCTTTAGAATATGCGTTTCTAAAAGGTGATCGGAACAGTTTTCACCGAGAAAACTTGGAAAAACTGTTAAAATGGACCATATTTTAAATTTTTCAGTGCTTTTAGTGAAATGTTAGGTTGTTTAAAATTAATTAAAGTACTATTTTTTTAAACATTTTTGCGGAAATTTCCTTTAATCGCAGGAGGATTCTACCCCGCATCTTCCTATCTCTCCTAAATATCTTAAAACCGGGTATGTTCCAATTTTTCACCCTTCCCCTTCCCTACCCAATGATCAGGGAGCCGTTTATGTTTTCTTTTGATCTCCGGATGGGAAACATCCATTTTCAAAGCAGGAACCGCGTTATCTACACAAACGACACGTCTCGCTTTCGATAGCCCAGTTTGGCGCTGGAACTCAAAGACATGTAATCATCCCTCTCGCTCCTTCTATCCATTATTAATGCCTCCCGACAAGAAAATTCAAATTCCCGGTCCGGCGGTCGCTCGACGAATGCCAAGAGATAAGCGCGCAGCTGCGCCTGGAAACGTCTAATCCGACGATTCTCCGCCATAAAACATAAACAATAATACAAATTCTAATCGAATCCTTACAGAGGGAAATTTATATAAAGTATCACCTGGGGACTTACCGGTGAAATTTGAACGAAATTACCGCGGACGCGATTCCGTCACATGGATGGTGCTCAGCGGGTAAATTAAATGTTTTCGTTCCATTTTACCACAAAAGTGTTCATTTTAACGTTTGTTTAAGTTTTCTGAAAGGCCCAGTCGTTACCTTTGAGAAGTTTACGGTACTTTTCCTGACAAAACGCTTCTGGGGAGTTTTAGGTTATGAGGTGGATTCATCCAGTTAAGGCAACAATGGAATAATTTAAAGTGAGTTCGCTAGTGCCAAATGAAAGTAAATAATATAAATGAAGTACTGCAGAATATTGAAATTATTTATCATTGGAAATAAATTTGTTTTACTATTACATGAGTAAATTTTCTACAGTAATGATTAAACAGTGTTGAAAATCGTTTAAAGAATCTTAATAGTGACGTAAGTGAAGTGTAGCATTTTTCAGAACATTTAAGTTTGAATATTGAAGTTTGAACAGAAGTGATTGGTACTAGGGTGGCTTCTCTGCCTTATTGCTTTAAGTGTAATTGTAATTTGATATTGAAGAATTTTAGGTTCAGTTGTGATTGTTTCCTGAATGGCTCACATCAATTTATGTTTTGTTAATAGAAAAATCCTATAGTCTCGAACACTTATAGACATCTGCTGGTTTAATTTGCTTGAAGAATTTGATGATCACTGCCTCTTTTAAAAGGCAAGGAATTATTTCAGAATAATCAAATTAAACTTTATTCAGTTAATTTCAGTTACAGTTTTATTCCGCAAATTTTAACTAAATTGGAGGCATCCACGTTATCACTTGTAGAGTGACACTTTGTTTGGCAAGAGATTCTGTTTTGGCATTCAAAAGTGTCACGAGTATAATTGGGAAAGAAGTTTTGTGTTCCAAAGTATGGTAAAAAGAGGGAAATTAGGTACTCTATTTACAGGTAGAGTCCAAAAGTTTTAACCAAAAATTTTGAGGAACATGTGTGTGTTGTTTATCGTTTTTGTCAATTATTATTTTTTATTTTTACAAACTTCATAAAAATGGGCAACTTTAAGTTCTTGCATATTTGTTAGTGTCTGTATATGTGGAGCGAAAAAGGTGATAAGCACTCAGTCTGGTGATGTTCGTGTTCATGGCATTCATTTGGTCAAAATAACACCTGAACCGGCATTTACCAGGCTATTTTTGGGCGAATGCGCAGAACCTTCGCCATTTCTCACAAACGTTGAAAGTCATTGATTATCATAAGTATTTATGACATACCCCTTCATCAGTTTACCTCCTTAACTCAGCTATCTTTCCGTCCTTAGATCTCGAACTTTTTTAATCTCTTATTAACCCAGAAACCTTTCCCTGCCCGATCCCTAGCATCCCGATCGCAATCTCCATATTTACAAATTAGGGTCGGTCGTCGGACGAGATAAGCCATACACTCACTCTCTTTATCTGCATGCCCAGTAATATCAGGGTTCGTAAACAAAGTTACATGCAACAAACTGAAAAAAAACCTCTTATCTCTTTGTGGAGCTGCATCATTGTTTGGGCGCGCTTCACTTATCGGAGAGTGAAATTAAATCTTTTCCTTGAGGGCGACTGGTTTGCGATGTCACGTAAATGTTTCATTTCTGTTGTTTGCAAGGGACACTACCGTTTTTGTGTTTAGAATTTTCGTGGAAGATCAAAGTGGAACTTTTCTCATTGTGCTGATTTTGATGGAACCCGCAGACAAAAGTTAAATAAAAGCGTGAGGGCATTTTTCAATTTGCAGTCGGACAATTTTTGCGGACATGTAGTTTCTTGTTCATTTTTTTTTAATTTCTACATTATGAAACTGCCTCTCCAATTTTTAATATAGGTATATCCCAATTAGAAAAATGTGTAATGTAATTTGTTTCAGGTTGTGATTTTTATAAAGTCAAAGTTTAGATGAAAACAATAACATAATTTTTAAAATTGAAAAAATTACAATTACAAAACTGCATTAAAATACGCGTCCCAGAATGTACCGTACCGTAGAAGTTTTCGCTTATCACTTGTTTATAGTTTTTTAAAAATAGACCTGCTTAACTGACAACTGAAGTTTGAATTTGCAGTAAATAGAAGAAAAGAGCATGAATATTCCTGAAAATTACAAAAAATTGCCCTTTCGTACCCCTAAGGAACCATCCAAATTTTTATGAGGATTATTGCTAAGTCAAAAGTTTAATTGATTTATTCCCGTGGTTGCAGGTCTTAATATTAGTGAACAGAAAAATTTATTAATACCTTAAATAAACAGACGTATCCCGGTTGACAATGGTCTGAGAAATGTTTTTTATATAATTTATTTTGATTTAGTTTTTTAATTTTTAATTTTATTATCACGTAAATCACATTAAAATATATTTATTCCTCGCGAAGTTAATAACGAAAACTTTTATAAAAAACAAGATTAAAATTGGTGGGTAATATCATTGAAATTAAAATTTGGAGTTACCTACGTACTTCGAAAATATAAGTCAAGACGAACGGAACCCTTATGTATACCTGTACTATAGCAATAACAACCATTTTCTAATAAATAAATGCAGTGACTTCTAAACAAACTAATATTTTTTAACTAAATTTTGAGGGTTTCTGAAAACTAGATAAGATAGATAGTAATACTTATATCTTGTGAGTTTCGGGATTATTTATGCTTTTTTCTTCTATTTATTTCAAATTTAAATTTTCTAGTTTCTTGCTTTTGTGTTTAAATAAAGCCTTTCTTAAAAACATATAAAGAAAAAGTCAAAACTTCTACTGGGACGCGTATTTTAATGCGGCTAAAATAAACTCAGTTTTTACAATTTTTACAATTTAAATTAAAATTACATATTATTGTTTTTCACCTAGACTTTGAATATAAAAAGGTCCAAATCTGAAACGAAATACATTACGATATACATGTCTCCTGGGGTAGTATACTTAGCACTGAATGGTAGAAATATGGTTTTTAGCATTCAGGTTTAATGAAATAAATGTTACTTCATGTTTGAGGCATCTCGTCCATTCACCAAATTAAAATTTATGTAAGACGAATAGAGGAACAAAATTTAAAATTAAATAAGGGCAAAAAATTGACACTGAAGTGTTTCATAGGTGTTTGCCGACTTTATATCCACGTGAATTCGTATTTTGTACCTACAACCTAAATTTAATTATAACATGCCTACTAGCATTATCTGTCAAAATCACCTTATATTCACATCCATGTTTGATTTATCAAATTCATATCCTGAATAAACTCCCTAACGCTAATCCTGTCTATTTCAGTAGTTTTCAAGAATTTGACAGGTTTTATTGGGTAAATTGAACTATCTCTCAGCAACTTGTCGGCAAACAAATTAGTAACCACTCGACGAAAAATCGAATCACGTCAACCTAGTTTACCCTACAATACAATTAATTACGACATAATCTTGACATAACAAACTTCTCAATACGGAATATACATTCAAGATCGTCGTTCTAGTTAAGTATAATGTAAACTTGATGTAAACGAACTGGAACTTTAATGAGGTGCAGAGTATCAGGATTGCTTCCATGATGCAAAAGTGGAACTCCCGCAGTCTGCCAAATTGACTAGAAATTGGATGAGTTTTTAGCAATTCCAATTTCGTGCGATATACCCGTGTATATATAGATTCTGGAGAGAGAAACACAGTTTGAAATTGGAAAGCGTGTTAGTTTTTGTTAAGAGCAATCTTGATGGTACATGGCTCACACTCGCAAACGATTTTCGACTAGTTTATAAGCGTTGATGAAATATATACCGAGATAAAACTGAGAGCGCAAACGGACAGGACGTATTGCGTTTTCGAGTATGTTCCAAGATATACCGTTGACTTTTCAATTGGAATGAGGCGCTTATGACACTAGAGGTAATAAACGCGGTACTTAGCCCTTACTGCTCGATAAGATGAGTAATATTACTCAATCAGCCGGACCTAAAGGATGGCTTCGCCAAGTTCCCTGCTTTGCTTTTCCCTGCAGAATAACAGAATTGTTTGACGCGGATTACAAAATTTCTTCACCTTTATTTGTTTGTAAAGGAAGATCAGTTAAGGACTCCTAATCAGCTCTGCTCCTTGGATTTCGATAGCGGCGGAGTACTTTCTCTTCTTGATGTGTAGTTATTTCTTCTCGTAAACGCGATATCCTTCTGTGATACAGATAGATTGCTGCAGGTTTCCATCCTTAATTCTCTGTAGACACTTTTCGTCGTCATTTCTCAAATGTTCGTCTTCGTTTTTCCTTCTCAATGGACACAATGCCCAAAAATGGTGCAGGGTTGGAATCCATCGATTGTTTTTCTAGCTGAATATATTATGAGAACTGGAGAACTAATGCCAGTATTTCAATTGAAATGGGAACAATAAATTAAATAATTTTTATGGTCAACACAATTAATTTTCCATTTATCATAAAATGGACTACCTCAACTAACTAACTGCCTAAACTGGCATGGTTAAAATTTTACCAGTCATGGCAATTCGTCAATAATTATAACTATATACATTGTGAAAAAGTAAACTAATTGAAAAAGGTAGGAAAATAAATATTTACCAATATTAGTTACTTATGTTCCTGCTGGCACTGGAGTCAGTGTTATTAAGTGGTTTTGCAATCATTTTTGTTATCCTGCCGGTCTTAATGTTTGTCAGTTGTTGAATATATGTTGGTATTCAATATATGGCAAATAATGAAATAAATTAAAAATAGTAAACTCACTAAGTAAATCAATAAGTTTCACGGTAAATGTAAATTTACTACAAAAATAAATTTTGGTTTAAGTGTAATAGATTGATTTGTATTAAACAGTTTACTAATGACTGAGGCAAGTGTCTATTCAATGTAAAGCTAATATTTTTTTTCAACGCAGTAGTAATGTTTTAGTTCCCGTTAGATTTATCCTTATCCATATCTGATCTGTAATTTTATCTGTACATAGCGTTATCAACCTGCGATACACATTCGATCAATGATTAATTTCAAATGGATTAGCGATAACTATGCAATAGTTTTGCAGAAAAAAAGGATAGTGTTAAAGGCACTCGTCGTGAAATAGAAAATTCTTTAAAACAAATGCTGCTTCAATCATTTAATTACCAACAAAATTTTACATAATTCTTCTTTACCCGTTTTGTAATATCCTACTTATTATTTTATTATTTTCCCGAATTATAAATTTTGCCCCTTTTGCATATTCAATTCACCCTGTTTACATTTCCTTCCGCAATATATTTCCGGTATCTGTTTTTCTTATAGCGATAAAAAGTAGAAGAGTAAAACGTTTGAACGTGAATATGCTGATATTTTTTCACAATCCAGGAACTAAAATCAAAGTTTGCATATAAGTTAACCCATGATACATTGGTTTTGTTCATAGAGTGACGAGATTTATAACTCCATAAAAATAAAATTGAAAAACGGCCAAGGTCTAAAACGGATTGGATTCGTATACGCACCGGGAGATCGCGGGAAATGTGGAAAACTTTTCGAGTTATCTCGGAAAACGTTACGCGTTTATCAGTTAGCTCGTCCGAGCTTCCGTTGAGCATTAATGATTGCCTTTTCTCTTTTAAAAAAAAATATACCAAATTTTCAACAAGGCTGGAAAATAGATTTTTCTGCTTTCAAGGCAAATATGTAGATAATGGGTCGTCAGAAGATTATTGCCCCAAATGGTGGATGTGCTGTGCTATAATAGTTACCCAGAAATTAAATTAACGAAACATGTTTGGCATTACAAATTACAGCATATTAATAAAATTCTTAGTAATGAAAACTGCGACGAGATCAATAATTTGTTTCCAGTAGCATTAAATAATTATAAGTTTGCTCCAGAGATTTCTTGTGATGTTGAAAGATCCTTTTGGATGCATAGGTATACTACTATTAGAACAGTATTTATGGCTGGACCGTAATTCCGTCCGATACTTGGGGAAACAGTCAGGGTTCGAAAAGGTCGCATCTACATAGAGGAGGTAGCGTCGCAATTCCGTCCGGGGTGAAGAGTGTGTGCGTTACGGTTGCGTCGCAATTCCGTCCGGGGTGTAAAGCCAAACCTAACCAACCTAACCAACCTAACCAAGCCAAAAATGCACTTGTGAACGCGTTGGTGGTCGACCTGTAAATACGCAATCTGGTTATTTTTACTAGCAGGTAAACAGCCCTTATCCGGGACGGAATTACGAACCACCGCCCGAGGCTCTCGGTGGACCCGGGACGGAATTGCGAATTTATATTTGTGGACCGTATTTAAGATCAGGTAATAAACTCCAACGGGACGGAATTACGAATCACCGGTATTTATAATGAAAATTGTGATATATGATAACCAAATTTGATTTTTGTTATTATTTCTTTGAAAATAAATGCATATTTTCGAGATTTAGTGCATGTTTCACGCATATTTTACCATTTTTTGGTGCATTTTGTCCAGTCTCTGGTCATTACAGAAGGTCGTCCTACAATCGCCCAATATTGTCTCATGTATGTTACTACAATTACATTCCAAAATACGGCAGTACGTAGGTATAGACAAATTATTAACAATAAATGCATGAATGGCTGGAAAGGGCCAAGTGTGGAAATCCAAGTTAAGGGAAGAGGCAGCTGCCTCCCCTATTCTCCCTGGGTATGCCCAAGTAGCTAACTTACATTATTTTAGGATGTTCATTTAATGTGGCAATCCCCTCATGTATAGTTTAACAGTAAACTTATTTGGCATCTCGTTATGATCCAAATCATTGCCAAGTATATTGGGGAACAATCACGTTGTTAAACAATAGTTTTCGTTCGAAAGTACCACTTTTTAATTTTCAAAATGACCTCCTAGTAAATATTTTGCTTCTTAAATCGCTCCATCAATATTTTCTTAGAGGAAGCAAACCCTTAAAAAACAATCTACATTGAAATATCCAAACAATAAACTCTCAATTCAAAATAAACGAACATTAAAAGGGTTTATTGTTAATAATTCATCTCTATCCCCTCCGTCTTTTTCTCTCGTTTCATCTCAGTCTTTGATCAATTATTCACGTTTCTCACTCACTTTGCGAGAGCTTTAATCATTTATTCAGATACACAGAGAGGCGGAACTTTTCAAATGTGTCTCCAATGTATACTTTTTCAGTTTTCTTTCCAGTTTTTATTGTGTAGATGTGAGGGAATTACGGCCCTTTTGTAGGAATCAGAGGTACAATAAATGTGGATTTTAACTTAATTTTCGTATGCGCTCGCCTTGTTTTTGACGATCGCCTCGCTTTTAATATGGAAATGCCCTCGTCTCTTCGGGAAATGTTACTCAGGGAGTGTTTAGACCCGCCTTCCGCGTTGTTTATACGCAAAAGCAGCCCCGATAAATTCTGCATTAGATAAATTTTTCATAAACATTTTGCTCTATATTATTACAAATAACTTAACTCTCTTAGGATATTTCTGGAATGCTGAGCGCCTTACTCGAAAAGTATTTTATGGTGTCGGCGGAACTTTAGCCAAGTACTTAAAGATTTCAAGCGTCATATTAAGTCTAGAAGCCCGAGAGAAAACAATTTGTGGTGTTATTTTATTAATTGAAGGAAAACCGTCGAAAAGCAGAATTCTAGCCTGAGCCACAGTTGTAATAACATCATCAGAGGAAACGTTTCGGAATTGGAGCACTTAATTGAAATTGATTTCCCTTTTGTGTTCCTTAGAATTAACGGCTCCTTTTTGCTTTTAAGAGTAGAAATAATGTTAGTTTTCAAAGCTGTTTCAATAGAGAATGGAAAACGTAATGACTATTTATGATTTTACATTAGGCGAAAAGTGCTTTCTAGAAAAATAAATTAAACTGTAAGTATTTTGTTGGAACTTCCATTTCAACTTTATATGTTTAGTCACATTTAAAAATTAAGTCTGTTACAAAACAGGACAGATAAACGCTGGTGGGTGTACATTAGGAAGTGTGTAAAAATAAATGAACATTATTTTTGAGTGACACAACCACAGATTTTCACTAACCTCAATAGTCAGAACTGCCATTTGGTTTCTTTCATCATACAATTTATCCATATACAAGTTGTCTATGATCTTGGTGTAGCATTGCTGTGGAAATATTCATGTGCCTTATTTTATTCAAATCAGACGAAGCATTTGAAAAGCACACGTAATTAAACCGCCAGTCCTCGTTCACCCAAAAGTCCATTTATCCGCATTATTACCGCACGTCGGAAAAGAACACATTAATCCGCAGTTGCACGTCAACCGTTGGCGAGCATAAATGCTGTCGAAATGACATTTTAAAGTAATTTGGTGCTGAATCTTTCAGTGTTGTTGATGAAATTGCCCAATTAAAATTAAAACCTACGTACACATTCAACGATCCGGACGAAGCACAGGATTGCCTGTCCATGAAAGGTGACCGTGGGACGTATTCTCATATTCTCATAATATCGGGCGGTTCATTTTGTAATAAAAAAAATTCGTGGCAGACCCGGAAATGTTCATGACAAATTCTGATTACATGTTGCGGTACGAAGCCGGGAAAATTAGGGACTTAACATGGGCAGGGAATAGTATATTGCGCAAAGAACATTAATATATGACTAATCATCCAAGGGTGATTGCACAAGCTTAATTGTTTGATGGAAAAATTCAGCTGCCAATTGTCTCATGATATTCAAAAATATCCTATAGTTTTTTGTTAATCTATGTAACTGTAACGGTTTCTTACATACTACAAGAAGAGATTGTGCCCACAAAAATAACCGTTGCGTTGCAGCCAGAGCTTGAAATTTTTTCAGTGATCGTTATACTTCTTCACACATAAATTACGTGGTCTGAAGAACTTTCATCAATTCTCTTGGTTTTATTTTAAGGAATTGCAGAGGCTTCGAAATCCAAGGTACTTTTAAAATGCTATTCTATCGTTATGTAAATCGATTCAAAGCGTTTAGTAAAATATATTTCTTATTTGGCGTACTTAATTGTTATGAAATTTCTCTTCTGCATACTAGGCAATTACATTTAATTATTATTTTGTAAATGTAAGTTGACACATAATAAATAAAATCAAAGAAATCACACGTACGCCACTGCAGCTAAGCTAACATATGATTTTCCTATCTTTGGGGAAATATTTTGTCATTTCATTGCCCCAGTTGCCCCAGTAGAGAAACTGCCCGATCCGACTTCCCAAAATTTTCAACTATTTTCTTATGGTTCCTCAGTTTTTAGAAACTGGAATAAGCTGCCTAGATATCTTGATGGTTCACTGGGAATAATAGATTCTCAAACTTTCGTTTCGTTTCGCGGTAATAGCCTTTAAAGCCCAACCGTACTAAATGACTTCAATGATTGTTATGTAAAGTCTAAACATTATCCTCTAAAAGTTTAGTAACCCGTGACGTCATCTAATGCAACATTAGATGTGTCGCGTCAGGATATTGCTCAATAATTCAAACTTAGGAGATAAAAATACTTTGCAGGTATCATTTTTAAGAATAATGAATATATGTATACGCAGTGTAATATATTTGATATCAGCCCTTTACATAACCCAGGTTTATAATATATGATCCGACTTATTGAAGGGAAGATATAGAATCTTTGCTATACTCATATCCTTAAGTTTGATCAGTTTCGCCCCATCGTGATGATTTTGTAAGTATAGAATATTTATGATTGATTAATTATCTGTTATTAACACTATAAATAATTCCAGGTGCATATTTATCGCGTATGTCATATATTTTTCACTCGAATGTTATACGACATTCATTACATTTAGCCAGTGCTTTGAAACTGCGATAGATATTCCGAATAGCACTATACGAAATTAATTTTTAAGTACTTTTGAATAGGGTACTTATCGTTAAATTCGATGGTCCATAAAATTTCTCTTGAAATCCGCAGCCAGTTCATATATATTTCTATAAAGAGCCATTAGAAAAATGTATGTGGCAGGCGCCAAATTTATAGATGAACTAAAAATAAACGACAATATTTGAAGGAAATGGTGTTCAGCTAAAATCCCAATTCGATTTAATGAGCTTTATCAATTCGATACTAACCGAAGTTAAATCTTCTAGAAAAATTACCATGAAAATAAATTTCATTAAGATTAACTCCGATACGCTCAGGAGGTTGAGAGGAAGAAAGTATCTGTTAGCATTTGGAAGTTTTACTCGATCCACGAACGACATGATGGTCGCAAATTAAAGGCAAACTAACTGAAAGCTCTAAAAACGGTTACTTTGAGCGCTTAATTAAAAAAACTCTTACGATTCCATCCGTATATTTCTCAGTACCGAAAAGGATTCGCCAAAAAACTTCAGATTTATTTCAAAGTAAATTGAATTAATGTTTCGACGAATTATTTTCCAATGATGATTATTTATTTACCAGGTTGCGAAGCAAGGACGGAAAAAGCACCAATAATTTACAGAACAAGATAAATATTTCGTCAACGTTTCATTAATAAAAAAAAGGAAGTTTAAACTGAAAGCACCAAAGGAAATATGAGAAATGTACAAACAATTTACGCATTCGTGCCCTGGAGAATAATTCAAAACGAAAAAATCCCAAGATGAAATTGAAATTATGCCTTCAAAAAGTTGTAATTTGTTTCTCTTTGCATAAATCTCAGAGGTATTCCAAAATAAAATTGCTGTAAAAAACGAGCGGGCCTTTATCTCATTTGTAAATGATTTTACGTATCCACAATCATCCCTCTATAAAATTTTGCTTTACGTTCATCACACGGTATTGTGGTGTCCCTGTCTCACACAGTTCTTATTTATATTTGTCTCATCGAAAACTTGAATTAATAAGTTTCCATTCGAAACTCATGAGCCCTCGAAGTTTCCCAGTAACATAAATCGGAAGGAATACCAAACGATATACCCGTAGTCTTTTCACGTGCCCCCGCAAGCACAGTCATTGCACAAGATAACAATCCACTTTCGACACAATCACGGCCATTTTATTCTTATTGAAACGTCTCTTTGTCAAATATTTCACCGGAAAATGTTGTTTTCTCGTAAGACGGAAAGTTTATCCAGAATATAAAATGTTATTGTTTTAGTTGTCCGTCGGTCGGTTAGCTTTGTTTGTTTTCCTGTCCTTTGGAAAATAAACGGGGACAAATTTGTGATATATCGACATGCGAGAAATGTTTTAAGGTTACGGTGATGAATCAAAGAAAACATTCGTGCTAAAAATAACAAACAAGACGGCCACTACGCTGTATACCGAGAACATGAGGGAACATTTTATCGGGACAGTTTTTCACAACTTTACTACATCATATTAAGTGATTTTCTTATATTTCAGAAAGTTGTACTACATCTAGTCGTTTTAGTCTTTATTTCATCCCTGTATAAATTAGTAAGTGATAAGTGCCACTAATTTTTAAGTAGTAAAGGAGGAGGAGTGGTAAAAATTCCATTTGGTTTGTTAATTGTTAAGTATTTAATTAGAAACCAAGTATCTTGTACCTATATACATTTGTTGTTTCGTACGATTTCTTATGAAGTAGAGTGCGGGTTGTGTCTCAATCTTTGGAAATTTTTCTAACGGTTTTCGGCGTTATGCTGACTTGTTCTATAGTGCATCTCAAATTAAACTTACTCTTTCAACGTATTGATTCCAATGTCGGCTTTATATATTAGTACAATATTTTCTCATTAGTTTTGTTTCATATTCTTTACATTGCTTGTACCTATTTTAATTTCTATATTCTCGGCGTGCTTTTGGACTTATTTGTGTTCAATACCGAACATTACTACAGGACAAAACTTACTTTATACGCTCAATATTAATGAAGCAATGTTACTGACGTTGGTATAGGGTAGGCATGGCAAATATTTTGGCAGTTGCAATCTTATATGGAATAATATCGACATGGCTTCAATTATGTGATAGGGGTTTCATTAAAAGTATATTCATTTTATTTTCTGCCATTTAGGTTGCCGTAGATATTTCCCTCACAGGTCCAACGCATAGAAGAAAGTTAATATTGCTTCAATAATGTTAAACACGTAAGGTACGACATACACCGGTTTTTCTCGTTTTATTTCTGATCTCATATCCTTGTTGTTATTATATATATTTGGGAAAGCGAGAAATTGAATGATGATACTCTAGCTGCTGCACATTCCGTAAAATTCAATATGAATGATATTTATTGCTCCGAAATTTTCAATATATTGTCAGAAAATGATACATTGACATACATGAAATGTTTCATTTATTTGCATTGTGCGTTTTTCTTAAATTTTTTCGCCCTTTTCATCGTCAAAATAACTGGCAATTCACCTTCAGATTCTATTAAAATCATATAACCACAAAATACTAAATAATGTCATATCAAATTACACCTAGTGTTTCTTTCATCAGTTACTTTTTTCATTGTATTTAATTCAAGGGTCCCTAATTCTTCGTTAAAAATAAGCAACGGCGCGTCCATTGTCGGCGGTGGTTTCCTGTTGTCGAGAATACTTCAGTAAACTCAACGACAAAAGCAGCAAAGTGCAATTTGAATACGTTTGAAGTCCGACACCTAAGGTCCATTGGGACGCGACATACCGTAAAATGAACGTCTACACGCTTGTTTTAAGCAGACGGGATAGAGAGAGAGACTGACTGTGATTTCCGTATTTCATACACATAGCGGCGTGAGTGTTTTGTTAGAGAAAACTCCTTTTAAGCTGTACGAGACGTTCCTGTTTCGGATTGAAAAGGAAATACGATCGGATGCGTCTTACGGCGTATCAGAATTTCTGTTGATATCGAAAGACGATTTTAGATCCTTATACTTTCGTTTCTTTTAATGTTCTCCTCATTTACTAAAACAAATTAAAAAAATCATAAGAAGATTTTTGGTGTAGTTTCAAGGGGCTGGCTGTAGATATAGATCGCTATTTTGTCAGCCAGCCTTTCTTTAACGACAGAATGTTTCTAACTACCCGTGATACCTAATCTGGTTTTTTAAAGTTTTGGAAGCAATATTGCATGCTTTTATCAGTAAATTCCTAAAATTGGAAGAACCAATATTGCTTCTGCTGTCTCGAGGTACGATCACCAGAAGCATTGATATTTTGCTAAAGAATGATTATCATTGAATTGGCTTGCATTTTGAATGGTCTGGGCTACCAGTTTTACACTTCCAAGCTTGACTGATGGATTTTGGATTGTACTTCAAAGCATAAAATCGCTGTGAGCTCACAATGACGACATTAGTATTGGGCGTAAAGAACCGTAATATATTGTATTTTTTTATCACTAGGACTTCTATAATTCGGTAAACCATTATGTTGATCGTTTCTGCGTTCTTGTCTTCAATTTCCTTTACAATCTTATCAAAAATAAAGATCTGGTTTCGGTACCGAATTCATGTTCGACTTTGGATCAAATTTAGTTTTTGTGTATTGAATTTCCTACTTTAATGAAATAATTATGGAATTATATATGAGGAAACTTTTACTCATACTCGTACATGCTGCTGTACACGACTATTTGATGACGTACTGAATTGACAACTTTTATAATATCTAAATGTGGAAAATTGTGCAATAATCCCTATGTTAAAGAATACAATTCACATAAGTTAGATCGGAGTTCAAGAGCTTTCTTTAGGAAAATTTTTGAAATTCGAAAATTTTAATACATAATGTATGTACTACTAAACTAATAAAGTGATAGCGATGGGTGTTAAGGTTATACTTCACTCATAAGGAGATATAGTCTCAAATACTTTCCATTGAATTTTCTGCACGCTAGCTTGTTTTATAATTGGATAAAAACACCTTTTTTGCTTTTTAACGATAGCTCATGCTTGTATAAATTCGCACAAGGAATAAAGAATACTTCTAATAGAATTTTCTAATCCAGTGCATAGTTTTTTTCATAAATCGAGATTCGTCACACTAATTTTGTAATAGAAATCTTTTACTTCAACAGGAAGAAAATTACCTTATTTCATCCTTGAGATCTGTTATATAAAAACAACGCCACAAAAACGCAACGTCACTTTTTAAATATTTTTAGGCGATCTCGTCTACGCAAATACATGAAATCACTTTTGGAAAAAGTTTTCGCAACGAATATTTACATTATCCTCAACAATCCAAAATTAAGAACCTGTTTCACGTGACTTAAACCTCCCGACGCCATTTTCCGTATACCGTTATTTACTATTGTAAATTAATTTATAAAACAAACATGCGCTCTAGACTTCTCAATATTAATATCCCCCGAACGTTGAATTTCATATTTTCCCGGAGAAAATAAGAGAAAGCAGCCAATAGAAATTCTTATCGATATATTCGTCGAGGACTCCGCAGCAAGGAGCCCTTATAACGAAATTTTATGAAATAGTTCCCTAGGCACCTTAGCGCTTTCATATTACACTCGGAACACGTAGTCCATGTACAGGATCAGATACACTCAATGTAGCAGATATGTATGTAAAGCAGAAGTCGACCCCAGAGGTAATAAAGGTGTATGGAACAGATAGTCCCAGGTAGGTTGTCTGAACACCCGTCTATATACAACGTGAAACTGCTGGATATAATCAGCACAAAAAAAGGTACTCCATATCTTCAGGCATTTCTACGGTGTAAATCCATCAGTTGTGACGTTAGGAATCGTTAAATTATCATCGATGTATTATTTCATTGAAACCGTCAATGCTTGGGTCTCTTGAGGTTTAATTTAATGTTGTTTCCACGGTTTTTAGGTCGATATTTTATTTCTTGGGATATCATCTTATTTAAGTAGATTGAGTTATTATTGCAGGCTTGTTTAAAATGATAAAATTTGTCGAAAGAGAACGAAAACTCTGCTCGTCGGAAACGTAACCCAAGCTCAACTTTTATTTTCATATTTACCGCCACGAATTTTTCGCGATGCCTTATTTAATTTTCCGAAACACAGCAATGTGGAACTTTACTAATATAAACAAAAGTATTCCGAGCAGTAATTTAGGTGGTGCCTTCGAGCCGAGCATTTTCCCGTTTAATTCCCCCGAATTACACACGCTCGGCAGTCGTAAAGAGAAACTCCACGCAGGGTAATAAGTTCCTGTGCAAATGAAAATATAAAAATGCAAAGTAACCTTTTCGCGCAAATAAAAAATAATGAACGATGGGCGGGAGATACGAATTTTATCAGGGGCGGGAAGTGTTCCTGCGAAATCGACGGGAAACCGGCTGCCGAAGAGTCTGGAGCTCCCCTTTGGAGATGCATGCCTGCGCTTATTTAGCCTTGGGGAATGCGCCGAGTGCAATCAGGGTTGGCGTACACTACAGAAAGGCAACCTTAAAATTTTATAACTCTTTTCATAAAGGAAAAAGGAAGGAAACACATCTCGAGGAGACTAGGAGGAGTGGGACGATTTCCCTTCGGAAATAGAGCGGAATTATAGTCTGAAAAAAGTAGCAGTCGACTCGTAAAACTTCAATGGCTGATAAATATTCCAATGCTTTATTGGATGCAATTACGTTATTCGAAAAAGTAATGCCTTATGCACTTATAAATAGCTAAGAACTTTGAGTTGGTATGGTAATATGTTAGGCACTCAGGTGATAAATCAATAGTTTTAAAAAAAAATTATATGTTTCACTCAGTTTTTTAAATAGTTAAATTTCAACCAAATAACTTATCGGTAAATTTTTTTATTTGTTTAAGGATTTTGTTCAAGGAACCAATATTGCCAATTTCCTAGAAAACCAAGATATCACCAAAGGAACATAGGATTTCGAAGGAGAATATTTTATATTCCTCCTTATTAATAGTAAAAGAATACATGACTGCAACATCCGTACTTTTTTAACATATAGGAGAATTCTAAACCATATTAAAATCTCAAGACGTAACTTACAAACATGTAATTAGATTTACACAGCGAAAATATCGAATTGGAAACATTCATTTTCCCTTCCTACTTTAGGAAATGCCGTTCAAACAACGATTTAATCGAGTTTCCCACTGAAAGATTACTCATTTTCCGAACGGATCGGCATCAATCAGCGAACGTATGAAAACAAGTGTGGTTTACTAAACGCGTATTTGACAATTTCAATCGTCGCGACTATTTGTCTTATTCGCTAATTTAACAGTCTACACTGCCAGTGAAATTAATTCCGTCTAGTTTCGGAGAAAACGCTTTCCATCATCGTTCTAAATCAACAAAGCAGCTAGTTCGGGAAAATTTTGGTTTCGAAATGGGGATAACAGAGAATAAATATTTAAATGAAAAACTACAATGAACGATTTTCAAAGCACGGAAATGAATTGTAAGTAAATCGTGTTAATAAGATGTGTGCATTCATTATTTTCCTTTAATTTTCCTTTCACTAAATACCCCATTCAATATTATTTACTTAAGGCACACTACTCCCTCTGTCTCTCTATTTCGCGAAGTATTCACAAGGTTTTCGTTGGTAATTGTAAGGAATGAATCTTTCGAGATATTCTACGACTCCATTTATTTCCGTAAAAATGTTGTAATTATTGCTCATACAACATCGGCAGAACTTTTAGGAAATATTGCACGTTTCCAGCATCCACAACTATAACTTCTGTAAAGACGAAGATTTTCAGAGTTCTGGCACAAACAACATCGTTTTCGCGTTATATTGATACTTTCATCAACCCGGGACTTCATTCATGTTTCATTTTACAAGGAAAATAATGTTTTTCATCTAGCGAGCTCAAATTGATTAAAAGTGAATAATACAAGGGAAAAAATTGAAGAACCCCGGGTATTGATTAAACTGCTGCGAGACGTTTTATAACTGCACTGATAAGTTTTCTCATTAATGAAAGACATGAAAACTTTTTTAAAAGTTTTAGTTATAGCCCTGAAGCAAGGAAATAATGAAGTGTGTACTCCTTCATTTTCATGAACTTAGCGAAAATTGTACTAGTGGCTGAAAAGAAATTTTTAGACAATCCAATTTTTCGCTTTCCGAAAATAGAAAAGTTCTATTTGGCAATCGGGAAGATTGATATTAATTGAACTATTAATTACCTAAAAGTTTTGTATGAACATACCCCATTTATGAATACTAGAGAGTATTATTTACTTTCATGACGTATATATTTCTGTTCCGAATTATTATCACTACAATTAATCTCATGAGCTTGTAAATGGGTTGGAGGATTTTCACTGGTATTTCGAATATTATAATATATTACTTATTACACGTGCTACCTTTTTCAAACAAATTAATTATTTAAATCAAATAAGTTAGCATCCATTCTGCTACAAATATGGTAGCTAAAACCCCATCGAAACACTTGCGATGGTGATCAAACATAAATTAGTAATTAAATGTTTAATCATCATCACTTTGGCAAGTCAAGGAGCATCAGCTAATTACATTTTAATATCCAATAATTAGCAGTGGGGTCTACAGTATCAGAGTTACGGTATATTTGCATTACAAATTTCACTTGTGAATATTCATGAAAGCTGAAATCATTCGATATTTTACATATTTAGAGAAATTTGCAGCATCCCATACAGAACGTTCGGGAGACTGCGTTAAGAAGTTCGGCCTACACAAATTCGACGAAAAGTTCTCATCAAATGGAGGTTTAATAACAGTTACTGTTCAGATTAGGCTAATTTGAATAAATGGAAATTTTGAAAATTTGAAAGTCAATATTTTTAATTGAAAGTGATTGTTATGGAAATTGACGAGACACTTGTTGTACGTGAAAACTTTTAGGAGCACCTCTGCGTATCCTTACTTACAACTTTTTTCGTTAGGATAAAACAGTATTACATCTTTCCTACTAATAAAAATTTACATTTCAGTAACTTAGTTAGCATTCGATATTCTCATTTAAGTCAAACGGTCTAAAATAAATTAGTGCTTGACCAAAATTTCCATTCCTTCAATTAAATAAGAACAATAATACGATACGAATTTACCGCTCGAGAACTCACCTTTAGGCGAATGGTGGTCTAAAGAATAATATTCCAAATAAAAGATCGCTGTGGGCGTTAATTAAAAATTTTACACATTTAGGTTTCGCCGTGATTTCGTTAAATTAAATTGAAACAATTAATTACAGGACGCGATGTATTTCAAAGAAAATTCTTATGATAATGCCCGATGTAATTGGAACGGATATAATTTTTTTGGAGAAAGTGTGTAATTGCTTGATTTAGTCTGCTTGATTTTTGGAGTATAAACGGTTTGCGCACCGAGGTCAGAATTTTATCCTATATTGTTGACACCTAGTTGTGCACAGGAAAATTATCGTAGGGAAGAACGGGGATCGCTGGTTCTGGTTTTTGTTTTAATATTAGGAAAAAGTTTTCTCATTGTTAGAAGAGGAACTCTGGAAATATTTCTTTTCATAACTTCCAATAACACCTCTCGGACATGAAAAATTCTGTGTGTGCAAAATTTGCACTACTAAAGGCTCTATTAATATCTACAACAGTTCAAAATTTCTATCTTAACCCCCTCAGCTTCAAAGCAAACCATTAAACCATGGTAGAAAATTGCTGATCAATTAGCCTTTAAAATTCTCCGAGAAAACCTTTTGAGAAGTCCTGAGAAGAACCTTGTCACGCAGTATGCCGCTGAAGCAAGGCAAAGAAATCAAATCGACGTCGTTGCTATATGAAGTTCATTTGTACCAGATTTAACATTAACTGTTTATTAACAGCTTATGATTTCAGAAAGTTTAGTTAGTAGTGTTGTGATTAAACGATTGGTATATCTGAAATCAACGTTAAGGCGAATCTAGTGTAGGCTTTATAATGTATACTCCATGTTGCAAAGTTCAAGCAATCACTTGTCAGGAATCCCATTTCGAATTACCATTTATCCCGGTCGAGCAAATCCTTTCCCTTAATCGCCGAATATATTGTTGATATAACACTCTAATCTCCAATATCGAATCGGAATATTTCTGAGAGAAGCGATTTCTTCGGAATCAAGTTTCTCGGACAAGCCTTTGAGCAGTCAGGTGTGTAATGAACGTTACGGACAGAGATTATTGCCAAAGTTGTAAGGTGAACCTGGGGGGCATTAAGGAGTATCTCAAAGGGAACTTTGACCCGTCAGTGTCCATTAGGTATCCAACTAACTACCCACCCTTCTTTCCCTGGCACAGGCACACGCACGCACTCTCATATGCCTTGCCTTCGCTTCGCTCCAAGAAAATTAGATTCCATAAAGGAGATGGCGGCGAAAAGGACTAAATTTCGCCGGGGTGTAAGGATGACAACTGTGATTTACATAAGTAATATAACTCGATTCGTGACCTTTAGGCCATGTCCATTCCTAATCCGTTATGTGGAAAGGACAATTCCGACGGTCGGTTTAATGGTCTTGTAATGGCAAACAGTTTACGAAGATCCAAAGGGTAGGCGGGCAAAAATTAACGTCCGCATAATCGGAGCCCGTTTGGTGCGAATCACTCTGAGAGCGTTTAATTGACGAGAAAAAATGTTATCCGGGCTCGAAGGCTAAAGCAAATATTTTGATAATTTCTCTGAATTTACCGATAACGAGAACACATTCGTGTACCTCTCTTTTCCATGGTAAACGATCCATTCTACTCTGCTGGAAAACACGTTTGCAGTGTATCGATCTAGGGTTTTTTATTACTATTCTTTTTTTGCTTGTAAATAAATTGAATGCCTAAGGGTATTTTATGTGATCAGCTCTTTCCTCATTTTATTTCGGCTATGCGTTACATCAAACAGAGTCGTGTAAACGTAAAAACCTTGTGTTACTTCGACATAGAGATTCACGGTGGAAAAAATCACGGATCCATTAATGGGAGATTATTTAATAGGTCTGATTTTGCATATTTTGCCGTTTCCCTTTTGCAATTTGCGTTAAATATTACAACGTAGGTTGGCGGCTAGGATCTTTTTGCAACTATTTTGCTTGAAAGTGCCTGCTTAACGGATTTTGAATGAAAACCGCCTATTCATCGATTTCTAATAAATATTTATTTATTTTAGTTTACCGTTTATATGACAACACAATGAATCGTCACCTTAATGACCTTTCTCGACCTATAATTCTTGCAATACTTTTCTCTTCGATATTGTTTGAATTTAAAAGTATTTTAGTTTTCTATGAATTATTCTGCCTGATTATGCCTGATTATGAGGCTCGCGCTTTATATCAATTTACAAGCTATTAGGAATTTTCGTGGGTAGAGACCCTTAAGGGCGATTTTTGAAGAAATTTATTTCAGATGAAAATTATAGTTAATAAATAAATAAGTAGGAAATAAATTACTAGAGCTATTTTAAATAGAAATAAGAAGAACAAATGATTCTCAAACGTAAAACTCTTTAGGGCGATTTTAGAAAGAAAAGGTCGCAAAAATTATTATATTCTAATATTGCTTTGAATGCATTTCTTAATTCGAAGTCTTATTTACGTATTACATTAGGAGTTATTTTATAATGCACAAATACGTTCTCAAAAGAACAGTTGATAAACGGAACGATGGTATTTATTGAAAACACACTTCTAGCACTGCAACAGCACTTCTACATGCTTGTACATATAGACCAGGGAAATGACACTTTCGCCAGGACACTGACTCATCCAGCTAACTGCAAAGTTTTTCATGTAGAATAGGGTTGTGGGAGTAGAACCTATACACCCTAAAAGCATCGCAAATAGCGTTTTGCATTGTTTCCAAAACAAAGACTGAACTAGGTGAAATTAGATTTCCATAGAATAAATAATAAAAATGTCGCATATGGCAAAACTTTATCAGTAACGGGGTAGGTACATTGTAATAGCTAAAATTCACTTCTCCCAACAACGATACCCTTAACCTTTCCAGCCTTAAATCTAGTCTTAAGCCCCTGATATCATGTCGAACCGAATTAAACTTCCACTAAAACTAAGCCCTTCCACTCCATCACCAAGAAAATAGCCTTCAACCATCACATGTATGAGCAAAATCAATTTTTCACGGCGCGCCCACGCCTCGTTCCGAATGTTTCCATGGGAAACTGATCAAATGTTGTTTGAACTGCTTCTCGTATTTGTTCTTTTCTCATCTTAGGCTTTTAGTTCATAAGTTGTTACATTCCCGAAGAAATCCTGGAAGTATCGGTTTACGACGAGACGTTAACTTAAGGGGGCGGTGTTTTAGCACGATCCGAATAATGGAAAATGATTGGGTTTCCATAGGGAGTAATATTTTTGGGATGTGTATACGTGTGACGGAGTTGCCTTTAATTTTGCTCTGGCTTCTAGTAACTTGATCGTAAGTTTGATGTCGGAGATACCTATTAACCACATACAACATTCTTAAAATCAACATGGGACATCTGAACACAAATGAGTAATAATTGGATCCTGGAATCAAATAATTTCTGGAAAATTGATGTGAACTAAGAAGATATTTACCAAGGATAGAATTGGGCCAGTAAATTAGCATAAACCACGTAAGTGGCATTATTTAGTTAAATACATTTTATGAAAAGCATCACGACTAAAATTGTTGTTGAGTCACTACACCTTTACTCCTTAACGACTAAAGATAAGTAAAATTCATACTTACTTGGGCGTTGGCTTTCATACTATCGAAATTAATTGGCACATTTAGTATGTAAATAAGCACAGTTGGTGACGCATCTCTTTACACCGACCCCCCAGAATACCTGTACCGAAAGTGATTTCTACGACAGACTACGAAACCGCTTTATCTAGCAAGTTTTCATGGAATCAGCATTGAGATAAATTAGTTCATCATCTGCCTGTGAAATCACTTTAATTTCCTTTTGCGTTAAAACGGAGAGTGCAACACTTGTACAACTCTAATTGTAATTCGTCTTAAGTTCCCCCTCACTTTCTCCCTCCCTTTATATCTATCTCTCTGGTTCGGCAGATCCAGTTATAGTCTCGTAAATTGCAACAAGCATGTTCTGTTAAATCAATGAACGAGGCAGTTTGGAATTGCCTTGTACCAATTAAATTAGCTTTTAATTTATTTTGGGATGAAAACAAACAATCGACGACAATGAGCGCAATTTGGCGTGCTTTAATATATATTGGACAATTCAGTGGAGCTTATTAACATAAATATTGTTCTGCAAGAGGTTTTCAGTTTATCAGGATCTGAGAATGCGTTGTTTAGTTTAAAATTGTATTTGCTTTACCTACCGCAGTTATTTAATGGTTTGAAAGAAGTTCAAATGTATTGCAAAATTAAATATGTCTAAGATTTTGTAACAGATATTCAGGGTTCAGTGGAAAGTTTTGAGTCGTTTCATCTATGGTTCAATTTTTCATAATATATTTACTCTTTTACCCCATAAGGAAGGAATAATGTCACACCTAGGGAGTATGGGGTGTACCAAGGTTTCTCTTCAATATTGTCTTTTACTTAATGTCAAAGACAAAATGGAGGCTCGGGTTACACACTTCCATCTGTGTATTATTCGGCCCATTACTCATAACTTTGGGCCTTGGAATGGAATGACATTTGTACGTAACCAATTTATAAGTTTTACCTGTTTGCAGAGGTGGGATATTAAATGACTTAGTCATTGTTATAGTGTCACTAAAAACGTATATTGGGTTATCTCCAGTGATTTACATAAGATATACTTATAACTGTTTACAATATATGACATAATAATGTAATGTAATATTCAGTAGGTATTTATTATAAGTAACAAGTCGTTACTGACTATAAAGAAATTTCTGTAAAGTTATGATGTTAATTTGATTAACGTTGTAGTACTGATTTGATCTCACATTGTAAAATAATGCACTTAGGAAATGTAACCTCATCTAAACACTATTGTATTTTCTAGAATATGTAATTTAACCGATACGTGCTATGTGGAAAACTAAATTATAGTTATTAGGTGCATTGTATGTGTGGCCACCATTTTATTTTACGGTTTTATGGCGCCCTAAAGGTACTTACTCCAAAAATGTGGGCAAGCAGGAGCATATTCCAAAGGGATGTTTCTAAATTATCTAAAGGAAGGCATCCTAGGCTTCCTAAAGCTCTGATAATCCTAAATTGAATCAGAAACGAGAGTAGCACATGATTAATACAAAAGAGTTCAAAATGGATCTGTTTAGTACAGATCCCCTTGAGATGTAAACCGTAAAGTAAATAATTTAATTTATAAATCCCCGAATTTGCCTGTTTTCTTCAAATACCCTTATCGGAATTCCTTTGGGCGGATTATTTACCGTTTACCTCAGACGAAATTGAAATCAAATAGTCGGATGAATTTAATAAATCGGTGCCGTCTCCTCTCCCCGAGCAAACTCGACGTCGCCTTAATTTTTTCCACCAGGACGTCGCAAATCGAATTCCCGGCTACTCAGACGACAACAAAACCCTCCAGTCGAGCGTGAAACACGACCAAAGGATTGCAATATCCGATACAGAACGCATCCCGACAAAAGCCACAGACGGGATTCTTCTTCTCTTTTTTCCCTAAAACCGGCAAAACTGAGAACGTTCCTGTGAGTCTCGATGTGTGTTTTTTCTGCAATCATACTAACAATTTACCTGCATTGTGCTTTGCCCTTAGCTTATAGATGCTAAAAGCAGTGCTCGGCGTTACAGCCCTCTCAGGCGCAGCAAAGTGGTAGGAAGATCTCGGAATGATTTTAATAAATCCATTGGTTACTTTACGGTTAAGATTTTTTGTTGTTGCTGTGTTACGCCACGACTACATTAGCGAATTACTCTTTTCACCCGCGCTCTTCGTTCGAAGCCTTTAATTTTAAATCTTGTAGATACTCAGAAGGTGGACAACCACTGATAAATAAAAAGTAGGATTTCTTGGTTTAATACTTATTCATTCTAATAAAATCTTATCCATTTTAATATAATAAGTAGATCAAACCTTGAGAATAGTGATTAAAACTCTGAGATTGGATTTATGTTGCTACGTTCTCAATCAATAATTTAGGAAATTTTGAATAAGTATTGATTAAATGAAATATATTGAAATTACTGCTCGATTTATTTTAAGAATAAAATAAAACATGCCACATTTTCCTTTTGGCCATTCAAAAAGTAGTGAATATCTAGTGAAAAATTGTCACGAACTGAGAAACTAGCTGGAATTAAATTCAAATAGCTCAAAAACAAGTTTCAGGACTTCACATGCTTTCTTGCATCGAAATCTGAAAACATTCCTATGAACGTGTGTCCTGAAATGCTTCATTTCCACGCTGAAGGGTGTTAAATGCACCACATAAAACGCTAATTTCCTTTATAGTTCTTGTACAATTGATTCAGTGTAATCGAAATTTGCTGCAATTCTTTTGTGGGATCGATAGTATTAATGATAAGGTAAAACATGTTATTTGCCAGACATCATAGTATGAAGGGTTGAAATTTGTCAGTAAATTAAGTTCAATAAAAAGAGTACGTAAAAATAGTATTCTTCCACTTGGAAAATATATTTTCTTCCTAAAATAGGTATTTTATATAAAATAGACGCATTTTCTTTGAGTGGATTTCCAAATAAGTGAGTTTTCTTTGCGATAACAGTTGGCGTAAAAGAGGAGCTTCAATAGTATATTAACAATCAAAGATTTAGTCCCGAACCATAAGTACCTGACTGGAACCTCAACCTTAACCTTGCAACTTATAATGTTAACTCTAACTTACTGCGTTTATCTCTCATTTAATTGCTAGACCCTAACCCTAACATAAATCCGCCAACTTACTAATTTATTTTTAATCTATAAAAAAAAATCATGTCCATGTTTAGAACTCCTGGTACTTATCCAAATATAGAACTACACTCGGAATTTATTCTTAATGAAACATTCTCCTTTGTGTAACGAAAAATTTTAAGCGAGCATTTAATTTTTTTACATCTGCGGGCCCCTAGCGGCATTTGTTTATACTTGCATAACTCGCGACTTGACTTTTCCTTCTTGGATTTTATTTCGCGTCCAAATAAAAGAAATGGAGCGCAAATTAAACAAACCCGAATTTAATCGGCAAACTCTGGATTTTCGACGAGACCGCACAAAAAAAAAGGAAAAGCTCAGACAAAAGCTTTTTAACCAAATTACATTCAAAATAAATTTAATCGAACTCATTCCGTGGGATTTCATCTCGGTAAATGTGACGCCGAAAGCGGGGGAGGGAAAAAAGAAAACCTAACGCTAAACTTATCGTCAACTGAAAAGCTCCTTTCGGTAATGTTTTAATGCCGGGAGAGCGGAGAGTCAGGATTAAAAGAAACTTCTTTGATTTAAGTTTTTTTCGGTTTCTACTTCTATGTGTTCCTAAGTTAGTTCGAAAATTAGAGGGATTTAATTGCAGTGATGTTCAATGTTTGCTACTTCGGCTTTCCGTCTCTTTGATCTAGATGATACAAACTGGTATTCAATGGTACGCGCTTTATAATTAGACTTCACAAAACAGTTAACTGTGAATTGGTCTTAAGATCGTTGAGAGAGACGTTGATTAAGGTCACACGGAGTTTGTAGGTAAACATTTTTCAGGCGGTGTAAAAGGAGTCAGTTAAATTACTTCGACTCTTAGAAAATTGTGTCTGAAATGATTTGACTAGTCGGGGCACCATACTAAATATTTCTATAATCTAAACTTTCTAGTTTAACATTGTTGAATAACAAGACTTTAACAATAAAACTTTATATTACACAAATTTACTTGTGATATATGTGTTATGGGTCTAAAAAGTGAGATTTTCCGACGCCAATGGCGCAGAAAACCCCGGAGTCGTCCAAAATGGATATTTTATTTGCCTTTTAAATCCAATTGATACGTAGGCCTTTTGTAGACAACACTGCGGAGCTTCGCTCACCTCTATTTTCTCACGGAAAATAATGGGAAAATCGTAAAAAGCTGTTTGGAATATCCCTTTTTCGATTCCACCTCGCGCCTTAAACGTAATATTTCCCCGGTAGGCGGGAAGAAGTTAAGCAGTCCAAAGTTTATACCCTCGCCGTTTACGTCGCATGAAATTGTTTAAACCTCGTATCGGTTAATGAAATTTGAATTCATTTTACTAGAGTCGAGGAAGTGTGAATCTTATCGTTTCGCATAAATAGAATTACATTTTCCGTAGTGTTTAGTACAAGCATCCCTACATATCCAGAGATATTGTTCGTAAAGATACCTGAGGGCTGGGAATTCGGCAAATTCCTAAACCGATCAGTATAACTGATTAACACATCTAACCATCAAACTCCGAAAGTTTCGCTGAACTGTAATACAAAATAATTACATCTGTCCTTGGCCTAGTGGAACGTATTCGAACCCCTCGGGATATGTCAAAATGGAGACGTGACTGTATCTCTTGTAATCTAACAGATTGAACGATATTCAGCTTCATTTCTGTGTTAATTCAGTCTGTTGCGTTGGCCGACGTGAGGGGAGAATTCGATGAATCTGTCAGTATTTGGCTTCATTCGACATTCACCTTACGTGCTTAGGCACGAGGAATCAAAGAAAACTTTTTTAATAAAGAGTTTAGTAAACACCTTCAATGATATTGAAGAACAATGGGGTACTTGCAATTTTAACTGATTTTTACGAAAAATCAGTCCAAATAGTAGAACAGTGGATAAGCGGAACCTAAAGTAGAATCTGGTCTTTTAATCCGTTGCTTATCATTAACAAAATTCAAATTAATACCGTGTTCTTTCAATTTTCTATTGGTGTGACGTAAGAGGGTAGTTATCACTCAAAGTGATTGCTCTGTGTACCTGAATTCACCACATGTTAATTCACCATTGTACCAAAGTACCTCTACAGGTTAACGTCAAAGCATATGCTTGAAAATTTCCCAAATTCAGTTTAATTCATTTATTTAGTTATCGATTTAGAGCTAATATAACCATTGAGAAAGTCATAAGATATAAAATATAATATATCTATGGTACAAATTTTATGAAATATTGAAAATCATCACTCTTACGTTTCTCGTCGATTCCATTAAATAATTACACAGAACTAATTCTAAATTAATTTATTTGTCGGTGGTAAGAGGCGAGGAGCGAAGATGACGACCGATTATTTATTTTCGCGGTTTATAAAAATTTTGTAGTGATCTGTGATTATTACAAATAATTTTTCATTTGCTTCACCAATTTAAGGCTTTTGACCAAACTTGTAAGAAACCCATGCCTGAGGTACACATAGATAAATCTATAAGTATTTTTAATTTGTGATAAATTATGTTATAAATTTTCAAAGGTAGACGTGTGGATAGGATTGGTACTTATATTTCAGCAAGGTACGGTTATTGAATATGCCAAATATGTATATCATTATTTTAAGAAATCATTATATCATTGAATCATTGAATTATACTTTAATTTCATTGATAGTTTTTTTTGTAATATACTTATGCAAGCATACTCATTATCGTATCAAATATGTTATTACGAGGGCTATCATTTTCATTCAAATTGCTATCTTGTACACATAAATACATTTCACCCGTTCTAAACTGTGATTGTGAACCTAAAAATTGCATAATTATTCTAGAAACCTTCTAAATTCAATTTTAAAGCCTTTCTGCCATTTCAAAATTCTGAAGAAACCAGTGGCGTATCTGCCAGTGTGCCAGCTCCTGTAGGAGTTGATAAGCGCACGACAAATTAATATTTTAATTGTTTTCCCGTTCCAGGGAACTCATATATGAGATATTCACACAATATAGTAGACATAAATTCAAGCAATAGAGAATATTGACAACATACAATACATCTATACACCCTATACTCTCTGCATACATCACTATCATACGCATACTCAACTACCGTTTTATTAATATTAAATCTAATAAATTAATGGATCAAAACTTTTCAAATTTATGATACTTTTAAGCATCATAACACAGGCGATTAATCGCATGAATTGTGACACACCTACACCACTGTGAAAAATTTCCTCATTCCTTTATCAGGGTTTTTCATTTTTGCATTTTCGTCGGAAAGGGCATTAGCAAATAAACCCCCTCTGCATTTCGATCGATGAGCTTTAAATTTTGCTTTATTTCCAACAATTCTGTTTGAGTTCTATATTGAAGTATGAAAGTACGAAACGTTATTTACAACGATAAATTTCATTAGAACGTGAACGTAATTATAAAACTTGTTTCATTAATCTGCCCTGCATGTTATAATACGTGCGAACAACTTCTGAATGGCTCAGAATTAATGAAAATTAAATTTGAAATATTCAATACAGGAACATATTGAGTTTGTGTTCAGGTATTTTTTTTTAAATAGTGTGTAGTAGTTTTAAAATTGAATAGTGGAATTGTTAAAGTCGCACTGATTAAAACCACGTGGTTTTTTTGAGATTTATTTCACTTCTGTCAAAGCATTACTCTGACGTAGTTTTTGAAAGAATGTAAATACCTGGAACTCAATATTTGTCAATAAATATGATCTTGTCTCTGCCAGGTTAAATGGAATTATAATCGGAATTGGGTCTATGGTACCAAAAAAACACAAATCATGAAGTAAATTAATATTTTATATATAAATAAAATCATATTTCTTTTCAAATTAGTAGTTACCTGTTATAAAAAAAAATATTTCAGTATTTTTGTTGTAAATATCCTTCAACACACGGATATGTAGGAATGTATCTCTAAATAATATATGAGCACCCATATCAATTTCCTCAGTAAAATCCTAAATATTAATTATTTTCGCTGTGACACTAGAATTTTATAATATCGCTTACCTGTATCTTTGTCTTCTCAAAAATTCCTGCCAACAAAATTTACACTTATTGAAGGGGGAATCAGATGTGTGAAAGTAAGGTTGACTTCCTCCCTAAAGAAACCCGTAAAAAGAGCTCTAAAACTTTAAGGAATCTCCTCTTGCCAATCTTAATTCCCATAACCTGAGGAAGTGACGCACATACGCAAAAGAAAAATGGGGAGGCGGCACGACGCCGACTTCTACCCTACCCCATATAGGTATATATATAGATATAGGTAAACATCAAAGCGAAGTGAAATATAAAGAGAATAATAAATTTGGAAGACGTACTGGGAAAAGACAAGATAGAAGCGAAACAAACCGCTTTAGAATAACAATAAGTTCACGAAAATCTCTAAATTGCCAACTGACGTTGTAAAAATGATGGAAAACAAAATGTGTCGGACGCAGAAAATAAGTTTATCTGTTTTATTAGATCTACTGTGGGGGCGGATATTTTCCTTCGCCTTTCAGAGTCGAACGTGGCGTAGTCTAGGTGATACAAGTGAAAATGGAACGAACTAAGCAAATGCCATATATTAACTAAATAATTTTGATACAGTACATATGGTCACCTGAAATCCATAGATCGTAGAGGGTTTACTCTATGCAAGGAGTCTCACACGGTTAATCTATCACTTTTCTCTGAACAAGAATTAGATTAATTAGGTACGGAATTCCCAAGGATAATCCAAGTAATTTGGATAAGTTATTCGTAGAAATTTCGTGAACAGTCATTTAGAACAAATTTGATAACTGAAATACGCCAAATAAGTTAGTATTAAAATGTTTCAAGGGTATGCGTATTTATCTTGCATAACCTATTTGTTCAAATTTCGTTTCACCCCAAATCCGACGTGATTAAAATTTAGCGGATCCACTTAACCCACCATCCTTTTAACTATAGCAGATTTCGGCACGAAATTATTTTATTGCTCGAAGTGTAATTTTCGGTGATGCCCCGTGTGTACGAAATATTAACGCGTTCAAAACTACAAACAAACTTTTAATAATTCCCAGAAGCCTAATTTTCTAACTTCGCCCTGGAAGTTAGTACGTGAGCTGCGTCTTTCCTGCCGTCTGATCTAAACACTCTTATTCTGTAAGCAGCTTTATTTTTCGGGGTGGGCGGAAAATTGTGTTACACTTCTAGATTGCGTTAAGTTTTCACGGTGTAATTTAATCTAAAATTTATCAAAAGTTTATCCTTCTGCCTGAATATAAAATATCCTGAGCAGAACTTACGTGCGATTCCATGGAAGATTCCGCGGCTGTCTCCAGACTCCCGATCAGCCGGGAATCTACCTTTTTGTAGTTTTTTCAAGCACTTGAGGACTGCTTATTTTCAAAAAAATTAATACTATTTTTGCTCTGGGGTAACGTCCGTATGTCTTAAAAGGAATTATTTTAAATCCACGAGTTACTACAGAGATACATCCATGTGTAGAAATAAATAACAAAAATTGTGATTACATCATCTGTGGAGGCATAAAAACATCCTCACATCGAGGAGATGAAAAGACTATTTTGATGAAAAGTTGACGAGAAAATCTGATCTCGGGTTACAGTAGAATTACTTTTAGATTGATTGATGATTTTCCGATGACGAGTTTTCAAATGAACGGCAAAACAAAAAAAAAATGATGGCAACGACGACGGAAAATCGAAAATAAGATGTCTTTTCAAACTTCCTTCATGTCGTAATTCTTATAGAGGGTCGATTAATTTACATTATTCTCCACAGTCTCCAAAATTAATGTTTAATCAAACCATTACCTGTAAGACACTATTAATTTCTGTAATTATGATTGCAGTAATACTCCTGTTATATAGAATAATATTTATTCTTCTTATATCATTTAACTTTTGATATTCCCATGTTATCATCTTATCTTAAAAATTGAAACGGTTTTTACTCGAAAATATATCCCACATCAGTTGGGAATTTTTTCTTGTTAAATTCATTAGTTTCCACCACAACATAATTTACTTAATAATCGTACTTTACTTATGAATTCCATTATTTGCTGTTGTGAAACTCAGGAGAAAATCAAACAAAACCCAACGGAAAAAAAGTTGATGAAAACCCCCCTACTGAAAATTTCGTCACTCATAAAATATATTAATAATTTACTAGTTGATCTCCCATCTTCGTCAAATATTTCATTTGTGTAAAATTTTAGATATCTATTAAGACTGTGCCTAATAACTCAAATCATTTAAAAACGTATTCACGTAAAAACAACTTAAATAATTATCAAAGTGGCACTAGATTTTACTTCCTACTTACTAATTCCTGTTTAATTACTAATCAAATTTTTATAAATAATGTGCTATTATGATCATACTCGTAGTTTTATTTTCAAATTTTTCAATTAAAATTTGCCATTCTACTTTTCAGTCGATACCTCGATTGAGTTAATAACTTCCAGAACTCAGAATGCTGTAATATTAACGCTTACTAACCTTTTAATGAACAAAAGTAAGCCAAATTTCGATCCACGTGCTAATTATGAAAAATTTTCTTCTATAATTACTCAGATAAGCGTCTAAGCTAAAGGCCTTCGTGATAAAGAGCAGACCACGGTCGTTTTCTTTAGAGAGTAATAACTTGCCATGTTATTGCCATACTTCTTTGATTTCTCCTTCGATCTAACGCTATGTCCGACCTTACCACAACTTACCCAACTATTTTTAGCAATGTTTACCGCCATAGCTAATTTTTCCTTTGTCCCCGTTTCGCATACATCCTATCACCCATGTGCCTTTCCTTTACCCCATACTTCCTTAACTCATACATATCTCTCTAAGCAAAACCATTATATCACACAGACGAGCTTAAACCTGTTCTATCTTTCTTCTCACAATACGTTGCTATACAATTTAATATAACTTTATGGCTGCACTGAGATATCAGGCCTAGTTAAGATGTATAGTGGAGGTATCATCACACGTCTTGCTTTACATTAATGTAATGTCTTTCTGAAAAATATTACACGCCCCGGTTTAGCGCGACCTCAAGCTGAAGGCGCCGCCGAGCACAAGGCCTATTCGTTAATTTACGAAATTACCACTTTATTTTCTTGTGCGGGGGTTTACATTATTCAGCAGCGGCGTGAAATAATTTGTGTTTCATGTGGAGGGGCCATCTAAAATTCATGGTATCAGAAGACCGATTGGATTTACTGCACAGGGCCAGGATGAAAATTAATTCACTCCAAGTACAAACTTAGATGATATATAATGAGGCACATACCTCGGAACGTATAAGCCATCGATGCATTAGCCGTTCTGAACCAGATTCGGAATTTCCTCCTAGAACCAGTCCGAGGTCCCGACGGTTGACACAACTAATTCTCCCTCTGGTATTCGTTCCAATTATTCAAGCAGCAAGACGTAAATCCTTCATTACCCGGACTCGGGATACACAAAACGCAAAATAAAGACGGCACTAAACTACTCTTCTGTATAAATATTTGTCTTCGTGCTGTGGCGGACGGAACTGTCTCAACGTAAACGGCGTTAGCGCAATATGAAGAAGTAGGGAAGAAGGGAAGCGTAATATGTAAATGCAAACCGAGGGTGAACGGAAACGTTTGGGAACGGACGCATCTGTTGATTCCACGTACATATACTAGACACACACATGCACACGCACGTGAAGGGATTTCTTTTCTTATCCGGGGCTTTCAATATCTCTTCAAATGCATTAGCCTAGAATGTAATTGCAAAACTTTGCATTCCCGAACACGGGTACTATATTTACTAGCAAATGGAGGATATCACGACTACAAAGGAACCATGGCGTAAGGAATAGGAAGGCGCAGGAAGGAACTGGGAAGGACTTGTCTACCTTGAAAAATTATATCCTGTCTTCACTTGAGGTAAAGTTCAAGAAATTGATTACTGGCAAAATCGACTTGTTCTTTATCAAGTTTATTCGAAGTTTTTTAACTACAAGTTGAAATTAGAGTTGTCCCCAAGCCTTTCGACACCGGGCTGATAACCTCTTTTAGTACGTATGAAGATGTGCCTAAATTTCTACTCCCTGGATAGTCAGGCACCCCATAGGCTTAAGGTTTCTTCAGGATATGTTAGTTAATTTCACTCCGACTGGTTTGTATGTTGATTGCTTTTTAAAACTGAAGGACAGAGAGTGCGTAAAATCTAAAATAGATTTTTCGGCCATTGTTTGATATCATGGGAAATAATAACAATAGCCTTGTTTGTAGAGCGATTTGCAAACCATTTGAAAATTGATAGGTGAAGATTGTTCTGGTTTTTAAAGCTAGCCATGCTAGACAGAAGACAATCGAACTATTTTCTGAATAATCGTTTTTAAAAGATTTGCTCTAACATAACTACTCCACGCACATCGTATAAAATCTTTAATACTCGACTCATAATAGGAATTCTGCAATGAAGAAGATTATATTACCAACTGAGGAAGTAGCAGATTGTCTTCAAACATTTACGAGGAATTAAGGACGAAAGTAGGAACAATGCATATGAGAAACTTGAAAAAATTAGAAGGAATCGCCAAGAGATAGGAAATGTCCATAACATAACTGTATCCCTGGCACACTGCGAAAATCATTGGAGCGTTCTTGAAAGATTTTCCAAAAATGTGACAATTTTAAATTGACTGGAAGTGAGCGTAAGGGTTTCAGGGAATGGAAGGCTTTCCTAGACAAATATGAAAAGATCTAGGACTTACAGCTTTTATAAAGTTGCCGTAGACAGTTTCAAATAATTATAGTTCCTACACTTGACAGTCTCCTTGCCCTTATTGTGCAGGAGTAGGTCTAGGGCGTCATTAAAACGCCCCGAATGGAAGAAAACCCGAACGGAAGTTAGCACTTAGGAGAAACTAAAACCTAATAAGCGTGAAGAGTCGCTCATAATTGCGCTCCGTATGTGACAGAATTACTCTTGCTTCATTTGCTCCTTTTCATCGTACATGCCATAAACCAACATCAAACACGTGAAAAATGTACCCGACGAAACGGGAACTTTCCCGTATGAAAAGAATCCGTGAAGCGCGTCATCGTTCGGATTGCAATTCAAGGTGGATTAGGCTGGGGTTGCATCCCTCCGTCTCTCTCGTTTCCCTCCCTCTCTCTCTCTTCACCTTTCTCTATTTCTCATTACGGATGCTTTTTTTTTCTCCAGGAGAGCGTTCTCTGGGGTTAACCACTCGGGAAATATGAGGAACGTGGATTTTTGAAGTTTTTTACATGGTAATTATACTAATGGGATTATAGGGAAATCTTCCTAATTCTAGCGGAAATTTAATGAAGGTACTCGATTCGACTAGCTTACCGCTCTTTGAGATACGGAGTGGATGTGCCCCGCCGGGGTTGTAAAAGTTGCTTTTAATTTAGGGGGCTTGTTTACAGGAGTCGGAAATATTTTAAAATATTAGAGGAGATTTTGCTTTCTTGACACAAGTGACGGAGAACTTTTCAAATTGTACGATTTTGTAATGAATCTCAAAACTTCTACACACTTAAAAACGAGTTTATTATTGTATACACCCTGGCGGGATATTAGACAAATACTTCAATCAATACTTGACGAAATGTCAAAAAATTTGGAAACAAATACCCCTACCAAAAACTATTCAAAATCTTAAGGCACACACTTCGACTACCATAAAGTGATTCACGTAAATGCTTTTATGCTGATACAAAATAATAGTTACACCTTTTGCTTTTTTCTGAGGAAAGGTTACACTTAATGGTTAGCACTTGCACTAACTTTAAATCGGTGAGATGTCGTGTAGGTAAATAATTAATTTATATAAATGTATTTAAGTGATCGATACATATCACTCAGCCAAGTCACCAGTAACCAATATACTGAGCCCCCTTCTAGTTAAGATGTTTCGGTTACTAATGACGGTCCAATTTTTGAAAAGAAATATTACTGTCAACCCACTTACCCCTGTTGTTTTTAGTTGTATCGCTCAACACTAGATAATGAGAAAGTCGGCAAGCATTTTTTTTTCTTGTTAAAAAACAGTGGTATAAAACGGATGTGCAATTTAAGGACCCTTACCGTAATGTAGGAAACCATACCCGGAAACTAAAATTTTCACAATCAAAAGAACGCTTCTGAAACTTTTTCTATAAGCATATAGATTGCTCAAAAATTATATTTGGTAGCAGTGGAGTGGAACGGAATCGGAGACATGTCTGATTATCCTAATCCTAGTCCCTATCCCATCGGAATACAGATAGGCCAATCCTGGCAACTTTTCCCATTAAAGAACTCGTGCCTTTACATACATATCAAACCATTTGCATTATTGGATTTCTACTTTCATTTTCAGATGGGGCACGAATTATGAAAACATCTTTGTTCTGGCAATCTGAAAAGTTTTCTACGATCGCATTTGATTGCTAAAGAAAAGGGGAATTCACACGGAATAGTTACGGAAGGCACGTACAATTTCATAAAATCGTTACCTTCTGAATAATCAAGCATAAATGTTACCTCATCGCCCTTCCTCGTTTTATTCATGATGTATCTACCAAATATATTACTTCACATCGCGCATGGGCACAGACATAATAACTTTGACCTTTAATTTGACTGTACCGTAACTGTTAGTTCTTTTAAGATCGCTTTCATATTTCGCAGATTAGTAATGGAGACATAAACTTACTCTACTTTCACAAATAATCATATTAAAATAGAAAAATAAATTTCAAAACCTATAAAATGAACCAGAAAATAATTTAGAATAGATTTAGTAACGTTACCTACCATAGCATATCAGTAACATTGATATACATATTAGTACAGTATTACCATAATTTTTTAATATGTAGTAGCACATAATCACAGCCGATTTTGCACTGTTCCCCACACATTTTATTCCTGTACTTTCTGTACCTCAGTTGTTTACGTTCCTTTGATATATTTTATTGAGTTAAATGACTACTTGGCATAATTGTTTAACACATTTGAATCCATTTCGTCCTAGCGTCAACTCTCTATAGTGAACACAATTTCTGGAGAGGTAAGTGCTCAGATTTTTCCATCAGAGTTTATCGCTACGTTACCCAAGTCTTTTGTGCATTTTCAAGTGGTTCGAATCTGAATGTGTTGTTTCCCTTTTATCGCTCGTATTTCTCCACAAAAATATTTAAAAGCCAACGAATGTAGATGGTATTTAAATCAAATTACTGTTATATTCTTTGATTTGCTCTTTTGACGCATTTGCGATATTCCAGGAAAAAATCCCTTAAAAGAAGTAAAAGCGTCTACTGTAAAAGCGAAACCCGCATTTTACGGCACACAGCCGAAAGCTTTTAGTCCTTTTATATTAATTTTATACATTTTAAATCCATCTAACTCACAAACGACATCCGTTCGTAACAAGCTTGTCGCCGCAAAAGCCACATTAAATATTCTTTTGACGGTGTACGAGTTTAGGCAATTGCACATTTAAAAATTTATTGCTTTTTACTGGTAAAGTATGAGTAAGATCAAAGTCTAGTGTTACAGTAATTGCGAAGGAAGCCCCGGCGATTCCTTAGTCGTATCAGATTAAGAATTTAGTAATAGGTTTAGTCGGTAGTCTTCCAGTTTTAACTGAAATATAGGTTATAACAGGATTGCTGGATGAACACGCCTACTGAATTTAAGATATATTTTCAGTTTTCGGTAATCCTGATTATTCTCGAAGGTTTTCCAAAAGACGAAATGCCCTACAAAAATTTTTAAACAGCATTTATAGACGGATTTATCTATAAAAATAAATTTTCGCCATATTTGTTCCGTGAAGAAAACCGTTTTCTCTATAACATTTTTTGTCCACGATTCTGTATTGAAAACTTTTGAGAAACAACCACATATAATCTAAAGCTAAACGACGATTAAGTTGGATATATCTAAGTTAAAATTTCCTAAAGTATTCCATTCGCTATAACTCTCAAGCCTTGGACATTTCAGGTACGATTTTTATATTATATGTTTTCTCGTTTCTTGAAAATATGATATAATTAAAATGGTTGATGCAGTGAAACGCTATATCTTGAAAAAACCATAGAGCATGACGTTTAACTATAGAATACATGTGATTTTCTTCAAAGTTTTTCAATCCAGTCTGGCGAAGAGGGAACTACTAAAGAGAAAACGCTTTTTTGGAACTCACGGGTCTATTATGGTGGTCGAATGATGTTAAAGATTCAAAGAAAGGTTCCAAAATTTTCCATTTAATAGTATAGTTAAACTAGAAAATTTATATTATGTTTTGCTTTATGTTATGGTATGTTATGTTATGTTATGTTATATTATGTTGCTTTCATATTGAGCATTGAATAATTATGTCCACTCTTGTACGCTGGCACTCAATCTTCGTTAAATTACTTTTGTTTGCAAGTAACTTAAAGGGATTTACTAATTAAAAATCCTTGAGATCCTTCCGAAACCGCACCACTACGATCCACTCCCAGTCTCCCAATTAAAGCAAACCAACGCACCAAGTAGCCAAGACCGCCGGATCAACCGTTTATGGCTCCATAAATAGCACGAAGGAGAAAGAAGTTACTCCCGTGGGGACATTAACTCGCCAACTCGGAGACGACATGAGCATAGATAAATATAACAATATATAAACGGGAGAAGATGCGGGAAGGGAAAATGGACCGATTATAAGGGATGGTCCAGGAATAAAAATAAACGTTAGTGGTGGGATGCGCAATAAGGATAACGAGGGGAGAACGAGTCAAAGTGACCGTGACTTCGGAAATGAGGCGGATTTATCGACGAGAAGAAACCGATCACACGAAGGGAGAAGGTGGTGGTTTTTTACGATACGCGTTATGGGCCATGGGATCCGGGGAGAAAATGATAACGTTACATTTGTCAACGTTAGAACGCGGGCCTGGACTGCGTACTATCATAGAATTCTTAGGATGTTAATTTCTCCTATTAATAGATTGATAAAAAAATTATTATAATTTTCTTTCATTTTCAAAGCAAAAGCGAACTTACTAATGATCCGATTATTCGGTCTTATTAAATCATGATTCTTATTTCTGTCCAATTTCCAACATATTTGCGAAACAAGAATTGTCTTATAGATCTGTCCTTTATCTGCTTCATCTAGTAACATATTGGATCCTCGAGGACTTATCCATCAACCCTCGTCCGACGACTCGCGGTTATAATTCAAAGCGAAATCACCATCGGACGTGACAAACAACCTATCCGAAGGAATAAAAACACGACCGCTGAATAATATTTCCCGGACAACAGTTTAATTGACTGAAGCGAAGTAAACAAGTCGAGTAATCAATCTAATGCCGGGATAATCGAGTCATCCGAAATTCCTCTCTATCTCTCCCACTCCCCCTACTCCTCCACACCGTAGTAAGTTTATTTATCTAATACATCAGCAGAATTATTAAAGATTTTCGAAACATAATCGGTCCGAGATCTCCGTATGTCAATAGGGTTATTGGATCCGGAAGCAATTTACTCACTGTTATAAATAGACCGAGTTTTCCCTTGCTTACATTTATGAATAGATCGATCTGGTGATTCAGTCCAGGCAAGAGGTCGATATCGAGAATTTGGAATTATGAAATGAAGCTAAATAATACCAAATTAATAGTTAAATAGCTTAAATGTAGAATTTTCCTAACACTTTTATGCTTCAATTAATTAGCGATTCCATGAAGCTAAGATTATATCAGAATCTAAAGATAATAAGCAACAAGCGACTTTAAAACTCTACTTGGCATTCTCAAGTGTTATAGTATAAACGCTTCAGTTGATATGACACGCAGTGATGTTTAATGTGGAAGGGTTGAAACTGGTGGTGTCTCTAGTGCCGTTAAACCATGTGGTTGAAACTTCAACGTGGTTCTTTAACGTTATTTCTAATTTACATTTAAAAATTTTAACAAAAACGTTATATACATTACACTACAAGGCAGGCAACCGTCGTTTTAATCGACTGTCCGTTAATTTTTTGCATCCATCAATTAACGTTTGATGATGTTCCGGAATAGGTAAATAAGTTTCCATCGAATATATTTTTATTTAATTTATCAACGCAGAAGAGCAAATTGAATTTTTGTTGATACGGAGATGAGCAAACAAAACGTTTTCATTATATAACGAAAGCGGAAAATCTGGTAAATCATATCGATTGAGTGATGGATGGATTTATGGATGGTTTATGGATGGTTTTCTAATTTAACATGGGTGTTATTTCACTCTTTACATTCGTGGTGAGTTTGACGTTTTGGACTGGAACAGAATGTTTGAAGCAAAAATCCGGCACAAGAAACGCGTTTCATTTCCTTAAATAGCCAATCACATAATCGTAGCTACCAGCAAACTGTGGCCAATCTAAGATCTTGTATGTCTATAGACTTTCCTCTTTTGCGAAAAACTTAAAGGAGTAAACAGAAAGAGTATTATGCAAAATTGTTGGCAATAACGGCAACGACATCATTCAGGGAAAATGGTCGGTCGGCATTGTTGTTCTACAATGAGTTTGTCAGGATCTGGATAAGGGATTTGCCTTGAATGTTTCATTGTGCATGAGATCCGTTCCTGTAATAAAACGATTCTTTCAAGCCATTAGAGACGAGTGCGGATAAAAGTGTTTCCCTTTTTTCGGCTCGATATTAACCTACGTAAAGGGTTTAACCGGAAAATATTGCAAATTAAAGCTCGTTAAGGATCGACCTTTATCTCTCGCGTTATAATTAAAAATTAGGATACTTTTACTTAGCACTAAACGTTAGCTGGCGTTGAATATGAGAAATTACTGCAAAAATTTGTGTCCAAATATTGGATTTGGAATATTGGAACGTAGGAATAAATATGGATTACAAATACTAATTACGCTAATCTATGCCGTTCACTACTATTTTTATTTTTCTATATAATGATCAATAATACGATAATTATCTGTATTTTCGATTATCCATCTCTTAAATGCTAGCAATCACACCCCCTTGTTTATGTAGATTAACTTAGTTCAAAACAAATTTTACTCATTTCAGTTCATGCTCAAGAGTAAAAAACGATTACAACGCTAAAAGCTGAACAAACGTAGCGCCTCCTACGTCATCCCGCGAGAGGCGTTATTTATTGAAAATAATCGGAGTGTTTTAATTTTCCGAAATAATTTCTCGACTTTCGCGTTCCACTCTCCGAATATCCGTTTTCCGAGAGCAGAGCCAATTCCTTTTCCGATACAACCACATAAATTAACAATGTACAAAATTTGCAAAAGCCTCGCGAACCATTACGTCCCAAACGAAAATTGTATAATTCAAACGGACCAATTTCCGCTGTTTAATTTTATCATTAAATTTGAATAACTTCTCTGAAACACCGCTTTGCAAACATTCAGATGTGTTCCAGTATTTACAGATCGGAACAAAATTTTAACAACGAGACGTAAGGAAATTTGTGCTAGGGTGGAATGTCCCCGGAAATAGAATTTTATTTACGGTACGTCAGACACGTTCTACATTGGGACACTTAAGTGTTCAAATCACTCCTATCATCTAACCTATCTAATAAATAATCGTATGACAAAGTATTCAAACATTTTTGAAAAGCACACTTTTTTACCAGAGACTCGATAAGCTGAATTGTACGGGTATTTAATCTTTTAAAAAAGATACTCATATCGGCTACGAGCTTCTGATTCCTATTGAGGTGTTGGATTGTCGTATAGGTATTGAATCGACCTCAAATGGATACCTGTAAGACGTAGCGTGCTGTTTAAATGTTTTATAGCTGTGTTTCTTATAATGATAAGATATATAGCGGATATGATAAATAGCTATTTTATGAATAGGCGACTTGTCTGGAAACTATCCATTTAAACCTTGTTTCGTTGCCATCAAAGAATTAAAAAACTTGAAAATTCGACAGCCGTAATTTTACCAAATGGTGTACCCTTTGAAAAAATATCATTAATGCTTATGGATGCTGAAACGTACATGGTAAAAGCTGCAACAGACATTTGAAGGTATTTTATGCAGATTTTATTCATTATACATGCATCGCTCACGGTAAAAACGGAGATACAGGAGTGGTAGTTAATCAATTTCCATTAGCAAGTTTAATTGAAACACGAAACATTTTTATTTTAAAAAAAATTTATTACACTTGTATTGCGCATAGTATAAACCGTTGCAGAGGAGATGGGTAATTAAAATACATTAGTTAACAACTTAATTAAAAGCTCGAAATTTTTTTATAAAATAGGTCATCAAGAGTACAGCTATGTAGTGAAATATCAGTGATAGTTCAATACACCGTACCTTCACTTAGTCTAGTAGACCAAATATCAAAAGCAAAACTGCAGTGTATAGAAAATCAAAAGTCCTCTTCAATGAAGTATTACTTGACCCTCATTTTCATACGAAAAGTATTGAGGGGTGACACCCCTTTTAAGAGAGGGTTTAAGAGGGTATAAAAGTCGTTTCATGTTGCATATTATATATATTTTTTTATTTATTTACATTTGATTGCATATTTCGTCAAAAATGTATGCTCATGTTTATCTGAAATTTTTTGCACATACATCTAGCTTTAATAACACTTTCAAGTTTTATTTGTAATTCATGTAATGCGGTAATAATAAAATTACTTCTGCTATTAATTACTTGGCGAAAACCACTGCACATGTATTACGTGTCGGATAAAATTCATATGCAAAAATGTTGTTTTTGTTTTAGTGACGAGACTAAAACCGTGATTTTCAAAAAGCAGGTTCCCTTTATAAATTTATCTTCAGAATGTCTGGCTGAAACAATATTGGTCAATATTTAACAAGGATTATTGCGCAAACCCTTTCGACAGCGCTCCAGTTATGCAAATTTTTGGAATAGTAAAACAACAATCCGCCAGTTAAAACACCCAAATATACAACGGGATACAACCAATTCTATCCGGCGCTGTCGCGCATCTGTCCGGAATAATTCAGGCCGCAAAAATAAATTGACCGCCGCACGCTGACATCTTGCGTGGCCATAAATCGTATTGACGTACGTTGTAAATTTTTAAAATCTTTAATTAGTTTCCCCGACGGAACGTAATAGTTTTAATATACAGCTCGATTAAAAATGGCACTCCCGTTTTTGCATTGCCCGGTAATTTACGGGACTCCAGAATCATAATTCGATGATGGGACATAAATTACAAATAATTACTATTATTGTGCGAAGCAGTAAACTAATGCGTTGTCAAAAAATAGACAGGAACTCAGTATTTCTGCTATTTTTTGTGTTGTCATACTCATTGGTTAACACAACATGAGTAGTTAAGGAAAGGTAAACTAACAGTAGCAAAATGCTCAAGATCTAAGCTCTCTGGAGAAGTTAAAATTACAAAATAAATTATAAATTGGTATTTTGGCGGATGTACCAATCTGTAAGTACCACCAGGCGCATTCGCCACAATAATGTTATTTCACTTCTCTGATTTACTATTGGGTTAACTACCTTAATAAATAGTTTATCTGGCTCTGTCCATTTTATACTTGTGAACAATAATTTATCCTTATGTTTTAACTTTATATACTCCTTTACCCCTTTTTATTACGAAATAAAAAAATTAAAAATATGTCATATTTAATTAAAAAATATAGATTTCATATGAAAATACAACCCCCAGCCCTCCAATAACAACTCCCTTTTTTAAAGTAATTATCAAGCTTTCAACCCAATTTCATTGGTCCACCCCGTTTAATAAACTACAATTTTCATTGCCGCGCGAATGTAAGAAGGCACATTACATATCCCAAGTCAAGATTTTGTCAAAGCTGTCTCTGTAATCGCAAGCACTATTCCACTTCATAAGGCACTCTAGCTTTACGCTTAATTAGAAATACTAATACTACTCGATGTTTAGCCACAAAGCCTTTCTGACTCCCTTTCAAGTATTGATACAGTAATGATAAGTTTTCTCCATCTAGGTACCAATACACGTGTATAAATTTGAACAGTAGTCAATATACCTACATTTTTTGGTGGAGATTATAACTTTAAATGAAATAGAAAAAGAGTCCAGAATGATGTAAACAGAATGATGATAAAATGATGTAAACATTTTTAATTTTAAAACTATGGTTTCAAAGAATATTGGAATATTTCACTACTAAAATACACTTTATGTTTATTGTTATAAATACTTTTTAATCATCGTTTTTATCATTTAAACCGACACGTTATCTACGACCTTATCAGTCATCCGGTTAATAAAACCTTGCCGCATATTTCCTCCTTTAAAATTTCTAATTTTAGACAATGGCTCGGCACAGAAACTTCTCATAAGATTTGCTCAAGCATCGAAAAAGGCCATCCGAATACCAACGAAATACTTTCATATCAGCAGTGTACACTCCCGGTCGTCGTATGCCTGTTATGTAGACCGTATTTATATTACACGGTCCATTGCCTTGACGTTTTCTGCCTCGCACCGCACGTATTGTCCGCATTTTCGACTTGAAATTTTGCACCCTCACCCGCGTAATGAATGTACAATGGAAGTCGGTGTTTACTCGCTTGAATATAGTGCGCCTATAGCTTTTGTATGTGGAAATTTTACTAGTTATACCCGTATTTTAAGACTTCAGGTTTGGGTTGAAACGTTTAGAATATATAAGGGTTAACAGATTTTTCTGTCTTGAAGCTACTAGTTCTGAGCAGAACGAAGAAACATATTCTAGCCCTATTTCGTTATAATCTATAATAATTTACTAATTACGTTTGATTGGTTTTAATATGTTTATTACCAAGCGTTGTTCGTCAGTAATGCAAGATGATCAACAGTGCTATTACTCTGCATATCGCTGTTTTTCAATTGTTTTGCATTTTTTCGCCAACAAAACAATCTTTCAAGTTAAATCATTGTAGTTGTTAATTGATTCAAATTCTCTGGTGATTTAACCCAATCAAATTATATTAGAAGACACTTTTACTGAAACAAATCCCTGAATTTTGGCTATGTAACTAATGATGGAGTCCAAAATTGACAAAAACACTTTTTGGTTTCTGGCGGCTACGAACAGCTTTATTGACGACTATGTTGTATACTATGAATGTAGAGAATTCAATAACATTCATTTGATATTAATTTAAAAACATGTAACTCGGCTCCTATTGGCCCTAGAACTGATTTTTTTAGTTCTTCGTCGCAGGCTTCCAAAATTTGGAAATTAGAAGTTTTTACGATACCTGGGGACGCTCCAGCTTTACATGTTGTACAAAAAAAATACTCTCTCTTTTTAATGTAATCAAGAGAGATTCAAAAATAACTTCTGGATTTTCACTATAAAATACTTGAAAATATAAGTTTTCCGAAAAAGAACTAACTTGGAAATAACCCAAAATTTTTATAAATAAAAGATATTAAATTTTGCATGAAGCGCTGTGCCTACTAACGTAGTTAAAATGAAAATTTCTGCTATAATTATTAATGTTGCAAAAAAACGGCCGTTATTGACGGTTTTATGGGCTTTTTTACAGCAACTATCTGAGCAAATTGAACTTACCGCATCTTACGTTAAAAGTCCTTCAATTTTCTACATTGTTTGAGACAAAGTAGTCGTCTACAAAACAGTTCTTGGCCTCTAGAACAAAAAAGGGTTGAAAAATTCCCTGTATGAGAATATTGCACCTTATGACTTAAACTGGATTCTACACTAACTAACTTGAGTAACGTGTATCATACGCAATAAGTTTGGTAATTTCACTTTGGAACGCCCAAAGTTAAGTCTCTCTCTTTTTATTTTAAGAATATCATAGGCTTGAAAAAATGTACACCCAGTCCCGTACCGCATTAATTTTTCAGATCAATTGTCAGATCAATCTTGTCCAATTTTAGGGAATAAATGCCTTTTAATTCCACGTCCTAGTTATTATTACATATTTGTCGTTTCAAAAATCACATTTGTTCCTTGAGATTTCTTCCTTACCTGTTTAAGCTTATTCGGGCCGTACCCTCTGTACCATCATCCCCTCACTAACATTATCATAATGATAATCCGATAAGTCGGCAACTGCTTTCGGGGCAGTTCGCTATCGTCCAAAAATACTCTCTGATTTTAAGAAAATATCTCTTAGTTCTAAACATTACATATAGAATACACGACGACAAAATGACTAAAGAAACGACCACAATAAAAACCATTATCAATGGATATTGGAGATGTCACGAACATTTCCTGGCTGTTGGCGATTTGGAATGTAGTTTGCTCATTTCTCAAGCGTGTACTTCGGGTACGCTCAAGTAAGTCGCAAAGTGGTTTATAATAAGAAAATTAATAGATTTCATCTGTGAGGAGGCATCTCGAACTTTAAGGGTGTGGTCGCATTGCAAAATTGATCGGTTCTCTTCGAACAAATGAGAATGTTTGGCGGTGACGTTTGATGGAATTCAGATATGAATGATTTAAATGGAAAACAAAGTAAAACCGTATTAATATATTCTATTGTAGTTCCATGTTGATTATACATACAAATCACATCCTTTTTTAACATTTATTTAGATTTAGGTATTCAGTTACTAATAGTTATAAAGAAAATGTTATAAAATTTTCAACAGGTAGCAATTACTACCGATACACGTACACCAGCCAATAATGCTAGTTCCATGACACTTGCTGCATTCAATATTTTGTTTGTGAAAATAACTTTATGGTATCATAATTATTAGTGAAGAATAATTAAGTGATAGAAAGCATTGCAAGCGTAGTGCCGGTGAGGAAAAAGATTTTTCTCCTTAATTGTTTGAATGTGAACTCATATGGTTTCACGAGTTATTTATGTAATCCTCATTTTTCTGTTTCTTATGTTTCGTTATAAATCTAGATATAAGTGTAATCTGGTTGTTAATTGAGATATGTACAAAAATGAGATCGATCGATAGTGAATAGAAATCGGAACTCTGCTCTCCTTTAAATTAGCTAATAAACCTGGTAGATATGGTGAGCGGGGAGCAAAAATAATGGTATAACTTTCCCCCATGATCGCAAGTGTCTCAGCGTCCGTCGTATAAATCCTGCCTCGAAATGGGGGGTAGATCTCTTCCGACGATGCTTCCCTTGACGGCAGTAAATCACAAATCGGAGGTCATCTTAGTTATCCTTATAAATATGAGATTTTTTGCCGGGTGAAAGCAATCTGCGTTCCGCATCTCCGTGACTCATCAGTTCTCTTCTTCCTTTTAAATTGTTATTGACGTTTATCTATTTAAGTGCTCGTGTGGGACAGGGGGACGCGTCCTCCGGGCTCGCCCGTAAAATGCCTTCCATTATTTTCACTTCGTCATCGGGGTAGGTGAAACTTGTGTTGGAGATAATGGTAATTGATATGGTTTTGATGGTCTTAATTTCGTCAGCGAAATGTATTCGAGATGATATAAAAGAACGGCTCCCTATTCTCCTTACTGCAAAATTTATGATCGATGATGCGGGTACGTAATTCAGAAATTTAAAATTAGAAAGTGTGCGGAAAAGACTAAAAGGGTATTTAATTTTGGGCTTAAAATTGTGGTGATTTCTATCTTGCAATGTAAACGTCATAATGAAACGAAGTTTAAAATAACACTTTCGACGGTATTGGCACCCAAAATTTTCACAATACTTTCTCTTGACTTTAGTTGCTTTATTAATTCAAGCATATGTGTATTGAAGAAAACAACAAAACCTTAGAAATAATACGCTGTATTAAAAGTTTAAAGATCCTGGATTCAAACTTCCTCTTTTTCCCCGGTTTCATAGTAATTTGGTGTTTCTCTAATATTCCTTAGTAGAGACTAGATATCTCGGTAATTATATCAATTTTGATCCAAGTAGCTTCATTTTTAAAGATTCTCTTTTAAATTTTGAGTTGCTTAGGCTTGTTGTCGCCGTTACAAGTAACACATAGTATTAGTCCATTATGTCGCAGAAATAGTTTCGGTTTAAATAGTCGACAACCTACACTAGTTGTTTTATGAACATTGTTTTCTAACTCGTTTATCAAAACATTGATGTACTCTATTCATTTTTGGAGCTACTAGTTTTTCCTTTTATATTATTTAAGTGCAATGTTACTAATCCTCTTATTATTTCTTTTTCAGGTAAGTGCTTCTATCGACATTGGCGGAGATCTTCATTTCAGGGCAAGACTTTAAGACTTGTCAGCCTTAAACTGCACATTCCCAGGTACCGAATAAAATTAAGTAAGAGTTGCCATATTGGGAGAGTTTTAGCCTCCTCTCAAAAGTACTCCTAGCTGCGGTTGCAGATCGATTTATTCGCTACTGGATGCACGTAATAAGACAAATTATTGAAAAAAATCACAATATAGGTTACGCAATATAAGATTGAAATCAAAAATATAGAAAGAAAAGTATTAGTGATCAACAACTAGAATGTTTTCCTACCTACATATTATGTTATTAACACAAGAGAAAACTACTGGTTTTTTAAAAATAATGCAATATCCTCATGACACCGTCTCCAGAGACGTTACCTTTTCAAAACATCTTTTAAATAGGCATCGATTATTGTTTTTCTATACTAAAGCGTAAATGCTTTTAAAATATCGATGTATTGTTTGCAACCCTAGCCACAGTCAGGTAACGTTAATTTTTCTGTTGCTTTTTCTGCCTTTACTTGCCTTTATAGATAAGGACATATAGTACATTTAGAAATTCATTACACCCTTTAGAGGAACTCCTCAAACATGTCGCACATATCAACTAGTAAATATAGTGATATTTATTATAGTGATAGTAAAGCGCTTTCGAGAAATACTCAAAAACCAAAAAATGGTAATGTGAAGAAACTCAATTTCTTTGAGTTTCTGTTTTAAGTTTTTTTTGGAGTTTTTGAGTTTTGAGTATTTTTAATGTTAATATGACAGAAAGAAGAGATTTCTATTGTAAAAACTCCAAGAACGCTAAAATCCCACGTCTGCACAATAATAACTTGCTGTTAAATTACAACAAAAAGTCCATTTTCAATAAAGGGAAGGATATTAATATGTAGTGACAGATACCGAGAACATACGGCTATAAACCCGATTTCTAATTTAGTTAGAAATGTCTAATCTGGAATTGCTACAGTTTTACGCTTTTGTAAGAAAGTCATGATAATTTAATTTCGTTTACGGACGCAAAATTATAAAAGTGCTAGAAAATTTTGCAAATATACGAAGACAATAGTTTATTTCATCGTTACATTAAATTACCCTTTTTCGTAAATGATTATCACTAATAGATTATCCGAAATATCATTCAAATGAAAAATATTTCAAACTGCTACATGACTGTTTCAGCAGTGCTTCTGAAATATGAAACTGCTCTTTCAAAAACAACAGAGGGGGTGGGTGGATTTTAGTAAAAGCAAATACATTTAAAAGCCATTTTAAATTGAATTGACTATCGTTTTTAATTAAATTATTGGCTACTATTTTGATATTAATTTATCATATTATATAATTGGTACGTATTACATTTCCCTTTCACCTGGATGCTTTATGGCCTTCTAACCAACGGATTTCGCCTCAACTACTTGTTCTAGGTGAGTTTCTTTTATATGATTGTTTATTTTTCTTATTTTAATTATGCTCCAGTGTTGTTAATGTTTTGAACAAACAGTCCAAACACTTTATGGACACAAATAATTCAGTGATATAGAAGCCCGTGTTGAAACTTTCAGTTCGATTCCAATTACCAGAGCTTACAAAAATCGATTCCATTTAAGTGAATAAAACCGAATATTGGAAATAATCTACCCGACCGAATCGTACGGATTCATCAAAAAAAAAAACCGGTAGCGTATCAATCTTCCATTGATGGTAATTATTTAACGATTTGCAACATTTGGTGTGGCCGGAACGATCTCTGACACCGCACGGCACCGGCTTGTTCGCTGAAATTGAGCAACATTTGTGTTATTTACCGATTGTTTTTCCCTCCCGCAATGAAAAAATATATTATTACTGTATTTCATTTGGAGCGCAACACGGCCACGCAATCTCTGAAGGGGGAATCGTCGATATGGGGTTGGAAATCGAAACTCGGATATTGTTTTCGTTACAGTAAGCGATCTATTTTAAAACTGAACGTACCTAATAGATATTGTTTAATCAAACAGGCGATAGGGACCAACACGTACGAGAGTGTTTGGATTTAACGATAAAATTTGGTTTAAATTTATACATTTATACATATAATGTTATCTCTTTCGACCTCAAGAATTTCACCAGTTTCATTAACATTTAACGTGTGCCTGAAAGAATATCCAGTTCTACAAATGTGTGTTTACGATATTACATTTTCGCCGATAGGCTCGTGAGGACGATATCTTATTAAGGATAAATTTCTGCATGACACCTTGTTATCCCTCCCTTTCGGAGGCAATCTCCAATCGGAATAAACGAGGATATTGTTCGCCTTCCAATTAAAATAACAAAAGTAATTTTTTCAGTCAATTCTAAGCCTGAATATTCCATTAGTACTCGACAATACCCGGGAGGGCACTAAATTTCTGACAAAGAATTTTCCATTTAATCCAGTTTTATTTCCTTGTGGAATTTCTTCGGAATATATATAAGATTAATCGCTTTCTGTCTAACGCAAAGACGTAAATTTGAAAATCGTTTTGTATCTGCTAGGGAATTGTCTTTGTTTGCGATGAATAGACAGACGGGTGCAAAAATGTGCATGGTAATGTATGAACGGTTCGGTGCAACCCGTTTTTAACCATACGAATACGTTTTAATTCCGTTGGATTTGAAACATTGCCAAGTTGCTTCGCCAAGAACCGCACGATGGCGGTTGTGAAAGATTAATGCATATTTGTTTAATAAAAAATTAGCTAGAAATGTTCTCGGAGTTAATCTTTCATCATTATAATTATTGCGGCATTAGAAGTTTAATAACAATAATATTAATAAATCGTCCCATCTCTTATGTTCTTAATGATATTTGGAAAGATGTCACCATTAAAAACTATCATCGTAGGATGTATAGCATATTTTTCTCTACAGTTTCACAAAACAACTGTCAATCTGACAAGTTTTCAAGAATCAAACGCAATAAACCGCTTTAAAAATTAAAAAGCAACGGCCGTTAACATTTAAAACTAAATTTACACATCAATAGTGTAAATTGCTTATAACTAAATGGTGGAAAAAATGCACGTGAGATCTTGAAAAGGATGTGCATTATATTGCAAAGCATATTGAAAATAATGCAGAATTAAAACTGCAAAAAAATCCCATTAGAAATTTCAAATTTTATATAGACATATAATTCTTACCTTCTTAGTATTCATGTATAGGGTGAAGAAAATCTTCAAGACACGTAGATATATTTAAAAGAAAAAAATTTATACATCAACATACTTTATGTATATAAACATTCAAAAACATTTTATAGTGGCAATTTTATGCTCATCGATAAAGTTAACGCTTAAATTCCTTATAGTTGACTTATTGGAAGTATTAAATTCGCAAAATTTTTTAGAAATAATTGTAATTGTGAATTACTCAACTTTTTCAAAGGCACATTATGGCTTTACAGAGGTCTTCATTGATTTGTTTCTGCGAATCACTTCGATCTTCCCTTTCGAAACTTTCTTTTTTTTTTCCTTTCCTTTTCGAAAATTTTGCTGCTTGGCTCTTTTTCCCAGTTTCTGCAATCCTGTGACATTCTTTGTAGTTTTCACGTTTTATTCGATTATGAATTTTCGATCAGCATAAATTTGAAATAGAATAAAATTCCAGGTTTATTTCATACATCTTAATAAAAATAAAGGATAAATGTATGAACAGTGTTGACACTTAATATAACGGGAATGAAAAGGCAAGAAGTATAGAGCAGGGCATGTTATTTGTTACGAACCATGGTCGATACCCCGAATTTGTGGGAATTTGCATGTATTACGATCCCTCTACGGGGGCAATGACTACTAATCATTTTTGACCAGTGAACTCATTTCATTTTTTGCCAAAGAAAGCATAGCAGTTACACAGTTTCTCGCTTATATTTTAAAAAGTTATTTCCCGTATTGAATTGTTTTAACTTTATATGATTTCGACTTTTTCAACGTGACACAAGCAAATGTGACATTTTGCTCACATCAAATCCACTTTCCAATCTCCCTTTATCGGTCTATTCGGATTTTCCAATACACTTTTATGCGAGGAGCGAAATGCAAGTGCGAGGTGAAAAATTAATAATTAATTACATGTAGATGCGGAGGCCTAGCCGTAAAGTAACGAAGATCGGGGTCTAACTGGGTTAAATGGCACATGAGGGTCAAGCGAAGCAGTAAACGAAGGGACACTTCGTGTAAGGGTCAAAATTTAGGTTGGACATCGAATAAGCTTAACTTCGAATGCTCGCAGGGGCGGCGATTGACTTTTTCTGCCCGTTTAATGTACCGACGTTGAGAAAATTGTAGCTGAAACAAAATGTGCTCGGACTGTTCGAGTGTGTAATCCTCAAAAACAACTTCAAATTGCTATTTCCTATTGTGTTATTTTTCTCCCTCTTTCTCTCTTCTTTCATTCAATGTGGAAGGTTTGGCGGTAATTTTTGCCCCCTTCTTTGTGTTTCCTGCTAATCTAACTATGTCTGTTCATTCGCTTACTTCACTGCACTACATGTAACTTCTGGTAGACTTTAAAATAGGCATTTCTCATATAATTCGATTTTCAAGTTTTTTCTCCTAACTCTTCTATTATTTTTATTATGCCTTTTTAATATACAAAATGACTTACATTATTGCTATCACAGATACACGTTATGGCAACAGGGCAACATGAACATGAAATATGTACATTTTGATTCAATGCTTATTTTAGGTGCTTAAATATATTCTGAAGGTTGCTTGCATCTGCTGTCTATATTACGACCAGGAAATATAAAATAGGTGAAGTTTAGATAAAAAAGTTGAGAATTGCTTTAATTTAAATAATCCGACGTTGTATTATCACGTACTCTTACGTATGCGTATGTAACATGTTACGGCACTGTCCTGAAGGACCTCCTTCCTTAAGGCGATGCGGTCATCTCACGCATTTCTGGCGTGCCCTTGTTTGTACTTTCAGCAAAATCTTTGCATTCGGGTATTCTCCCTTTATGTCGTGAGGCTTTCTCGACTATCCCGCTTACGTTTTCATCGCTTTCATGTTGTCCGTTTTATATAGGACGGGATTCCTTAAGGGAATTTTTAAATTAAATATCTATTATGCAGGTTGTATGCAGATGCGGTGTATTTGTTTGCATGGATACTTGTTTGCCCCAATGAAGAGTCTTATAAGGGGATCATCCTGTGAGATTGTAGAAATTTACCAAGTGTTTGTAAAGGTAGATCTATATGGTACAAAAGTTTGCCATAAATTTCAAATGAAAAGTTTGTTTTTCGTCGGTATGTTTGATAAATAAAACTGGCGCATGATTCAAACGTTATGTTAGAGAAATAAAAACTTTAACCAATTCGTTTTAATGGGAACGTGAAAATTTAAGTAATGTTTTAATTCGATTAATAATTGAATTTAATAAACGTCGGTTTATCAGGAAGATTTTTAAAAAAATTTTGCAAATACCATTTATCACCGTTATACAAAAAACTATGTAAAAACTATAAAATGTCTCAAAACGATAACAAAAAGTAATGTAACGAACAATTTGACGATCCACATTGTGTTTCTTATAGTGAAAGTGGGATTCCTTTTGGCTACCCTTAACCGCTATTTGGCTATATTTTCACATATCTCTTTTGATCGTATTTATAACGACGTACCGTAAACTAAACTCTAAAACATTTTGATTATGTGTAATGTGGAGGAAAGATTTAAGTATATGCGAAACATCGACTTAAGAGGGGTTTAGTAGATTTATTTAACCTATATACCGACGAAAGACAAACTTTCTATAAACTTGTGACAGACATGAGATATGAGAGAGAGTAATGTACGCATTAAGTATTGCTAAAATAAACAAGCGGTAAAGTTTGTAAACATATGGTTTGTTCTAAAACATTTACTGTGCATTTTTTAGATAATGAACACATCCTATGTAATTGTAATGAATTGGTTTCATGAAAACCTTAATTGAAAATTCACCTTTGCACTTCAAACATAACGTACCTGTTTGGACATTTTTACAATCTTTAGAACGACTTTGTTTCAAAGTTGTAACCTTCAGGGTTTAAACTAAATGTCAATTAATCCTCGAAGTTACCTGAATATTATAGGTAAATTCATTAACAAGCTTAAGAAATATGCAAGAAAATAACTGATCTTATGAATCGGTAAATACTTCTGTCATAAGTAAATGAGGCTCATAAAATGTTCATTGAATGTTATTGTACCTTCCTGTATGCTAAAATCTGTTCTAAGCATGTCATTTTAGTTGAAAGTGTGCCCTCTAATCCAAGAATAATTCCTGAACACATTTCAACAATTTAACCGCCCTAAACTAATTCAGGCCCCTGCAAAATAAATCTCCGCCACAATCTAGATGGAAACCATAACCTTAATTTCATGCGTTATGACTTTTGGGTCCGAAGTCAAATATTACCACAGCCGCATTCTATCAAAAGGGGAGTGTGCCCCGCATCAATATAATGAAGGCATTCTTGAGGGTGTCGGTCGCAAGGATTAAGTATTTATATAATCAAATAGGGTACAGTAATTGTAACTGGTATTCTTAAGGAATTTCAATAATGCCTCAACAAACTTTTATTCGTTAGATATTGCTTTAATAGAAATTCTTTCTTGCCCTGTATAAGATTAATTTTATCTGGTCGGGTTTATCCTCCATTTTTTATGCATACAAAATGCTTTCAATGTCCATTAGTATTCATGGCTTTCAAGTTGTTATGTAAAGTTTTGCTTTTGGTATAATTTGTGAAGAAAAAGAGGATACTAATTACGGTCGAGTAACAGTCAAGGGATGCTCCTGTGGGCAGCAAATACATTAAACTTTTAAAATACTTGGAGAGTATACACTGGAAACTTCTTTGAGGCTTTCAGCCAGAGTCAGTTTTCAACGTGAGGTGTGCTTACACTGTGTATTTTATGGTGAAAATTGATAAGAAACACTGATGATGGAAAAAATTAAAACTTGTTACCTTGAGGATTTGAAAAATGACCCGTAAATAAAGTTTTAAGAACAGTAACGAATGTACTGAATTTTAAACTTTATGCATCTTTTATTTATTTTGATGCAGCAAACTGTTCGTAGGTAAATATTAAGTTCAAGTCATGTATTGATGTAGAAAAATTGTAATTATCGATTAATGTATTGATGTAAAAATTAAAACATATTTTTATTATTTAACTAAGTCAGTCAATGATAGTAAATGTTGCAGGCACTTCCACATATAAGCATTGTGTAATAAATGAAACGGTTATTCCTTTCTAAGACTTTTCCCAAGTTTAAACGTTTCTCTACATTAACGTTGAAGGCTAATTACATAAATGAATCGAGCTCCTTTTAAGCTGACGTAAACAGGTCCGGTGCGGAACGTGTATAGCAGGAGCCTTTCGAAAAATCCATTTTCTCGGTTTCCTCCTGGGAAATTCAAATATTTTCGTATTTTCTGCTCTAAAGTTACCTGATATACATTCCCAGGTTTACGAATGATGGAAACACTCCCCCTAGCCGGGGGAGGAGGGGGATAAAATTGTCACTATATTTTACACATTACGTGGCAATATCAAAACTGTCTGACGAAAATTTCGTCGGAGGAAATCGGAATAATGGAATATGGCGCACTTTTGTGGCAATATCTATCAGTTAACTATATTGATAAAGATAGGTTTTTAGTGATAAGGTTAGACATACAGTATATGGACAAAAGCGACTATTTAGGTTAGTTTAAAAATGTTAATTTCCGGTTTTACTAACGATAGTAAATCTGGAATGAAATGAATTATTTTATATTTTGCCACATTAACGTCGATTATTATTAAAGTAATCTGCTGCATAGGCATGTCTATGTATCTAATAAGTCCTCGATCTAATTCTACTAATCTAATTTTATGCGATAGGCACGAATATTGGAATATATTATATTTATTAATTGAGAACATTTCCACTCTATTCACTTTATTGTAAATCGTTTTGGGGATTCAAATCAGTCGTCACGTGACGTTTATATCTTTAATATTAATTCAGTGCTTCTATAAAACTTTACAGGTAGTTTTTTTTGGAATTGTCGGAAAATTGCAAGAAAACTGTCGGCCATGTTTTATCATGCACTCAGTGCCCTTACCATTTTTCGACAGGTATACAGTACGACACATCCACGATTTTTTTATTGAATGTCGTCCTCCACAATCGATTTAGTCAAAGTCTACACTCAAATTCCAGTTACCACATAGATTGGTATAGATATATTTTGTTTCGGTGCGAAACTGGGACGGTACTAACCCCATAATCTTCCATGGCATTTATCAGCTACGCACCATTGGTAAAACTCTCCGTGCACGCTCCTCAATCTCTTGAGCAATTAACGTCGACAAAGTTATTCGCCACGTATCATAAAAATGGTGGGAATCGCAGGAGTTTATGTATCGCAATGCAGCTGGATCGTGACTGGATTTTACAGATTTCTATAACCGGCGTTTCGCGAGATCTCGGCGACATTTTAATTTTTCAGTTATATACGTGATAATGTAAGTTAGAGCGTAGCGTTTGCCAATATCAATAGGATCCCAAATGTGACTGGGAGAACGAATTTGACCACGTGTTTACTGCCGTTGTTTAATGGGAAATAGTAAAAGTATATTGCAATACAAATCGCAAACGAACATGACAAGTTTACTTAAGATTTATTAGAGTTGTTACCATTGAAAGGTAGATAAAAGCTAAAGAAAAAGATCATGTCATGTTGGGCAAATCAAGACAAGATCAATTATCGAAATTTTGATTAGTCTACTAATCGTTTCGATGCGTTGTGCCTCATTTGAAAGAGTAATGAAATAAAAACTAGCAAACAACTTTTATTTCAACAGTAAATTCTAAATTAATTACTCTACTTATCACTTTTCAAAAATGTTCTTTGGGCAAATATTTTTCTTCTTTCACTTGTTACTCAATAAATTACCAATGTACCCATTTTCAACGACAAAGTTTGAAGTCATAAAGCTACAAAAGTATACCTCAAATATGATTAAGCAGATTGAAAAAAGCAGATTACTGGATCAAACTTTTAGGCCTCAATTGTATATTGATCTGCGTATATATTTTACCCTTCCATGAGTGTCAGAAAACATTCAATAAAGTAGTTAAATATTTTCTTGAAATGGAGAAAAAAATGAAAACTTAAGTAATACTTTTGTAATATCACTTAAAGCTACTGAAATGGCTTAAACATAATGAAATTTGTATCAAATTTTCAAATTCAGTCATTTTTTTGTGATTTAAATTTACTTATATTGCCAATACATTCCACTCGATGCCCTGGACAGAACAGAAGAAATGAGATGACTTTCTGTTTTTGAAAAGCAATATTTCCCCTTTGTTCTATTTTTGTTGCAATCTTATTTGATTTTATTGAAATGTGATCGAAAGTTCTTCATAATTAACCCCTTCAAAATTTTAAATAATATTTCAGCTTAACATATATCACACATTATTATATTAACAATATTTCCCCTTTGTTCTATTTTTGTTGCAGTCTTATTTGATTTTATTGAAATGTGATTGAAAATTCTTCTTAATTAACCCCTTCAACGTTTTAAATAATATTTCAGCTTAACTTTGGGCCCTGGGTTCCACTCCTATCATTTTTGCAACTAAATTTTACTGAATACTTTGTAAACCGTTTCCAATTTTGTTTTTAAACTAATTATACATTTTTATAATGTTTATTTTCATTAATGGATCATCACGTAGTAACACTATAGTACTTCGAAAGTATTGTGATTTTTAAGTTTGGCCTAATTTTATAAAAAATGACATTTTAGTTTTTCTTTCTAATTCAACTGACAATTTCACAATCAGAAAATATCCACTTCCAAATGAAACAAAAATGAGAACGGATGTACTTGATCGCATATTTACTTGATTAGATAAATATATTGCTAAAAATATTTATTATCTAATTGTGGGTTTATTTGTGATAATATTGGCGAAACGGCTGATACAATACTCATATTATTGCAGTAACACAATATGAGACCATATTTCCATATTATGGTACGACCATCTTGTTTTTACCTGTCAAAATATATAACCAACGTTTTTCATAATTATTGAATTTGGAAATCGTTTCATTTTATAATATAGGTACATTATTGAAATATATAATACATTGGTATTTAAATTATTAAGTGAACATAACTACAAAATTATCAACCAACAATGAATATCTGATCAAATTATGCAGATGAAAACGAACCGCTGTTAAATAAACTTGTAAATAGATTAAAAATCTTTGTTAATACAGTTGTATACAAATGACTCTTTAATGTGTCATCGAAATTTCATACTTTTTTGTTGTAATATATTGTTATTGATATAGGAAATAGAAAGTATATAAGTATAAACAAAATAAGAAAGTTTAAAGTGTCATATTTGAAAATAGGAATACTTTGAGATACGACAATTGATAACTGATGGACAACTTATGTAGTTCGACAATTCGATTCCTCTCAAAAATATTTTTTTTTTCGAATTCAAAATCGTGGCAAATGAAGATTGTTTTTTTGCGTTAATCTTATTTCCTTTCAGTCAAAATTTGCTTTCGTCGTTGTCGATAAGTTATCGTCTTTTCGTGTTGTTAAAATGAAATCAAAATCTAGCAGAAAACAAATTTGCATGTCCATTCAGTGTGAATCACAGCCCTGCTGTTCTTCCAGATTATCCTGACTAATCTGCTTCCGAGGCATCTGGTCTGCTTGCTAACTTTTTGCAACTCTAATTGGCATTCGATACCTTTCGGTGCGCTTATTACTAAAGCGACTGTCGCAAGGTTCGACAATATTAAATTCCTGCCGTACAATAGAAACCTCCAATATAAACTTCCTGTGCAATATCAGTTGCACTCGAACATTTAGTGCTTCGCTTAGTCGATAAGCTTCAACATATTCAACCAGATGATATCTTCACCGCAACCGTCCCGACAGCAGATGTCGCATTGCATCGGCTCGACACTAGCTGACCAGTTTGAAATTTAATATAAACGCAGGACGTGTAGCATGTAGGAGTTGCAGCTTGGAAATTAATAAAAGCGACAATTGGTCGAAAATTGTGACTGCTATGTGGCGAAGTGTGAAACAATTTCACGTGTAATTAATGGTTAGAGCCCTCCAGTTGGCTGTTTATGTGTTTACAATTTAATAGCGTAATTTTGTATTGCTAAATAAATTATCACCGCCACACCGGCGGTAGATAAATCATATTGTTTAGACAAAGAAATATCAAATGTTATAGTTAATGGTGCAGCATGCTGGGACTTAAAATGATTTACATCTAAAGGACGTTGAATCACCTGTATAAAAATTCCAAATCCTGCATTTTGGAGGGGAATCCGTGAAAAATATGTATTCTATCAGTTTTATTAAGGTTCTGTATTTTAACATTTTATATAATACGAAAGAATCAACAGAGAGCACCTAAGAATTACCTATACTAAAGGTTTTTTTAAAATTTTTTAAGCCCTTCTTGAAATTGCTTTTTTGAAACGTAAAAGTTCATTGGTTTACTTCATTCCTGGGCATGTTCTTTGTGAATTCGCTACCTCTAACGAATATTAGTTACCATTGAGGAGCATATAATCCGTTCTTTAATAAAATTCTTCTAAATTCTAATAGCTAGAACACTGTCCCGTTCTTTGTTCCTCACTAAATTTTTCCTATCTTTAAAGTCAGCATTGTGAGCCCTTATTGCTACCAATTTCCTTTACTTACTGTGGAGCTTTGGTCCGTTTTGCCCCTCTTCGGGACCATTTGTAGAATAAAGTTCGCCAAAGTTTCGACACTTCTGTCCAATATTTTGTCTCCATTTTGTCTTATTTGCTTCATTCCAACGAATCATTTTTTATGTTCCACTTTTTGAAACTCAGTTATAATGACGTTACGTCGAGATATCAAGGATATTAATTCACAATTAAGAATGTGGATCAGTTAGCAGTTTTACAAGTATTTTTTGATACATCGAAAAAATAATCCAAATTTATCCAGTGCTAAGGGTGATAGGATAGATATAAACAGCTACATAATAGTAATAAAAGGAAATTGAACATTTACCAATAAATCAATTTTAGTACTGTTACTAACAAATAAATATCGATTTATTTGTTTCTTCATATATCATATATACATATAGTGAAATGAAGCATAAAAGCACCAAATAACTAGTTTCCAGTGAGTTATTAAACAAACTTTGATGTGATAACTTGTTCAAACCAGATAATTCAAGTTGAAATACTTTCGGTAACTCCTTTATATGACGTTGGGCTTCAACCACGTTTTATTAAAGTCTAATGATACTCTAATTAAAGTCACACGATATTGAGGAACATATTAATTTGTCTATTGTCATATCTATTGTCACCTTATATTTTGGGGACAAGGAAATAGAAATGCTGAAGTATAGCTTGTGAAATCTATAGCTACCATGTGCCAATATTTTACATGAAAATTTTACCAGCACGTTGAAGGTTTGCCAGTTTCTATTTGACACTACTTGTGTTTACTTTGTTCCTCTTGTCATTTGCAAAGGTATTACTTATGTCCTATAGTTCCTCTAAGGTTTGAGCTTTTGTGACCAAGGTGGTTTTATTTTGGGATTTGCTTATTTACAACACTACAACTAGTGTCCTAAAAAACAAAATAATTGATAGGTGGTTATTTATCTTCGCGCCATTATCGTAACAAGAATTCGCTTTCCATAAAACATGTCATTATTTCCAACAAACTGATATATTATAATTCCGAACTACTAACTGTCCTAAAATCACAATTTATTGTTTAAGGGGTTAAATGTTACCAAAGGTATTTTATTGCATGGATCCGGTATAAATTTCGGTAAAAACAGAAACGAAGTTAAATATTCTTTAAAGATATTCTTTCAAAGCGTCCCATATCACTAGACGTTATGAAGATTAATACCTCAGCGTTAAAGCGTTCACCTGAGGAAAAACGGCGGATCGGTTACTTTAAAATTCCATAAACGAACAAATTCGATCGAATGTCGCCATCATTCAGGGTCCATTTTCTAATCCGTAATGGCCGAAACGTGAACGCTTTTAAGTTCATAATTTCTGCGAACTCTATTTTTGCATAATTTATAACATTTTTTTTAGGTTACAATAATTTATTGAAAGGCACTCTTAACTCGAGGGCGCTTTATAGCTCTTATATTCTCCAAGTGGGACCCCGAAAGTTACTCCACTAAGAACTTGAAGTTTATGATTCTAGCCGATGATTTTTCTTTAAATATCCCAACTTTCTTTTTAAAATACTTTGTTCGTTACTTCGGCACGTCGTACTTTCTTCTTTTATTACTTTCCATATATTTTGATACGGGGAAAGTTAAAATCATTCTTTTACCATTTGTTACAAAACATTTGATGCCGTGCTCTTCAGTGTGATACATTTATAACGAACTATGCTTATCAACGAAAAATTAATTACATTTCCTTCTTTACCTACAAAATACGTTATTTCTCCTGACGTGATAGTTTTTCCCGCGTCCTCTTTACTTTATTAATTAAAAGCATGAAGTAATGTACCGTGTAACGTTATACCGAATTAAATTATTTCGCTCAAATTAAATTTTGCCACATCACATAATGTTTTGCAACTATGTTTAGAGTCGCAGGAAGACAATAAAATTCGTCTAAATAAACTTAAACCTTAAAATGCTTGGTTAACGATATTGAACGGTTGGTTATGGATCCAGAAATGAACTCTTGTTAATTTTTAACACAGAAAACACACAGTTACATCTACATTCTCTGGAAAACTGAAGTTACGGAAAAACTGTACAGCTTAAGGCAGAAAAATCCAGTATCTGACCTGATCCTTTAATTAGCAATATCTTACGGTATCGTCGCCAACTTGTCAAATGTATAATTTGCTCACTGAAGGTCCCCGTCTCCGACCCTGGCCGATTGTTTGGTTTTAAGCTCCTCAGGAAGCTAAATGCTGCGCAGATAAGGCACGCGTTTATCTCGGGCAGGACACAGGAGGACCCATTTAATAAGTGATTATGTAAATTTGAGTACAAAGAAAACTCCTCGAGGAGAGCATACGTTGGATTAAGCGCTATCACCTCTCGAACTCATAAAAACGAAGCACCGGACGTTCGTGTACTTCTCAGGAATTTGATAATGAGCAGGACGTGTGAATCACATCCTGCCGTTGCTCGAAACGTCCTTGTTAACAGCTCCGAGCATTCGGAAAATATATGAAAATATCTCGAACATTTTGCGAAACGCTGAGCCAATTTCGTTGTATAATCGAATGTCACGTGCATCAAGTCAGAGATGTAGGTCGCGTAACTGTTCACACCAATTTTATTTTTGAAATAAATACTGACAAAAGCTAATAAAAGTACAGAATACAAATCGCTACTTACTCTAATGCAACTGTTACACAAGTAAGTTGTGTTCGAAAATTTGAATATTACAGTCCCAGCATAACATCTTTCCTCCTGCCTTACATAAAATAAAACTGATTCTTCAAATCTCTCTCTCTCAATCACATTCGATAAGGTACAAACAGAATGTATTTTTCATTACTGTATGTGATTTTGTTTTTATATTTCCGCCTAGAATGCGTTCTTTTATAGGCCAGTGGGAACGGCTATAGAAAGGTATATTTCACCAGATGCTCATAAAAAAATAAGTTGATGCTCAAAAAAAATCCCCACTGCTTTATTGGAAACAATTTTTGTTATAAACATGCAGGAAATGTTTTATGGAGGAAACTGAATGTTTGCATCTTATAGTAAAAAGTAATAAATTGTTTCAATCAAATTCTAAAACAAATTCTAGAGTTCGTTGGAATCATTCTATCTTTGAATTAATAATATTAGTAATTTATCAGGAGAAACTTTAACTTACATAAGTTAATAAAAATTTAAAAAATAGTTGTATTAGCTTGATTACACAGCTTGTTAATAAAAGATTCGCGATGAACTGCAATATTAGAATAGAGAATTAAAAAAGTTCAATTACACATTTTATTTAAATTAAACCTCAATACATGTACATACTAATTTACATAAAAATTCAGCTAAAAATAAATGTAATCGTCTTATATACTATATTTATTTATATTTTACATATTTCCCAAACAAAATCAAATTAATTTCTATATATCATAAATGAAAATTTACTAAATCTAACCGTTTGTTAAAACTTTTCAATTGTTAAACATTAAAAATTTATTATTAATTGCACAATTATTGTTAATAATGTTAATGTTACAATAATGTTAATAATTCTATTGCTTCCTTCCATACGTGACAGCATTTTTGACTAATTAATTTCAATAGGAGAATAAAGCGATTTTCGGCAGCTTCTTCATCACTTATTTCATTTCCAAATTTGTTGTGTTTTTGCAGTTAAACATAAAACAGTTATTGTTTAAACAGCATCTATCTTAGTGTATTAAAACACTTTAATGAACTTAATACAGTCTAAAGCTGTTTAATGCCAGAAAATATGCATTTCTAAGGAAGTGAGAAGCATTTATTAATTTACCATATTATTTTCATTCTTGTTAAAAAAAAACAATTTTTTTTCACCACCCCGTATCTTTTTGCAGAAAAATATTATTTTTTACAGAATATTTGGTCAGGTAGGAGTATATTTTCACATTTTATCCAGCGATTCGACCTATTCCATTATGCACCATTATATTATAGCAACACACAAAGAAGGTATCAATTTTTAATTCATAGTGTATCGAACGCCGTATCGGTTGTTGTTTATGTGAAAAAACAGTTCATGTGAACGTTAATGTTGACATTAGGGTAGAATAGAACGTCTACTCCACATAAATCTGCTACTATATATATATATATATATATATATATATATATATATATATATATATATATATATATATATATATAAAAAGAAGGTATCAATTTTTAATTCATAGTGTATCGAACGCCGTATTGGTTGTTGTTTATGTGAAAAAACAGTTCATGTGAACGTTAATGTTGACATTAGGGTAGAATAGAACGTCTACTCCACATAAATCTGCTAATATATATATATATATATATATATATATATATATATATATAAAGAAGGTATCAATTTTTAATTCATAGTGTATCGAACGCCGTATTGGTTGTTGTTTATGTGAAAAAACAGTTCATGTGAACGTTAATGTTGACATTAGGGTAGAATAGAACGTCTACTCCATATAAATCTGCTACTATATATATATATATATATATATATATATATATATATATATATATATATATATATATATATTCAACTTGATGTTTGAGTTTTGGATTTTTCATTATTAATTTTCTTCTTTTAGCTCCATGGTAGCAGCTGCATGCATATGTCTATGACTCAAGAATCTCGAGACTGATATACCGTCGGTTCCCAAAGTGTTCACAGTTTTCCTAAAAATAATCAACAATTAGTAAAACTTATTGCTAGATCTGCGTGTTTAATGTCAGAATAGGGCACAATCTTAGTTAAACATATTTGTATTTATTTATTTAGTTATTGTATTTATTAATATATATATATATATATATATATATATATATATATATATATATATATATATATATATATATATATATATATATATATATATATATATTCATATTGCTGAAATGTGACTACTCTATTCTGAAAATACGTGTTTCTGTTTGAACAAGCAAGTTAGTTAGAGACTTATTTTTTCCAAATAATGAGTATCGACATTGTCCTATATAATTGCATATTTAAAAATTTAGTTTTGGCTATAATTTTAGATTCCGTAAATAACAAACCAGCTGATAAACTTTACCTTACATCTTCCAAAAGCTCTTCAATGCGTGACTCATTGCGGTAGATTTCTCTGGGATTTACAATACTTTTTGTGTCCTTTATATAATCCATGACGTAAGCGACGCTGGTGTTATATAAGTACAGATACAATTGAATCCTGTCTTCGAAATCTTTTTCTCCTTCTGGGCTTGAGCTTGAAAATATTACCCACACTCTAAATATCCCAATTTTCTCTTCCGAAGAGAGGACAATTCCATCAGCCCTGCCCATTAATTTGTAAGACATCTCAGGCTTCTCGATGATTGTTTGATAATCCTGATTTTCGATTAACTGTACTTGCTTGTCAGGGTGGGAGGCTTCAAAGTTCTTCTTGCACAATTCAAAAGCTTCTTTAAGATAATCTTCGTAAGTGTAATTTTGATCCATTTTAAACTTTAACCTGAAAAGGTATTTTTTAATTTCAAATTCTGGCATTTTACACAAAACAACCAAACAAGTTTATTTCAAGGACCAAATTGAGACTGGATGATCACGGCCGTTGTTAGTATTGAAATCATTTCAACAGTAATTTAAAATATTCTCGTCGGAAAAATATATCAACATTGCCATCGTTATATTTGACGTATAGAAACAGTTGTGAAGCAATTAAGCCGACAGATAATTACTCCAGCTGCTTCCAATTATTTAAAGTAAAACAGGCTACCGAGCATAAACTACAAAACTTAAAATTAACAATCCAAATGTGACAATAATCTTCAACAAGTATACAGTACAAACAACGAAATGAAATGGGAACTTGCATTAATTGGAAAAATTTAGTCACCTCTAAAATTATATTTTTCGGACTCAAGGAACCCCAAAATGTCCAGAAAATTTAACATTTCAAAATTCTAAAATCTAAGTTTTAACAGTAATTTCTCATTATATAAGTGCATCGTATGAGAAAGTAAAAATTACCTGATATGCAAGGGCAATGTAGAAAGTCGAATTTTATTTTTTCTCTCGGAAACCATGACATTTTGAAACAGATCCAAGGAATTTATTTAAATTACTCGTTATAAAAATTATATCGAACTTATTATAATGATGCATACACAACTCTTCCTTTAAAATATTTAAACAGAATGTTGCAAGGTCCTTGGAATAAATAAATAATTCTAATTTCGTGAGAAAAAATTATTACAACAAAGCGTGCATAGTATGGGGAAAACCGGTTCCAAAGTTGTTGAGGAATTAAAAAGAATTTTTAATTACTTGGAACTGTTGTAACTTAAATCATAAAGTTCATCAGAAATTTTGGCTACATTTTGCGACTTTTACTGTATACAATTTTTGCAATAAAAACATGAAGTAAAGTTAAGTATAACATTTATTATAAGTATATTGTGAAACAATGAAAATGTTTATTACTCACCAAGCTTCCAACTGCACGTTACCACCGAGCCGTCACGAATCCAACTGGTTTTTCACAGAGATTCGATCATTTTATATGAGCCGTGAATAAAAAATTAATAAGACATGTGGTGGGAGTTGAAATTCCCAAGGTCTCCGACCCCGACTATGCAACTGGCTTCGACATGTTTATTGCATATACCCACTTACATATATAATACATATTTTTTGCATTTGCATTACACTTGGAATGTTTTACTTCGATCGGTGTACTGAACCATTTCCATTGCAGGTATTCAACTTAAAAAGGATCCCCCGACGTAATCGCAGGCCCTGATAAATGCTCGTCATCTTTTTAACTGCTTAATTAAATTAGAGTCACAAGAAACAACGATGAGACAAAATTAAAAAGCGGAGATTGTTAATTAAAACCGGGAACTAGACTGATTGCTGCTATTTTTAAAAAAAACTTCCGACGAAATGAACCGTGTAGAGCTACTGGGGCGGTATGAATATTTTATTAGCGCGAGATTGAATTCAGAATCTGTTGATTGAATGGGTATTTTTATGTTTTGCAGTAAACACCGCCCCCTGGAAATCGTCACAGTCGGTTTTAATTCCAATTTGGACTTTAAACCGTTCTCACATCAGAGTATCGGCGTCTCAACGTACACCCACTATTAATTCCAAATAGTGGCATGCATAAAAAGTGCATAATGTACATATTATAAGTTTTCTGAAGTGTCCTATTGAATTTTGGAATCTTTATTACCAACTCACATATCAGTGTTATTAATACTCTAATAAACTTGCAGTGTGAGTGTCGATAAATGGGTAGCTTTATTTCATTTCAAAATATAATTTAATATTCAGTTATTCGAGATGAAATATCGCAAATTCCCAATTTTGCTAAATATCAACAAATTGCCCTTGTATAGCATTTATTCGATAATAAGTAGCCATTTTTGTTTGCTGTAGACTGAAAAGTATCTAATTTCATTCCATTCATTCAATTTTAGTTGCTTTTGTACAAATGGAATTTATAGTCACTGTCCATTTTACCTGAAAATGGAATATTTCAACTTCGTGAGAATATACATTATTCGTACTATTTTTTGGAAATCGTAAATAAAATTTGTATTACAAAATAGATTTGAGTTCCAACTGTGTGTTTTTACTGTAATTATGAATAAAAATCTGTTGCTAGGAACATCTGTTTGGGGTCCTATTTCGAGTAGCTCATTACTCTATACTTTAGATATGATGATCATATATGTAGGAGATCGAACGAATTCCGAACTATGGTCAATTTCTTTTATAATCCAGTCCAAATAGACTTTTCAGTTTACTATAATTCGCATAATGCTAAAAATGGGTACAAGTCTTTGATGCACTATTATATCTAATTAATGAAGATTGGTAGCATTTTTTTTTTGATCATTTTTATCTATTTATTTTCTGTTGCTTCCTTTTATCATTTATTTTCCTTTGTTATTGTTATGAGAAAATCTATACATTGCTTGAGCACAATAAAGTAATGTTATTATTATTCACAAATAATACGTTAAATGCCATCGGAAGAGTCGACCTGTAGGACAGTGGTGCTACATTATTTAATGTTATCCAAGACATACATATCAACAGATATTAAAATATACTTTCGTTTTTCGCTAGACATGGTGTATTTCATTACAATATACCCAAGTTCTTTGGAAACTCCTCAACTACATTTAAAATAAATTTGATTTATAATGGCTACAGCTTCTTTAAGAATAACGTTGACAAAACTGAATAATCATTAATAATTTGAAAAATCCTGATCTCCACATCAACGTTTATATTTTAAACTTCATGTTGTCGGTAAGATAAATAGGTACAAAGCCTTTAAGTAAAATTTTATCAGTTCATTACAAAAGGGAGCTTTTTACTCCTTCCTTTTTTCTTCTCTCTCTTATTCCTCCAGGAAATAACAAATATTATTAATAATACTGGAAGTTGCTGCTTGTTTTTAAAGTAAAATGCTAAAGTATTATATATTCGACTATTGATTTGAATCAATAGGCATTGCCGCATTGACATGCAACGCTGACTGACGTCCCTTTGTGCGACGTCTGATTTAATGAATGTGCCATCTCATTGTCATGTGTGTACCAGCAAACTGCGATTACCCCATTCGAATTGTCCATTATCTTCCGCACAACAAAGAGGAGTGCACACAATATAATAACGATTTAAGTGAGTGCAGTATTAATAACAGAAAAGCAGCGGTGACATCTTGAGTCCTGTTGTGAAAAGCAGAACAAACGATCAGAGCCTTTAGGGACACATTTTTCTATTCAATGGACTGGAATTGAATTACAGTCTGGGCGACAATGGCTCGTTTAATAGATCATAATAGGTTATTGAATATACCCAATAGCGGCGGTTTCCTTCTCTCTCCTTCTCTCTGTCTCGCAGTCAAACCCACCACTTTTATAAATCATCCTGGATGGTTGTTAAGTACGCAGCGTGTGTAAAGAAAAATAAGAATATCTATTCAAGCCATCCCTTGCAGCATAACACAATTAATATTTCAAAAAATACACACATACAAAAAATTTAAAAAGCTACACTTCATCAATTGCTAGAATCAATTGTTAAAATAAACAGGTGACAAAATCACAATTAACAAAGAATTTTAAGAAGCGTGTTAACCAAAATAAATAATATTTGAACATAACAAATGTCTAATTTAATAATAACCTTTTGGCGACGCATTTCGAAGATATTGGCTGGGAAAAACTTGGGACACCCTGTATGTGCCAAAATAAGTCGTAAAGGTGTAAAAATTGCTTCCAAATAATAATGCACCAGAACTAAAACTCGCTTTGTACAATCTTATCAAACCCCATAAAAAGGTTATTAAGGTGTATACGAGAAGTTGAAAATATTATGAAAACCCGAAATCGAGATAACTACATTGACGGGCGGAAAAAGAATCAGTGGTGAAACAACATTCAAGTTTCTGCAGTTGTTTTCATTTCCTCTGAAACCAAAACACAATCAGAACAAGTGATTCATGCTATTGAAATGGATCGTTATCGAAACAACATTATGTTTATTAAGTTCACGTTAATTATTTAAATTGCTTACTTACAATGTATATTAATATTTATCTGGTTCTACTTGAGTTTCACAATAACACATAAAAATAATTATAGGGTGATCAAGCTAAAATGAATTAGAGGCAAATATTCCTAAGAGGAAGAAGGTGACAAGAGCAATTTTCATCATATTTAGATGTTAAAGTGTATCCTGAATGAGGTGATAATTTACTGGATCGCACAGCTGACCTGCTTCTGAACTAATTGCTGGAAACACATTTTATACTAAATTAGATTGCAATAAACTGTTGGTGACAAACAACGATGTGCTCACTTCCGCAATATTTACAACTGCATTCGAGTTGGAAAATAGTCTCAAAAATATTTGATGAAGTCCTGTCCCGGCTTATGTTTATATCCTTTATATCCCGGTTCAACCTGCATATATTTGGAGTGTGAGGAAGTGGCTTAATTTGACTCATTATATAAATTATGTTCCAATAAGATGGTGTGACAAGCAACAAATTTGGATTAGGCGGACGAAAGTTTAGTATCAAATAAAGCAATAAGATACACAATGTAAAAATCTGAAATAAACATAATGATTACATATTCTATGCCTTTGGCGTTTAAAATTAGTTAGTTAAAAAGTGTAGTAATGTCAAAATTAGATATAAATTACTCTTGCGTGTATTTACATATGCGTGGATGTGACACGCGTTGGGGAAATCCCAGCGATATGCTTTAAATTTTAAAAGCAAAAGTAGCAAGTTTCATCCCGCTGTTTCGGCTTCTATAAACGTGATATGTTAAGTGCTTCATTCCTTATTCTCTCTTATTTCCCTGTTATGCTCGATAAACTCTGCAAAGAAGTATAATACCACTCAACCATACCGCAAACTCGAAAATGTGCAGAATGTGCAGAAAACTCTGAAATGCAATAAGCCTTCCCTCGCCCTTATGGAGGGTAGGAATGAAGACAGCTGCGGGTCTTTGAGCCCAGATGTATAGATATGAATACGACTCGAGAACTTTTTTGCCGGGAAGAAGCTCTCGAAGTCACGTTAATCCCATGTATCTGAAAAATGAATCAAAGCGATGCCACCGAGGAATCATCTTGAAACATACGTTCAAACATATTTTCAACACTCTAAAAGTTATTAAGACATTATTTATTTCACCCCTTGAACGGAAAGATAGTAATGGAAAACTGCCCTGCTTGTCGAGAAAAACGCGAAATGGTCAACATTAATTTAGATAAAAGGTACTCCTGCGAAATTGCAGATGTAATTAACTCAAACTGCGGATGAACAAATGCCAAGCTACCACGGTTTCAGGAAGCCAGAGTGACAATAAGTATATTTTTTTCAGGCCGGTGGCCAAACACAATTTGATATGGTAATGAATGTTTTATGAAGATCGAGTTATACGTCTGCCTCTCGCAGAAACTGAAATATTTAAAACGCTTAATGGGAAGAAAACGGGCGAGAGTTAAACGACAACAAAAGAAGAGAAAACTTGCCAAAAAAAGGGTTTAAAAGTTAAAGCAGAAGGGTTTGATCCTTGATGAATAATTATTAGGCTAACTTTCCAGTACGTTTCTTAAGTTGCTGAATTATTTTCATTTTAATAATGTAAAAGTACGGATTTGATTGAAATCACATTCAACAAACCAGTTTTATAAACTCGTTTTATTGCTTATTTGTTACGAAAGTAAATGTTTTCCAACCGAGAGATAAACCCGTTCTTAAATTTCTTACGTGTTTTAATGGTTGCTAAGCTAACAGTGTATAGTGATTTACAATTTATTCAGCACTTATCGCTGAAATATTTTGTTATTTTTTAATCCATTTATTTGTACCACGTCGTGCGCAATGTGTTGAAACAAGGACAATATATAGACAAATATCTTTTAAATTTCTTTTATTCATGTTTAAATATTGTTGATTTAATTAATGTAAAATTAGTATATAAGCCATGCTTTACAAAAAAAAAAACGTTACATTTGCTCAGCAGTTCTTTCCGCATTAAAGATGATGAAAATTACCCTTTACACTCTTCTCCTCGTTGGCTACTTTGTCGCTAACAACTTCTTAGTATCAGGTAAATACAATCCGATAGAAAAATTATTTTACGCCCATGTACCTAACATCTTTTCGATTTTCAGGTGCATCTTATTGTGCAGAGAATGAATATCTGAACACTTGCGCCAATAGTTGCTTAATAGAACCAACATGTCTAGAAAGGAATCCGGTAAAACCAGCCTGCTCCAAAGAATGTGCAGTGAGGTGCTTCTGCAACGATGGCTACATTAGAGCAAAACCTAATGGAACATGTATCCCAATTAATAAGTGTTGTTAAAGCCGTTGTTGATGAATTGAGCACTAAATACGATACACAACATGTAACTAACATGTAGCAAATTATATTGAATCGACCTCTTAAGTCTATCTAATCATATAATTCAATACGCAAGATTTTCTTGAAAACCTCTGAGGATACTCGTGAAAATATCATATAAAACAATAATAAGTGATCTTATGCTCGTGGTAATTAACGCTGATATATTGAAGTACTTATTTGAGAGCATTACTACAATAAATTAAGTTGTTTGTTTTTAAAGAAATATTACCAATTGACCAGAATTTTCTTGAAAAAACATAAATTTATTTAACTCAGCAACGTAAATGTAAAATGCGACGAACAATAGCCATAAGGTGAACCTTTCTCGATGATGGTTCGTGAGAATCCTGGTTAAAATTTTACAACTACCCAAAAACAGGTAACGAGACATTCCTCTCGCAAGGGAAAATCCCAAACAGTCCAGGAATATCACTAAACATCTGAGGGTTTTCGAAAGAGCGAGTCTTACTATCTGTTATTTACTAACCGAAAAATTTAGTAAAGTAAAGTGACTTTAAATTTTAAGTGTCATAAAATAAGTCGAAGCATCGCGAATAAAGTAAAATCTGGGCAAATCTCTTATAATATCATTAATTATTATCTGTTCTAATAACGAACAGGTAACATGCCTTGAAAGAATGACCGTTTAATAATAATAAATTTTCATTCTTAATTAATCGATCTAGCCAAAATATATTATGAGTTATATTGGATAATAAGTGACGTTCATTAAATAATATATATCAAGAATAATCTGGGCAAATTTAAACATCTGCTCAAACAACGACGACGTACCATTTGTAATACATATAATAGGTAAGTATATCACTAGGGGGAAACCGCTTAATCCTTTAAAAGTCATTCAACACTTATCACTGAAATATTTTCGTATTTTTTATCCTTTCTTGTTTACTACACTTAGTACGCCAATGTCTTTGAATGTATAAGTCTCTAATACATATACTAATAACGGTGTATAGGAATTTAAAAGTTATTCAGCACTTATCGCTAAAATATTTTGTTATTTTTAATCCATTCTTATTTGTACGTCTGCAATGTGTTGAAACAAGGATAAAATATCAACAAATATTTTTTAAACTTCCTCTGTTTACCTTTAAATATTGTTGATTTAATTAACATAAAATTAGTATATAAGTGCTGCTTTACAAAAAAAACATCACATTTACTAGCAGTTCTCTCCGCATTAAAGATGATGAAAATTACCCTTTACACCCTTCTCGTTGGTTACTTCGTCGCTAACAACTACTTAGTATCAGGTAAATACAATCCGATTGAAAAATTATTTTACGCCCATATATTATATCTTTTCGATTTTCAGGTGCATCGTATTGTGGGGAAAATGAACAACTAGACACATGCACTGGTGCTTGCGACGTAGAACCGACGTGTCAATGCAGGAATCCAAGTCAGCCTCAGATTTGCACCTTTCAGTGCGTTCGGAAGTGCTTGTGTAACAATGGTTATATCAGAAAAAGGGAAAACGGTCCATGTATTCCAATTAGAGACTGCTATTAAAATCTGGTATAGAAATTTTTGATGCAGTTATGAATTAAATGAGTAAAATTTAATTTTCTTTTTTTTCCCTGCTGAAATGAGATGGACTTAAAATCGTTCCCATGTTTGCACAGTTTTTTTGAAATATTCCTTACTTAATATAAAAAATATTATAAAGTTGTTGTACCCATATACGTATATAAGGGTCTTTACTTAATTCTCCGTTCGTTAACTTTCCCATCATTGCTAGGCAAATATTTATTAAGATTCAAGCAAATATTTTCCAATTACTTTCAGAATATATACGTTTTGAAATTGTATAAACATTGTAAATCTAGTTATTCCTTATAACTAATATCAAGAACAAAGGAGGAAAGACAATGGTATTGTTGCAAAAATTAAGATTTATATTGCAGTGATAGAATAAGATACTCTCGGGCAATTCATTATAAAACTTGGTACCTAAGGAATGAAAATAATGTGTATACTCGATAAATTTTAAACAATATATCGGGCGTTTCGTAGGTTATGTGGCAGGAAAAAATGGATGTGTGATACATTTTTTGTTTTGAACATTTTTAATTGTGACACCTGTGGCCTATAGAGGCCTGTAAAGATTCCATGAATTAGCCTATGTAATTCGCAAAAATTAAATTACCTTTGAGCAAAAATACATAAGAAAAGGATTTTTGGTTTTCATAGATTTTCAAGCATATATTGCTACAGCAGGAGAACGTTCCAACATTTATCATGGTACAATTTTGTTCCTGTTGTTGTTCAAAATTTTAAATTATTGGCTGTTATTTGTTGCACTTCTTGTTCTTTTTGAACTCTATTGGTTACTATTTATTTACTCTACTCTTTTGGGTGGTATTTAGTTTTTTGTTTATTCTGTTTTAATTTGTCTTCTCAATGTTACGTTAATGTTATTATTGAAGAAACTTTAATACTGCAATTCAATAGTAAATATATTCTGTATTTGAGATTGTCCAACTTATGAAATAACAAACCCACTTTAACACAAACAAAATATTTATTCATATATAATTTTTGTGACTCAATTTTACGAAATATATAGGCTAACCTATAACATCATAACATAAGACCTATAATTTCATATATATCATAATATTCATATAATCACCCTTTTCTTTCTGCAACACGACGTGTGGAACACTTTGTATAATATATATCGTTACGAAAACGCATCGAATTCAGATAAAGTCGTTAGTAGTTCAGTTTTCAATCGAGATTAAAATTATTATATATTTAAATCTGTTCAAAAATACTTTTCTATAGAGAATCTTTTTGTGATTTTAGCCGACAATATATTTTAAAAAATAAATGATAAATAGACCGTGTAATCTGAAATAGCGTCGACTCCTGTTTGAAAAAAGACGCAATTTATTTGAAATATATAAAATACACCGGGGACGACAAAACGCCCCAGGCCGATGGAGAAAGGAAAAAGGAGAATAACGGAAAATGAAATAAAAAAGACCCAAATGGACAAGGCGATGCCTTCTCTGTAAATTCTGTTAATTACTCTCCGAGCGCAACTTCACGAAGTTTTGTTTTTGATTTTTTTTGAATCCAGAAGTTTCGTTTCAAACGTACCGCTGGAAGTATTTTTTCTGTTGAGATTTAACGGAGGGTGAAAAAGTTTCGCGTTATTAATTATTTTTATCGTCGGACATGATAACGTCACGAGGGAGGCTATTAACTGATACAGTTTTACGCTTAAGTCGAAAACTTTTCATCTGCATATGACGTAGACGAAACCCTCTAAACAATTGTCTATATAATCTGTATAGGGTGACAGACGTATTGTATGTGCGTCATCCTGTTAGAAATAACTTATCTACTAAGTGCCTACTACTACTAAGTAGTGGGTACTTCGTACAAAGTAGGTACCTGTCTAACAACAATGTGCAATACTAAATTATGTTTCATTTAATTGTTTTGCTTATTAAAAATATATTTACATACAGAAAAGAAGTATTGTATTTGTATTTAGGTACTTTGCCATATGAGGTTTTTTAAAATACTTTAATTAAAATACATAATATTAAAATACAATTATTACAATACATAATATACATAAAATACATATAACAATATAAATTTAATATATAACAGATTTAAAAATCACATATATTAGAAAAGCATTGGTGTTTGTATTTAAATACGTTTTTTTTTAAATAATTTAAAATATAGTGGCTACTAACATAACGAGTTCAAAGTTTGTAACTGATGGAGAAATCCCTCAGAAAAATCCTACACAAAATAATTTCACTCCTACATTTTATCCCATCTGGATGATGAATTCGACTTATGCGAGACGCAGTTTTAAGTCGTCAGGTATAAACTTTCTTAATAGATACCGCGTATAATATACACAGTATATATACATGGCACTCGTATGACGTGAATGGCAAAAATTAAAATTTGAAGGTTATAATGATCACTATGTAGTTCCTATTAACACCTTTGATACCTGAAACTTCCCCTGCTTTATAACTATTTAAACAGCATTAAACCTAATGTCACTGGTTATATTTCATGCTTATTAACATACTAAAATATTCATAGAACTATCATTTGTCAAAAAGTCAAATTGATAGTGTCAAAAGTTAGATTAGGGAGCTGACATTGTATAAGAAATGGTAAGTTAATTCGTTTAATACAACAAACCAAATAATCTGGTAGCTTATGTAGCACTTAATTCCCAAGGTTTATGCACAGGAAACAGTTTAAGGTACCAAAACGTGCAAAGACATCACTAATGTACACACCTATGCACATGGACATAATATTATTAATTTTTAATTCATATATTGAAATGTGCTGATGAAATCTGTGTTAAATCTCCCACGGTACGGGTTTGATGTTGCCACTGATAATTTTATTGCCTCTCAATCTCCCTAAGAAATTTTATATTTCAAAACAATTGTTATTTTGTAATTTGTGGTCATTAATCTGGACATTTTTTGTTCCAAATTACACCATTTTGCAATTCTGTTATTAAAAGAAAATCTGTAAATTTCAGAACGAAATAGAAGACTATTTGAAGCGCATTCAGTCTTATAAGGGCGTCGTTGGGGCAATAATCCTAAATTCAGATGGTAAAACATTTTAATAGTCCCCATAGCAACCTCTTGGGAAGTAATCCTTTTGCCTTGCCGATAATATTACAATCCCCGGATATTAGTGTCATAAGGTGATTTTTAGGTTATTTCTAGAAGATTCTCTATACATTTAAATCGTTGTGAAAGATATCTGCTTTCATCAGGTTGTTATGGGATTCATTGCAAGTTTTAAGACGTGCATATCACTTTTCAGCTGTTCCCATAAAATCCAATCTGGATAACACCACAACGGTTCATTATGCTGGGCTAATCAGCGGCCTAGCAGATAAAGCCAGGACAGTCGTCCGGGATCTTGATTCAACCAATGATCTTACCTTTTTAAGAATGAGATCCAAGAAACATGAAATCATGGTAGCTCCAGATAAGGAGTATATCCTGATAATAATACAGAATCCTTGTGATTAGTTTTCCTTGGCAGAATCTTTAGTGCTATGTTGTTTCTAATAAATTTTATTAATATATTAGGTTTACATTACTCTACATTTCTCTAATTATTACTTAAAGTATTCCATTGGTATGTATAATAAATAAAATACACGTTTTAATGCGTAAAATTATTTGTGTGGAAAGTTGTAGTTCATGCTGAAGGAAACAGATTCTTCCGGTTCAATGGAAAACTTTTAGAACAATAATAGACTATCATTTATTATGAATTGCTAAAACTTCAGTTAACTCACTAGAAATTAACATCTGAGTCTCGTGACTATAACATTTAACGCAGCATAAGGCTAAAATACATTCGACAAAAGTATATCTTTGGGCTTAAAATTATTCCAAATTGTCGCCCGCGCCTGAGGGAAAAATTATTCTCCCGTTTTAAGGCAACCAAAGGATGAAATGACTTCTCACGTCAACGCTAAATCGACGAGTTGGGGAGAAAACGTTTTGGGCGTAGCAAAATTAGTATTCGCCTGTATTAGCGATAATTAGCGCAATGTACGTAGTCTCCAATTATCTTCATATGTTCCACAGAGAATATCAAAGTCGGCTAATTTAAAATTAAAGCTCTTTGAGGGGTTGGTACTCACTAGTTATCCGTTTAAAGACGCCTTTGTAGTTGCCGACATGTTGACGGGCTAATTATTCGAGGGAGGACAAAAATTCCTTTTCGCAGAAGATTAAAGACGATACCATCAGGATCATAACGTAATAAATGGAAATGGGACTTTTATTGCGTTAAGTAGAGTTAATTCGATTTTCGGTACACAGAGAAATTAGAAGGTCTGTTTGTAATGGTTTCGGAAATGCTGGAGAATTGAACACCAAAAAAATGTTTTTAATTGTACAACAGAGTACTACATACAAGCTAGAGAATAACGACATGGTACTCAAAATTTTATAAGTGTTAATACTTATAGTAAACCTCAAATGCGTTGGGTAAAATTTACAAACCATGACATCGTAATTCCTGAGAGATACGAAAAATTCTTTAAATACATTACCAGCTACATTTACGCACGTTACATTTACATAATCCGTTTCAATACCACCCTATCACATACGGTAGACTTGTACGAGTCTACTAAAAATCTACTAAAAAACGGTTACAGAAAATTGAAAATTACTGCTACAGATTTATCTATAAACTACGGAAATACGACAGAGCCTCAGTCAAAATTAATGAGTTAAAATGGCTTAAGTTGGACAACCTTTTTAAATTCCAGATGAGCACCACCATTTTTAGAATCCTATCCACATCTACCCTCTTCCATATCTCAAAAATTGACATTCAAAGGTATAAATATGAATTAAATATTAGGCATACTGATATCTTATCAATGCCACGTTATCTGACTTCAAAAAGAGATCACTAGGTTATCTCGAAGTTCACTATAAGGCTTATCTCATTAATTCTCACAAGAAGTGCATGCAAGGAACTTAGTAATCAAACTGCGTCAGTGTATTTTTAAAAGGATGTAAATTGAGTTATCAATCGTTGCATTAACTTTTATTTTACCACCAGATATTTCTAAGTTTAGCCATTTATATATCATAAATTTTTTTTACATTTAAATTTTGTTTAAATAACGCTATTATCGTGTAATTATTGTATAACTCTATTATGTTACTGTTAATTCATGTTTCCTTATTTTATAAATTTCATGAGGTTAAGTGTGAACAGCTAGACTTCCTCTCAATTGTTACCTACATTATAAATGTGGTACAAATAAAGACGATTATTATTATTAGTTTCAAATGTTTATAGCGGTTAAATTGTGACTTAGTTAACTAATTATTATCCTGAAATCAAACAATGAAATTCAGACCTATTCAGCAGAATTTAAAAATATGTTGATAATTTAATATATAATTCAGGCATGTTTATTAATAGATAGGGTTTTAACTTTGTATTTAAAACAATGCCTTGGAAAATTTGAATGAAAATATTTATCAATTTTGCTTTTATAATTTATAAATTCACATTCGCCAATTTGATATAGAATTTACGTCGTGTATCACAAAGGATCTATAAAGCTTTGAAACTATCGCTAGGAAATTTGTCCCATATAAATTAATTTGACATCATATAGATTAAATGTTAAACCAACAGAAATTATTAAGTATGAACTTCGTTATTATATATTATATTAATAAGTTAACTTTGATATGAAACAATTAAACCAATAAGAAACACTTACTTTACGTTATTTTAGGGAATCTTGTTTCAAAGAGATCTCTTCAGAAAATATGTCATAGGAATTAGTTTTGAATATTTCATATTACGAACAACCCTTAGAACAACTTTACAATTTAGTCATGCTTTATGAAATTCGTTTATTGCAACCAGAATGATATACAACTTCACCTACATAGGCTAATATGTTGTGAGCTTGTTCCAAAGGTGGCGCAACGATAGTTCGATTTGAAGAAATCCCCAACAGTTTCCACGAAAGCATCTTCGTACTCTGCCTAGTAGATGTCTACATATGTACATCCCAAACGTAATTAAAAAATTCAGCACATACAGTATATTTTTCCGTTCATGTGTTTTGTTGTAAGCGAGTTTTATTATCAAGAAGAAAAAAAGGATGAGAACGCCGACCAAAAAACTTTTTCGGCGGCGTAGTAATCTAATCAGCCCACCCTAATTTATTTTTCAAGAAAATTAGTCGTAAATATCTCACAAAGGCGAATGTGGGGGTGACAAGAAAGGCAGAATAATTGAGAAAAATACTTCGGGGAGAACGAGAATGAGTCGGGGGAGTGTATGAGGGCAATGTTGAGGGATAAAGTTGTCTTTACGAGTTTCAAAAATATGCCGAAATGGAGTAGCAATGATGTTTACAAGAAAGGCGGCTTTTTTTACTTTAACATTTATTGGGAGAATTTAAGTCAGTTATACGTACCAACTTCGTAATAAAATGTAATGTCTTAGGGTGATTTAAACAACAAAACAAACAGGGGTGCATGTTTACAATTTAAACTCCAGTATTTATTAATGTTACATATATTTTGTATGCTTCACACAGGTTTCAAAAAACCACCAAAAATGTGCCATTAGTATTCAAAGATAAGGAGACTTTGAGGTATTAGATTTACTACGAAGTTTGTGTAACTGGTCTTAACGACGTCCTCGCCTTTTACTAGCAGTTTTATTAACCTGCCTCTAAACATTCTGACAACAATAATGATTATCACCATTCTGAAATTTTGTGAGCAGCTTGATTTTGGCGTCTGCCATCTGTTTATCTGGGAAAAATCTTCTTGCTACGAGGTTTGTAGATATTAATTAAGCAACATATCACAATGACAATTTACCAAAATTTACGACCAACAAGATGATTTCTTGGACAGTGCAAGTCAAATAGATATGAAAATATGTGGTAAATTGTGTTCACCGTTTGTCCGAAGTTGTCAAAATGGTTTTAAAAATTTTGACCGACAATCCGACTTGCTGGAAAATACAAGATACATATTTATGAAATTTTTCTGTACGGTGTTTGCCATGTCCCACGCTGTCATTTTTACAAAACTTATTGACAACATACCACATGTCAAACAAAAATACAACACATTAGATGAGCATGTGTTATAGGTTGTCATATTGGCCGGCAAAAACATTCGCTGGTCCTTCTTCGACAAAAAAGGTCTCCAATTCTGAATTTGATAAAATCAACAAACTCTGACATCGTTTAATGAAACAATATAGAATTATATTTATTTATTGTCATGGATAATCTTCTATGTTATAGTAGTACTTATACAAAAAAAAATTGTTTGCCGATAATTTGCCGAAAAGTTGTAAAACTTTTAAAAAGAAGTAACTTTTGCCGTTAATTTCTAAAAATCGTCATTTTGACATGTTCCTGAATTGGTATCTCGAAAACGCCGCAGCAATCAGATTTTCCGAAGAAAAACATGTTGGCAGACTGGCCAAAATGGATCTGCCCACAGGATTTCCGAAAAGTGGTCATCATTATTTTTTTACACAAGTGTCAGAGGAAACAGATTTTCCGTTTTCAGTGGTAGGGCAAAGTATAAAGAAAGGGTACGAAGGAAAACAGAAAGAGAGTTGAAAAGTCGAAAATGAGGTATTGAAACATAGATTCGATTATACTTAACAAGAACGTTTCTTTGCCTAAACGTAGTCATTCTGTTGGATTTAAATTATTGTTCAATATTAAAGGCTGTTTAATGAAACGAACAAATCTATTTAGAAACACCAAAAAAATTCCTTACTGCGTCGAAAATATGTTACTCATTATCGCCCTGAAAAAAAAATTGTGGGATTACGGAATGCTGAACTAAACGAAGATTTTCCGTATTGTTTTTAATTTGGTGCATGATATTGCTATGATTTTACTATCGGTTTAATGTATGGATCCAGTTTTGTAGTAGCTAATCGCAAAATTAATATCGAATTCTCATTACTCACCAGCTTCCCTCATGCCACCAGCATATGAGCGAAAAGCCGCATGCGGCTCACGATCTGAGCATGTCCCGATTTAATAAATATAAGGATATCACATCAGCTACGTTTGATTTGGTTGCAATGACTTGAAACTTCTCAAATTATTTCTTATCATTAATTTTACTCCATGTGACATTTCGACAAATGTTATGTACTGTTCGTCATGTCGATGTTGAACCGGAATACCCTTTGCTTACATTTTGCAAATATCCTCGGCCGATGATGGGTTTGTGTTAACCTGAAGCCTGTCTCCTAATTGAAACAACTCAATTCAGAATTCTATTTTTTATGAACAAGTTCCAATTTATGCTACCTACTTCATGTCTCATGGGTCTACCACAACTGTTGCAATTTTTCATGTGAAGCCCTCATTTCCCTTGACCGATACCCTGGCACCACTGTCAAGACTTGAAGAGAGAAAGAGCAGCTTTTGAAAAATCAACAGAATCTCCGCTAATAACAAAGGAGTAGATCGCTGGAGCGAGTTATTTCGTATTTCAACAAAACAAGCTCGGCCATCATCATGTATAATTAGCCTCGAGCTATAAACATAAATTATGATGTTAAGTTTTATAGGAAACGCAAAGCGTTTTGATTTATTTGTAAGAATAACGCACGTCGTTTGGAGAATTGCTTTTTCAAGAGGTCTCTTATCCAATTACGAATGTTCGGATTACTTAGTTATCGCTATAAATTGCGTTCGCCTTATTTGCCAAGATGCGACTTTTGACCTCGCTTGTACATTTGAATTGTTATTCTGAGATCCGTCCTGTTCTTTCATCAAATTTATTGCCATGTGGAATTTAGCACCGAAAAGTCGTCGTTTATTCCTCACCCTTTTATTCTAAATGATGATTACTTTGATAGCTTTGACCTTAAACAAGTTATTTTCTCATTTGGTGTTCTAGTAAATCAACATATTTTATGGTCTAGAAGATAAGCAGAATTTTGTCCGCTACGACCTATAATTAAGAAAACTTTTTGAACAATAACATGTAATTAACTTGTTTAAAAAACAAACATTTCTCATAAAATGCTACTCTTGATAGCCATTTCATTAAAATTAAAAGGCAATTTTGAATAATAGTATCATCATCTAAATATATTCAGGCATTTTTAATTCTCGGAGAACAGAAAAATTAGATATTTATCTCCGGAATTAACAGGATAAGCGTGAAAAAGTCGGCACCTGTCTAAATTCAAATTTTATGTTTCGAAAAAAATGCCACAAGACTCTTGACTAGAAGATTCTTCAAATGGAGAAATTAGCGTCTCTAATTAGAAAGAAACTTTTTCGTACCTACCTCTTGAATACCAAATTTAATAATGATTTATTTCACATTTCTTCGTTTTTAATTTTAAATTAATGTTCATACAAAACGTTAACGAAATAATGCGTATTAGTGCGAAAGTGAATTATTGGTTAGGTTATTATGAAAAGCTATTATATTCTTACTATTCTCATTCTCTCATAAAATATTAATTTCATTACCTGACAGAATTATTCACAAATACGTTTCTTTGGTAAAGAAATATAATAGAACCAAACTGTGGACGGGTTGTTCGTGACACATTTTCGCAGATACAGAGTACTACCTAATAACCAAAATAACTAATAATCTCACAGTAAGATTTATTGCAAGTAACTTTTCCTTTTCACTTAAACGGCTATTAATTTTAGATTTGTTACGTTCTATTAAGTAAAATAATTAAAGGTCAAATTCTTTCTTTTTTCAATTACTTTTTTTCTATAATAATCCTGCAGCCAAAGCAATTTATCATAATCACACTCCCCTACATCTCAACAAATTATAAACAATTAAATTTGCCTTCTTATACCGATTTACAGAACAATTTCGAAAAGCGTGTCAAATTCGAAAATATCACAGCTTCGACAATTTATTTACACCTTTCGCCTCCCGGATGGCCTTTTTTGTTTTATGATTAATTGTTTAACTTTTGTTATTGCTGCTTCGGTTAAATAATGATGGGTAGGCGGAATACAGTTATGAGATTTTGACAGGATATTTTAATCGAAATCAATTTGTTTTGACAGGCGTTTCTAATATTTGAAAAATATTTTTATTGAGGTCAATCGGCCCTCGGTGGAATGCTTAAGAGAACGGCGTCGGAGGCGAAGTTTTTAACACGCGCTACTATATTAAACGCCATTAAAGCTTTATTAATAATTTATAGCTTTGGTTGATTCGTGTATTTGCGACTCGTTTAGATTAACTTTGCTCTAATCATGTGCAATGGGCAATTGTGAACAGGGACAAGTTCCGCGAAACGGTCATTTTCTATCTGAAAAGGTATAAGAACTACAAAATTAATAGCAGAATTGCGCCCAACGAGATAACCACTGAATATCAATGTCAGAGATATTCAGTGTTAGAGGTATTTGTACATTACTTCAGGAGTATTTTACATACGTCTTTAAGTCTGTAGAATTGGTTTGAAGCGGCTTCTTGATATCAATATTTGCACTTTTCATTTTCTTGTTTTGTTTGATATGTCAAAAGTACATCAATAAAGGTGAAAACACTAGGATTAGAATAAAAACTTTTACCAAAGTGTGCATGAAACGACTCACATGTGTTAGTCCGACACTTAGTATAAAGTGTCATTTAATACAACACTTGTCCATGTCCATAAGATGTCCATAAGATGTCCATGTCCATAAGATGATTTGGTTAAACACACGAGTTCTTTTTCGAGTCGTTAACGGTGGGCTGGAGTTCTTCCTGTGGTCAATGTTTGAACAAGTAAATAGTAATGGACAGGCAAAATATATACCATGAGTATTTGTTGGGATTTAAGGTTTTACTTAAAATATAATATAATTTAATAATAATTTTTTAGGTTGTATTTAATAAATAACGAGAGTGTCCTTAATATTCTCATAAATTATTTCAAAAACATTTTTCACCTTTTCATCTTCAGCCTCTTTCGAGACTGGCAGAAAGGACTACGTTATTAACCTCTTGGGAATTTAGCTTCAGCCGTGTCAAATATTAACTATCTATTAAATTTGGCCACTAGATAGTGTTCCCAATTCACCAGATTTAGTGGAAATTCCACCAAGTTAGTAACACTGCTTATGAGATGGCATTCCTTATAATTCTTTGGTGGGGCCAAAGGGAATCACGGACGTTTCGTACTGCCCTTCGACGATCTCCTCTCCTCGTCGCCTAAGCATTAATTCTTGGAGTGCGTGTGCATCGGTTGCTATTTTGAAACAACAGGATTCTTCGGGCATGAATCAAAGCCTTTCAATATGCTAATGTGCGCCCAGCTTGGTGCATCCATCACAGCGACACTGACATGACAAATCACCGGACCCGCCTCCGTGTCCCCCCTTCGTCCCCCTGCGGCCCCCCTTTTCGGCCTCCTCGGACGGTCGGCAGCAGGAGTGCTGGTGTGCGAGCTCCTCGGAATTGGTTTTAGACATGAAATCGACGGATCGACCGTCGAAGTCGATTGAGGAAGAGTAGAAACGGTTATTCGATCTTCGGGCGAAAAGGTCTCGAGATCGATTATTTCAGGATTGCCAGACGCATGGTTCCGAAATAATCTAGGAGATTTAACGTAACGCATTCGATAAGGTTCCAAAATTCTTTAGTTTCCTCAACGGTTCAACATGGAGTTCAAGTCACGGCGTTTGTGCAGTCGATAGCTGCATGGAATTCATTTGAGATCAGTATCTCATGTGCAATATCAACAAATTGACTGAAATCTGAAAAAATCTGAATAACAGAAACCTTTGAGATCCATGGAAAGTAATAGATAGTAGTATGCAACGACTTGAAGCCCAATAATGATAAATTTACTGCTCGTGCTCTTTAAAAAATATTACAAGTCGATAGCTGCATGGAATTCATTTGAGATCAGTATCTCATGTGCAATATCAACAAATTGACTGAAATCTGAAAAAATCTGAATAAAGGAAACCTTTGAGGAGACCCATGGGAAGTAATAGATAATAGTATGCAACGACTTGAAGCCCAATAATAATAAACTTACCGCTCGTGCTGTTATCCCGTGCTCTTTAAAAAATATTACCTACGTTTAATAGCGCTGAGTCTGTCTTGAGCAGCCTGAATCCAGACTGAAACAATGGAAGTGTATGATGGTCTTTTACATGTACATTGAGTATTTTGAAAGTGTTGATAACACAGGTAGAGCAAAGATATGTTTCAAGGATGAGATATATTGTAGACACCAGATGAGATAAAAGACTCTATAATTTCTCCTAGCCATAGCCATTAAAATTAAAATGGTAATTTTTGAAATAATCATGATTATTAGTAAATAGACGAGTAAATATTAGTAAAGGACTGTCAAACACAACGTATTTGGCATTATCGAATACACAACTAAAATAGGGGCAAAACGGAAGTTTCAATTTTTTCTATATGAAAAGAAAAGGTATTCATTATTTGGTATTGATTCCTTGGTCCAGTGTAACTTAATTGGAAATCGTATTCTATCCCTTTTGTCGTATATTAAACCTCTCATTCATGATAACTTTTGAATCTATACCTTCATATTTTTTAAATGTTTCCATACCCAGTAAGTGTATCTCGAACGATCGACTTTGCAATTTTGTTATAAATTTTAAGTTTTTCAGTTACAGGCCTCCTATATTAGGAAACATCTCTTCTTTCTTCGCCTTCGTTCTTAGATGATACCCAAGTGATAATTTCCTTTAGGTAAATTAGCTGTGCTATGCTTCCCTAGCTGATACAGTAACAATGCCAATGAAATTATTTTTACTAGAGTATTTACGTAAATGTTACGAGATGCACTTATGTATATTACATATTAATACGATAAATATTATAATACAATATATTTTTTTACCCCAGAAAACAGTTCTGATGGAAAGATCTACCATTTAGACATGTGCAATAATACATATAAGTATATATAGTTCATTTCTTGATATTCTTCAATATATACGTGTCAAGAATATGGGTGAGGGACTCCTTGACAGATCTCCTTGTAAGGTGTACGCGAATACCACTTGGATTATTTACATTTACTTCCTAATCCGACAGTAACCGTAAAAAATACTAAATAATCTTTGTACGTTTGTGGCACGTACGCTTTTAAAGCGGATTCCTACTTCTACGGATTCAACTTGCTAAGTAGATCTAAACATCTAAGATGTAGTAAAAGTCTGCTATATATTACAAACCCTGTCTATCGCTTTTTTGTTATTCGGTATCCCTGAGAGCTCTTGCATTTCTGTTAAATTTATATTGTGCAATTCTCGTTTCTATTTGCATTTTGGCCCATGTTTTCATTGTATCTAAGCTATAAAATATTTCCTAAATTCTTCATACCAATTCTTCTTTTGGGTGTATGTGTTACTAATAAATATTTTTTAGAGTTATTGAGATATTGTAAGTAAGCTTATTGTTTCTTCTTAAGTCAGCCTTTTTCTGAATCTTCTATTTACCTAAAATATCAACTGTTTGCTTCTTCTCTATTTCTGTACTCAATATAAGTTGTTTAGTCTGTCCTGGTAGATTTATATTATGCATCCTTCCTCTAGAATACAGGGTAAGCCTGAAACAACTCGAGCCATTTTAAGAGGTAAGCATAATACCACAGATTTGGTTCATGATGCCGCAAAATACGTTTTATTTGAAAATACACAGATAAAACAGACCGTAGACCGTATATAGACCGGTCTATAAGCTTTTGGAACACAAGAGGACGTTGCTGTCACACCTCTTTTATCATATGATCCGCTTTGACGTCATGTTTTACATGAAGCGTTATACAGAGTATTTTGATATATTCCTATCATCAGTATGTTCAAATAAGATTGTTTACTCTAGTCGAGAACCAGTCCTAATATTCAAGAGGATGTCAGCACAAAACCGACAAGTGTGCAAATATAATTTATTAAGTCGCACCGATAAGTACGTATTCACAAACACCATACAAACAAAAAAAAAAACAAATTCGATCCTTTGACTAACCTCGGCCGGGTTTGAATTTCTCGCAGTCATCGACCTCGATGTTTGATGAAAAATGTATATATTTTCTCGTTTTCATTGGGCTATGAGTGGCCCGGTAAGTTCATTAGTTATGTAAATCGAATTCGCTCTTAAATAATGATTTACTACTTTAAACTTTTCGATGGTAACCGGATAAGGAAGGTCTTTTCGGACGGTCACATCTGATACCGCCACCAGATACAGAAACCACAAGCACGGGTCTTTCATTTGGAGTCAAGGGATGACCAAGCGGTCTTACCCTCACCGTTTTCCTGATCCAATTTCCGCGTCAGTCAGTCAGTCAGCCAGCTTTACAAAGCTGAGCTTCCAATAAATAACAATTAATTAAAATATTTAAAACATAATCGAGTCAGGGTTAGTTCGAGTTTAAAAAAGGGGGGCGTGACTCGAGGCGAAGATTAATGGTCCGATTAAAATTTTAATCAACATTTGTTTTTTTGCTCGCCGTAGACTTGTTGAGAGCTCATCAGTAGCCGAGTTGGTTTAAGGTAAATTTTATAGTTATTAATACACACGTAACGTCTTTATAGGTCAACAATTTGTGCGCCGGCCGGTAGATGTTAGCCGCCTAGCAATTAAAAATTGCTTTTTGGGTCACGGAACCCAAACCTCTTTAATTGGGAATGTATTTTTTTGGGACTAATTGAAACGCAACTTTTTTACCAGCTTGAAGCAATCTGCTCCAAATTATTTTTGTTTAATCAGGAGTGCCTCTGTTTTTTCTTAAATAGAAATGCAAATTACAGTTAGATACCTTTAATATCACAACAGTCCCATTGTAAATTTCTATATACAAAGGACTTTTGGAGTGTTATCAGTAGAATTTTCCAGCAAGGGTTGATGTATTCAAGTTCTTAACGAATTACCCTAAATAATACAGCCAATCTGTAGTAAAAATGGAACGTCTGCACACAAAAAAATGTATTAGTCGTTATTTGCATATATGGTCTGGGGCACACGAGAAAAACTTAACCAACTTTCCTAACCTTCCTGATACGAATAGTGATGAAAACTCAAAAAACAAAGGTATCTCATCTTTTCGAAACGGGAAGTTTTCGAAAAAAAAATTGTGTTAACAATAAAATATATAGGGCATTTTTATTTATTATATTTGCCAAAAAAGTGATGTTCATTCGATCTCATTCCATGATTCGTCATCTCATCTCAATCACTCTATCTCATCTTTTTGAAAACCTTGCTAACAGAATTCTAGACTTTCCACTGATAACGTGCAACCAATTTTGCTCTAAATGAGCTGTACACTTGAATAGAGACTTTTTTGAGATGAACAACTCTCTCAGCCATAATACTGCAATACAAACTTATTTCGAGATCAAAGATTTGGAGTAATTTAGCGCCATCTACATTTCCAATAAAACGAAATCAAAAAAATTTCTTGAGTTATCACCACAATCCTCATCTTGGTGCGGACCATCCCGAAAATTTGGAGTTAAGCTTTTCTAGGGCGTGTCCAACGGTTCATGTAAACAAGACCAGATATATTTTGAGCAAAATTTTACCGATTAACTGTACTAATACATGAGCAATTTATAGACACACGGTTGTCTGGTACAATAATCACTATTAGATATCCGCTTACCTGCTTCCCTGTGGGACGAACCTGTAGGCCACCCTGTATGTCGCCGATGCCACAACGCCATCGGGGCGTAATCTTCTATCAAACAAACATAAATTACGCCGCGGATCTATAAAATTGTTAATACCTTATTGATTTATAACTCCCCGGGAATATGATTACATTGTTCAAGGATTTATTGCCAACAAAAATAAATCAGCGCAAAAGTCGATGAGTGGTTATTGAATTTAATCACTTATTTGCTATCATAAATTTCGCATAACAGGTGTCAGATACCTACCAATGAGATCTCTTAACGGTCCACTCGGTCGTAAGATAATTAACTCTTCCAGCAATTGTCTCTCGATATTCCAGTTAATTTGATTCCTGACGAGGCTGAATAGTAAATATGTTAAAAGAATATGCTAGCGCTATGTACTAAACATTCATGGAATTGAGATTTACGCAAAAAAGGGTTACGATTTTCTCCTTCCATTGTACACTGTTTTTAATTAAAATTTTAAGGGGTTAATTAATTTTGTTTTCTTCGGTTGGAATAAAAAACATTTTCGTAAAAGTTCTCATACCCACTTCCAACCAGAGGAAAAACAAATACACATTTCTTCTTACATTTATGCTACTTATTACAAGATATGCTACTGAATGAAAAACTTTTGGGACAGAGACCGTTTCCGTTTTTGTCATTACAAGAGACTTTTAAAACTTACCTTTATCTAAGTAAGCATCTCTTAGTCGATCTCTAAGTCTTCTTTAGAAACCGAACGACTTATCTTTGTTTTCTAAGGTACAACCGTAACTAATGCTTTACAAAGTTATAACGGGATGACTTAACATGACGTTAAAAGTGCAAGAATAATCTTTATTGTCGTAAAACAACATTATATAGAAAAAATAACTATTAAACCTAAGATGGCATTAACGGCAGCGGTCTTTCAATACTTTCGAATCTTGAACTAAAAATAAAAATATCATGAAGACGAAGCTTGTCAATGACAGAAGCTTAAGTACAAAACAATTATTTGTTGTCGCACTAAGTGAACGCTAGATATTCCTGATAGATTTTGATATGAATCTTACTTTAATAGTAAAAATGTAAAAAGTTGCGCTATAGTTCCAGAATAATACTACGGGAAACTGTTAATGTTATGTTGGTCAAACGTGTAAAACTATGTTATATCATCGACTGTATAATTGATTTCCCACAATTTAGAAACAAGTACAGTGGCTTTTACAATTTTGGACCGTGAGGAGATATCCCCCTACGTGTTTAAGTTCCAAACCCTTTCGCAAACAAATCCAATACTTTACATGTGATATAATCACAGCAACAAATTTACTATTAAAGTAGCGTTCAGACCTTTACAGTAGAGGAAAAATCTTCCAAGAATATCAATAATCACAAGCTAGTAATTGTAGACCTAGCTCCACATACAAGGAAAATGTTTTTGTGAATGTGAAAAATTTTAATCACTCTCAGTTTCAAGATAGCCTTAAAGGTGCTAGTTGGTTTGTCTCTGCGACAATGAAAGTTACGCTGCTAAGTACAAGAAATAAAAGCAAGTAATTGCATAAACATCTCTATTTGAGGGTCACGGTTCTCATAACGTTAATTTCAAGACACACCATATCTGTTATGTAAGCAGACTGCCGAATCTCAAATAGTTCCAAATCTAACCTTAAAGCAAACAACTAACTTATGGTTACGACCTGCTTACTCCGCGGGTTGCGGCAAGCATGGGTTCCCGATGATCTGGTCGGCGATCCTGCTCGCCTCCCTCAGCCCGCTGAGGAAGGCGCCGTGCACGGTCGCCGGGTAGTTCCTGATGGTGTGCTCGCCCGCGAAGAAGACCCTCGCAGGGCCGTTCGTCACCGAGACGCCCTGCGCGTTCGGAGGGATGACCGGCGAGGCGAGCAGGTCGTAGTCGCTGCCGGAGCTGCCCACGGCGACGAAGCTGTAGGAACCGCGCGACCACGGGTCCGCTCTCCACCGGGTCACGACCGTCTCCTTCGGTTGGGGCACGCCCGACTGGCCGAAGATGCCGCGGAGGACCGCTATGCATCTGAAAAAAATAGTCCAGGCTAGGCGTAGCTATAGAAGGTGAAGGTGCAGTAAAGGGAAACTTGCAATATAAAATCACTCAATGATTTAGGGACAATGTTGTCCCTAGGGACGCCCGGGTCTTCCTTTGGTCTGAACGTCTGCATACCAAAAAAGACGTCTTTAAGAGGCCTCTACACCTCTGCAGATCGTTCCAATATAACTCGCCTAAAAATCAATCATTTCAATGTGGAGTACAGGAGTATAGACATCCAGCGAGTCTTATAGACGTCTTGTACAGCTTAACTCAATCTGCGCCTACGGATAAGACAGACAGATTGAAATTATAAGGGTTACTTGCAGACCAAACTAATGGCGATTTTGCCTGACAAAAATAAGAACTTTCAGCTCCACAACGTTATATGGATATACTGAGTGTTCAGAAATTCTCTCGACAAAAAACACAAATCATAGGAAAAACATGCTTCCTAAGGCAGATAACACCATTTGAAGGTGCAAAGTACCGATGGTATTCCCGAAACTAAAATCAGCGCATAACACAAAACCACAGCCAGGGGAATGGCAGAGCTAGTGTGACCAACAGGCCAATAGGTTTTACTCATGTTCTACTTACCTTCCGACGATCACGTCATCGGTGACATTCTCCATGATGGCGGCTGCCTCTCCGGCGACCAGCGCCAGGAGCACCGGAGCCTTGTAAAGGTTCCAGAAGAGGAAGAGCTCCCCCCGACTGGCCGTAGTGCTGCCGACGTGACCGAACAGATTCGCCTGCGGGTTCCAGAAGATCCTCTCGAAACACAGGACGACCTTGTTGAGGTTACCGAAACCCAAACGTTGGATCGCAGAGGTCTTCCAGTCGGGAAGGGGAGGAGAGAACTGGACCGTGTTCAGCTGGCTGCTCTGCGGCGACGCGCTCAGCTTCAGTACGCCGAGAGGAAGGGTGCAAAGCACCACATCAGCTGAAACAGAAGAAACCAATTAAATATAAAAATATAACGTTTTGGTTATCATCGTAGCACAAGTAAATAAGTAATAAGTAAGCGTAACGGAAGTTAAAAGTATATTGTTCGGTACGATCGTCACGTTGCTGCTAATTTCCTTTGTTGTACCATTGATTAATGGCTCATAAACGCAATAAATCCACGTCCGTTAAATACTACATCATTACCATCGCACCGCGCATTACTCCTGCATTGTATTTCCCATAGATTGACACCTTCTCCCCGATCTCACCTCCACCGGAGTATTGAGTCATTACGAAATTTAATTCTAAATCTTTCGTACGGTTGTTTAACAAAACAGACGCAGTGGGTGGTGCGACGCCTACTCTAATTATGGCACAGTAAGCTTAACGTCTATACACGCCCAATCACATGGGACGTATAATAATTTTCACGCATGACTATCAAAGGTAGAGCGATCCGGTCGAAAGACATTTGAACTGTTTTGTTGTCCTGACAGGACGTTGCGGCCTAGTATTGAGTCGTTAAGTACGAATATCCCACGGAAATTGAAACTTACGAGGGAGTGGCAGTTCGAGCACGAAATGTAATATAGGTGTGACAAAATGTACGCGAAAGCACCGTGAAAGCGAGTGCATGGACATGCTATGGTAGCTTTAAGCTAAGATTATTGCAAATAGTTTGTATTGTGTACTGTAGTAGATCCTTTTATCTACTTCTCCAATAGCTCTTCAATTGGTGAGATTTCTGCGGCCCTTCACCTATCCTGCCTATCTATCATGAGACGTGTAATTTCAAATCATTTGTCTCTGTTTGTTAAGGACGCTTGTAGTTGTAAACTCTTCATTACAAAATAGCGTAGACTTTTGGGATCTGCTTGGCCAATATGTCCTGTTATTGCCATTGTACTTTTACATTGATTTCTTACTATAGCTGTGATTTCAGTGAAATTTTTGATGTATCTACATGTCACTACACTACTCGTATATATACACTTTTGTCTTCAGATTACTTGCATTTTGGACATTCGTACAATTTAACTTTCTAAAAGCTGATCGCTATAATATTATACTTCTTATATCTGATTTAATTTTCCCGACGTAATGGTCTACCTCCTCTATTTTGGGTTTCTAATGAGTTTCTCGTTTAACGTATCCATGTCTCACCCTACTGTCCTCTATTTACCAGTATAAATCCTCCACAATATCGAAGTGGCTTGAGAAAGGAACGAAGAAAACTGAATCTTCACCACGTGTAAAGCATATCACAATCCCAGGTTACCGGTTTCGACTCAAAGCCATCATCAGAGCTAATGAGTGAACATTGAAGTAAGGAAACTAAGAACTCACAACCATATAACTAACAATAGTGGTATCATTTCTCTCATCCTCAGTTAGGTACATACACTAACTCGTTGTTGTCAAATTCATAGCTGCTAAAGTAAACGTGTCATGTTTCATCCTTCCTCAGTATGTCAGTATGCCTTTCTGATATAATCCATCGTTCTGCAAAATTTTGGTGTAGATAAAACGATTGTTTCTTAACAAGCCTTTCTTAAAAAGTATTTTAAGGCAAAAAGGGTGAGCTGAAATAGAAAATGAAATGTTATGATTGTTTACTATAAGTAGTAACATTTGTTTTTCAAATAAAGTCTTCTTACTACTGCTTGTCATAATATTATTAATTGTACGTCAACGAGCACTTCTGTTTTAAACTGACTACTGTACTGTGCGGATTCAGCTGAGAGTGCAATGTCAAAAATATGGAATGTCGCCGCGAGGAACTCCTGACGTATTAATACTCTAGTGTTGCCGCTGGTAATGTTTATCATGGGAACTTGCGAAGTTTAGGTATAGTTTAGTGATTTGTTTTTATTTTTCCGGTCTTGTGAATTCCCTTCGGCGAAACAAGTTATTCTGGACGCAAACTATCTACCAGAATGGTACAAGGAGTATGAGGAAGGTTTATGGCTGGACAAGTTCATTATGGATTGGTCATAGCACGTACAACTTGCTGACAAGAGCAAAGGATCGTAATTAATTGTTAAACGTTCGCAAACCTCGGCGAAAATATGGTTCAAAATGTAGTTCCTCTCAACCATCCTTCATTTATAACATTCCAAAAATATCTTCATGAATTTTAGCACTTAACTTTTTTGTCAGCATGTACCAATTTTTCTATATAACCGTAAATATGACCAAAACTTAACGCATTTTTCATGTTACTGTCCCGTTGGAGATTCACGGCCGAGAAAACGAAAAATTTTTCAAAACGAAAGAACGTGAAATATGCAAGTAAGCGTTAAGCAGGCTGAAATAAGAAGCTGTTGGAGATGTAGCGCGGACAAATGGCAATCGGCCGCGTTTAGTTTATGAATCGTTCGAATCGAGCGGTTCGATTTGATCTGCCCGGTAAAGTAATGGCCACCACCTTAATGATCGGAATTGTAATCCCGATGTTTACTGACTTTAATTGGTCGCGTCAGATGCAGAACACTGTGTTTGACCGTTGTGCGAGAGGATTTATGTACAGGTAGGACCCGCTAATGGCTCCTATGGGACCGCATTGTTTCTCGGACTGGGACCGCCGCCACCGCCGCGGCCGATGTTTCCTTAACATTCTACAGAAAAAATTCTATCTATGGTCTTACTTTTGAAATTAACATTTCTTTTAATTAATCTATCCAGCAAATAAATACTTACACTACATGTTCTAAAAACAGGAACGTTAATATCCGCTCGTAACGTTCGAAGGCTGGCCGGCTTAATTGGATTATCTAGTGGCTTACACCATTCTTTTCTAGATGCAAGGGTGGGGAAGTACGTAGTGGTGAATTTTCGGAACGAGGTTGTTATACGAGATATAAATATGCGCAGTAAAACACGTTTTAAAAACTTTCAGGGCACTAAAAGCATAAAGTCTTTAAAAGAAATAAATTCAGGTTTAAAAAATGCTAACGTCAACATTTGTTCGATATTGAAAACCTCACAGTTGTTCTGTCAAGAGCAATACATTAGTGCCAAAGAACAAAATAACTATACAACTTCCAAACTTAGGGCGAATGAAATAATTTGTGAAACCGAATAAACTATAATTCTAACTTACTGTGGAAGTTTGCTATACAATATGTTTTATTTTAAGTTTATGTATTTTGTGGATGGACATACCATTTGTTTTCATAAGTACTCAACAATTATACAAGCTAATCTTAATCTATCTATTTGCCTCCTACACAGCGTTTGTACTGATGATGAACACTAGCTGTACGAAACATGACTAGATAAAAACACTACAGACTATTTATTATACTTGTTTCTTTAGGGTGAAGCGATTTCGAGTACTCATTGTTTGTTATAATTAGAACGTGTTTATTAATTCTTTTTCGTCTCTTATCTGTTTGTCTGTTGAGTACCAATTTTGCAATCAATTTTAAATTTACACCCCGATGAGCTACAGACTTACAACTTTAGACATGACTCAGTACCGGATGACAATGCGATATTAACTCGCTAGTGAAGAAAGAGCTGATCAGAAGAGTAGAAAATTTGCTAAAAAATGGGTCTATATAACCTATAAAAATAACTGCCATAATCACATAACAATGACAAAAATGAGTGTGTATAACCTATAAAACACCTGCTATAGTGGCATAATGATGTAACCTCATTAAGGTGCTGAAAATTGGAAAATTTCAGAATATACAGTTATATAAAGATTGTCCTGAAAAATTGTAACTGAATTTTTGATAGTTGTGTAAATACATATAAAACTTACAATGTGAATGATAGATATAATGTGAATTGTGAATAAATTATGCAAGTATTTTCACAACTATTAAAGTTTACAGTATTTCAAAACGATCTGTATAGGATTAGGAACCTGTATGGGGTTATAAATCTGTACTGGGCTAGAAGCAATTATTTTGTACCTTCTGATGTGTTTAAAAAACGTGGTATATTTAAAACCAATTTTTTTTATACTCAGATTATTTTTTACTTGTCACATTTACAAATGCAGAATGCGTTTAGAATATTCAATGAACTGTCTTTTAATAATTTGACGATATCTTCTTCTTCTTAACTTACACAATGGTTTTATACATATACATTCATTTTCTCATTTATATGTAAAGAGCATGAGTAAATTATTAATTCTCAACCATCAATTAATTAAAAGGTGATTTGGCAAGCACGATGTTTACTAATAATATCCATCATAACTTTAAGTTTATGTTCTTCGTCTATGTAATCAGCTTTATTATAGTTGGTCGACTCAGAATTTCAAGACAGCATAAAATGGAAATTTAAATCAGAATAAAATTAACGGATCGGTGTATTTAATGTTCGTAAAAAAATGCACACAATGGCGCCAAACTAGTTGAACGAAGTCTATAAAGGTGAGGAAATGTAAATGTTACACAGAATTCTTCAATGTTACATGGAATTTTGGGTGTAATCCAGGTATCCCATTTACCAACCAAAAAAGCATACTTATATTTGGATTAGACATCAGTGAATATACAGTGTAGATTGAAATTCGTGTTGATAGACGTGATATTCCTCGGACATGCCAGATGGTCTTCAAATTTATACAAGGACAAGTGCATCAAGAACATTTTAGTACGTTCATGTCATTAATGGAAAGTTGTTGTTGAGGCAGCATTGCTGCAATGGTTTATAAGGCTAATATAGGTTTAAGGGGAACTGAACGAATATTTAAGAAAAGCTTACCACATGGAATGATTTTTTCTCCTTAGAAAATAGAAGAACGACATCGGACGTAGAGATCCTTCACGTAAAACATGGAGTGAAGCAAATGAGAAATTCTCGCAGGGCAATAACAATAAGAAAAGAATCTGACATGAATTCGCGTTAGCTGGAAAAGCACAACATTAATTAACATCAATCTGTGAGGAACATCTCTTGAGAAATACCACGAAACTGGGAAATATCTCCGGCATCCGCTGAATGCGAGGTTGTCACACGAGATGCATCCGATGCGGTTAGGAAAGAAAAATTTGGATTTGTGGATTTGTTCGCTTAAAAACTAATCTAAAACTTACCTCGACATAAAAGAATATTCAGTCCATAAAATGCAATAAACTTTTGACAAATACGTCGATACACTTCCTAATAAGATTTGTTAAAGATTAATAAGTGTTTAACTACCGGCATGAATTTATCTAATCTGAGAACACCTAAATTAAAAAAAAATTATATAATATATTAATTCGCCGCCTCCGTGTAATCACTTTTAGCCTCCGAGATTTCGGTCACCGTGTTTCTTAGTTATTAGTAGGAAGAATTCCGCCCATTAAAATGCTACAGCAATTAAGAATGTTGTCAAACACGCCTTCCAAGATAAGTAGTTACTATTCGGTTTGCCGTGCTCAAGGTGTTAGTCGCTATTGGACGCAGTTATCATATATGCAGATTACAGCTACACTGGGAGCCTCCCAATTAGAAAGTCGCTCCATTCTTGGCTGCGTTCTCTCTTCATTTCAGTCATTTATTGTTTTGAAGTCGAAATATTAATGGTATTAAACGATACGAAGATGGAATTTTAATCACAGAAATGACTAGATAATTATGCTTCGCTTACCATGGTAGGTATTAGTTGAACATGAGTTTCGAGGGTTGTAGACCGTAACTTCCACCCCTCTGCTGTTGTACTCCACTTTCTTAACTGCGGCGTTGAGTTTAATGTCCAATCCCTCAGCTAGGGCTACTGGAACGCAGGAATATCCGTTGCGAACTGGAAAAAGTGACATCATTAGTAGATTGCTAGCAGTGAATTATAGAATTTGTAAAATAACTAAACTAGCACATTTGTATATTTTATTTTTATGCACGTTTTTGGCAATATAAAATATTTTTTTCTTGGTTGTTAAATACGATTGCTACACTTCAAGGGAATAAATGAGTACTTCATAATTTCCCGAATTGAAGTTGAGAAAATAAAACCAATATTTAAACTACATCTGTATCTTCAGGTAATATAGAAGTAATTTTCAATAGAACTGCAGAACTCACGTTTCACCCTAAAAATCAAAATGGTACAGGAATATTGACACTCTGAGGGTCGTTCATACCTCGATCCTGCCGAATAAATCAGAGTGCATTCGAGACAAAGTACAGGACGAACTTCGCATCAAAAACGAACAGCTAAAAGCTGATGGTAATATTTGGCAACCAGTCATTTACTTGAAATTCAAATTCCAGTATTAACTCTAATATTGTTATGATTTACCCGTCTTATTTGAAGCCTTTTATTCCCGACGCATACCTCAGTGACCCAAATTATTAATGAACAAGACAAAAATCTCGTTTTCAGCATACCGCTAGATAAATCGCAAAGTAACAATTCAAAAGTGTAATGACCGTTTATTATGATTGCATTACAGGCACGTAAAGTTTCATTCTGATTTTATCGAATGCGCAGGGCTATTATTAAGCCGACTTATGTAAGGAAGGCGACTACACGTATTTTTTACAACTGATATTTGATGTCGATATCCTTGTAATTATTTTTAAATATACATAATTATCAAGTAACAGTATGTGTGTTATCAAAACTGTGTTCGGCGAGGCATTAACCAGGATGAGCTTTATTGCAAAATCGAAGCATGGGAGATGAATGTTCCCGATTAGAGGATGATTAAAACTGTAATTTTTTGTTGTCTCACAAAGCTGCCCGCCTTTCCGAGAAGGGAATGGATAATGAGAATTACAGGATGTGCTTGATTCTCTCGAAATTATGTCAACACATTCCGAGATAACTTACAAGGAAATATAATGAATTTCTGACAGCCGCGATAAATGTAATCCAACAAATTAAAACAATCTCGTAAACATATTCTTCAAAAACACGAAGACAAAGTAACACTTCGAATTTTGTATATGTATTTTAATATCGGTAAAAAATCATTGGAGGACATGGAATCATAGGACTCATATATATAGTTCCCGTCAAAATATAATAAACCTCCTCCTTATTGCTGGCGGCAACCCACTAAAACATTTACTAATTGTGTTAATAAAGGAGTACCATCGGTTATACTCGTACATATCTCGAAAAAGGAATGCAATTCTGACGTATATGAGTTATTAATTGACTAATAACATTATCTGATTTTGTCACTGATGCGTACATTTTAATTATATTCACTATTTTCGAAAAATGCACAACCGATAAACTCGATCCCCTCATTAGCGCAACTTGTAAAAAGTTTCGGCGTTTTCGGTAGGTTTTCGATGATTTCACTATTTTATCATTATGTCACTATGTCTCACACGCTCACACAAGAAACGTCTATATTTGTAAGAATATACCGTACATATAATATATTTGACAGCGTGTTACATATCATGACAAAGAAGGCACAATAATAAGAAAATGATCATACTAAAAATATAGATCATATAGACGTATGAAAGGAGGTAAGCAGTAGTACAAAAAATAAATAATAATATACACGTAAACACTTAAGAAAATCTTAAGAAATCTTAAACTTAAGAAGGGGCCAACTGCTGTATCAAAAAGACCGAACCTCAGAGAACATGAAGACCGCCTGGATTTTTTTATGAAAATGTTTAAACATTTTTTATAATAACCTCAGAATAGAAATTGGTTTGCATTTTATATCGTTTTGTTAGTGATGATAAAAGCTACCTAAAACTGTTAAGAAAACCCAGTTACGAAATTTCTAATGGCTGTTGGCCTAAGTTGATTAGATTAATGTTGGGTACTATCAAATCATTCACAGACCATGAAAGATTATAGGGTTGAAAACTTCCTATGACAGAAATTTTTAATTCTGACGCTGCTCCCCAAACTTGTAGGCTTCATATCCATACTGATTAAATGGTAGTATTGTACAAAATTTTTGTCCTATGAGCCAAAAATGTTTTCGACATGTTAAATCGACTTATTTGTGTTTAATTCATATGTGAGTTCACATCATTAACCCTTTACCTAAGTACAGTCACAAATACTCCACATGTTCTGAATTTATTTTACTGCTTTCATCGAAGTGATTCCATAAGACAGTTATCATTTTCTTTTCAGCTGTAATAATTGATATTTCAAAACAAATGTCAACTTTTCCGTGATTTTTGAAAACCTGTGGATGAGGTGATGGTTCTATTAATGGCTCACTAGATTTTCCTCGGGGGACTTCCACGACGCAGAAAAATATTGTAGTACAAAAATATCGTCAACACCAGTTGTTATCATTATAACTACTTTTCGTGGTAGACATGTAAGTATATACTTGTCTAGTTATAGAAACATTGTTCACGAAGGGCAACATTACTGCGGTATTATTTTCTATAATAACAGTTCGCATTAACTAAACACCAGAGACAAAAATGCAGTTCTTTAACCGCTACCATTTACACCATTAACTCTGTTTGCTCTATTGCATCATATCCAACGTTAATTCGTACATCCATATTATGACCCCTATCCATAGTATTTTCCACCACTGGTTTAGCCGATGGTCGCAATAACCAAGTTATAGCCCGTCGACGGGTCGGGTTTTCTCATGACGTTCGTGTGTTTGTTTAAGCTGTAATTACCGACCGAGCAGACGTTGTAATTACCAAGACCCCAATTAAAATAATGGAACGATGCCATGAACTATTACCATTTAACATTTCATCGTATCAGTCAAAGGCGTAGTCAAGGGAAACGAGCATACCCCTCCGAGTAGACACACCGGCTTAATTAATAAGCATGTACGCGTATATGTATATCGAAACTACAATTGCTCGTCTGCAGCATTATCCAGAAACTGTTTCGGGAGTCGTCTGTTCAGGTCACTGGCATTGTTAATGGATGAAATTGCCCCGAAGGAGTAATTACATATCTGCATATTAGGCAACAATACACGAAAGGTTTCATTTAGGTAACTAACACCAGTTATATTTTGGAATTATGCGAAAGTTAACTAATTCTCAATTGTCGTTTCACCAATATAACATACAATTTGCTAACGTATGGATATTATAAGCAACATATATTTACAGCAAGGTACATACAGTGAGACAGCAAATGCAGATTTTTAAATAACTTATCCAGTGACGTTTATTGACTTTAGTGAACACATAAATGTCACATTTTGAAAAGTAAATTTTTACAACAACATTATTAACAACAACCCATTTATAATAATTTAATAAAGAACGTACTTACAGACATTTTGAAACCCTGTATGGTGTCTATCAATGTTGGTGGTGTCTATCGTGCTTTTGCTTACACCTATCCCATTATTCTATTTCTCCGCCAATGCGCATGCGGCAGGACCGGGTTCAATATTATCGAATCGTGAGCGGATGATTGTTTTTCGGTTTGATCGACGCCTTTATTAAATAAGTTCGTGTACATCAGCTTGACCTCCGGCCCGTTTTATTTGCACTATCGAGGTCGCATCGTGTTGATTTCTGAGATTGCTATGTGAGAAATTTTAAAATCATCACAAAAATAAGAGCCCGTCATCGTCGTCATTGAGAGGATAATCGAAAAATTGTTCCAAACAAAATTTGTTTCGTTTGTTAGAACCCTGAAGATATAATGTGATGAATTATGAGTGATTAACAGATTTTATTTTAGGTAATGCTGTAGATTTGCTTGCACTTGTACGCTTTTAAACGTTTTTGGGAGGGATTAAGTAAAAATATTCCAGAACAGCGCAGGTAAAACTTGATATTAGTGATGTAAACCTTACTTGTTCTCACGAATGGGAAATCTATATGTTAAACAAGCCAGTCCACACGTTTTTGAGCCCTTAGGATTCACTATATGAAGCCTTTGTGGAAATGCAAAAAAGTAATGTTAACTCTTAGGCATTTACTGCCTGCTATAAAAGTTTGTTCTAGCAAGCACGCACGCACTCGTACACGCATAAATTTTCATTGCAATTGTGGCACAGCCAATACTACTTAAGTTCCTCTAGGTGTACTGCTCAAATTGAGAAACGATATGTATTTAATTACGTTCTCCTTGAAGACAGAATGTTTGGATACTATTGAAATAGTCGGATATTCTAATTCTGTATTGTGCCTATTCCATATCCAGCAGGTATTCCATCCCTACAAACTTATTATAGGAGAATGTGGTTAGAGGGTGCAAATGATGTAGAGCTCTGCTGCAAGTTTTTTACCGTTTTGCGTGAGTAAAGTTTTGCGTGGGTTAACTTCTTAAAACTTAAACCCCTAATTAATTTACTTAGGCGTTGACACTAATTCCTTCACTTGATTTAATTTAGGCTTCTCGAGCGACAGTTAATTCAACTACGTCTCTTTGTCTCGTATTTGTAGTGAGGTGCTTCGCGAATCTTCGATGATCCGCCAAAGGAAACGAGCAAATTGTGGAAGCGCTTAGAATTCTTAATTTTCCCTTGGACCTTGGAACCAGACAGGAACCCTTGGACAGGGTTCCTGGCTTTGGTGTTTCAACTATTGGACGTGGACTATTGGACTATTGGACTATTGGACGAGCGTGGGCGCTCGACACAATTCCACTCTAGAATATTTTAAGGTAGTTTCCAAAGTGAAGGAGATGTACCGGCTGACACTACAGCGTCAACTTCCTAAATCCCCAGTAATGAGATAAACGCATAAAACTCATTAAACAGAAACTGGCAGGTTAATAAAACTAATTTCTTCGAAACAGCGAATATGTACAAGGAATTTCACCTGAAAATAACTGGCTGCTGTTAATTGCTTGCCTAAAGTGACAAATCCAAAGTCGTATTCAGATATAAAACTTATACCTTTGGTTTCCGTTAGTGTTAATGGAAGAGAAACATCCAAATGTGGCCCAAGATGCGATTAATGACTTTTTTAATTTCCTCCACCCCTACAAAAACTAATCTGGAATATTTTTCAAAGACATTTCGGATCCAACTGTTCTATAAGAATATAAAACAGTAATGTGTTCTATTACATATTACAGAAGATTGGTAGGACTTTACGTTAGGGTTAAAGAAAAAAACACTGAAAAGTCGTCACCACCAAAACCATTGCTGCTATTTTTATCCCCAAGATATCGCAGGTTTTTATGGCAGAAAAATTTTTGAAGCTCTCTTGAAGCTCAATTTGAATTTCGTACCAAAATATTATTAAAAAATATCACAAACAATCGTACGATTAAAAAATAAAAATTTTCTACGATGAAAGGAACCGGAAATATCCTTAAAGAGCTGAAAATTACGTTTGGATGATTTTTGAGATGATGGGGAGGTGTAGGGCTCTAGCATTTGACTAATGATAATCCTTTTAATGACAACATGAGACATTGACTGCATGAGCTCAATGACAGCATGAGGCGAAACTGGCTAATCCAATATATGTTCCTAATAAAATTAACCAAGGGCACACCAAAACTGAGATATATGGTAAAATGTATACAGGTTTAAATATTTAAAATCAGTGTTGCCAAAATGGCGATACTCTCTTCTAAAACCCATTTTTAGGGCTTTGAGTTGCAGAAACCACCAATCTGATACATTTTAGCTTTTGGTGTACTTCTGAAACGACTCGAAAGCGATCGTTTTCATTGGAGTACTAAAACAAAGTGAAATACTAAAAAACCAGAAGGTGAAAGAAATGCCCTTATATAACTGCAAAAAGTGGAGTTTGCAGAGTGCAACACTCTCCCATCGGCGATAATCAAACGCGCACATAACGTCATCCTGTTCGTCATTCGTACTGCGAAAAAGTACGGGACAAAAACCAGTATGGCCGATCTCTTTCGAAGAAGCGTAATTGTGTCTGAGGAACAACATTTGGCCGGTACGTATTCATTTTCGGGTTGTTAAGTAGAGTGACGTTACTCACTCCGCCCATCCGCGTTGTTTTAGACGCTCTGGGCGGTACCTGATTGGTCAGCCGATCCGACGTCACGACATATGTACTTAGCCACTTGATGTACAGCCTCGATAATGCGTATAGCCGACATGGCCGGGCCTAATTTCATATTCTCGCTTTTTTCGGTCGATGGGTACCGCTTCGGACGATGATGTGCTTGTGGGAAAAAGTGCTCACACGGACTTTTTTCGCGGAACGCCCTGTCATGCCGCATGCGGCACACAAATCGAACATATCGATCGATCACCGTGTATACCTACGGTCAGTTGCAAGCCTTTATGTGCACCCACGTAACTCACAGAATTCAAAATGCAATAAAACTTGATTAAACTTTAAATTTAATTATTGGTAGTCCCATCGAGACCCTACGTCTGTACCCTATGGTCTTCTGTAGTTTATACAAGGAAAATTTATGCGTGGGATGAAACGCGAAAACACTTTCCTAATATGCCTTTTAGTGATTCCAAACGGCTATGCAGAACTATTTATAATTCCATACAGATTGTCACACAAATTTGTGATGGTGGATTGTCACATGACAGGAAAATACTTGCACAATTCGAAACAAAACACTTGGGGTGTGTGGAATTAGTATATGAAATAGGAAATGTTACGCAGGTATAAATGTTACATCTGTGAATAAGGTAAACTGCGATTTAGTGCCAGTATGTATGCAACAAGTAGCACAATGAGAATGTATGCTGTATATGTGATCAAAAATATACTTGCCTGTCATATATGCCTAAAAATTAAAAAAAAAAACTATTAAAAATTGGTATCAGAAATTGGATAATTTCTGAGGCACAGATTTCAAAAGCTTCATTTTAATACATGGACGATTTGTGCAAATAATTTAAAGTATGGTAAGCCATTTGTGCTCTATTCGTTGAATATGTCTACAGTTTTTATTTCCATATTGGCCTATAGGTATCAAGTTCACGTGACTTGTGACACCCTGTACATCTTGGGCTCATTTTGAGTTTAAGAATATCACAATATTTACCAAAATAAACCTTGCAACGTAAACAAAACCAAGTACAAATCTAAATGCTGTATCTAAACACCTACCTGCTGGAAACATTTTTCATATGCTTAACAAATTTGATAAATTAATGTTATTTAAATAATGAAATATTTACGACGAGGCTACTTACTTCGTATGATGAATTAAAGTTATTATAACATAAATTTCTCCCTGACAGATAACAACATTCCCCAAAAACGATCCATGTAACCCATTTATTATTCAAAATGAACAAAGCAGGAAATGGTAGACTTCTACAATTAGATTCCCGGATACTGATAATTACTTAAGTTCTCTTTTAAATAATTCTCATGGAACGTCATTGGAGGAGGAGCGATCGAGGCTTTGTTTCGGTTCCTAATGCGACCTCTAACACTTTATTATTATAATAGCAACCACTAACTAAGAGTTATTTATGCTTGTACGGTGGAAGGTGAGGGCTGTGGATAATTTAACGCTTTTCAACAAATGACAGTGTTTGATGAACATGGAGGAAGTTTACGTCTGTCGACCTGTTATTAATTCTTTGTTGTTTTCAAGTCGACATAATCTAATGACTGAATTAGAGAGGGAGCAAGATATCCCATCATCGAAAGGGGATATGAAATATTTCTTTTGAAAATATTAAATACAGTCTGTGAAGACAAAAAATATATCAAGAATGATAATTGTATGGTAAATGCCACTCATGTGATTTACAACAGTGATTTTGTATAAAAGCTAAAATTAGGTCTGTTAGCTCTTTGACAACTAAATAGGTATTTACTGTGTCCGATTTCGAAATTGGATTTATAACAATCGGGTCTAGATTCAATCCCACAGACATTACGTATCGCCCTAACAAAACTCACAACTTACTAACCAGAAAATTTATTGACGTACATACATTATTTACCATTTAAAATGTAAATGAAACTTTCCTAATTATTCCCCGTCGACACTTGTCTCGTTAACGCACGTTGACGTTATAAATTAATATTCTAGATAAAACTGGCCTTTTCCCTTACTGTAAACGGAAAAGATGAGTAATTAATCTATTAATTAGAATTGTCTGTCCGCTTCGATTTAGATTAATTGTCGATAGGTCGCCGGAGCGAAAGAATCGGAACTTATTTCGTGGCAGGTACTGAACGATGTCAGGATATCTGATCGGGCGTGTATTCGTAATGAGATAGGATTTGGGTAACAGGACGGACAAAGAGAGTTTACGTAAGGAAATGTACGTGACCGCTTGACAAATCCAGGAAAAATTTTTGAGAGGAATTCGACTGAAATCACATATTTGTGCCCAAACGAACTATGTTGGTTCTAAGCGTGGAATATACCGCACTTAATTGATGCACTTAAACATCACGCGAAGGTTATAAAGTTTATACAATCGCAGGATATGCACTATAAAAATAAAGCCGAGGAAAACTTTGTATCAAGAATAAAACTTAACCTTGCTTTTTGCAATAAAACCGATGTCCAAACGAAGCATACGCCTCGTTTACAAAGATACAATCTAGCTCAGTCTGAAGCACCTTGAACGAGAACATTAATGTCAAATAACCAGTAAATTTAGTTATAATGAAGCTGCCATACACATATAAATGCGTAATTATAAGAAAGTAAGATAATTTTAAAAACGGTTATTAGATCAATCTAGAGTAGTCGCAGCGTTATATCTAAAAGATTTACGAACCAAGCGAAAACACGAATGCACACGTAGGGTCGCATATCCAGTTTTATTCTTAGATATGAAAGTGTTAGTGATGACATTAATAGGTTCAAACCAGAAAATAGGCCTATCATATCGATAGTACATAGTTAGGTTTATGTTAAAATTTATTTTTCATAAAAGTTTCCTGCCATTCATTATTTAACGGACGTTTTAACAGATAATATGACATCTCATACGAGAAAGGTTTATAATCTGATTGGCTGAGATAAAATGACAAGGTTGTGAATAAATTAAAATACTAATACTCTGGAATTTCAAGTATTCCTGTTAATCTAAGTTACAGTTTGAAAGTTATAGAGAAATAATGCAGATTAATGTCCTTCTTTGGAAAAACAAGAATGCTGAAGAAAAATTATACTACTCGTTATATGTGTATATTTAACATCGTGCAAATCTATACATATAGTGAAGATTCAGTAAATGAACTAACTAACATTAAACTGTCTGCTTGCATCAAAATGAAACATTTAGTAGTTTATTTCCGTTGTTAATAAACTAGGTATTGTTGAGCCACTTTCCCGTTCACTTTTCTGCTAAATATAATTGAATTTATTTAAATTAAAAACCTGGCAATTGTTCCATCTTCTCACTATTTAATTGTATCGCTGTTGGTGATTATGAATATTCATACCATTTAGTTCAATTTTTCTTATGTAATCAGTTCCTACAAGAGTGCCTCGTTAATCATATCTAATACTTCAATAAAAAGTTAAGTGTTTCCGGAAGATTAATGAGACTACCTAGGAAGGATCAGGGCAGAAAGATGTAAGTGATTTGCTTTATTATTAATTTTTCTATTAGAAAACGATCAGTGTAACATTTTCAAAACGTTTCCGCCTGTCAGGATAGACGTTTTTCTATTATGTATTTATAGAGGATTTATTGATAATAACTAAATTTGTTTTTTTAATTAGACATACATATTTAGTCGCGTACAAGTTCTATTAAACGGATTGGAGGTTTTTTTATTCGTGCACACATCAGATTTATCAAAAAATGAGAAATGTAATCTGATGGGTTCAGGCATTCTGATCTTTATTAACATTTGTTTGGAAATGTTAAAGTTGCAAAAAGGAACACTAACTGTTACTTGAGGGAAGAAATTTTGTTTACCATCAGTTAATCAGGCATTTCTTACCAGGGTTTACATTATTCGACCGCATAAAGTTTAGGGGAAATTTGTTTGAAAACTTGGATTACCAATTGTTAGTATTTGGTCTTGGGTAATGAAATTTGAATTGTAATTGAAGAAGCTTTCTAGAGGAGGTCCGTGAGTGACATTTTATGGGTTTGTTCCTTATTTTTAAGTTATTATAAGAATACAATCTTTTTTTTAAGCAAACATAACGAAATTCGCCACATTTTTCAAAAGGTATAGTATACAATCAAGCTCTTGCAAACTTTACTTTTTTTTATATACAGAATTATGGATTTGAATATTCATGTGTTGGTAGTTATAATTCTAGTTAAAGCCTTCGACGTGGTAAATTATGAAATCCTATTTACTAAACTGAACAGATGGGGAATCAAAGCAGTAGCCCTTGAACTAATTATACTTATCAGAAAGATGGCAGAGGGAGTACCCTCTGTAAAATTCTTTTAGCAATCAGGAAATTGTAAATATATGTGTTCCCTACTTGAGAAGGTACCCTATGGTACCTTGGTACTTTACTCTGAAACTTTATACTTTATTTGCTCATGACACGTCTATGTTGGTCTATGAGCGACCATGAGAAGGCGCTTTTGAAAAAGTGAGTGGCCTACTAGTGAAATTCTGTAGTAAGTTATTTAGAAATACACTCCCATTAAAGTAAAATACATGTTTGCATATAAAGTTCTGCAAACAGGTTTGGTATATTACCTTAAAATGCTAACACAGTAAAAATGGGAAAAACACTAAAAGAATTGAGTAGATCTAAATACCTAGGGGTATATGTTAACTGATTATGCAGTGATTACACCAAATAAACCATATCATAATCACAAAAACTCTGTTTATATATTCAAAAAAATATTTAGTAAATTAAAGGTAGAAAATGTGTTCAAAATCTATTATGTATTATTTAAACAGCATTGCTTACTATGGCACCATCACGTGGGGATCTGTATGTGGAATTGCAGTGGCTCCACTGTCAAGTAATACAAAATAGGGGTTCACTTGTTGCTATTACAGTTTTCTGTTGCTTCTTTGCCTCTTTGCCGCTTAACGATTTTTTAAAATGGGCCTGTGAGTGCTTGTTTAAGGAAGTACATTGGTATAGGCTATATTTTATAAACAAAAAGAAACGGCTTGTAATGCCCGACAATCGATTAAAAGCATATTAATTAAAGTAGGAGCGTGTTTGTCGAGCAGATCCGAAAATGGAAATAACGAACATGTACAGTTTTTCACAATTGCCGGTTCCACGATAATCCTTCGAGCAGCAAATGAATCAATGGTTTTTTCAACAAAAAAGCCATCTCCTTCGTTATCAGAAGCAAGGAGAGACCGTTCCGAGACGACTCCTAAATCTTTTTTACGTGCTACTGTATTCCTATGTGGCTAATAGAGGCCACTTTCGATTCGACATACGTAAAACGAAAGTTGCAAGAGACATTTAGTGCCATTTACCATTTTTGACGCTTTTTAACGCGGCTTCTCCGTATAAATAGCGGACACAGTTCTGCCACCTACGGAGCCGGGCGTGACTTCCACTCTAAACGATTTCATTGACGAGATGGCGTTGAAAAACCAGGTATGCAGCTGCCCTCGATGTCGAGCTTTCGACCGGAGAAAAAACCTCAACGGTTAACACATCGTCAATTCCATGTTGCGATGTTTTTTTGTTAATTAATTTGCTAGTGTCGTCCTGCATTCTATTGCCAAGAAGATTTAACTTTGCATTCTTTACTGATCACAGTTTCTTTTCGACGATGTCACTACGGGCGATACAGGCAAAAACTGAGGGTGACTAGCTTTGTACTAATCGTACACGTTCGATATATTTTAATTGCACGTTATTCCCATTAGGAACGTTAAACGTACATACACGTATACAGCGAGTAAGCGAGAATCGTTAGATCACCTACAAAAGATGCCATACTTTATACCACGAAATCGGTAGCTAGTGCCTAATTTATTAATATACAGTAAACAACTCTATTACGATTACAGAAATTTTCCCAGAGGAAAGGTATTCCTGTAGAAGTAGTTTCGTTGGGAGAAACAGAGTACTGGAAAATTCGAAATGTGTGTATTATTTAGATACGCGTGATATGTATTATCACTATAACTTATAACTATCATTATAGCATGACTACCATTAATGCCACATTCGCAATAACATCTGTTTCGATTTTTGTTGCTAATTTTGGACTCAATACCTCTGAAGTCCAATTAAACAACCTTATCTGGAATAAAGCTCCGAAAGATTATATCTGCCATGCATGACGTATTCTATATTATTTATAGAAGGTGATTTTTTTTAATTACCGACCCTGACTATTTCCGAAAATATAGCAGTAATAAAAAGTTCTGACACAAATCGATGTCTATCGAAAGCGGAACATCCCACCATTCACCCCCTCATCCCTACTCTCCACCCTTCAAAATTCTTAAATGGAATAACCTACCTTGCGATACTTAAATCAACAACTAAAGTCATTATGAGGTAATTTGTAAAACAATTTTAAGGGCGACCTCTATTAGTAGCACTTTGAACATCTCTCATAATTTTGATTTCATTCGATAAATATGTGGAAGTTTCACATGAACATCTCATATGGTTTTAGCTTCATTCCTGGCAATGTTACGATTATTACTCCAAACTGTATTAATAAATTTCGGGATTATATTTCCCGAAAAATCGTCAGAAAAATCAGACCTGAAAATTATTTGGTTGAATTCCTTGTGAAATTACTTTCCCAATGAAGTATCGCAAAGTAGGCCATTCCAGTAAAGAATTCTGAGGCATGTTGTGTAGGAGTCATTTCAACGAAATGTCAGAAGATGTCCCCTATTCGATAAATACCGATCCGTTTCAGGAACTTATTTTAAAAGATATTTAGGGTGGGTCGCTTCAAAAAATTCAGCTTGCACAACTAATGCTTGCAGACTATAAAGTCATTAACATATCCTGAGTATAATTACCATTAAATATTATTTCTGGAAGTCTATGGAATATTCTTGGCATCAAGTAATTGCAGATATAACGTTTCCCTTAATGAAGGATAAAAATTTTTTTAAAAAATTGTTGGTATACTCTTAGGAAATATAGACGGCGTACGTAATACCACAAGAGTGTTTTTACTAGGGAGTGCCCGTAATGAGAAGTCTCACTGCAATTTAACTGTAAAATGATAATAACTAAAAGTCTATTCTCTCAAGTAAATCCTTTCGTTTAAAATGTTTTGTTAACGGTTTCTTCATTTTTATGTGTCCAGCAAAGCTGGCAATAACCGTGCGCATATTTTCACATAGCATTTATTAAGATTGTTAATAGTAAACACAATATTCAGTCGTGAGTACCGACGCGATTATTAAAAATACACCAAGCCGTGATTCTTAAAGCGCCGCCCTGATAATATATTTATTAAATCAGTTTGATATGCTGAGCTTTTTAAATAGTAAAACGTGCTCATGAATCGACAAACTCTTATTGCACCGCTACCGAGTCAGAAACAAGAGAAAACCTTCCTACTACTTACTGCTGCTACAACCACTGCTACTACTAATATCCTTTGTGTATTATCAAAGATCTGTACGTAGAGGGTCGGGCCGGAGCCGCGGCTCATACAGGGCGGAATGTTGACGAGATGGCCCAAGATATCGAGATACATATCTGTCGAACGAGAGGGAGATATGATCTCTTTGCTTCCGATATATCGCGTATAGGATCGCTGTCATCGGCCAATTGAATCTGTGGGCAGGTGGCAGGCGAGGAACGCATTTCGTTTGTCATTTTTCATAATGGAATACTCTCGTGGTCATTGTGTGGAGCTTCAAAAACGCAGTAACGCGTACTGCAGCTCTCCGAATTACAGAAGTAGAGGCTAAAAGAACCGTTGAAAAATAATATGGGCTGAGGGACGTTTAATGAACTTAAATAAGTACTGCAACTCTGAAAAAAGCGTAGAATAAATTTTTAGACACAAATGACGATTCCATTCAATCAGACGATGACACACAGGCAAAAGAAGGCTTATGAAGCATGGGTGTTTAACCTATATAGACTTATAAGGATAAACTGCTTGTCCGCAACCTTCTCCATTCCTTTTGTGTGAAAGAGAGAAGAACGATGAAGCAGCAATTAGTTACCACGTGTCTTCCCTCCAGTGTAACTAAGCAAGACATTCTCGTACACCATAAAGAAAGGCTAACACTGCCTACGTCGTTTCTGTCGCCATTACGCACAGGGACACAGGAATGAGGTTGCGGACAAACAGTCCATCTCTTAATAAGTCTGTCGATAGGCCATAGAATTACCAGAACAGATGCTTTGAAAAGAAATTTTGGATCGGGCGAAGGTATAAAACTGCACGTTAACCATAGTTGATATAGACAACTGAGCATTAGCACAATCAGCACAACAATTGGGCGGGGCTATCTCAAAATAGTTTCACTAACTCATACAGGGACAAAGTAAAAGCAAATTAACCATGGCTTGGTTCAACGGTTGTTACCCTATTGATTTAATTAGTTTGTTTAAGAAGCGGGAGTATTTATGGCCGTTTTTGAATTACTGATAATAGGTCATTATCATAATACATAGATCCAGAAGAAAATTGGCTCTAGTGGCTGGAGAAAGTCAAAATATTATTCCTTCCTTGCTCTACAGTTGTAATGTAAATGTACGTGATGTTATTAGCATTTTTACTAACACGTGGGGGTTACATGTAACCCCCACCCTTAAATTTTTGTTTGTTTTGAAAATTAAATTTTACATAATATTATGAACGATGGGAACGTACTTACGAATATATTCCAATACTAGTGATTTATACAAAATTATTCAAATACGTCCCTATAACAATCTATTCTTGACATCAATACCATAAAAGTTTGTATTGAAACAGCAATGTCCTGTACACCCGTCCACATCTAAATGACTAAATGGTGCAACAAAGTGTTTAAATCAGAACAGATCTTTCTTAATGATTTCCCTCGAATGGTAACTGACACCATCACTCAAGTTTTCGGATTGCCCACCTTAATTTTAACGAAGGCCTTTTTATGGGAGCGATTTGTAACCGTCAGGTTAGTGGTTGTTAGTGTCACTCAGGTGCAAGAGGAAATATAGTGTGCAGGGAAAGGATTGTCTTTTCATTAATAATATTAACCTTATCTGAGAAGTGGCAGCGAGTTTAAGGATTTTAAGTAATGGCGTTGCCGAGAGAGGACGAGCAGTGGCAGACCGTTTAAGATCGAAATTTTCGGATCCGCCCTGCAGTAGGCGTCGATTATCTATGATGGATAGTTACGTTGTAATGCACCGCCGACGACTGTTGGACAAATGTTTTATTAAGTGAATACATTAGCTCAAGAGCTCAACAACTGACTTCAAAGGAGTGTATACTTACGAACTTCCTACTAAAAAATACATGAGGTTGTTTACCCATTATAAAAAATTATGTTCTATCATGATATATTTCAAGCTATAGTGTTGTTACTTTCAGATTTATGTCAGGAACCAATGATACGAATTTTTTTACAATTTTCAACAACTTTATTAATTAGATTAATTAAGGATTGGTTCACAATTTTGGCGTTGCAAAAACGCCGTTTCGGCATTCCGTACTGGCTGTCAACTGTCCGAACCAATCCGAGCGCCATTTTAAAGTTTAAGAAAGATACAATCTTCGAAAAGGTGTTAATTAAATCCTCTCAGGGCAACCAGTTGGGAATCAATCAACGTCCGAAATAAACGATGTGTTTTATCAACTTTTTAATCGCTAACAACAGTGGTACTATTATTATTTATTCCTTCCTAGCATGGCGTCCACTATGTCCAAGGGGGGAAAATCTCGCCTACTCCTCCTGCTACACGACATCGTTTCTGTGTTCACTTTCGGCTTTATCAAATACGTTTTTGTGTTCAACATTTGTTTCAAAGTGGTAGATCAATTTATCAAATATACGACAAGTATTGACTACATGTCTGTTAATACAATTAGATAAAAGTGGATGCTGGTAACATGTCAGGGTGTTTACCATTAAAAATCGGTTGAAATATGTCAAAGTTGTCTGTGAGGCATACTTGGTAATGCGACATCTTATGCTTGTTACTGTCTCTTCGTCATTGCTAAAAGTGTGTCGGTGAAATATTTTGTCTTCTAAAGTTTGTCTGGTTCAAAAAATGATCTACACGTGCAGTAATATTAAAAAATTCGTTAGGGTAGTATTTCACACTTGTTACTGTTTCAACGGAAACAATAAGTAATCAAAAGGAACATCGGCCCTCCGTAACTACAATTAAGGCCGTTATTACAGTCGCGCGAGACATTAATGGTAGTTCAGATTTATAATTAATACATCATGTCGGGCCGACCTTATCGTTATCTACAAGAAGTTTTAATTTAACTCAATAAAATTTTAGTGGCAATTAAAATCATTTTACTAGCTATAAATTCCCATCCGTCTCGCGAGATTCGGTTACGGCAATCCCAGAAACGCATAACTCATATGTAAACGCTAACTGCGAAACTAGCCATAAGAAAAGTGCACAGTATCAGATAGAATAAATCGCAGTGAATGTATTGTACGCGTAACATTGCAAATTATAGGATTTAATTGCTGGTTTTAATGTATACATCACGGCCGTTGACAGATAAGGGGGTTTATGGGGATCACGAAAATAGGAAACCTCGACTTGCTCCGTGTTTTATGGCCGAGATTCCAAGGTTTACAGCTTCTTGTACCTTATCTATCATATTGTTCGGAACACCGGTATTAAAATGTTGCTCCCATCTATTAAGATAACGCCGTTATTAACCACGCGCTTAACTTCAGATAAAAATTTCAAAGGACATTTCATTATGATATCAAAAAACATTAAATCCTCAAATTATCCAAATCGACTTATCGCGATTGCCACTGTCGCTCATACCAGTGCGAATGCACCAGCGTAATTATTTATCTCCGCGTTTAAACATCGACTACTATAATGTTTAATTATGTTTACTATCAGATATCTAATTATCCTTTATCGATTTTTGCCAACGTTTACAGTGTATACGCATCGAAGATTGAATATACCCGCACGTCCATTGAGCATATCTGTAATTATCGGTTAGCTAAACGAAATTGAATTAAATTATTGATTATGTTCGACACTGATATAATAAAGTACGCTTGGTATTTATATGCCCGGTTAAATTGTGGATGATAAATGAATTGACTGATCGGTATATCCAGTTAATCAGTTAGTATTGTTTTAAAAGGGAAAGAAAACTATGAATTTCGAAATATAACTAGATAGTTTTATTAGGATTCTCTGTAAAAACAAAATATCTAAGTTAAGAATAGGAGAAGTAGATAGGAGAACCCATATCCAAAACTGGTTTCAGTAAGTTTACGCAAATACATGGTGCTGCTAAACTCCCGAATAGGTTTCATACTACATGGTACATCACATGAACGTCAAATGCTCAGTTTAAAACTAAAATTGGGAAGCTAAATTGTGACACGGTTTTTCACAGAAGTAAAGAAAATAGATCAAGAAAAATTTGTCTTAATGTCGAAATCAAAAAGCGATTTGTCTCGAAGCGAAGATGCGAGGTAACGGATAATTTTCGTTTCACTTAGGTAATCCTCGATGTGCAAATCGTCAGTCAATCATACGAAATTGCGATCCCCATTTAAACATAATCTCAACCAGATGACGTTCTTCCTAGAGGCGCTCCTGCAATCACACAACTTTATAATTATAGCTACATTAAGCTGACGTTCTCAAAAGAGGCACGATGACGAGAAACCGCTTGGGACTTAAGGGAGCATTTAGGCTTCCATTTAGTTTATAAATTGAGTTGAGAAGTTCTTGCTAGGCCTTGAATACAGCTAAATTGTTTGACGAATTACTTACACGAGCTACGACGAATTAGGAATGCATTCGAATGCTTGGTAATTTCTACATACAAACTTAATTCTGAGATCTTCTTTGCCGGGGATAAAATCTAATTTAGACCGCTGGGAAACTTCTCTACGACGAATTACTCCCCTGAGAAAACGTCCCAAAATTGCAACCAGCAACATGGTGCATGATGTAACGTGACATCTGCAACATATTCATAAAATACTACTAAAACCGTTAGTAAATAGCAAATTAAATAATACACCAACATGTTGAAGTAATATCATTCAGCGATAATAACCATACTTACAGAAACAATAGCGTAAGTGATGCGACAAAATTAACAAAACAGCAAAACAGGCCAAACCGTTGGAACTTCTCGAATAATACATCATCAACTTTAACAGACCATAAAGCGGTTAATGTAGGAGAAGAACACAGTGATAAATAGAGTGGCTTGTGCTCAACCGTCGTCATTAACACTGGTGGATTAAGAAAGTTTAATTCCTAAATGTGAGGTATAAATCGAGGCGTTAGATACGCATATTTCTCTTGCGTCGGTTAAATAACATATCAGATATAGCAGAAATTATTGCTGCACCTAAAATTATTTAGAAAAAGCCAACAAAAGTTTAAATCTACAGAATTAGGTACATTGAAATTAGGACTCACTGAGAATGTACTAAAGTCTAAATCATCAAGTAGGAGTTTCTCGCAGGAAGTGACGGAATCAATGAATATTGTGAAAAACGAGTCAGGAAACGAAGTTTTACATGATAGATTGAGTTTTAGTGAAAGCAGAAGTGGTGCACAGCTAACATCTCAGAGTAATAAAACCTTTACTGCTGAAGCAACAGACACAATTTATATTTAGTTTAGATCAACTGGCCAAAATTCATACAGTATGAGGCAACCTAAACATTCATAAATTACATTACAGGTGTTAACCATTTTCTGCAAAGGTGACAATGGTTTAAGAGAGCATAAAACACCAGAAGGGTAATTTTGAGTTCTCCCAGCATGTTTCTTGCACATAACGTTTGAATCGGAGGAGATGTATTGAATGTATGTATGTATGTATGTATGTATGTATGTATGTATGTATGTATGAAAATGTACTAACAAAAGAACTTTTGTTATCTGCCACGACTTCTTTTTCAAATGCTGTCTCTCTTCGCAATCTCTCAACCTTTATATAAGTGGGCAGAGTATTCTAAGCTAAAACTGCAATAGCTTATTTGAACTCACCACAAATATTACTGGTGTTAATATGCTGATTGTATGATTGCTTTCTAGGTCAAAATAAAGTACATGCCATTCAGTTTTGTCAAGGAGTTTTACAAATAGGTGGATGATTTTATAAATGTAAATGCTATAAAAAAACGGTTTATGAATATTTTTAAAGTAACTGTAAAACTTATCTCCAAGTACCTCAAGGTTTTAAGGCAAGCCTTAAAAATAGGTTGTATCAGCCATTTTCCCTCGGAGTTTTGCAACTGCTCTATTGCTACTTTCTTGCTGATTTCTCAGCACTTTTTAATGCGAAAGGTGTTTTCTGGAAAATGCTCATTGTGTATATGTCGCTTATCTGTTATATAGGCTATTTTGTAAATTTAGCATGTCTTGTGACGTGCCCGCAGAAAAATCGCTACCATTTCCACAGTACTACTCCATGCGGATTCTGAATTTTAATCCCGTCTTTACAACGCGAGTCCCGCTTCCATTTCTCATCGGGGATCAGATATCCCCGGAACAGCAATTACTATCAGCAGAACTAAACGGGATATAGGGTTGCCTACGTGACGGGTGTTCGACACGACTCTCCACAGGGGAGGCACACAATTGGCCGTCTCCCGATACGATCGTGTGCGAGTAGTTTATTGGCTGCCGTGCCCGAGAGTTCTGTGATTGTGTCAACGGTTAATTAGAGAGGTTCCTTATCGCGAACGCCAGAGCTGTTTATTCCTACACTCTTCTCTACTATTTACCTTACGAACTTCACTCCGGCTCTATTTTCCGTTTATAAATCGGGACCAGAGAGACTGCCAGACAACTGAGATGTGTAATATATAAAGGGGGAATTATATCTCTCGCTGGAAATATGGCGGGTAGAATTTTCGCTTTCCGCTTTACTGGTCATCAGGAAAAATGCCTCGTGAAGAGCTGAGAGAGACGCGAGCGCCTACATACTGCAGGGGTGTCATACACGCCTTCTTGGACGTGCTATTTTCGAAAAACCTAACGTCATAACACTTATTCGTCAAACTTACACTACAGTCCAATCTAAAGTCAATATTGAAAATACTAGACAGTGATGGCCCGGTAGATAGCTTGTCTAGATCACATAACAGTTGTTTCCCATAAATCGACATATAAAAATACGCCCACATTCATATTAAACTTCTAAGAAGCGATCAACGACGTTCCAGCTAAACTCTCTTATCTTCAGGATCTCCACATTACGAATTATCTTGATCCCATGCGACTGGTAGCGACTTTAGACGTTTAAAAACCTGGTTGGTGCTATTGACGTATCAACTGAAATGTAAAGTTTTAATGCGAATTTACAGATTATGCAGCACGCCGATAAACTCATTCGAAACGAAACCACAATTAGGGAGGAAATCTGGTTGCAAATTGCACATCTCGGCTTTTGATACCGAATCGCGTGTTGAGGTCCAGAGGTGGACTCAGAGAGGTTAGAGTTTGAATAATGTTAGTAAATAATTCTCTTGCAACGTACACTTTCGTTTTGATTTCAGCTACTTCAGAACTTATGTCTGTGTTGGTATTTTAAAATAGGACTGAAAGTGGTTTTTCCTATGAAAAATATTTTCAAGGAAACTATAACATAAGAAAACGTTACTGGAGTTTCAAGAGGTTAGTTGCAGTAATAAATCGTTAAAACATTGTTGGAAAACAGATTTGTGAACGCTTCTTCAATAGTGATCTGGCATTGACGTTTATGTCGTTTGTAATTTGTCATTTATCCTTAACATAGAAGTCTAGATGTTGTCCATTTCGACAAAGCACATGGCGATTTCGTCATTATCGTGAACGTGCAGGCACTTTGTTGAATTGTCCTTCCTTTAGTTTTTCTTCCTTTAGCAGTATTTTTGCATTATACCATTGGAGTGTATGATTACTATTTTTCAAAATGTGATGTGCCAATTTTGATTTATCTGCATCTTTTAACATTGTATTCATGTCTTTTTTATATAGCAAGTGATCGAGATTTTCTCCACTGTATGTTTTTTCGCAGGGGTAGATAGAAGCATGGGGGAACCTATATAATTGTGTATACTATACATGTACAATGTTTGTTTTGTTTCATTTTATGATTTTTGATTCTAAAGTGTTTTTCGTTTTGAATATTGCACGTTAAATTTGGTTTCTATTCATCTCATCTGCTTTGGCGATCCAGGAAAATATGGGACTGTATTGATAGAAATTATTTGAGGTTGTTGTATGTATGTTATCTTGAAGTGGTTGTTGTGGTCATGGTTGTTCTTTTTGCTGTTGATAAAATGCTGTATATCTGTTTTAGTTGTAAAAGGAAACGAGAACCCGAGTACTATTAAATCACTTGTTTTCTATTCAATTTCTATTCTATTCTATTTTTAATTGTACACTTTTTATGGAAAATACTTTATTGAAAATTTGGGAATACTGCCCGAAAACTCTTAATTAGGAGATACGGAAGGCGCGTTTCCTTGAAAATATTTCAGTCCAATTTTAACCTAACCTAACCATACTAAAGTATTATGCTAAAAATTGGACTTTACAAAAATTATGTGATTAGCTAAATAGTTAATTAAACTGTTTGTGTATTCGACGTTCGCTAATGGTCAACCAAAGGTAGTTGCGGCAAGTTCGATCCTGTAAAAGCGATTCACAAGAGCCTGGACATCCCCATTAGCTTAGTACTCTAGTTATAAATTCATCTGCTAATAGAACGGGCAGGACAGGCATTAGCATAGCTCGGATTTTGATATCTTAACGCCATCTTGAATAATTCCACTTGTTTCGCGTATCGGAACCGATGATCTGTTTCGATGGAAAGCAATTGTATCACGTGTGTGTTTGTGTGAGTGTGTGTAGATACTTCGGAGCTACTAAATGGAAATAGAGTGGGTTAGTTTATGTGGCTGGTCGGCCGATAAAGAAGAACGCGACCGTGTTCTATTCAAGCCAATGAAACAATTACACAGATATTATCGTTGATTGTTTTTAAATGACGCGATCCAGTGTGAATAACCGTGTCGCATGAGCCGCCTTGGCGTGTTTGTTTAAAACCTCCTTTTGTTTTATGGCGTTGTTGCTGATCTAGAGGGCATTGTATCATTGTTTATCGAATTGTCGTTGGCAGAATACCGGACGAGAGCGCTCAGCCTCAGGGCGATGCATTACTTCTTTCATCACCTGATTAATAACTTGACCTTCGCGTTATTGCAGTATTTATATTCAATGTTTCATTTCACCTACAACAGAACCGGTGTCAGGATTTTGTTACAAAAGGATCTACAGTCAGCCACATCATTTGTGACGATATGCAAGTCACATTCAATTATTTCGTAATATTCAAAAATAACGTTTTGGTTAAAAACAAATGTACCTCTTTTGGGGTTTATTTTTAACGAAAGCCACATTAGATTTGTGAACATAACAACAACAAAGCAACCTACATGACTTGAACTCCTATCGGTGTCGTAGCTAGATTCGTCATGGCCGCAACGTCCTGTCGTTCGTTTTATATGTGTGCAAAAGGCGAAGCGTCTAACTAGACGCACCCAGGCAATTTCAAAATTATTTATTTTCGTTGGGGCCGTTGCGGTATAAACATAAAGTCGATCTATATGGTCTCGAGGCGGCTGGTTGCTATTTGTCTCGCATATTTTATATGCTTGTATGGAAGTTCGACTTCCTCGGTTGCGTGGTGAGCTTTCGCCGTCTCGGATTTAAAGCGAAATGTGAAATGTACGTAGCGAATGTGTCCTGTCGTATTTCAAGACAAATAAAAAAACATCGACGTGAATTGGACGTAAATTTAGAATATACCAGGCCCTGCCTCTTTACTTGTATGTTCACACAACTGTACTCCTAAACCAAGGGGAATGAAGTATCGCAATTTAATATTCATATTCGGTCCCAAAGTCAGACACCAAAATTCTTTTACTTTTGGTATCAAGGAACCCTTCTCCTTCGGTTTTACGCAAATTTTAAAAATGGAATTCTGAGGCATTTGACGTAATCACAGGGAATTCTGCAATCCCAAAGAGGTTTCACAATATATTAAAAACAATTATTTTTTAGTAGTTCGTATTTCGAAAAGTAAATGACCTACGAACGAAACTGTTTCACATTGGGCGCCATTTAACATTTCGTGCGAGTGAAATTTGGAAAATCAAGTCTTAAAATGTTTCCTTAAAAAATTGCATGGAGTTAGTTCCTTCTATTTAAGATCAAAAAAATCCATCTGAATTTTGAGTCAAATATTTTCATGATCTATTTGGAATAGATTCCAAACACCAAAACAGAAATACAATCTCTTCAACAGAATTTTCTTCATTATCTTTAGTCAAATTTCAGCGAATTTTTGTTATATTTCTATATATCATAAATTTATGCAAATATATTTCTTTCTTTTTTAAAGGTAAGAACCTATTTCCAGTAGTTCGCATCTTGAAAGATAAATGGAGCAAGAACGAAATTATTTTATTTTCGTATTAGTGAACTTTCTTTTTGTTTGATACAGAAATTTTGAAAATCGACTTTCGGAGCATTTTTGAAAAAATTGTAAGCAGTTCCTCTATTTTTGGAGATTAAAAAATAAATTTCAGTTTTAAACCAAATCCTCAATGTATGAATAAATATATTTTAGGTGTGTTACCAAACTTCACCAATTCGCCAACTTTAATAGTTTTTGAAACATTGAATTAAATATAATAAAGGCCCAGTAATAGGCTCGAAAATATTGTAATTTTTAAAAAAATAAAAATATTTTTTCACTAGTTCAAATCTCGATATGGATTTGGATGGATGGATTTGGATTTTATGGATATGGTTCATATTTCGAAAAGTAAATAATGCACGAATGAAATTATTCTGTTTTTGGTATTCAGAGATATTTCTTATATATTTCTATATATGAAACTGTTATGCAAGTGTTGTATACGAACTTCCAAAGACAAATAATAGTATAGAGGGTTGACACATTGCTTTCGAAAATAAAATTTCAAGTAATCTTCCATCAACATTGAAATTTGTCCAAGCACTGTAGAGAAGCTCCACGGAAATGAGTCTACCACAATCTCTAATAGGCCAACCTATTTAAAAAATATAGCGTTCAACAGTAGAATGTAAATAATTAAAGATGACCTTAAAAAGTGATTTACGGTATATATATTATATAGATACAACTTTTTAACAAATACAAAATATGTACAAAAACTGAATTATTATATCAATACTGCACATATATAAGTTTTTGGCAAGTACAAAATATGTACACAAGGAAGTCAACATCCTCCTGGTGTCTTCTGGGCAATGCCAATGGGCTCAAAATTTTCAAATAAATTACATTCGAAAAATATGCCACTGGAATAATTTTCTTTCGAAAATTTTTCTGTTGGAACAATCTTCTTCTTGAACTGTTTTCCGTTCGAATAGTTTTCGAATAATTTTCTCAAAATTCTATGAGGGAAATACAACACATATCTTGGGACACCTTGTATCTTTAACTTTTTACACCCAACCCAATAAATTTAATGTGAATTTCAATGTTTCCTTTCTGTTTTCTATGGTGTACAGTCGACATTTGTCAGTTTGCTGGTCAGTTTGCTGACCAATGGGACCGATTTAGCGTGTCCACTTTGCATATCTTTTAATTTTACAAAATTTTCATGCTCAAATTACTATTCATTAAATCGATTGAAGGCGAGAAGAACAAGTTATAAAATATGAAATAACTCGTTTGGACAATATTTTTTGAGTTTCTTAAGCTTACTTTTAGTTAAAAACATGTAAAACTTCAACGGATAAGGTTCCTGACTTGTAAACTTTGCTTTTTCATTCCATGTTGCTAAACGTTTTAACGTCCATCCGTTTCACTATTATTCACTCATTATTGTAATCTACGCGAACGCCGGTTTATGTTCCTGTGGTATGCATTTCACACAAAAACGCTAAAATCTCGCCTGTGAGTTACGTAACAGTGAGTTGTTTACCTGGGAAATGCTAGAAATGACTTCTTCGAGCAAGCAGTAAGCAAGTAGTTTCACACTCTTCTTACGTAAAGGTATTTACAGATAACTGGAGCTCGTTCGAGTGATTGATGGCGTATTTACGTAGAGTTATAAAGATATTTCTGCTAAAAGAATACAATCCCAACGATTCAATTAATGTTTAATTTATGTTGCCGCCAACAAAGGCACGGATGATGCATGGATTTATCGGAGGCAGTGTAGATTTTTCAGATTAGATCGGACGTTATAGTAAAATTTATGCAATGGCCGTCGTGATGTTAAATTCCCTTTTTGATAGAATAATAGGTGATAAATTAAATGTAAGCTTGTATTTAGAGATTCTAGCCGTTAGTAATCCAATAAGACATCCGGAAAATTTTAGAAATTTATGTTTCCTTTTGAAAGCGTATTACTGCGATATTAGTAGAAAGTTAAAAATGAACCTTATTCACGGTTAATTCCACAATAGAAAAGTCACATCGTAAAATTAACGGGCAATAAACAATTCATGCAATCAATCGAACCTTCAGCAACCCATAAAAATCCAATTCATCTGATGGCAGTTAACGGGTTAAATCCCCTCCGTTCTTATTGGCGTCATGACCGCAATAATTGTAATCCGAAACATAATTCCTCTCCAATAAAATTTGAATTTATGTCCGTCCATATGGACAAATTTACGATAGCAAGACGAAGATCATGCTATTACGAGATTTATGCCTTACGCATAAGCGAAACCTCAGGAGGTGTTGGCTTTATGACTACGGCATGCCACTTTTTATTAGGATCACCTGAACGAATAAAAAAATCATCATTGTAAATCATCTCACTTTACAGCGTTGAGAAGACATCTCGCATTATGGAACAAGGAGGAATATTGATGCTGGGGAGTTATTTTGGCGGATGCGCATCCCTAGATTCAAAGCTTCGAAACAGGCTGGAGAAGTCTAGGCATATTTGGGGGGAAAAACGTCGCTTGCTAATAATATTTCTCGATCAACGAAATTTGTGTTATAAAGTCACTTTTGGACCATTTCTGCTGATAACGTTCTTCGCGAGTACACTGTCGACGTCCTAATTTATTTTTGTCTTCCCTGCTGCAGTCTGCTCGATGTTATCAAACATTTTTATTAGGAACCGTAACACGTCCCGCGGCCGAGCTACCAGCAAAGAGTTTCGCACTAATAACTCAAAGTGTATAACACACGTCTTGTTCAGCACCGTCGTCCTGCTGTTAAGGCATTAACTCACCGTCAGCATTCACATGAACACGACAAATTTGCAAATCATATCGTCGCGCATTCACACTCACACACACAAACGCAAAGTGTAAACGACGATGCGGCACGGTCGAGATTTATTCTCCGGCCGTTTGATGTAATGTCGGGAGGATATTCCTGTGACACAACATAATCGGTAAATATTCCTTGTTGGACAAGTGTAAATCGTTTCTAAAACGGCGTCAAATCATGCGGAAAGTATGCAATTCGATCGTATAGTGTTCTGGATGTTATGCAAGAGTAAGCTAAGTAGCGTACAAACGGACAAAGAGTACAAACGCAAACGTTGTGTTTGAAAGACAGATAAAGCGCAAAGAAATTATACGGATCGTACTTCTAGCATTGAATTCATGAGCGAGGAAAGTTTAAAAGAACTGCACGGTGCTTCCGCCATTTTTCAAGTAGCAATCAAAAGATAGCTCCATGTATAATTTAATACTGCCAATATTTAGCGTCATGTGTTCATAAAATGCAATTCAAGAATACAGTACTTCTGAAAAAAAGTGTAAATTAAAAATCCTGGATTTCTCAACCAAGCCCCATGAGTTTAATGAAGAAAAATATATAAGATCCATCCAGTCCGAATTGGTCCAGTAAAAAACAAAAAAATACCAACTCTGTACCCAGCGCATTCAAAAAATGCGTTTTTACCATATACAAAAGCAGAGTATTAATGTAACGTACCATTTAACCTTCCCTTGTATATTTGGCGCGGAGAAATGTTAATCGCTACAATACATTCCTATATATAAAATGCCTATTAGTATCTAGAATTAGACAGGTCCACTACAGCCATTAAATTTGAGCACTGAGCACGTGTTCATTTTCAGTCGTCACTAGAGTTCAGTGGTGTATGTATGCAATTGCAATTATTATTTTATTAATTAATTAATTATTTTAAAATCAATAAAGGCAATGATATCGACATTATACACAATAGAAATCATGCTACAGAAACAAATGAGGTACAAATTTGGGATTTCGTCATAAAATTTCGTTGACAAAGTGAGTAACAATCTTTTTTATTTCTTTAAATATGGCGCGCCTATTTCACTGGTAACATCAACGTGCGTCAACACAATTTTCACTTCAGCTTCAAGTATTTTTCTTTGTCTCCTATAAAATATAAAATATATTACCTCATACTTATATTATTATGAACTTAATCCAAACCCACACATCTCATACAAAATATATAGCAAGTGCTCACCTCGTTGAAAATCGGCAAAATGATTTATTCTCACCGATCTCCTGAAATTTTTGTATTTATCTCGAGTTGTATGGTTAAACGTAAACATACTCTCACATTTTACGAAAAATTACCAAACGAGTCCCTTATTGAGTAAATCTATCTTAACCCTCGAGGAATACTTCCCTGCCATAAGTACCAACATCTTCTCCGGGTAAAATATGACAATTCATTCGACGAGCGGCTCCTCAACGACATCTAACAAATACCCTAATTTGCACAACATTTAACACTTGGATATTTCGACGGGTAATAATAACCATCCCAGGTAGTACCAAAGTACCGACGATTTGTCAAAGTATAGTTATGCATCTTCGGATAACAACTGTATTATATGGCGGCAATAGGGAATGTCATAAGTCGTCCTGGGAAATTGCAAATGCGGCGTGTAATATTTATTTGAGATATTTTCAGGTAGGTGTATGAATGGCACTTGTTGTTATTGTGTGAGATATTTCAAACGGCAAGAAAACTCACGTACATTAATAACACGTTCTCTTTTAGAAACGGACCATGACAAAATAATTCCTGAACGTACATACAGCGTACATTTTCCTAAATGTTGCTGTCTTCATTCCTATTTAAATAACAGAGACTCCCACCTTTTAAAGAACTGCTGACTAACCCTTGATAACTACTTATCCGTCCCGTTAAAAAGAAAAGATAGGTATTTATTAAGCTGACAACTTCAGGAAGCATCACAAAGCACTCGCATACTTGGTAGATTTTTCTTTTTTTAATTAAACTAAACGTACACACTGCTCATTAGGAAAGCGCCGGTAATTTGTTGTGGAACGTGTTAAAGTTATAATTTTAGATAAATTTATTCAACAGTCCGTCGAGGTGCCTACGAGAAGTTTAGAAGAAAAAACAACTACGCTAATGTACTAAGTTTTGTTGATTTAATGTGTAATGGATTTATTTCATTTTCTACATCGACATAATGATTTTTGTAGATTACTATTATTTATTAATTTGTAAATTTGAAAATTATGGAGATTCAGCACATCTCCTCCAGAATGTATATAGTTTTACACTGCATAGATTAGGGGATTATTCTTTGGACTATTCTAGGAATATTTGATGGTTTTTGAAAAACTCTCTGATATTCGATTATCTTAACAATCTTTTGACTAGATTATGCAGAAAAACCGGATATTGAAGGTGTTTTAAATAGGTAAAATTGTATTTAGCATTTACAGCGCCGATCTGCATACCAGTATCGGGCTGGACGACGGTTAACTGCACCGAAAACCATTACGGGCTTATCAGATTACGATAATGGAGATGGTGAAGTCTTAAAACTCTAAACGATCTATACAGGCAACAAAGAAACACCTCTTGGAAGAAATAAATTTATTCAAACCTTAAATAAATAGTAACAGTAGTGACGGCAATAATTTGTCATTTTTATGAAGGAGGTTTTTCTGGCATCTAAACTGAGTCCATCAAATATCATTCTTATATTTGAGTAATGCATTTAGTCTCTAGTGCGGTAGAAAACACTATATGTGATGGAAGAATACATTTAGGGATAAATTTAGTTACCACATTTCTGATTACAACAAATAACATCCGTAAATATTAAACTTAACCATCAACTTAGGATTCTGACTCTCGTAGGTATACATATCGCTTTTCATAGCTCAAAATCACCATTAAATATTTATTATTTTCATACATTTGGCCAAATATTCCCTGTTGATTTTTTATAGTAATCATATCCTTAATGTGCACCATACTTATTCGTACGCAATAAGTTAATAAACACGTTAAGAAACTTAATTTCTTAAAAATTTGATTTTGTAGACTTTCTGTCTGAGCAGAGTATACACACCCTATTAACAATACATTAAAATCAGTTCTTTACAGTGAGTTCAAAATGTTACCGAACTCTGAGTAACGTGAATTACATTTATTGTATTTAACAAGAGTTAATGACTTCATATTCCGTAGAATTAATTCTGAATCAGTATTGTTTTATGTTGTTCTTTGAAGCATGGACATTTGAATGTAGCCTTACATTTGAAGAGCCTAGATGTGAATATATTGCGCTGATCCAACATAGACAATTCCTTCAGTTGTAGCTTTGGAAGCATTTAAGATGTAACCAAGTGTTTCATAGGTCTTCGTCCAATTGGTTTTGACTGAAATATTGAGTAGAACACAAAATCAATTTTTACCTTCCTTCAGTGTTGGCACATCGAAATTCTCACATTATGCGTGCGCAGATGTCGTCTTATGAATTAAGTCTATTAGGACTAAATAAATATACATGTTTCAATGCGAAGCTTCAATCTTAAGCAAACGATACTGAAGTTCCTGTAAATATACTACATTTTTTCGTCGACGCTCTGCCACGTTCTTCTCACCCTGTATACAACCGAATTTCATACCGGAGGTGAATCCTTTCATCGAAGCCTACCGGTCTACTTTACGATTACGATGACCAACGCCTCGATCATGAATCAATATTTTTAAATTAACCAATTTATTGATAGCGATCTCCGGACGAAGTAAAAAGTCCCCGTGTAAAGACGGTTCCCGGCTGACTATCATCGCAGGGCATTGTTTATGTCTCGTCCTGGGAGTTTGGAGAAAGGAAAAAGAAACCACTCGGCTATCTCTATTCTCGTTACGGAGTGTATCTTCACACCTGAGGAAGTTTAAAAGACAAGTATCTTGTTGTCGCTGTAATATTCCATGGTCGATATTGAGAGAAGATAAATAAATTTCCTGAATAGCGTTCGATAACGGTAAGAACACTGGACAAGTAATTTGGTAATTTATTAATGCAGGTTACTCGAGTATTTCTTGATACTTTTATACTTCTACATTTTATGAGATAATTAATTAATACAGTAAGCAACATAGTATCATAATATTTTGATGAATTTACTCTTCAATTCAGTTAAGATCCTGGATCCTAGGTTAGTCCAGTCAACGAAGGCACGAAAAGGAACCGTAAAATGCGTATGCTGAAAGGTATTGTATTTATTTGCAATATTTTAAATACCTTCAATTGATGAAAATAACACAAAAAAATTATTGCGTTACCTATGCTATTGGTATAAGCGACATAGCATGGTAATTTCATGTTGTCTCGCCATTTTTCCATTAAACAAATCTACAGAGACCAGATGAACGTTTCAGGACCGCCAATAATTTATCTATCCCATTTGCAACAAACAAAGGAGTGCGTTAAGGATCTTTCCTATCAACGATTTCGTTGAAAATATATCCAGATTATATCTTGCAAGATTGGAAAGAGAGAAAAAGAAAGGGAAATGAAGGTGCTTAGACATCCCAATAGGACGTAACTGTATATACACCCTACTCTTCTCCGACGATCAAGTAATTATAGCAGAGCTAACGGACTTAAAATTAATGACAAGAAAACAAATGTCTCTCAACAAACTCACTAGATATAATATCTCACTGTACAAAAATGCGACGATTACAAATATTTAGGAAACATCTGAAGTAAACTCAAAAAATATGTAAGTATAGTGGGTCAGGCCGAACAAGCTACGCAAAAATTAAACAGTTTACTGTGGTCAAATCATTTAAAAAATAGCACTAAAGTAAGAAAGGTAGAAAGAAGAATTAAGAAATTGACAAAAAAAGTACAAAGAATGCATGGTCTCTGACAAACCACCCATCACATGAAGCAAACAAGTATAGAAAGACAAGGAACTTCTTGAGGAGAGATGGCTCAGGCTATAGAAGCTACCGCTATCAATCAAAAATTCGCGGGTAGAATATTGCCAGTGATATCGAATCACAGAAGAATAAATTAATATAACCTGGTATTCTAATCGAGGAGACAAGAAAAATGGCTATTATCGGTTATTATTACCACAAATATTTTTCCTATCGTTAGTACAACATAAATATACCATTGACAATTGTTGTAATATACGAGATAACACGAAGTAATCAGTTTAATGATCTCAAATAAAATTTTTTTTTAGAACCTAACAAGAAACCTGTATTTCCTAGATCATAAAACTTACAAATATATTGTTCAAATTGTTGGGTAAGACCACATCACTTGTTTATTTTGAGGCTGAGACAGAAACAAGTAGTGACCGATTAATTTTGACTTCAGATTCTAACTCAAAGGGTCAAAATACATAGGCAGGGACTAGTCCGGTACTCTGATCCCGCAACCTTTTTGTCAGCAAGTGTAATTAATTCGTGCAGTTTTAAGTTTTGAAAATATGTGTCAAAACATTGTGGAGTAGCTTCAGTTCCAAAAAAATTTTTTAGAAACCACATAAAATCATCAATAGAATCCAGGACAGTTTCCTGTATGTATTCAAATGACTACCAGAAAAAAATTAGGTGACAGTACGTGACATCAAACTGTATCCTCTTCCGTTAACATATTGTTATAAAAGTCTGCTGGTATAATTACGATCTACGGAGAACCATCCATACAAGTGCTCGGTTTATGTAACCCACATTTCACATGTAGTTATGTTAATGGACTCAGTTGGCAAGGTAACGATCTCACGTCCCGTTTTGATATTATTTACTACAACAAACGAAATAAATTAATGAACATCGCAGCGGTCGTATGCTATTTTGCACTCAGAACATTATAATGAGGCGAAAAACGAAAAGCGGAAGGTAGAGGGCGGACTGCGAATGATGCCGCCCACGACATTCTTCCTTTTGTTGCGTGTATCCCACCAATAGATCACCCCGAATGGTGGTTTAGACTACGCAATAATAAAAGTTGAATATTTATTTGATGTTCGTTCGCCGTAATCGACTCTATATTATGGGGAATGTGATCATCATATGTCACCGGTTATGGCTGAATCTTAGCACCAACGACAAGCCAAACTCCTATTAAAATAACAGCTACGACTCTTTCATTGTCCCTGGTTTTATGAAATATTATTATTTCTCGTCGAAATTTAATAATTTTCTCACCGTGGCTTAACAACAATATAACGTTAACGGCGCAGTATTTGTTAATTCGTTTAAGACGTTAAAGGAAGCTTTTATCGTAGAATAACACAATTTTAAAACTACCACACTATTACACATAAATGTTTATCATAAAACCCAGAACCCCAATAGGGCCGTACGAAAACAGTTGAAATGCGATGCAGTTCCGAAAGTCATTTAGGTAACAGCCGGAGGTGACGTCCTTGACGTACCAGAGTTATTAGATAGTCAGCAGGGTGTCTTATTTTTTTACAGGGTGATTATCTTTTGATCGAGAGAAGTTATGAATTAAATTATTTTAAGTGAAATTACTGGGTCGGAGTAGAAGAGGGTTATATTGTTACTGCCTTCCTCCTTGGTAGAGGTGCAATCGTGGCAAGCTAAAGCAACAATCGCCACCATGACAGCTTTGAAAATCAAGTCTAAAAAAAGCTGTTGTTTCTTCGAATGTTATAGTATTTTTTGGAGTTGCTGCCCATCGACCGTTAATTCAAATTAGAGATGACGAGGGAAATGTTTCGCAGGCATTCGACCTGTAAAATTAGTCTAACACAGCTGGGTGGTGGCGATGTTCGTAAATATACGCCTTCACACGATCAAGCGACAGAAGACTGACAGTTTGAAATCACCCTTATGACCACAATGTAAAATGTGGTCGATACACACAAAACGATACATTAGTTTTATTAAGAAGAAACAGCAGTATGAAATCGATGACAAATTAAGAAGATCCTAATTGTGAGAGCATATTTATTGCCTAAATGATTCCAAATCAAATAAATTTTTGCGAATTACGTAAGACTTACATGTAGCTGGTAGACGTAAAAAATTAAAATAAATTTTGTAATAATTTAAAGAAGTTGCGTCGAAACAAAAAAAAAGCAGAAGATGAAGACCACAAACGTAGTAAAAGAAGGCATTGCAAAAGAAGGAACAATAGAATAGAACAAAGTATTAATGCAATCTCTCGTGCTATTGACCAAAATATTGTTTCTATTGCTTACTTCATTTTTCAGCGCTTTTCAAATTAGATCGGCTTATAGAACGTCCTCAGGTATCTTTCATCAGAGGAAACATTTTTTCCATTAAATTCGCCCCGCCGACATTTTACCCCAAAACGCATAGTATCAGAGGGATCGGCCTCAGATACGATCTTCTCTTTGTACCCGAAAATTCCTCTCCCAACACAATTATCTTAAATTGATTTTTTTCGACGGAAGATGTTTTTAATTTTTAAAGTAAATAAATTGCATTGTAAAGTGATAAACATCGCGCGATGCCGTTTTTTTGTCTTTGAAAAGGCCGCGTGGAGATCCGCGAATTACCTGGATCTCGTTAATGACGACATCCAACTATTGGCGGCAGTTTTAATGAATATTAAAGGTAACACGGGAAGGATCGAAATTAATTTTAGAATTTTCAAAGGAGGCCCCATGCCTCCTTAATGCCGTTTCATTAAAAATATATTCTCTCTCTCTTTCTCCCTCTCTCTCTTTCACTGGGGTACGCGAAAACGGACCGTTTTAATTTTTGCGATTCCTGAAACATCTTTACGAGCTCTACAATTAATTACAGGGGGCAATTTTACAAATTACTCGAGATACAATCCAGAAATTTGAAATTTTCCCGACGATATGTGGCACCTGCCAGACTATTTCGCGATAAGGAGAGCTTAATTAAGCGAGGCGCATTTATTGCTTATTACTTTCATCCCGTGGAGAAAAATTCGCATTCATTACCGACATAATAAATTAAAAATGCAATAATTTGGATTGCGTTCATTACGGAACAGTAAAGGGATAACTGATTAGATTAGTAAAACTGATTAAATTATTACATTTTCTTAGGCATGTTTCTATCTTCATTATACGGAAGCTGCGTATGCAGCGAAAAATAATCATTGTGTGTATCCTTTTCCGCAATGAAAAATAATGAAAACGTGGGCAGGCAGTAGGTACGACAACGCTTAAGAAGAATAAAGTCGCATACAGTATATACCATATTGAATGCACGTACGTGTATATATAAATAAATAACAGGAAACGATAAAAAATAACACCCAACATTGCGAATTTATGACACTTCCAACAATACTATTGACTTGTTTGCATATTGTTATGCAATACATACACACAGTTACTCTCTTTTAATGATGCTTTATTGCAAGTATTATTTTATTAACAGAGCTGGAATAGAAATCGCATAACCAAATATAGTCGTTGCGATTTACGATCAGTATCTATGGGTATTTAACACTTTTTGTTACATGTGCAACCAGTCACTAAATATTTTTTTTTTTCAGACAAATGCGTCAATTTCAACATAGTAGGTTTCCAAGTTACCGCTTCAATCGTAGGGAATTTCGTAAGGTTGTACTCGTTTACTTTCTAAAGTAATTAAAATATATTTCGCGCTGAAACCACATATTTAACGTAGGTAACTTTACGAGTAATCGAACTAAATAATTTCATAGCGTATTGACAATTAGTCAAGTATTGTTTGGTGTTCCCAAAGCTGTGTATTTCAACTGTATACCAAGGAATCTGTAAGATCTAATTCGAGGCATTCCAAGAACCATCTTTACCATAAAATCGAATGTGGGAACAAAACATTTCAGGCGATATTTCTTACTAAACAGTGAGGTGAGAAAAATATGAATCCATCTGTTTAAAATATCAGCGAGACTCGTTTAAGATGACCAGAAATTCATAACTTGCTTAATACACATCCTTGTGAGTACATTGCTTTACATGGGTTAAAACTCGAACTACACTAAACTCTTAATTAATTTATTTACACTTTAATATTTTTGGGTGATCTGTCCCCACGCATTCTCTTTACATGTCCAAACCAAGTCTCTTACCAATTTCCTCCATTATTGTTCGATTCAACTCCACTTCTGTTCAAATGGTTCCATTTCTAACTCTATCTATCAAATTTGTAACCTTTGGAATGACGCCTTCGTTACATATATGCTTCTGGTCGTTTCAGATCAATTAAAAGCTGCTAGAACAAACCTGTTACATACAAATCAGTTTTCCGAAAAATCCGCTCTTTTAAGACTAGGTCATCTCGACTTAAACTCCAATGGCGAACAAAAAAAACATTTTTTGATTCGATCCCTAGTTTCTGTTGTGTTTTTTTCTTGATTTCTAAACACGAGGTGTAGAACAATTTTGGGTCAAAAGAAAAAATATATTCTTACCTTATATAACATTTCTCCTATTAAAAAGCAGCTTGTAGGCTATTTTTGAAGTAGCATTTATAAAGATTTTTAGGCTATCTCGCCTACGCTAGAAAGGAAAAGCCCTAATTTGAAGTTGTCTTAAGGGCCGAGTTCACAGGTTAAACCAGTGACAATGGTGAACTAAAGTTGCACTTCTTTATGTAGGTATGTTCAAGTCTTGTTACCAATTATAGATAAAGGCGTACACCGAATGCCGGTGTTCAGTCAAATAAATCGAATTCAGTAATAACGCGTCCAACATACCATGCGTGTCCCGCTTGAATAAAACATACATCAAAAACATGGCAGCCCATAAACCATTCTGAAATTATACCTAGTTTAATTACAATAACATAAGCCTTGTGGATTTTTCAAGCGATGTCGAGCTACTGATCTGAAACAATATCAATAAATAACATTCGGTTGATGGTTAAGGTTCTGTATAACAAATATAAGAACACCATAAACATATTTCTTGCGGTAGAGGGATCGAGCGTTATTCTACGGCAAGGCCTGCGACAAAACGCAGTTTCATGCATTAGATAAAATTCCTCGGCTTTTTTGCTTGCAGTACAAGAATATACGGTATAATGGGCTCTCGTATCGGAGAGAATCACAAAAAACTGAATAATTTTCCATAAACTATATACGGTGATAATAAAATTAAAACGTGAATTTCAAGCCAATGATTCTGTGCGATTCCTAACACGAACTTAATACCAAACAACGTGTCCAGGGTAATTTATATTTAACACTATTGCAGAACAACATAAACTCATGTCTTTTAGTCGTATCAAATCAGAAATCTTACTAAAGTTACAATTATTAAACACAGTTACTCAGAGAAATATTTTAAAACATGATCAGAACGAGTGAAAATTACTTAACAGTAAAACAGATACAAAACGTAAGATTTTTTTAATCTTCATTACATCAGAGATAGAACGTTACGTTAAATCTCTTCAGGGGCGCCCCCGTATATTACCTTTAATCGTAGCTTAATGAAAAAGCTGAAAGTATACAAACTGGCGAGCTTGTACGCAGCGTTATCAATGTCAGTCGTTTATGGTAGTGCTCGAAAGGCATTAAACACGACAGAAAAAAGAAGAATCGATCTACACGTACGTTTTGCAATATTACGTAAACGACTCCAAGCTGGTCTATTAAAAATATGATCCTAGATCGGGCGCGATTGAAATGCATTTCTAAGTGAAATAGGCAGTAAGTAGCAAAAACAAACAGCAATACGTTCAGTTTTTGTTTGTGGAAAAATACTTTTATTTTCAATTCAATCGCTCAAGAATGTAGTTTGTTCCAATTCTACTGCATTACCTGGTGGTGTTTACCAATAAAATTCGTGATGTAGTGACTTTGATGACTAGGTATACCTCATGTAGCAAACGTAAGCTTATCTGCATTGCTTGTGTTTTCGTATGGCTGCCAGTTTCGACTGTATTATTATAAATCACGCTATATCTCGTTACTCAGGTGACATTTTGCGGATTTTCGAATATTCATGACATTACGTATGGCCCAAGCTATTTTTTTGCTCCTTATTCAATAATAGATGTTCTTCACTGATGATGGGGTTGAATAGGTCTCCTACTGTTCTTAGCCCTGGTCATGACATCTTCTTGCTGCCAACGCCTCTCCTCCCCTAAATCTTTCCTCCCATTACTAACTGCAGGAATTGATTGATATCATTCGTTCCTTATTAGGTGGTCTAGATATGCTGTTTTTGTAGCTTGATGGTGTTTAACATCAAGCATAATTTAACCCTTCTTACGATTTCCTCCTGTGTTTTTCTGGCTCTCCGTACAATTTTTAATTTTGGCCTGTAGGCCCACATTTCGAAGGATTTAAGTCTATACTCACTTAAAGCCTTCCCTACAGTAACACTGATCGCACGTAAAATTTTACAACCTCTTGGTTTACCTACGAGTGAATTTACTAAAAAATTATACATAATTAAAGAGCAATGAAAAATGAAGGTATAGTTGAAGAAAAATTCAATACAGCTCTATACAACAAATTATAGCCTATTATTTAACAATTACAACCGATTTTACGTGGATTCCGCTGCCCTTGTTATGAAAAACTTTAATTTGTATAATTTAAAGTACGTCCTATTTAAAGGCAAAGCAATTCCCGAATTTGTCTCGAAAATAATCTCATTAACTCGGTAAGTCTAGTTGAGAGACCGTTAATAAATAACGAAAAAATGATTTATGCTAATTTTCCCTATTACGCTACACTAACGTAGTACCTGTGCCTTGTTATTCAATTTAGAAGTACTTTAATTGGGTGTAAATTACCAACTTTCCTGTTCACAGCCTCCGGCCAGGCTTCTGAAACCGCAAGGAGAGAACGAAACTGAGGTCCGTTCGAACCCATGGGCGCAGAATGGGAAATTAAAAATGGAAACCAGTATTGCAGAAAAACGCTAATTATCCACTAGATACGAACTAATTAGAATTAACAAGTTACTGATTTTCTTCTGCTAGTAATGTATTCCTGTAATTTAATTTACGAAAAAAATTCAGGCATGACAGGTTTTCAAACTTTCTATGGTTATTTTGTACTTTCAGTCTACTACTGAAGCAGATACGTTAAAATGCACAAGTAATAACTAACGAGCCTTTCATTATGTTGGCGCTCTTATAGGATAACGTTGTAATTTAAATCCCGATTAAAACATGGCTTCAGTTCATGACGGTCTTTAAAAGATCCTTTCGTTTACTTGGTGCTTTGAAGCCAATTTTACTCCAGTAAATACACTGAAAGAACAAATTGGAAGTAAAAATTAAGGAATTCATTTTATCGCGCTGTTATTCGATAATTTCTTTTGTAATTAAAAACGTCGCTTGATTCGTTTGGTACTTTGAAGTCTGCTAGTCGAGTAACACGCAGAAATTAGCAAGTTAGAAGTAACAAGGCTTTATTGTTGTCACGCTCCTATAGACCAGTATTGTGATTTAAACGTCTTAAACCTATATGACAGCGAAAGTCTTATGTTGAAGTTTGTTACGTATCTATAAACTAGCCTTGTAATTGATATTTCCAACTGAAGAACTTCCCTTGGCATATTTGGTACTTTCAAGTGTGGAACTCAGGCACATATAGTGAAATGCACAAGAAGTAGCGTCACCAACTTTAACGTTTTGTAATTTAAACTCTGATTTAAACAAGAAATCAATTCATGACGGCTTTTAAAGCTTGCCTTAGAACATTAAAAGTGCGTTATGAGAAGTATACAAGTAATTAGTTAAATCGACCAATGACGGACTGTCAAATCAGTTCCCTGCTCCATTCGAGGCATGCATTTCTGGTACGACTCTGACGCATGCAATTACGGTCTACGGGCCTGCATTTTCTTTGGAATTTCGGCTATAATTTTCTTATCCATGTATGGGGGAATTAAAAAGAAATTAGCCCTCAGTCGGTGGCGTGCATATACTTTGAATAAAAATTAGAAAATACCGTTTGTTTAGGTTTAAATATTATTTCGTCAGAATCGGTTTTTGATTTATACCTTGCAATAAGTACGGGTAACATTGAAATGCCTTGGACTTCTCGACCCCCTCTTGTTAAATTCTAATTGGGACTCACGTGTAATTCGAAATAAATCACCTTTGGAGTCATGTGCCAAATTTCGACGACCGAGTTGAAACGCGACGACGAAGTGCAGTTTCTCCTCGAGAATACGACGTTTCAGTTAACATTTACATATTCAATTTCGCCTGGTTTTCTGGGGAAAAAACCGGTGATGTTTTGAGAGCAGTCGTCGAGGTAACATCCTTTTAAAATGAATGTGGATTTCACAAGAAAATTTCCGGGCAAAAAATATGAATAGCAGTGCTCATCCTGCACAGTTGGAAAATTGTAAATCAGACTTGAAAAAGCCCTCGTTCCCAATTCCCATTGAAATTTATCGACGCTCAAAGCTGTTACCCGTTTCTCGACTCCAAATAAAAACAATAATAGGGCCTTCTCGTTGACCAATGCGGCCGGATTAAAATCACAATGATTCTGCGGGTAGCGCAAAAAGACGTGGAAACCACTTAACGTCAGTTATAAAATATAGGGAGGAGTAAAAACATTACAGTTTTCGAGAATTATAACAACACACACGACAGGGTTCAACAAACTCCAACTTAATCGTACATAAAAGGAACCAATATAAAAGAAGCTTTTAATTTATAGCGAATATTTTGCTTTATGGTATTTCTTAAAATTAATGGACTTTTTGTTTTGTGCGACATAAACAAGGAATTTAAACCGTTCAGTTCATAAATTAGCGTTATGAGAACATCCGTGAGGAGCAAATTACAAGATGAAAAGAATTAGCCTTTATTTGCGATGAGATAAATCAAAGAACAAAGCAGCTTTAATTTCCCTTTACGCGAACCACAGCTGGAGGATAGCTAATGCGTATAAGTACCTTAACATTCAACGCTTCTGTCGTAAATGTATTACAAATTATCGGTCTTACCTGCCCGCACTAAACAACAAATCAAATTAAAACCCGAAAAGGTTTTTCGTATAAATCAACCGGCTTTTTCGCTTCGAATTATTTACGGGAGGAATTACTTAAGATATTAAGCAAACTGAATTGAAACTTAAGCAGATCTAAAGGATTAACGCCACTTTAGAACGCAAAAATAACACACACGGATACAGGAATTACAATAACACTCTAATTATGTTTTATAGTAAAAAAATTTTTGAATTATACTCAAAAGGGTGCATTTTTGGTGCACCGATGTAATGACTTAGTAATGTCTTACTAGCTACTAGTCTTAGTAATGTTACAAGGCTTTGAATATTTTTCCGGAGTACAGTACCAAAAATATCTTATTTTATGACAAAAAGGCGTGTTAAAGAAAACAACTGAATTTCTTGAACGTTCCAAAGTGACATTGCACGTTAAGCCTTTCTCGTTACTAAAGAAGTAAAATATAACATCCAGCGGTACAAATCATAGTTATTACAATCCTGTTTTTACTAGACCCAATTGCTGATTACTAGCGAAGTCTAAATATCTCGTCTTAGAGAAAATTCCTTTGGCATAGTGTAATCGTAAAATGATTAGATAGTAGGTAAACATTCTTGCCGGCCTCGCGTTTATTAGGAATATGAGTTAATAACTTTAACAAATTTTAAAAACCAAACATACGTTACAAAAACAGAATTGATATGTTTAAATAAACCTTATCGATCTATAACAGCAATATGGTAACACTTATGATAATAAGTATATTATATTGCACAATATAAAGGGCAATAAATCGATGCAATTTTTATCACTTTGTGACATAGTACGCCAACAGACAATATGAAACAATGTGTATGACGAGACACGCCTACAGTAAGAAAATATTGTGTCGACCGACTATAAGGATCGATAGGTATCATTATCAACGAATGTTTCCTATTATCGACGCACCGTTTTGTTATTCATTTATTCAGATAAATGAACGTGTACGGCACTAGAGCAACAAGCCAATTATTCACAGCGAAAGTCTTCGAACTCTAGGGAAAGACACTTTCGAAAATATTCAGTGTAACAAGAATACATCTCACGTACAAGCAGATCGTTCCCTTTTTCTTTGGACAAGAAGGAAAACGTAGAAATGTGGCCTTAACTCCAATTTCATTCTTTTGCTACATTCAACATTTAAATTATTTAAAAGACACGAGCCAATGATTACCGTAACAATTATATACCCCATTAAAACATTATCTGCGTCTTGGTGCACAATTAAAGCAAACATTTCTACGTATCCAAAATATATCCAAAATATACTTAATCTCAGTACGATAATCACAAATGGAATTGAAAATTTTTTTTACATTAAATGCAATCTTTACCATTAAAATTCCGTAATATTTACTTTGAAGTATTGGTGAGCTGCATTTCAATCAGTCAAATCAAAATTACTCGAAGAAGTTTGTAGAAGTGCAAAACTTTTTCATGAAGTGAAAAATTTTGAAAATCGATTCAGTTAACCTGAAATTCCTTAGCTTCTATCTACGAGAGACCTCTTCATGTGTGAAGTTTTTTATTCGGTACGAATTTATCATTCACAATTATCCATAATTTATTTTATTACGAGCCCAGCCGATTTCTGGTTCACACGTAATTTTCCGCCGTCTCTCTCTTTACTTTCTCTCTCTCTCGCGCACACACATCGCCGACATCCAATTCGTATGTACGGGTCCATAACGAGATTATCTTTTCAACTGACAATCATCCGCATCAAAATAAAAACAGGGTTAGAGCCGTCCCAACCTCCATCAGCGGCTCAAAGATTTAAAATAAGCAAAGACGCCCGTCGAGTTAACAAATCAATCATGTCTTTCCGTTAGTGTTAATTAGAAGAGTTGACCTCGCGAGAGCCACACAGATGGTGTGTTGAACCCACAGCGCACTCGCACACATGCGCACTCACAACGTATATATTTTGGGGAAGGAAGTTTTTATCACTAAAATATAATTCTAGATATCTTTTAGGTTCTTTGGAGCCCCCTTGAGCTAAATTCTAAATTTACTTAGAACCCTTTTGGACCGAGGCACTTCCAAAACCTTCAGCGACGTTTTAGTTTCATTCGGTTCCTGTTATGAAATCATGTGAATTTTCATGTACACTAATAGGGGAATTGAAAAAATTACAAAGGTTATTATAACTTTCCTTATTATTTTCTACGACCGATATTTTGATATTTCTGCTCATATTTCTAATAATATCATGATTCACACCAAGAGAAACAGTGTAAACCTTCATGTCTTAATTTCTTTGATCAATCTCATCAATATTGCACTAATTTTCACCCTTATAAATACAGAAAATGTTAGACATACTGGATTTATTCAAAAATATCAGATCAACAAGACTAATAAAGAAAAGCACCAGCCAGTAATGTCAAGTAAAACTTTATGTTAGCTAATAAAGTACCTCCTTTGCTACTAACAAAAAAGAAGGAAGAGAGCATTTTTCCGTGGAAATCAAGCAAGTCAAAATAAACCTTTTCCAGAAGTTTCTAGCGAAGTATACCATTCTGTACAACCTAATTTATTAGTTAATTAGGTATAAAAACAAAATCAATTGATGGAAATTTTCTTAATAAATTGAAATCAAATAAAAAAATAAACAAAAAATATAGTGACATCGTGCACTTACTTATTACAGAAGGGTTCCAATAAACCATACATCTTCACTTTCATCGACAAAATAAATAAGCACGAGGACCCGAGTCATTCGTGTGTCTGAGTGGCCCACTTGCTTCTTAATCATCACTATTCAAAAGTTATTGATGGAATTAGCTATCAAAACAATTGCCCAGCGATAAGTGTCACTTCACACCAAAAGAAAACAGAATGTACGGTGACGAAGAAAACGAAACGAAAATAAATGAGCTTCCCGAGGATACATGATTTACTTTTTAATGAAACACCTTGTAAATAAGAACATGAAGTCCGCGCACTTGTAAGTCTGGTGTTATTTTTCCCTGACTGAAATTCAATATCTCGCTATCACTATCGCCTAAACAAAGTAAGATTGCAAAGATAACTAACAATATGTATGCAAATTGCATGGGTATTTACTGCTATTTTATGTCCTTCTGTGATTGGTAAGAGGACTACATATATTTTACAGATAATGGGACAACAAGCGAATGTGGACGTATAATGTGTTCACGAAAGGAGTAAAAAAGGTAAAGGAAAAAATGGTGGACCAAGCTCGAACCGAGTTCAAAAAAGGAGAGGTTTATTGCTATCTTCTGTTGAATGAAAATTAATATCGTTTTGTAGGTGGAAATGTGTTTAAGTGATATTTTGGGATATAAATTTGTATCGACAGTTATACTACCCCACATATAAGTTGTTGAGTTATGACTTATAGCCCGTTTACTTTTATTACTAAATGTTCCATTGATATTCGAATTGCATGAAGGGTTTTATGTTCTGGAGATACAGATTATTTCAAAAAGTTCTAATTAAACTAAGTTCTACTAAACTTTCGTATGCGGTTATAGGAGGCCCCAGGTAGAACATGTAAATTTAATGAATGATATATCGGGTGTATGGGAAACGGGCACAGGTCACCGGTGATAGTGATACACCGGGAGATAACCGAGAGCATAATTTCGCATTGTAGTAGTAGTAGTAGTATTTGCAGATGCCAAAAGACAGCAGAACTCCTCTCGACCACCAACGGCAAGTACCATTGTGTTCGTAAAGAGAGGGAATGATAAGTCAAATCGGAAACAATAATGCCGGGACAGAGAAATGTGTACGAGGAGATTCGAGGAAGACTCCTGTTAATCTATGTGTGGAATTCGTGTCTTCTGCAAAGCTGGCGATAAATTGGATTTTATTTGACTTAAAACGAGATGGAAGAGTTGCGTGGACGGATTTTACGGTGTTGGTGGAGATTTAATTAGAATCACGAATTTAAAGTTAGAAATTTGTCAGATGTCATGCGGGAGCGGAATCGATAAGTTTTTTGTATATAGTGAACAGAGCGTTAAAATTGATTACACCTGCCATCTATTGTTCGTGGTTCAAACGATGGTAGCTTGAAACTGAAACCAAAAATTTTTGAATACTAGAAATATTGAATAAAGATTTATTATTTCTGTTAGATTATATTATACAAAAATTGAAAGTATCTACTCGAGAAATTTCAATCTATTTTATTAGGAAAATAAATTGAAATCAAGGTAGAAAAAAATAGCTAATCATTCATTAATAATTCTGGAAATTGCAACAGAATTCCTATCTTTGAAACAACTTAAACCAGTTAAATATGACTTCTTCGAAATATATTTACCGCCTAAATCCCCCAGGATTTACTAATTCTATCAGTAGTTTCATCGACCAAAATCCAGAAATTTCAACTTTTGTCTTCCTTTTGGCGTTTTCGATATGATTTACAAGTGTACTAACAAGTGTGAAGTCTTGAATAACTTGCTACTTGGACTGGCTTACATCCAGGGTTCTACAAAACTAGAATAGATTTTGGTATAGTTTCAAGGGTCTGGTTGCAGATATAGATCGCTATTTTGTCAGCCAACCGTCCTCAACACTGAATTTGCCAAGCTACACGTAACACCATATCAGTTTCTATTAATGTTTCAGCAGCAACAAATGCTGCCATAGTCAGCAAGGATTGTGATTGTTCGTTTGTTATCATCTCATGCAGCCTTGGAGTCCAGTTGTTATCCATTTTGATGAAGCATGTAGCGATTTCGTTCTTACTGTTAACCAGAATAGAGGCACTCTCTTTAATTTTTCACTATTTATGTTTCTCTTTCTACACCACTATTTTGACATTGTCTCATCTGATTACGTGATTATCATATTTTAGAATATGTTTTGCCAATTGATTTATTTGTGTGGCCTTTCCTAACATTGTACTGATGTTTTTTTTACGCATAGCAGGTGTATTCGGCAAAAATCCATTCTTTTTGTATGTCTATTTGAATTTTAATACATTAATATACCGCCTTAGCTTAATGTCGGTAAAACCGACCATTATTTATACACGTTTATTAAGGGGCAGGTAGGACATTGTTAATGCCTGCCATAAATGAAGCTAAAATGGCCAAATTTGCAGATTTACTATGCAAAAATAAAAAAGTGTGCCTTAAAGCAAGCAAATGAGCATTAATATGTGCATCTTTAACTAAATTGCCGAATGTGTGGTATAAGCACTTCAGATCTTTTAAGATTTTATATGAATATATGCAAAAGTAAACACAAAAAATGACAGTAATGTCACAAGAGCTGTAAAATGACAATCATACAACGAAACCAAGAGAATAACGAAGCATCAAAACTGCTCAAAATCCATAATTCTCCCAATTTGCATGTTTGAATGCTTATACATTTTACAATGCATCACATCATCATTTCCTCAAACCACCTTATAACTCCTGCAGCAAACTATAAAGGTGCTAATACAATTGTTCCATATGCAAATCAATTCATTCGGTATTCTCAATGGCAATGCCGCAATTCGTCTCGATCCGGTCTTATAAAAGTTCAATTGTGTGGCAAATGCAACGTACGGGTCAATTAAGACGTAAGAAGGGAAACGTCATAATTCTCGAGCTGACAGGCAAACAAATTTCCACCGAGGCATTAGTACAAACGATTTTTCTAACCTCTTCGGCGGATCGTAGGAGTCTGGCATGCGTTTGTGTTTTCGCCACACCTGTTTTTGTAGACGGGCATCTACATGTGCTATAAAAACAGTTGGAACCGGCATCACTTATTCCGATGCAGAACGTTGATTGCTTTAATAACACTAGATAGTTTTTTACCGACATGCCTCGACGAATATTGAGTGATTTATCGTGTGTTTTATTCGTGCGACTGTCATCTGGAAAAAGGAATTGTTAAAAGTTTCACAAAATATTTTAAGGGATGGTAATTGACGAATTTTTTTGTAAATATCTTAATATGAACGAAATTGGTTTACAGGAATGAATATTCAACCAAATGCTAAGTTGGAGGGTAGGAGTTGGGTAAGGAGCTCTATAATCTTACAAAGCTGGGGCCTGAGGATTAAAGTAATGTAGCATGTAGTTACAGCCCTTTATTTTTCCCACATATTTAGGATTTCTACTCTTCATTGTCGATTGTCAATCATTTCATTTCGTTTGGGGAGGTTTCATAATAAAGCTAATTATAGGATTAGCTTTTAAATTTAAATCAAAATAAATTAATTAAATAAAAATTAAATAGGCTTAAAATTAGGATTAACTCAAAGAGAACTTCATAATCACATTTGTGCCGTTAATTCCGTCATTAAGGGCCGGCTTAATAATAACATCAATTGGAGAATTCAGCCTTCTAACCTAAATTTGGCTATAAAAACGAATTTCTTAATCACATGTTTATAGTTTATTCCGCTGTTACGTTAAATTGGAGTTTTCGACCCATTATCCTTTAAATCAGAATTTAACCTGATGTTCATTGATCATTCAATCAACATAAGCAGAGTGGGTATCATTAGATTATAAATTTGAGGGGTTAGTTCCAAAAACAAACGTTGGTATTCGCGTAATGTTCAATGCGCTTTAGAATATTTATGTTCATTTTCTCTAGCAAAAAATGAAATGACTTCTCAGGTTAATACAGGTTTGTGGCCATTGTTACCGTAAGGAGGTCGTAAAAGATATCGGTAAATCCCCATACTACTAGGTTCCGTTCGAAGCAGGTAAATTCTTTTATGGTACACACTTAACCAAACATCCTTAGTAACATTTACATAAGTCATTTCATTTTTCGCTAGACAAAATACACGAGTTTATCCTCACCATCAGAAGATGGACTATGTCCTGTGCCGAAGAAGAAAGTTTGAAAAGCAAAAAGCCACGCAAAACTTTAGAGAATATAAATGATTCGATAAAATTCGTCTCAAGAGCTAATATCCTAATTTATTATTACATGTATCTTTGGGGCTGTGAGGGGGCTCTAGGGATGCGCCCAAGGGGTTATAGCTCATACAGTTTACTCTTATGCTTACTCTTAGTTTTAGACTAAACTCATAGTAAAGCCCTTACTTTTAATCTCTGTAACTATATATAGTTGCGGAAATAGTAAAGTATAAGACAGGGAACCAGCCTTTTTTATTTACCTCACTGAAGGTGATAGGGACGGTCGATTACGTGCATGCAAAGGCCCTGCGCCGATGATTAATAATCTCACTGAAAAATTACTTAGAGATGAATGCCGAACGGCTAATTACCTTACCGTAGTTCATTCTAAGTGTCTTTGAATATTAAGTTAAATTGCACACTATATAAGAAATAACCGGGGAGTCAAATTAGCCGGTGAATTTAATTATGTCGGAACATCCGGATAATTTAATTTGTTTTACAGCATAAAATCTTCTCTATTGTTTAAAAAATTGAAATTGTTTCTAAAGAAGTTTAAATGAATTGGCCGAGCAATTTCACAGTCATCATTACTCTGTATCTGATAATTAAAAATAGTAAAAAAATTAATCTACGAAATGATTGATGTCTTTCGTAGTGCAGGCGCCCGATACATAAAAAACGCCATTAATAAAAAGCCGTGTCGAGAATTCCACGGGTCTAGAGAACAATTAAAGAAAAAATGACAAGGCGTGGTGCTATTTTCGTAACACACAGTTCGTTTCTTTACCGATAAATGAGGTTATCAATTTCACAGCACCACTTGAACGGTAACTGTAAGTGACACGCTCTATCTAGGAATATAAAAATTGATTTATGGCTACACGTCGAATTAATCAATTTTAAAAATGTAATACTTTATGCGTTTTATTATCGACTATGTGAGAAATGTGTGGATGATCCATCACTTACGATAAATCGATCTGGTGACAACTTTGAGAGATGCGAGTTCTGTTATTCCATCACTGGCTAACGATCCTTAATACATTCTCGCATTTCATGGTTTCATATTTCCGAAGATAAATAGAATTGTTATAACAAATTTCGTATACTAATTTTTACAAAATTTAAGAAACAAAACGCGAAACTAGACTCGGGCAATGAGCATTTCAACTTGTTGACAATAATTTAAGCATTACATAATGGATAACGAAAACACTAAGATAAATATAAATAGGTTTAGTATTTACAATAATCAAACAAAAATTTTAATGAGTAGATGGAAAGTCTCAACATTGTGAAAATCTATCTACGTACAAAATCCTTTCTTCATAAGTGTTTCCACAATTTATAAATACCATATGTCATTACATTCAACATTACCATTTGATAAATTTCTTTGCACGGTTATTAAAACAATCATGCGAAAACAGTAACCTGAAAAGTATTCTTATTCGTTATAGATGCTCATCTTTTTACTTCGGAAAGAACCACTCCTTACAAAATGTTCAAATTGTCGGCTATTACGGTCTGACCAAGTTCAAATTTAAAATGTGTTAAGCCGTGACTAAAGAGAAAACAACAAACGTCGGAGAACGTAATGTACGGATTGTGTCAAAAGAATTTCGTGATGATTACGCTCCTTTATTCTTTTGTAAAGAATGTTGTTAATAATATTGACCTTTAATGAAAGAAATAATCGAAGTTAAATAAAAACGTTCCTACTTTTCCTATTCGGAACCCAATAACCTTGATATTGTAAGGATTGTACAGTTATCCGTAACAATAAAATATTCTGTAGTTCGGTACAAAGCAAGTCACAATAGTAAATTGTAATTATTACTTGCTTTATGACCTGCAATACCTCCTATGGTTTACAATATCCGACGATAAATTTATAGGCTCTTTTACTGTTTTCAACCTACCTACTTTAAACATTTCCTTTCATTTATCAGCCAAAACGTGAATAAATAGAAGGCACACAAATTAAGCAAAAAATTATGTAATAATAAAATTGGAATCAATCCTCCATCACTGATACCGTCGACTACAAAAAATTTATACAAGAAATTTACACATTTATAACACGCTCCATCTGAAAATTTTATACAAATATTATACGAGTGGAGATAATGAATATTCACGAAGGTGTTAATGTTTCAATATGTCTTTGATCGGGTGACAGAAGTAATTTAAGTATGATATTTACATAAAATTTTCTATTAAACGTATTTACATAATTGCCAATGTTACCTGTACTTTTATGGAATTTTATTTATAGAGTCATAAAACATTAAATCAATGTCACCACAAAAACAAACCAAGTTAGTGTAATATTTGACACGTTCCACGCAGACATTTGAATATTCAATTTTAATGAAATTCTAATAAATCACAGCCGCTAAAATTAATGTCCCCGGATTATCTTGACAATCTGCCTTCGACAGGGGACATCTCGTTAAAATTGTATACAAAGTAAAGTATCAAAATCCACTGACAAACCATTATTAAAAAATACCGAAAAACGATACGGAATCTTAAATTTAATACTCGAAAATTCGACGACACCTTCTGTAATGCCATTAGTCATTTTTATCTGGTCGCAATCGATGATACCGGTGTGTCCTCAAGTCTAGGTACGCTTCGAAGAGAAAATAATGGCCGGATAGTTTAAATTTAACGAAGATAAATCGAAAGCATTTTCACGCCAACCACCACTGTATTAATTGATATCCGGTTAGCAGCATCGACAAATCTGCTTTGTTGAGATAATATTGATGAAAATTATTATTGTCTCTGCGGTTGCCTTCAAAGATAGTACCGACCAGTTTTACGCTACATTACCGGCAAAAACTGCTATTAATTTATAGGAATCGAATTCCCAATGCACTACTTGAATTCCCAACGCTCCTGTAATCTATTTTCTTTTTCCAAAAGCATTTCAATTAAACCCATTGGTTGAAGAAATACATAAGAGCGATTAGCATAGAAAGGAATAAGTAACAGTGTGTCAGAAGCAGGAAATATGAATTTACTATTAATAATAATTAGAAATTTTAAGAACTGTTTTAATTATTATCGCCTACACAAAAAAATCAATAAGCTGGAACTGACGGATTGGAAACATTAAACTATAAGGGTTGGTAAATTTTTTTAGGTTGCATGTCAGTACGTAGTTTCAATTTCATTCAGATTGTGGAATTTGAATACACAGAAGAATTTAAACCATGGAATTTGTTAGGAACTTATGGAACTATTTCTGGACTTGAAATTTGGGCTTTGTGGAAATCTATATTTATTCATTTATTAATTCGATTACGTGAAACAGAAAATTCTTGTATTACTATTTTCCTCAACCACGACAGACTATTTATTTGAAGGGAAAACTTAGGTTAGAAATATTTAAAGAAAAAGTGGGGACAAGCAATGGTCAATGGGTCTTACCCCCATTTCCCTATTGGACACTAATGCAAAGTACAAGAACAGGAACGTTTCAGAATGTTGAACTATATATGAGGGAAAAAATCATGTTAGAACCTTGCTCATTGTTCAATGATACCAAACACACCTAAGGCATATCGTGCATCCAAGAAATAAATAGCAAGAGCAAGACCAAAAATGAACATCAGCAAGTAGAACTAAAGAAATGCTGACTGTTGAACGTGGCCCTTTCACTGCGACATCTGTATACCAGCCGCCTAAATAGACCATTCTATAAAATTTTTTTCAGGAAATCTATAGCAGAAAGTAAGTTAAAACAAAACTGACTATAATACTTGGAAACAATTTGAGCACCAAGTTTCTGGGCTCCAAAGTGGGCAGAATATGGTTTTCAGCTATAAAATGTAAGCTACGAGTTATAGAGGTAACGATTTAAATTGAAAATAGTAAATTTTGTTCATTAGTTATTGCAAAAAGAATTATAGTGGATTACAGGATATAGGATGTAAGTATAATCGTATTTAAAGGAAAATCTTTTGCTTTTGCAATACTTATTGTAAAAATGGTTATTTGTTACTTTAGTTACCTCAAAAAGTTGCTTTAGTCTTGAAAGTCTTTATAGAATGCTGCACCTTAAATTGCTACCGTGCAATGCATAATTGATTATCTCGACCCCTTGTTATTGATCAACAATATTTGGAGAGAAATGTAATGTTTTCATCCAGATTGAACAGGATCTCGAAACCCGAACACGAAGGCTTACGTTATAAATAGAATATTCAATAAAAGCGTACCATCTGTTAGTCCAGAGAAACAGGTAAATTTTGGACACGCTAACTCTCAATCGAGGTAAAGCGGATCAGTCAGTCATTGTTAACTACATCATAACTACATCTCATATGCAACAAACATGCTTAATGAGCAATTTAAAAACGCATTAACTTTTCGTATTAGGAAGTTTTTTTCTCAAAGTATGGCGTTTGAAGGTTTTAACCATTTTTGATTGTACACTGAAATATTTAAGTTTTCCAGGAAAGTTTCCCTTCTGCGCGTTCAATCTACCTGCGACTTTTACATCTACACTCCTAAACGGCCGTTAGTACCATCTCTGAAACGAGGCACGGCCGATTTGTCACTCGTCCGTACCAGATGACATAACTAAAGCCGGACGGACGTCCCCCGACAAAGTCTTTTTGCCTCGTCGAGCTGTTGATTGCATTCAACTGGTAATTAAAATAGCTGCGAACCAAACGAAACGTGAAATATTAACGCGAGGGGTTCTTTAGTGGTCACGCGAGAATATACCTGACCACATGGGCGACGTTTGCGGCCGACGGGTGTCTACATGTACTCACAGGGTGATCGCTTTTTACTAACCCAAGCAGAAAAATAACGTTCGGTTAGTTTATTCCTCCGTTAACAGGTCGGTTAAGCAAATGGCAGGTTATTCGGCGAGAAATCACAAGATCCCCACCTCGTAGGTGTACACGCGTTATGTATGGTGATACATGAATTAGTATTTTCACAAAGAATTATATGAAACAGGGCTGTTGACACTAAATGTAATGAATGGGCAAAAATTTACTGGGCAATAAAGAAATGAAAAAGTATTATTTGGAGCTATAGCAAATGGTTCTAATTGTACAGAGAAATGTTTTTACTAATGTTGTGTGTCTAGAAAATATTTACAAAATGAACGTAGCTGCATTAAAATAAGATTTGCTCTTCACTGCGCACATGTTTCCCTGCTAAATGGTCAATAAAATATTGTTAACTATTATGATTTTTGATTAGGATTTGTATTTTTTCTATTGCTGAATTTGGTACACCCAAACCCACTGAATTCGTAAAATATACTATTTCAGTTTTTTACTACTAAAATCTGACGTTCTCCATAATATTTGAAATAAGTTGTTGAGCAGACCACATTTCAAACAAAGACACGTTCTTATCTTGATGATATTCAGCAAAACGTAGAATGAACTTTGAACAAACTTGGTGTTTTCTGAATGAGGCAATATCTTTTGGAGAACCATCTACCCAACTGTATTTGACTACATGAGCAGTATCAAACCAAATAAATAATACTTCCATTACTATCACAGCCGGTCCAAATTGTTTCTCAAACAATTTTGCCTCATTCAATAATTGATTTTTATATTAAAAACCACATTTAAAAACTATAGGTTAGATTAGATTTCTCTTTCGCAAAAGAAAGCTTTTTTACAAGTTGTACACGTCACAAATACACAATTAATTAAATAAATAAAATTTACACTATAAAACTAAATAAAATGCAGCATGCAATCTACAATGTAACTATCAAAACTCAGAATACAATAGGTTGAACAGAAACAGAATAGTACGCCTATTTTGTTAAAATTTATTTTATATTTCGTTTGAACTTCTTGAAATTTAGTCCTTTAACTAGATCAGCAATTTTTCCAATTGGAAAAGGTTACAGCTGTAAAGCTTCAAAAATTATAGTTACGAATATTTGAAAAAATAAGGTGTAATTTCCCGGCTTTTACAATTTTCTCCTTCGATCCAAATTTCCCTTTGCCAGTATTTTAATTTTCTAAAATTCGCCTGTTTAGAGCGCTAAGATTTCTTTATTAATTATAATTTTACGAGCATACGTTTAAAAAAACGCAATTTTTGCTTAAAAATATTTATAACAATTTAGTAAATGATAGCTGTGAGTGACAAACATAACAAATATAAGTTTGCAGTATGTCTAATTTGATGGAATAATCCTGATAGCAATTTTAACACATAAGAAACCTCTATTGAAGCAGCTATTAGTGAAATCCCTTTCGCAAGATTATCTAATGATGCGGAACTGTACCTTTGACATAGGCAAAAATAATGGTTCCAATAGACTAAGTAATGCGTTGAGTAGAGTAGTAAATTGTTAGAATATACCTAATTTTTCTTTGTTATAGGATTCCCCGTTTATGATAAAGTCAAGTTAATGATAATTATGTAAATTTATGAATTTTCCCTAATTGGATTCATCACAAGATTTATTCGCTGATGGGTGTGGCCCTATTTTCATTCCTTTAATTTGTTAATAGAGGATTTAAAATCTAAATTTTGATAAAACTCTAAGAAATTTAATGAAGCTATCTGCTCGCAACAGTTAAATATAGAATATGCCAAACTTCTAGCTATAGTTATAATGTAACGCCTTAAGTCCCACCATTTTTATTAAATTTTGAAAAAATAATTGATACAAATTTGAAATTTTTTACCCCAGGACATGCAATATGAGATGACATCCGGTTAACTTAGGAAATATGTTTTAAAAGCTGGTATTTGGAATTTCACAGATAAAGCAATGTATCTGATGAAATATTGCCCAATCAATTTCGCCCAAAATTCGTGGAACGATGTAAGTATATCAAAAAGCAGTAAAATTCGCATTCCTCGATGTAAACCTCGATAACCGCAGTGTCAACAGTTTTTTTTTTTATTAACCTGCAAGCAAATGGTTTCAGAATTTTTATAGGCGGTATAACGGTGTAAAGCGTATAAACATAATAGCTTTTTTTAACAATTTCAAGCTTTTTTGAAATTTCAAGACACCTCAGCGCATAAAGACCACACATAGTGGCCTGCACGATTGAACTTTCAAGTGACAGTTCGAGTTTGGTAAGAGCAATTATCCCCAGCACACCTACACCGACACCAATTTGACAACAGGTTTTCTAGATCGTTTTTGGAGCCGGCTATGAATAAAACATTATTCGCGAATTTCGATTTACATCGATAAAGTGGTGACGAAATAAATTTAATTAATTAACACGAGAAACTGGATTTTTGGCTTACAATGTTGTCGACAAAAAAAATATGTCGATGTGCTCGAAACACAGTCCACGCCAGCGTTCGAGAATATAACACTAATTAATTAATGTTCAGGATAATTACCCTGTGTTTATTAACGAATAAAGGTGTCTATCATCGTGAAAACGTCTCGTTACTCCCCCTCCTTATTATTTTAAATTTACTGTAGTTAACAGCAAAACCGAGACTTCTCATTTTACTCACATGTAAGTACTCCTGTTTCAACATGATTTACTGCAAAACGAACCCGACACTTACAAAAAACGAGAACCATTTAAGAAATGAATCTTAAGTGATCAAAAGATGCAATTAAAAAGATACAGGAGACGTAGAAATAGAAGGAGGTGGAGAAATAGTCTCGTAATAAAGTTCAGACAAATTTGCAACTTATTTCAAAAAGCTTGAGGCAAGCGGCGTGGTGAAGCAGCTATTCATAAAGAAACTGAAAGCATGGACGTCCGTAGGAAGTGTTGCACTTAATCCTATTATATATTTAGCCATTATAATATTAACTGGAATATATGAGCTAATTGAAGAGTGCCTGTTACATAGGAACAAATATGTTAAACATGTTATATTGTAGTCAATGTGTGTTCACACAGATTTATATTAGAAAACATCATTCATAATATAAGGGAAAGAAGTGATTCCAATCCCAATTCCCTACCTAACACAAAGAAGCTGAAATGGATTATTTAAATACATTAAGGGTGATGGGGTGTACTTGGGGGATGAAGCCTGTGAGCTCCTTACATTTTACAATAACGTTAATGTGAGTTTTGAGTAAAAGAATGTAATTAAAACAAATTTTAGCCAATTTCTCATAGCTTCCTTAATGAGTGATTTTGATAAATTCTTGGAGTAGTATCCAGCATGAAACCTAAAGGTGTATTAAAATTAAACTGATTCCCTATTCCCTATTCCCAATTCCCTACCTAACACAAAGAAGCTGAAATGGATTATTTAAATACATTAAGGGTGATGGGGTGTACTTGGGGGATGAAGCCTGTGAGCTCCTTACATTTTACAATAACGTTAATGTGAGTTTTGAGTAAAAGAATGTAATTAAAACAAATTTTAGCCAATTTCTCATAGCTTCCTTAATGAGTGATTTTGATAAATTCTTGGAGTAGTATCCAGCATGAAACCTAAAGGTGTATTAAAATTAAACTGATATTTTCGTGCCGCCACTTGTTAACATTTCGGTTGGTTTCGTTCCTCGCCGTCAAATTTGAGAGTATCCTTTATGACTTACGCAACAAAGTGTTCAATCACCGAGATGATATCTTACAAAATAAAAGGTGTATTTTAGCGCTGAAACGGTCAATTATTTCCTCTTGAAATCCTCCAAACTGGCACGTCCATGGTGCACACAATCCAGGAGGTATTTACGATCATGCCGCGGTTGTGATGATTCAGTACACTTCATATTTCATACTTCAAAAAGACAGTATCACTTCTCGAAGTCGACTCAGTTATACTTTAGAAAATTACAATACGTCACTTGCGTCTTCACGGCCGTACTTGCTCGATTTGCTTTCTTTGCGCTAAATTGCTTTAGTCCGGATGAAATTTCAGAAATTTTAATACATCAGGGACCGGTTTTTTTTTGGGAAGGATTGTTTCGTTCGTCTTCAATTCACACGGTTTTAGATGTAATATAATCTGATTTTTTTAAATATAATGACGAACCGTTTCCAGAAACGAACCGAATTTGATGTGAGAGAAATTGATATAACCTACTCCGTAGGTGAGACATGAAATTAACGAAGAGCGTTAGAAAAATTCGAGTTTATTCCTCGAGAAATAATATTACTATTATTATTATTTCAAATTGGTGTACTATAGAGGTAATATAAGGCTTAAAATAAAAGGCTCTTCTCCACCCTCTAAAAAAGTGAAATTTGGGATTATCGAAGTTTTCTGAACCATGTGGAGGGCCAAATCTATAACTGTACCAAGTTCATACTTGTTTAGTAACTGGTGAATTAATGTCACCACCTGGCTTAACGTATCGTACTTACGTAACGTACCGTACTCATATACCTCATTATAGTATCGACAAATATAACTCTCCTAGTATTCTGCACCACCTCGGAAAGGGAAATTCGGAGTACTTATTGATCTGAACCATATTGGAGCCTCAAAGCTATAAGCGTAAAAAAATTAAAAAATTTCTAGTTCTCTTGGCCGTGTTAAATAAATTTCATCCCCTTTTCTACTCATTCGGTAAGGGAAATTTGAAGTTTCTAAACAGTTGTCAAAAATAAACAGTATCAGTAACAAAATATAATATTAACCGATCCAACACTCGAATCTGTTACCTGAATTAAGTAGAGTTTAGCATTTCTTTTAAATTATTGTTGTTCTTAACGAATTTAACATATTTTAGCATTGTCGGAGTTTTATAAGAAACGTTTCACTTCACTACTTCATTCGGAACAAAACATAAAATGGTAATTTTGTAAGAAAAATACCCTGAATTACTTTTTTGGCACCATAGTTCGCCTCACTTTAATACATTGGTGTACATCTCTATCTGTTCCTTTCCCTGGCTAGAACTGCCTGTATCTCGGTAACCTGGTGCAATTTCGAAGATTTTGGAATCTTCGTGGCCATGCGTATGCTGAATTTTAGGTTCCTAGTTATACTACAACTCATGAATGTTCGAAGTTTTAGACACAAAGCTGTCAGCTAATATACATTAGATTCGAAAACTTTAGCTGTAACCACACGGTTACGCAAGGCGCTAATGGTTTAATAAGGAAGTTCTTCAAGTAAATTTCACACAAAAGGAAAAATATTACCAAAACTTTTCGATTTAAAAGACAGCATATGAAGACATATTTGGCTCTCAGCGCCCGTACCACGGGTGCAATCCGTCTGGGATAAAAATATCCGGTAAGAATTGCAACAATCGAATCGGAGTCGACGGTTTGAGTTGAACGCAAAGTTATGGGATCACTTCGAAAATTTACGGAGTCGATGTTGGTAACAAGATAATACAAAAATAACCAGAACGGATATTAATAAGGCGAGCTGTTTATGAGGTGAGAGAGATTGTTCGTTCGATGCGGTTGCCGTTCAAAACATGCCCATAACTATTTGGATTCGCGGCTCTGTCTTTATGACTTCCGATCGCGGGAGAAATACCTGCACATGAGGAAATCGTAGTGGATAACATATGAATTCAGTGCATATAATAGATACAAATTCATGCGTACAGAGATGGGGTATGGCAGAGTTTTGGCATTTTGGCGTATTTTCACATATGTATGCATCAACGAGATTCCCACTGTCCCTATATACTTTTTACGAATCGCCTATTAACCCAATACCTCGATATTATTGTATTGTCATCAATTTTTTAGCTGTATACAAAATTTGAACTCTAGCTCATCGGGAAGTAAGTGTAAAATCGATTGCAACATTCCCGGACAGAACCAAAAGCGACATAGTAAAGACGTAATAAAGAGAGAATTAACTTGGTCTAGACTGCTTCCCTTCAAAACTTTTGCAATGCTGACTGTATTCGTTGCAGCTATCGTGGAATATTTTAGACGAAAACCGATTAAATATGCGGTAAATTTCATTTATGCAAATAAATGTAATCTTTTACTAAATTGGCAAATGTTCGTTCCAATAGCTTTGATAGAGCTGATAAGATACTAATCGAAATTACGATAAGTTTTAAACGGACCCATTATTGGGATACTACCAAAACCAGCACAATCAGAACCCCTATAATTGAAATTCAAAATGTTAACAATCTAGACGGGGTCAAAATCCCCACAGTTTGTTTAGTATCCGTTGTCTACACATTTAATAACGCTGCATATTAAAATGTAAATTACCTAATAATAATTATTTAAGACTTCAACATTAAAAAGTTTAATAGCCATGTACATTTACGGTAAATGTTAAGATAAATTAATTTCAAAGTGCTTCGTGAAACAATTAAAATTCTAATTACAGACACTCTACGGGAGAAATCGTCACTCAATGATAACAAACCAATGTTGTCATTAACGCAGTTGGGAAAGTAAAAAAAGCAGGAACTAGTCTTAATTCCGTTCAATTTCAAAACTTTTAATGCCATCTTCAGGCTACCGATGCAATATTTCAACTGTAGCAGTCTTGGTAGAAATAAGAGTATTCATTATCGACTAATTAGAATCTCTTTTAAAGAATTAAGAACTTCTTGCTAAAAAGGCTCCATTTCTGATTTAAGGTTAACTGAAATACCCACTTCGTAAGACGGTTTTGGTTTTGTCGCCTTTCTGGAATAATTTGGGATGCTTTTTATTCCTCTACTTCGACTGTTCTTCACAGCGCTAGATCCCTTCGAAAATACTAGAGAAACCCCCAAATGAACTAAATCCAATACTCTAAAATGCTGCACGAATAAAATGAAGTTTTATATTTCAAAATAAAACTTCATGTGTTTATAGTATAAATCCAAACCCCAAACGAAGAAAACTAGCAGTCAAATCCATGTTCATTGAGATTTATAAGTGCTTTTGTCTTAGAACGTGGTAAAAGACGCCAAATAATAAAAGAGTATATGTTAGGAATGCCTCCATTGTTTCGGAATGAATACATTTTAAAAAATTCATAGAATCATAGTATTCAAACACAGAGATTTAATGTTAAGTATTTACCAAATGCGGTTTCCATAAATAATAAACATCAACTTTGTCAGTTGCAAAATGTTCGAATCTCCGAAGTGGCAATCGTGTCAAATTTAAAGATTTATCATATTTGTTAGAAATTGTGTTTAAAATACATGAACAATAGGTATGGGAGTAGTTATTTCGAAACCGTATGATTTCAATATTATTGACTTTTAGCTATGTCCTTTTTAGTTATTTGTTTTAAATTGAACTTTATACTTTTTATACTTCCATTTAACTCATTTGTTTTGTAAAAATTTAAAATATTACAGCCAATATTTCTATTTGCATCACGTTTAAAATTTTTTCTTATATTTTGTTAAGGCTCATAAGTATTACTTGAATGTTTTCATTTTCATACAATTATATTGTAAGTGGAGGTTACTCTCTTTTATCAAAATAAATAAAAAAAAATCCATTATGACAAGGTTTCAAAGTACATTTAGCAGTTTAATAATTGAATTTAATTTGAATTTAATATACCACAAATTCATAATTCATATAATATATAATTTCATTTTCATAATTTAATATATAATAATTACTGATACTTTTTATTTCTGACTGAAATATTAAATCCTACGTGAAATTAAAAAACGTATGTAAATGTACCTGTACATGTCATGTAATTAAAAACGAATCTGAATTTCGCGTAAGTGAGAACACCAAACCATTTATGTTGAAATTAATCCGAAAAGTTTTTCTGAAATCCGAACATCCCACAGAACCTAATTATCATTATACAGGATTAAATTATACTAGAAAAACCTCTAACGGTAGATGGCAGTAATCGGATAAGCAGGCTCTTTAGTTTTGAGAGAAAAAAATTTATCGAAAGGACTGTTTAATTATAACGATGAGATAAAAAACTGCAGGAGCACTGGACACAACGCGGTCTATATGGAAGATTTATGAAAGTAATCTCCGGAAAATTATTTAAGTGATAAGTTGAGGATTTGAGGGTACAGTTTAAATAATAACTAAACAACTCTTTCGAAAATTCTAACATAATATTAAGTAAAGTAAGGTTTCCTAATATATGAGTGCTGTAAGCGATTATGTGCCTAAGTTATCGAAGCAGCAACAAATATAGTATCGGTAAGAGTAAAACATTAGCAGACCAAACTTCAAAGTAAAATATTTTGTCCATAAAAGCGAGCATCTTAAAATAGTTCTCGAGCCTTTAACGATGCTAACGACATGTGTATTCCAATATTTAGAATATTATTAATGGACTTCTTTGGTGCAGACCAACACTTGGTATTTATGGCACCTTTAAGCTACGATTTTAAAATAACATCGGTTGTGTTACGGATACGTATGAAAGCTGGAGTGCCGCTCTGGCGAATATGAATTGAATGCGAATTTATACCGCCAGGAATTCCGTTATGAATAGAAATCACTCGATGTGTACGAAGAAATCTCTTTCTTTTATGGTTAAGGAGTCGCTTCTGAATGATGACCGCTCGCTGGCGTTCCTCGGAATTAAATAAAGATGTCGTTTTAAGAATTTCCTCTCAACTGATACAGTTTATGGCGAACGGCGATTGCTCAACATTTCAACAGGGATAACGGTGAACGGTCCCACTGAAAATATTCATTTATAACTGCATCAAAACTAGCTAGGCTAGCTTTACATTTTTACTTATTAGCTTAATTTATCTTCAGAGTTACCTAACGGTGCTTGCGATAATGTATACAGGCATGTGAAGAGTGTATGCAGATATGAATGCATACTTAAGTTGTAGAGATAGACAAACTACTCGGTTTTAATAAAAGAGCTAACAGACTGAACCAACATGTAGGTACATACAACGAATGTTTCAAAAAGTAAGATGAAGTTCAGTTAAACTAATATAAACACATTTTCTGGTCTAAATAAGGTGCAATGTAAACGCTACTACCCATTCTATACAAACGTAATATATTACTTGTTAAAATACTAAATTAACCAAAACTCGCTCAACGTTTATTACTAATTAAATTAAAATGGCGCCTTTTATACCGACTCCAAACGAAATAATAAGGTTTACACAATGTCACACGTTAAAAGTTTTACCACCCAGCGCGTAACTTTCTACTAGAGCCATCTAGGCCGTGTTTACATACACGTTTTCGAAATATGGCCCAATGCGTCTTACTACGAGCAAGTATTTAGGTGCCCTTTCTAATAACAATGTATACAAAACCGCATAAGAAACCACAGGAAAAGTGAGGTAGGAGCGCGCGTTCTAGCGGTTTGCAGGAATTAAATTGGTGTAATGCAGATGCCGGATGTCATTAATTTTTGTGAGGAAGACCATCAGCGTATTAATCGTAATAGAATTGATTGGAAATTTGAATTGAATAAGCTAAATTTATCGGTAAAGGAAAATTAGAAGACTGGTTAAAAATCCATCAATATGCAATACATGACCGTCATTTTTAGAATGGCATATTCATATCAGAGCATTCAAGGGATAAAAGGATCCTTTCTGAACTGAAAGTGAGGATCCCTTCACATTTTTTGAATTCAGAAGAACTGTCTGGAGCCTATATTCAGTAAATGTATTGCAACTCCCCCTTGTTAATTTCTTAACTGTTATTTAAGGTTGAGAGATCTATTTTTCACGTAGACATCAACACGACTCAAAATGGGTCCGCCATTTTTTAGATCGCCGCCTCTGTTTTCGAGAAATTTTAATTGACTCGAAGCTAAAATATTGGCCGGTGTAAAGCTCGTCTGGAAATTTAGTAGCAGCGAACAAAAAAAAAAGACAATCCCAGCTTACATACCGATACCTCCCGCAAAACAGGTCCATCATGTATTGAATTGTCGATCAAGTCGTATTGTTTATTCGAATACAATTAAGGTTTCGGCAAATGAGTGCATTTCAAAGGATGCTTCTTCATACGTTTGTGCGCGTAGGTTGCCGAAAACGGTGAATCTCGCTTTTTGCCTTTCCTCCTATATGCGTACGATCTCTCTTTCTCTGTCGTCGAAGGTTCAACGGTCTAATATTTAACATACACACTCACATACACGCAGGCATAGACGTCTGCTGAAGGTGCAGGAGATTTTGTGGCTTCTTTGGGCGACTCTTTCGCAGCACATTTTCAATATTTAAGGTGTTAGTGAAGAGACAAAGAACGGGTACGGCCATCACACTGTTCAATACACGACACTGAAAGAACTATACGAAAAAGGATTCAAAAGTAATAAGGGCAGTTGGAGTAAATGGGTCATGATTTTACAAGGATTTCCACCTATCCCATTTGTCCACCAGACAAATCCTTGATTTCATTTTTTTGTATCTTATCCGTTTTATGTGACCTAATAGAACAAAAAATCTTGAAACCGTAAAAAATTGAACAAACTGAAAAAAAAAACAACATTTGAAACAGAAACTGTGGTAATCTTTTGGTTTTTATGTAAATCTAAGGTGACAAGTAAGGGCTGTTTGGGTTGTTTTGTGGAACCTGTTTCATTAGATCACTCAAAAATATATATAAATTAGAAATCTCCCATTTTGGCCAACTTGGCATTAATAACACTTGAGAGGAAAATACTGGGATCTGCAACACCACCAATTCCGTTTTATAGAAAGTGTAAATGATAATTTATTTTTGTTGACATTATCACTATATATACGTGAAAGAATTTTTCATGTTCTTTTTTCAATTTAGTCAATACAAGTGCAATTTTTTTATCAAACGAAAGGTTCTGGAAAGAGAACTTAAATTTTATGAAATGAATATTAACAATTATTCCCCAAATTTTATAGAACGCACCATACACAAGAGACTCCTTAAAATATTGTCACCTTCAATAGAACGACAAAACTCAGCCTCATCCTTAAGAGGAAAACCAGAAAATATATCAAATTACCTTTCCATTCAACGTTAGAAAGTTTACAGTACATCTTTTAAAACCATTGTTGAACCAATCTTTATCAGATGTGTGATTTTTAAATCTAGCTTGAAGCTGGTTTTGCACAATGAAGCGTTCAACAAGATTCATATTAACTCCTATTTGGAAAAACCAAAAATTCTTTTATCCACCTCTCTGATGCATTCAGTTTGCAAGATGCAAGATTTTCTTGTGCTTTAAAGCAAGATTCAACACCCCCACCCTGTTTTCCTTATTCTTCTGGTCTCTCCAATATAGAGTTTATGAGTAATACGAGGAAAGCCACGAGGAATAGGTGTTCCTAGTATGGTTTTATTGCCATCTTTGATATCTTGATAACCAACTCGCCTCCGACTCTTCCTTTTGCATGTGAGTATCGTGATTTCTGAGAAAAAGTAACCCCATTATTTAAAGATTCACGGAGCATCTAGATTCATGCCTCTTGCCAAATAACAGTGAAAACAAACATCATTCAAAACGTCCGAAATATGAAAAATGCGTCTTACTTAACTAAAAGAGCCTATAAATCACTTACGACTATTGCACCATTCCTCAACAAAATTGCTATTGAACAAAAATACAGCAGGCAAATCTTCTGGTTATTCTAGTTACCCTAACTGATCCTGCTATAATATAAAACCCAAACGTAAAAACAAAAATAGAAGCTTCTAGCAAATAACGCGAAACAAATTCTAATTAGTAGAAAACTATATGTGCACAGAAGGTTTCAACAAGCGTTAGTGAATTCCGACAGGTGAAATAACAGAGGGCAGTGACTATAAAAATAAAATATGTAACATAGAGACATGTGTGACAAATACCCATAACCCACCTACCTAACACTAAATTTTCATGCTTAAACGTTACGTGTAAATATCCTTTATCGTATTTCTCACATTACATCCCATGACTAACGTTCATAAAATTTAAGTAACTCACAACCTACTTCTCTTGAATATTTAATCATAATTACGAACACCTGAGAAGTGATTCACTCAAGAACTTCATCACTTAGTTACTTAGATGTAACGATCCCAAGGTAAACCGTTAATTATAATTACGCTTTCTCTTTCATTGTTACAGATACGTTAGTGTAAACGACTCGAATAAGACGATCTACGTCATCGTCAACGTACCATAATTCCACTGATAGCACTATTTCGGTAAGTACGTAATATTCAAATAAACAAACATTTTCATATTTCATTGAAGACATTATCACCTATTGAAGTGAGATGATTCAAATGGGCAATAAATAATCATTATAAAGCACTAATCCTTTGGCCACATCGTAATACTCGGCGAAGTATTAATGTCATCATTCACAAACAATTAGTACAGACTGCAGTTGCATATTAAATAAATCTTTCATAAACGTACATATGATATGAAAAGACGACAAGAACGTTTGCATTTGTAGGAGCTGATAAATTCTGACTTGTGAAGTTGGGAAGCGACTGCAGAAACGAGAATGAGTAAAATGAAATAAGGCCAGTAACCGATTAGGTTTGGATTCAAAACTTTAATTTGAAATAGATTTCACACTTTTCCTTTCATCCTTTTTGTTTGTTTTGTTGAACTTCTACATGCGCTTTCAATTAGGATAAGTTTAAGATTTCTCTCCACACAGCAGCTTTGTATCTACATTACGTTACTGCTGGGAAATATCAGTACGTCAGTAATAAATGTATTGAGCCAAGAATACTTGGATTAGTACGGTAACGATGTGTGGATTACTACAAATGCAAAGTTATTTAGTCATTAGGAATTACGACACCACATGCTGCTATATATTGGAGATTTGGCGTAATTTATAATGAAATGTAATAAATGTCAGGGTACCTTAAGATATACATATAGAGCCCAGCCTAATATATTGGCTAAAAATATTTGATTTGAACATAGGTGAAAACGTAGGTTTGTGTATTAGAAATTGAGTGACTCTCGGCATAAGATGAGACTTTTTGGACCAGAACATTTCCTAAATGTCCAAAAAGGTTTGTTTGTTACGTTTTTATCTCACGTTTATTCATTAATTTCTACCGTCTTCATTCAGTTATGTTTCGTTCAAATAATAAATAGTCCTTCCTTCCTTCCTGATCGTCCTTAAATAATTTCTTCTCCAATAGACTATCCCTTCTTTATCAATAAGGATAGATTTTCTATTCTGTTTTTTTCCACGAAAAACCCAACCCGCGAAAATTTTTCCACAACTTGAGGTAAATCGTCGCCTTCTTGGATTGCATGAAGAACTTTGTTTATTGTTGGTAACTCCTTACTGAAATAAAAAGAGTGAACTTTCCTTGGTATGGCGGCCCTATTAAAATGATCGATTTCTAGTGGAACCCTTTCTGCGGGCGCTTTTGGTGCACTAATTATTCGAGAACAGTTCAACCGCAGGACCTAATTCCATTAGTTTAAAGTTAAACTCACCCACTACTAAATGATTTTATCCCTGCTTTTTAGCATAAGATATTCTTTTAATGACTCAAAGAATTCAGCCATATGTAGACCATGAGACCTCTATAAGGCTGAAATTTCGGAATCATCATTTGTTTCAAATTTAATACTTGAACTAATTTTAAGATTTGCGCAACATATTGTTCCAGTACTTTCAAATAACTGTTTCATAACATAAACAACAAAGAAGAGAGATCCAACTTTTTGTTATTACAGTTATGAAACAACTTGTAGACTGTTAAAGAAAAAGCTTGGTATATGGTATCTCCCACGTCTCTGTATATACTATGATTGTAGCTTTAAAATCTAATCTTTCTACAAATGCCTCAAGTTTAAAGAAATCAATCCTGAGACTTCTTATATAGATTTTCCTTATGCAGTTTACCAAATAAGAAGTGAATCAAAATTTGGAAAATTAAGTCGTTTTGGTTTAAATAATTTTGGAAATTATCAAGTATATCTAAGTTACTCTACATAAAATCTTTAAAAAAATAAATAGAAAAAAAATTAATTCGATAAACTTACATAACTAAAAAAAAGTTTAATAGAAGACGAAACATTCAAACTTGAAATAATCTCATTGCACTTCAGTTCATGTCTATTTCCTTATATCTCATTTATTTCGATAAGTGTGTAATATATTGTAACTTCGACACCTTTTATCTTTTACAAAAGTTAATACCGAATAAAACTATTTATCCTATGAAATATAAATGAACGTTATATTTTACAGTTAACATGTATGTAAAACATACTAGTATTATTTTTTGTTACAAATTATTAAGCGGTATAGTATATTAAAATTAATATCAAAGCTATGACATTTAAAAGAAATTAACAATAGAGTTTCGAACTTCAGAAATAATTTCTGAAAATCTGAAATTATTCGTCAATGGTAAACTGTCATTGAAAGGAGATTAAGCCAAAAATACTATTAAAGTGTCACATACACATTCCATATTTTCTATAATAAATGTTCTAAGTTTACAAAAAAAATTGGAACGGATTTTCAAAAAGTGACAAAAAAAATGGAAAACCACCAAGAGTAAATTACCCCTTCGTCCCCGCCAATTTTAATAAAAAGCTTATTGGGATGCCAATGTATAGTAAAACATGTTAAAGGTAAAGATCAGTCTGAATATGAAATTTGAACTGTTTATGACTTTATGGTCTCAAAAGAAACCGAAACTTCACAAAAATGTTTTGTTACCATCTCGTTAAAACTATAAAATAAATATTTCCCAGTGAAAAGCATTTTAATTACATGAGATTAAGGTAAGTGTATAAGCCCAGCAACAGCAAATAAACTTACTGGAAATACAAATAAAGTTTAGAGCCTTTTATCTTGTACCAATTAGGTACACCTTTTCACCCGTCACCTGCTTGAAATAAAAAAGGACATACATTAGGAAGTTTTGTAATGATAACCTTAAAACGTTTTTCCATGGTATATTAATAGGTTTGAGATGAGACAAAGTACTTTTTAACTTTCACAGAGATATCTTTGAGAGTGCAATGGTAGAAACTGTGAAATGAAAAGTTTTAAGTATCTAAGCTCGCATTTTATTTAACTTAATTATCAATGCAAATAACTAAACTTTTGATTTGACTCATACTTACTTTTTTAAACAATTGCAATCATGCTGAAAGTATAAATTTAAAATATGTAAATATTCATATGTAAATATGAAATTTATTCTCTTGTCAATTTAGTCGAGTATAAATATATAACATGGATGCGACAAGCGTTTCAATTACTATATCTAACGGTGAGCACATTTTTCTAATAGCAAGATAACTGTCTACCAAAGATGAAATAATGGAAGTCACATGTGAGAAATGGGCAATTATTAAGTTTTCCGTCATATTCGCTCGTTTCGATTTTAATCCACCATTAAAATTTCGCAATAAATCAAAGCCAGCATTTTATTAAATCGAAAATATGCGCTTACATACGGGACGATACGATCACTTATTAAAGTTTATTTCACATTATTAAGTAAACACGGCAAATTATTTGCGGTGCGTATCTGATTTCCCGTGTATCCTTTCAATAAACGAGTAATGTTTATTTCCTTGTTAGACGTTATGGAACAGTACGAAGGCCAACAAATATTGGCGCCATTAGAACAGTAATTAACACAACAATTTTTCCGTTATGCCGCATAGTTCGCTGCTGAAGATCGAATTATACTGATTAGAGGAAAGGCACAACAATAAAAATGGTAACACATTGACATTACTTAGCGATATACCATCGACTTGAATGTCATTTAGAATGAAATTATAGTTGTAAATTTAATTGTCACTATACTAATGGTTTAACTGCGTTTCACTGCAAATTTACATAAATTTTATACCACACAAATTTAAATGTACACACAATAACAAGCAAATAGCTTTCCTTAGTAATACGATTTGTATTTTTAAGACCCGAGTCATTTCGTAACATTTAAAAATTATACTGTAAAATAATCAAAATAATTTTGACCATATGTTCCTATAACTCATTTTACATTTGTGTCCTTTAAAAACCTTCACGACAGTTCGACTATAATGTACAATTTATATATCTATGATATTATTTATGAATCATATCATTTCAATTTTATCAATTCAAAATTTTATTTATCAATCACATGAATATATGTATTTTAATATTATAATATATATATCACACGTTATTCCAACAATTTTTTAACTGTTTCAATCCAGTGTTAATTTGGAACATAATAAAATACTTCACAAATTCAAGAAAGCAATTTTGGATTTTTTTAACACAGCAAAATGATGTGATCCAAATAATACAAGGAATGTTTTAGCAAATGTCTGGATCGTTATGTATTCTCGATACGAATAATACAGGATGGAATTAAATTTCTAAAATATTGATAACTGAATTCTCGAAAAAACTGCAATTCGAAAAATTGTCAGAATTTTAAAGGAATCAAAAGAACGGGTAATTTATTCCGACATCTACAACGATGAGTTACGTCGTCATCTGTTCCTACTGGCTGCAATACTTACAAATTACTAAATTAGAATTTGTTTGTGCAGGTACGATTTAAGTCCAATACAGTCCTACTTTAAACTGTCCATACACCTAACTGTTAAGCATAAATATCACATCTACCATGACACTATATACCTAACATCTAATTTTCTTTTCCCTTTGTTTTTTAGATAATGATTTATTATAGATAATTTTTTAATGCCCGTGAATGCAATATTAATCTTATTTGTCAAATCCGGTAAACACAGTTGAGGACAAGTAAAAGGTTTAATTACATAGTTCTGAAATCATTGAATAATAAATCAGTATGCAGTGAAAAGGTTAACGATATGCTTGTGCTGAACATTATGATAATTCAACCAACGAAGTTATACTCTGACTAATAATTTACGCTAAATGTTTTATGCCGACTGAAGATTATCTGATTGAGACAGGAGTAGAAAAATCTACTAACGTTTGTACTTATGGTTTTACCCGGATTTATCGCTGTTAAAAAGTAACAGTAAGATAACAACACAAAACGTAATGTTTCCGACCGCATCGCAATGACGTACGTGGACAAACACAGTTAGATTCTATTTTGTTTTTTCCGCAGTAAAAGTGCAATTGCAGCAGCCCTGAAACCACATTTTGTTTGCTAATGACGAGGCGGAAAAGTATTCCAATTCCACATCACGGTTATCTATGAAAATTACGACTTCTGGTAGTTTTATTGTCCAAATGGTTATAGGCAGTTTTAAAAGGCGTTGATTAGTTGATTTCAAACAGCAACTTTAAATTAATAACATCGTCAGTTCGAGTTGTTGCATATATATTTTATTAAACACTAAATTAAAAATCCCGGATTTGGTGCGGAGATCCCCTTTTCATTTCTACAAAAGTAGGCAGAATGAGCGTGTTCGGCACTAGACTAAATTTTTCAAATATTTTTCGTAAAAAAAGCTCACTATACCTGTAATGAACTAAATTATTACAATAGGTTTAGTTTGATAAAATCATCTGTTCGGGTTCTGTATGTGACCCCCTATTGAAATCTCCGGAGTATATCTGCATCTGAAATCTGGTTTTGTTTACACATTCGTTGAGATTTTCACTGTTTTTATTAACAAGTAACGCACAATGCAAAGTACAATGCATTACTTATCAGTAAAATGTGTGACTGTTGTTAAAAAAACAAAGAAAAGTTCAATTTCATTGTCCAATGGCCATGTCGTGTGCTATGCAGGGTACAGTTCAATGCGTTTTGGATGGTAATGTAATGCAACTGCTACCTATCCTTCGCCATGTCGCTTAATATGCATGATGCATTGCATTGAATCTCCTTAAAGTTTCTTTATTGCTCGCGGGCCCCCTCAGTAACAATTCATTCGCTCGAAGCATGAAATAAAGTACAATATCATCACCGTACTGTTTATGTATAACTCGAGCCCCATACGTTAACCGGGAATAAAATAAATTTAGTTAATAAATGATTATGAACCGTTAAAGTACATATTTTTAACAAGTCGCACCACAGCGACGAAGAAACCGCTAAACAATGGCGGATAACAAGCGGGCCCGATTTGCAAACAATGGTGGCACAGAGGAGACCGTGAATAAATCTATCTCCAGGAAGACACATCTGACCTGCGAACGGGAATCTAGTGTAATTATAGAGGGAAGTGTTCGAAATTTTTTACCTTTCTCTTTTCGAACACAAACCGGTGACATTTCGCTTTTGTCGGCCATATTCGATGCGATCGGCTCATGGATAAGACGAAAAACAACAAAGAAATCCATGCCTAAATTAATGGTATAGGTGATTTTTTTGAACTGTCTGGTAGAAAAATCTCATCTTAATTACACTTCTTTATAACGTCTAGAGTCTTGAACAGAAAAATGAGTTCATAAATCCATATTTAATGCAGTAACACTTGAACACGGGTTACTTTGTGAGGGAAGAAAAGCAAACCATAGATTCAAGGCATACTAACATTTCCTATTAACAATTTTTTGCTCTGTAAATGTCTAAATGACGTTTGGAAAACTCATTTCGTAAAACAATGGTGTGGCTAAAAACGCTTTAAAAACAACTGTTGAAATGAAAAGGGATCAGGTTTATAGACCAACTTAGTCTTTAAACTTATTTCACTGTGACATCCAAGACTTCTATCCGACAACTGTATAAACATTTATAAAACTTTAATAAAACCTGGTACCTATAGAACAATAATAAAACAGTTTTGTCGAGAACAGCTTAAAATTACACGATATAAAAATCAGTTTTAAAGCAGTTGTTTGATTGTATGATGTGCAACATTTTTATTCTAACTAACAACACACAAGTAAAGCTTTTTGTTGTTTAATTGTCCTTTTTTAAAAGTTTTTACTGCTTTCTTTCCCTTTTTTTACTTTTAACTACTTTTATTTATTCGATAATTCTTATACAATACTTTTGCTCGTTAATAAAAAAATCTAATTACAAACATTAAAACAGTAAATTTAAAATTTACACATAAACATTTCTGAATTATGTACGTGATCTATTTAGTATGTCTCGAAAAAGTTTCAAATTCGAAACGAAACGACAAAAAAGAAAAAAAAATTGAAAAGGGTGTTTTACTCAGAAGTATACATTTTTTCTTTGTCACAAAACCCATCTAATTGGAATTAATTCCACTTTTTATGTAAATCAATCAGAAATTTATAAAAGCTATACAATAATCAGGTGGGTAAGCATCAAATCACAAAAATAATATTGCACTGTTTTAGAAACTTATTGGTGGTATAAATATGTAACTAATAATTTTCTAATTCAATTTCATATCACTCGTATTAAGAATCTACTTCTTGTAGTCTAATGATAAGGTTTCATACATTCGAAACTGATATCCTCTTTCCAACAAAGGAGATTCGAGATTTACCGCGTCATTTATAAACCCATTTAACTTCAAAATAGATTTTACCCTAAAATACGTTTGAAACGTGTTTCACAGGGGTAACTATAGTTACCTCAGTATTAAAAAAGCATTAAACAAAACACCCTAGTTGTCAGTGAAACACATTGTAAGGAAACGGAAAGCCTGTATCACCTATCATTAGCACCTTTCTTTTAACATAATTGTTATGGCCATAGTGAAATTTATTTCAATGGTTTAAATAATTTCATTACATTATACTAGGGTTTCGCTACACGTACTACAGTACGAACCCTTACGGAAAAACGAAATTAGTGTAATAATATTCCTTTACTATTAGCATACCTATCCCGATTTTATGTTTCTTGTCAATACCAAACTAATTAAGTGATCGGTTTGTTAATGTTTTGTGTTAAAACGCCACAGCTCGCACGGATCAACTTCTGAAGTTGATATGGCTTTAAATTGCTTGGAAATGAATTGACATACAAAAACACATAGTGAATCTCGATTGGCATTACGAAAAGCGAGACGTGAGATTCTTCGAGTCTAAGAGGATAAATGCAAATAGGCACTGCAACATTATGGAACAAGGGTATGGAATTTTACTGAAATATGTTTAGATGGCATGTTCAATTAGATGTTTTCTAATTAGATTGTACTGGCAAGAATTAACCAATGTCAGATAGATTGCCATGAAGATTTATTTAATTCAACAAAATTCACCTTAGAGAAACGAACCAATTCCATAAATTGTCGATCAAATATTGATCTTGAGATCTTATTACCGAATTTACAAACGTATTACCTCTCAATTTGCTATTTTAATGAACTTGTTAATTGTACTCCACGCGCGATATTTCTCGCGATGTAATCACCATTCGTCCAGATAAAAACGTCCTTTAATAAGCTCATTTCATTCATTACCTCCATTATCTCCGTAATAATAATTCTCGATAAGTAGCGAGCGATGCATTCCGTGCACACATTCATAAACACACGAGTCAGTCGTTTGTCTTTGCGATAAGGGTTTTCCTTCGGCATTAATTTCCCAGTGGAAGAGGTGAAAAAAAGGAAAGAAAAGGATCGAAATTAAAATAAAGGCAGCCACCGTATGCGAGACCAGTTGGTGAAACAAATATCAATGGCTAATTGTTGGGCGGCGACTGTGTTGTCGACAGAAAGAGAGAGGAGCTATGGATAAGAGTGTGGAAAAGAGGGAGAGAGGAAGGAGAAGAGAGGAAGGAGAAGAGAGGGAAACGACTTTCAGTGTGTGTGTATTACCGATTCATTTGCATATCTCGATGGGTGACTGCCCTGCCGCTACAATTAACACTCGTAGTGTTGTTGGATGTCGATCAAATTACGAACCGGTCTTTGGATTTTTAGTTAGTCAACAATAATATTCGCCGTACTTAAAAATTATATAAAATAAAGTAAGCTGATTTCTAGAGTTCCACGAATGAACGTTTGTAAAAATTGGCACTAAACTAATCACTCCATGAATACCAATACAAAGGCACTGCAGAATAATTAACCTTAATGAATTCAGATGCTTTAACAACACGAAGGATGAGACAAGGAGGAAGTTTGCCTCCTTTGCTAATTATTACTTATATGGAGAAAATAATTAGCAGAACAAAACAGAAAGCAAAACCATCTACATCAGATGCTAGAACTAAATCGTATCAGTGTATCAAAGTGCGCTGTCACATATGATATAAATAATTACCATAGCAGGAAGCAAAGCGACCTAACAACATTAGCAGCTTTCATCATTGATATCGTTAAAATAAACTGGAAACAAGACCATGGAACTGAATAGCATAGCAGAAAAAACACAATATGCATGAAATAAAGGAGAAGAATGCAGTAAAGGAATAGTATTGAAAGTGCATAAATCAATCTATAGATTAGGCCTCGTGGGGAGCTGCGAAAGGTTTAAAATGGTGAAATGATTACCAAAAAGAAAATATTTAATAGATGATAAATGACCAAATATGAAAAGAAATAAAGGCAGAAAAATAAGAACAAAGGGAAGAGTTAAATACCAGTTAAGTTGAAAGAGTGTAATTTCAGGGAATGAAAAATGAAAAAAAACTTCAGTCCAAAAAAAGAAAAACGTGAAGAGCAGCTTAAATTGGAAGGCAAACTACATTTATACGCAGAAAAGCATTCACATTAACAAACAATCATAGAAAATCTAGAATTATAGCAAGAAAGATACGAATAACAACAATATATACAATGTGTGAATACAACACTATATACTACGTGTCTAACCCTCCTATACCATCCCTACCTCCCTGTTCCTTCATATATCGGTATTTTAATAACATTGCTGTTAACTCTGTTGTCTGTTCAAGTGAAATTTTGTATCGATAAGCTAACTTTCAATTTCTCGATAAGCTTGAGACTTGAAAACTTAGACATAACTCAGAACTAGATGAGAATGCAAGAGTAAGTGGCTAGTTAGAAGTAGAAGCTATCGCAAACAGGAATAAAGGATGCTAAAAATTGAGTCAATGTAACCCATAAAAACACAATGTCACAATGATACAAAATATGATGACAAATATGTGGGCGTGAATGAGTATAACCTATAATGATATGTTTACGACATATAATGACATAACCTGTCAATCTCATCAAGATGGTTAAAAATCAGACGCAAAACTTCAGACAAACAAGGCTAAAAAGCAGAAAATATGTTCGATATACAAAAATTTCTTAACAGCCATGCTTTTAAAATATACCAAAAATAATAAATGATTTGTCCTTTCCCAGTACACATCTATAACCTCGTACAGATTTCTAATCCTATGCAGAGTATTTTAAAAAATTTTAAATGTGAATCTTTGATAACTGTGAAACTACTTTAAGATTTAAAAAGAAAAACGTGGGGCGCATACTACAGATAATGCATAAAAGTCTCTTCTTGAAAGTCTACAAGATGACACTGCTATATTAGGTTCGAAAGAAAAAAAATGGGATAAAATGGTTTTACCTTTCCACTCATGGGTAAACTTATGGAAAGCAACCAATGCAGTAAATAATTATTTACGAAACACAAATTTTAGATTTTGTAAAATAAGGAATATCTTTAGAATCTTTATTATAGTTGTGTTAGGTACAATGGTAGTCCTAGTGTAGACCTGTTCGTTCCTAGTTTACGTCTAGCTTGGTACAATTGGCCGATACTAAATTAGTAAGGTGTGACCGACTTTACAGTAAAATTATTAATAAAGACATTTTTCGTCGCATTGGTTGTATGAACAACGATTCCATTTAATTTCTGTTTCTCAAATTCTCTGTCGTGAGGTTGTGTTTCACAATCAGTCTCTCCACCGCACGTAAATATTTTCCATCGCATTCACACCGTTTACTAGTTCCCATGTATCCTATTTATCAGAAAACGGGCGACGCCTGTGTTTGTCCGTTAAAGCGACACCGGACATCGATAATGGAACGAATATAGTCGGTGATCCGGCCATCACATAAATCATGTTCCCGCCAGCGAGCTTTGTATCGTCCACAAACACGATCTTCGAAATAACCTAACTACAGCCATGTATAGGTACACACATATTTTAACCATAAATTATATTCTCACGCAATAATTAGACGATCTAAATAATTTCCATAGTTGGCCCTATATTTCCACAAATTTCCTTGTCACGGTCAATGATATTAAAATCGTTCCTGCCTTCGACCGACAATAAAAATATAAGACTACATTTTTCTCCGAAGGAAAACGCGCTCATCTTGCGGCTCAATCTTAACCTGTCTACGAATGGGCAAGTCTGTGAACCGAATCATCTGGTCGTGTTGCCCCCCATGGCTAAAAACACTTCCACGATTGCCCTGAGAGCCGTCAGCCACTTTTATAACGCCTCACTTCAAATATTACTGGGTTAAAACGTTTTTATTTTTCCAGTGCGGCCATTGCGATGACCTATCGATGCAATTTAAAATTGAAGAGACGGGTTGTGAAGTGAAGAGACGTATTGAAGGGCAGTAATTTTGAGAATTTCGACGTTCGCAAGGAAGGAAATAAAGATAAATTGTGAAATGAGATTACCATTGAAATAAAGTAAAATAGGTACTGAGTGGATCACGAGTAAGCAACACCAAGATTTTAGTGCCCAAAAAAATGAATAACATAAACAAATTCCTTAGGGGAAGAGAATGTAAAATCAACCTCCTCCAAATTGTTCTAATTTGGGATCCTCACTCCATGATCCTAACTGGTCAATATTTACTTCTTCACTTTAATTGAGTATTTTATGACGAAGTTCAAACGTTATAGCCCAGTAAAGTATTTTTTACGGTTACTACCAATAAAATTTCGTTAATAATTAACCAACCTAATACAAGAATTTATTCCTATTACAAACGTTCATGACAATTAATATTTTTATTAGAACATAACTTGCGTGCTTTACTATCTGTATGCCCATAGTGTAGGTCATTTAACTGTCGGGTGTGTGCATCCTTATTACTTCATAACTTTTGCTTAACGAAATCATTTAAAACGTGTCAACGTAACCGCCGCTTGAGACTATTAAAATTAAAGTAAACAGTCGGTTTCTTAAGATTCTTGATACGTCTCGTTAATTACATTACTTTCTGCCTCGTATTTTTTTATTTTCCATGGCTGAGATAAAATAAACCGAGAGGATATCTTTTGGTTCTTTCGGAGCAATCACTTTATTTGCGGCAGGGGCCTTATTCTTCCTTTTGGGCAGTTGTTCCACAACCTGGATAAGATCTGAGATTGTCATCGTCGCTCGAGATATTTTCGGTATTCGCTGTCACCGTCGACATATGTATAAGACCTTAAGTCCGTTGGGAACGCCGTATCCCTTTCGGATATCGGACCAGATGCGACCAGATAAGATTGAAATGCCCGGCACCAGGGTGCATGATACATTTAAATATTTATTTTGTATTATCGCTGATTCAACATTAAGGATAGTAATCTGCGCGAAAGGGGGGAGGAAGAATACTTGTTGTCCCCTTGTTCTGTAAAACAGTGAAACGTTTGAAATTGACGCGGAGAGTGTCAGGGTTATCACTAGAGCGAGGATAGTTAAGGAAAATTAGCTTTTCTGATGGGAGGATTAAAGGCAAAAGCAACTTAGAATCCGGTTTAGGGTACGTACAATTCAAAAATCAGGGTTCACAAACTGGGGACGATGCCTTACCCGCCCCCTGCTTACTCATGAAGTGAGGACCAAAGAATGGATTTACACTAACGATGATTGCGAGATAACGAGTGCTACCCTGTCAATTTTGTTGTGTTGTGGAGGCATTGGTTATTTGTTAAACTTCAAAGATGAGTGCACGCTTTAATTTTAAGGGGAAACGGGAAACCTTTACCTTTATTCAGAGTTGTTAGATTTTTAAATACATGTATTTGGAGTTCCATTCTAAATACTTTTAATGCATTCAAATACTTGGATAAATATACTGAAGCTTCACTTGTTTTTATTCTGTACATAAAATTTTTGCATATCTTTTTGAATACTATAGGTAAAGTTCAAATTTATATTTACTTAGAAAAAATAATTCCCCTTAACATTTTACCTTCATGCCGGTAAAAATTCTTTCTATGGGGCGCGGGCGGTTGTTTAGTCAAAAAACTGTTTAATATCCTATTAGGTTCTGTCTGTCTGGGTCTCTATAGGCTATCATTTCATGGAAGTCCTAGCACAAAGAAATTACTTGGGAAGTAATGAAATTACCTTAACAAATAAAAAAGATTTTGAAAATATAAAATATCAGAAACCTAACTAATTTAATGTAGTTCGCAAAAATGAAAACAACACCATAAAGGACTTATTTTAAATAAAAAAGTGAATTATACTGCAGTTTAATCGAATAGATAGTTTATTCAGAAGTACTCTATCTGACTATATGAAAAATTATTTCGTAAACATGATCATTAATTTCATGAGAAGTAGAAAGGTCCTTTTCGAACTATAACCAGATTTTTAGTAAAATGAGAATTTATTTGACATTAAAAAACATTAAAAAATTTCTCGTCAGTAGATAACAGTATAATAAAATCAAGGAAGATCTGACTTTTCGTTCTAAAAAATACAAATAAATCATCGTAACTCATTAAAGTCTCACTGAATTTTCGGATTTTGAAATTCAAAGCTTTTTATCTGCTTAGCCCATTTGTGTAACCTAATCCTTGAGATTATTTGCTTATTTTGTACTTTTTATTGTCTTGCTTGTCTCTTTGAAGATTATTATGTTTCGCTTTCCATAACTCCAGATATTACAATTAAACTTTGAACAAGACTATTCGAAAAAATCTTAAAAGCTGTGAAATTTCTTCGCAATTACATCAAGATAACGAGTCAACGTTCAGTAACGAATATGCATAGCGAATAATTGAATTATTTAATAACTAATCATTCAATTAGGCACACCGAGTGAGAACTGCGTTATTTAATTAGAGGTGTGAGTATTTGCAAACATTCGAATCTAATTTATAATTCATACTTCCCATTTTTAAAGCCTAAGTCATTTTACGCCTCTCTGAACAACGAAAAAACTTAACATTATTAGTTATCAAAAGCGTTTAACGAGGACGTTGAGATTGACTTAAGCATTGGATTAAAGTATGAAATACCTCACTGGGTACCTATGAACTCCTGCGTAACTTGAAATAACTACCGAATCATTTATTTTCGGTTTATATCTTTATAAATTTCGTTTTATGGGGTGTTGCTGACTATTACTAAAGATTCTTAAAAATTATTAAGAGTTTTATTGCTTCACAACATTGTATTCGACCCCAACATTGTTCGTAAAGTATGAGAAAGAGCAATAAAGTAGTTGAAATATGATTTTGTTAATTAAAAACATGAAAGATATGTGAATTTTAAGTCTTCTATGTACAAGTACTTGTTCTAAAATTAGTCATTAAATTTGATTAATGAGTCTTTCGTCGGTATTTAGTATAATTTACATATCTCGAATGTTTGTCCGGCGGACCACACAAAACGAATATTTAGTCATTGTTGGGCCCTTTTGAGATATTCGAGAGATTACTATCAGTGACCATTTCAAAAGACATCGATATGGTCATCGAAATAGATTATGGCTGTTGCTTTTTTTTTAGGAAAAGGCCTGCCTCATAAGGGACAATATAACAAAAAAATACCTAAAATGAGAGATAGGAAGGTAACGGTGTAAAATTGAAAAAATGTGGTTATTGTTCAATCAAAAAATCCAACAAGAACCATAATTACAATAAAAATTATGGCATTATTTTTCAATAGAAAAATTCGAAATGCAAGGAGAATACATGTAGATACGATAACATGATTTCAATGTTTTTAGGGCTGTATAAAAATAAAAAGTAAAATTAAACGCAAAAAAAGAAAGAAAGACGTTACAAAATATAACTTGTACACTAAACAGGAATTAAACACCAGCTCCTTCGCCAAATTTTCGAAACGTACTATAATAATTGTGAACATTAACCACCACCACTCTACGTGGCCATACTACGGCCATACTAAGTGATCTATGTTACATTTCAATCTCCATCACTTTTCAGTCTCTTATAAATCTCCTCAAAATACACTTATGCAGTCCTTACAGATTTTCCTCTTGGAAATTGATTAAAACCCGTTCATTTTCATACTTTACAAACCTAGCATAGTGATTTGGCGGACCTATCCGAGGTTATAACAATAAAACAACAATCTAACCTAGCTTATAGGACTCCTAGCTTATAGTAGGCAATAACTTATAGCTAAAGGGTGCAAAATGTTTAAACAAACTTGATTTGCGACTATTGGCCATAAAATATGAACTGATAAGTAATTCTTACAAAAACAGGGCAGTAAAGACTAGGAAGTCTTAGATTGCGCTTCCAGGGATAGCTAAATAGATACTGTTCTCGTTTTGCTCACTGAAATTCATTCGTATGCACTGTTAATTTTCTCTGATTACAAAATTCCTCGAATACTCGCGTCTTAAATAAGCGGCGTTCCGCATAGAATGGGTTAAGGAAACCCCGCTAAACGTATTTATGCTCTTGACTGTCGTACTACACGGTACCTCTCTGTTCTTATTTGTTATTGTAATGACGAGCGATGTTATCTTTCTCTGTCCGCTGTCGCTCCACCTCGTCCGCCCGTCATGTACCACACGAGGTGCACTTTATATCTCCATACGTTTTCAGTTAAACTGTACTTTTAACAAATTTAAATACACACACATTCGGAGCGACCATGAATATATACATAGTAAAAAGAGGCGCATCCGATATCTGCGGGTAGTGAAGGTGACGAAACAGGAACGCCGAAGGAGGAGGCAAAGTCGTCCTGGAGACCTTTAATTTTCTCGTTTCTCGTGGTTTCCAAGGCAAGAAACAATACAATCTGCCATTTATGTAAATGTTATCTGAAGATATCAACTTGAAACAAATTCTTAGTTACTTGATGATTTATTGGGTATATTATGCATGAAAAACTTAACTGTCCTTACTGCACCTCTGTGTGAAAATACCTGGAAATCTTTCTGTACCACACCAGTACATTTAAATTCTTAATGTGTTTTGCTTATATGAAGTTTTGAAATAACAAGGTACATATGTAGATTTTGTTGAAGTCGGGAGTTTGTTTCGGAAATGTATAAATTCTTTTGGAAGGTGAACATAGCGCAGCTGGTCAGAAAACTGACATGAACATGGGCTACCATAGAGAAACTTTCAAAGACCACCAGCTGAATCACGCACGACGACCGATCTTTTATGGATATTTTATGTGTCACCTCGAACCCATCACCCATATATCCAACGGGGGCCGGAATGGATTCCCTGCCTATTTGAATATATTCGAAAATTTGAACCACATAAAAATGTAAATATGTTAATTTGATGGGATAGCTGTCGAGCTGTCCGCTGGCATTAAATTAAGGCAAGTTGATGTTTTAATTGTACACACACGGCGGACATGTTGGATCCGCGTCAGACCTTCTTTCGCTTGAAGATTATGTCGGAGCAAGTTACGGAAATATTCAAATGAAATTTAAGAAATGGGGCATGAAGCAAAAGGTGTGAGGAATTTCGGTGTCCGTTACTAGAAACTTAATACGAATTTCTTCTTCTTTCTTAATTCCCTTCCTTGTCGCTTTAATTATTTCAAGCACGCGATGGTGTCTTTTTGAATCCACAAAGGCGAAAATGTTGTTTATTAATATTTTCTCAGCATTAATTAGACGGAATTTATAAATAGTAACGGTTTGAATTCGATTACCGTAAATTAGTTTCGTTAATTTATGGGGATTAGGGAAACGTATTTTCCGTATAAGTACGCATATAATGAAAAAGTATATAAGTCAACGTCTACGGACTACGAATATATTAAAGTTAATGGCTCACCGAGCGCCAACCGAATGAAATGGTTTTCGTCATATTACGGAATTTGTCGAATTGGTTAAATCCATTTGTGCTTATCAACGTATCAAAGCGTTAAATCTGAGTCGTTTTTACTGATTCTGACAATTTCTTAATTTAAATGACTGTATCATATCAAAAGTAAACTCAGAAGTGGGATGGTTTACTTCTGTCAGCATGTCGAGTGATAAATGAAAACCGAACCGAACTTTGCAAGACAAGTCCCTTACCATAAAACGGAAATTATAGAAATTTTACTTTATAGACCATATACTCTTGATGTTCTGTGTTTTTGTAGTTCTTACTACTATCGTCTGGCGCTACTAACAGGATTATCTTGCCACCACTTGTAGACTACGGCTACAATTTAACTTTTGCCCTTTTTTCTTTTAAAAACGCATACGGTTATATAATTACAAAGTCTCGAATTTCATGACATACAGTGTATATTCTTACATTGTCCATAATACCCCTGTGTGGGTCCCATTTAAACCATAATTTTTGTCACTGTTATCGTTTTTTGATCGGTCTAATTGTAAAGAAGACGTTATGGAAGTCAGCACATAATTGGATAGAAACATATTATACTAGAAAACCGTTTACTTAACAGTAACAAAAATGAAATATGCTTTTATGATTGCGCACTGAATGCTTGTCATATTAAAATGACTGTTCAGTCCTGCAGCTTCAACATGGTGACTTAGTCTAAGCAGAGTGAGTTTTGTAATTATCGAGGGGGAAGAAACACTCTTGTTATTTTCGAATAGTTTGGTTTAGTTGAAACAGCAGGGGCTCTTGGCACTTTTGCATATCGTGAAAATTTGGTTTAAAAGTAATGGTCTTTTATTATAATTATACTAATTTTCCTAGGCTTTTAAAAGACATGATTGGCGTAGCCATTCATTAACAATTCCTCTAAATTAGTTCAGTTAAATAACTATGATAAAATCTTGGTGATAAAACGAACATCTCCTTGTCTCAAAAGTTGTACGTAGCAACAAACTTTGATACTGAAAATACCATTAGTAGAAAATCTGAGTAAAAAAAATTTAAGGCCCACGTAAAACAACCCAAAAGAATTGATCATTCTAATTACTTATTTTCATTATACTAAACGTAATAATGTCTGTAATATTAAATTTATGTTAGAAATTAGCGATTAATACACACACGATTTTCAATTGGTTTATGTTTTAAATTTTTATTAATCAAGTGGAAGTTCGTTCATTTTTGTGAACATTTTCATGACAATTACAAGGAAAAAAGTTGAGTATACCATGAAAATTGCTTATCTGTTACTTATAGATAATCACTTCATACACATACAGTTCAGAGATGAAAACTGATACACTAATCTTCAGAAAAAAATACGTACATTACATAGAAATATATAATATTTTTACTGAAAGATGTATTCACCGAGCGCAATTATTTCAGTAAGAATTAAATAATGGATGGCAAAAATATTGTATCAAATTTACTTCTTTGCAAAACGTCCACTAGTAACCGGTAGCGTTTCAAACCTGCCAAGCGATCACTGGTTCTTTTTTCCACATCGAACGTTTGAACCCATAAATTACAATAACAAATATGTCAAGTGGCTTCGTTCACTTGTCAAACCAGTACAAATGCTAAACAAGTAGCATCATGTTATTTGCGGAGACATTTTACTTTATACATATGTAATGCGGATGGAGAGGTCAATTAAAATATTACTGAATTTCAAAGGGAGCACCGCGGAGCCGGTACAAGTGCTTGTGAAATTGTAACAACGACGATTTGATACATTGAATGATTGCTGGAGATCGACGAGGTAGGCAGAAAATCGAAAGGAATCCAAGATGAGTACAGAATAGTCCGAGGAGGGCACCATTTCGGTACTCTCGTCGTATTCCATTTTACGAACTGGCCGTAATACCTACTTAATTATGGAGATTAATCTTCGCTTTTTTCGATATGTGGAAACCCTCGAACGTATTTAAGACGGGCCCTGTTGGTATTCCGAAACGGTTCCATCGGCCTCAATAAGAACCTCGAGGAATGCGACTGTTGGTGAAAAGTCTCAAGAGATGGTACACAAAAAGACGGTCCTCCGAAGCCGGGACCGGCCCCGCTAAACGCGCGCAAATAAATCGAGCGCGTCAATTCGGAATTCTAGAGCTTTAACTCACATAGAAAGAGAGCGCAAGTTTTTACTTGTCCGACATTTTTCGACTCCAATTATTTTTCGACACAAACCTTTCAGCAGTTTGTTTTTGATCGGAGCAGCGCCAAAAAACTGACCTTCTCGCACTTGGCCTGCGAGGCGACAAAAATGGCCGTTTGGGAGGTACAGGGTGATGCGGTTTAGGAACCACTCTGAATGTCCGAGATATTTACATATCGGACATTAAATTTTTTTTCGAAAAGTAACAGCAGTCGTGAAACTGTACCGCCTCGGAGTACTTACTTAGTCTTCAATATTATTGATGTTTTGAACGGTTCCCCTCCAAACCAAATTCCGTTGAGAAAACTCAAGATATGATCTCGAACTCAATTATCATTACTTATCATTTTGACCAATGATTTCATTTGTTACGTCAAAATTTTATACTTCCATTTTTTGAACTAAATTTCAAGCTGCATCTGCCGCACTTGCAAAAGTTTTCATTCCTACTATTCAGCAATCAATCTGTTACTATTTTAAACAAATATTTCATATTTTAAAATTAAATCAACCAAAAATTTGTTCAAGAACAGTTACTATACTTACGGTTATTACACCATGAATGAAGTACATACCTGCAATAAAAAAAAGAAGTATTACAAACAGTTCACTAGTCAAGTCTATTTCTAAAATATATATAGATTATGATAGAAAATATATAAGTATAGAGTAGTAGTATAGTAGTACTATACATGTTGGGGCATTTTCGCTGGGGTGTGTGTAGGGGATGGTTCGAGCAGTTTCATAAAAGTTATTACAAAATTTATATAACCGCAGAGAATTTTATGAAAATGTACAAGTATAACATTTATTACAGTTACAATTACAATGGAATTGTATGGGATTTCCTCAAATTATCTTGATTTCCGTAGGTGACAAATTCAAACTGTGGAATGTTCGGGAAGAACTCCTCGAATCTCCCTTCTAAATTTCTGAAGGTTTTTTTAAAATTAGAATTAAAATTTAAAAATCTAAACATTCCATAAACTCGTTTATATTTTAATTTCTACCCATTTTAGTATTCCGAATTTATAAAATTAATATTTTATTTGATTTGAGGCCATGCAACATTTTTGGACACAGACCCATTGCGGCGTTGTTACTTTACATTTCTGGTAATCAACATGTGTCGAATAAATGACTATTTGAGGTAAAAGTGCCTATTTAGTGGTAAATTAATACTGTTTCAAATTCATAACTAAAGTTAATTTTAATTCGAAAATGATAATTTTTGCATTAAAAATAAAAATATCTTTATTATCATATTTTAAGGTGGTCAATAACAACTGCTATGTCATAAAGAACATTCATCTTATATTTTCAAAGAAGGCTAAATTCAAAATGAATTGAAAATAAAAATCAACAGTTGTACATAGCGACTAATTTTGTTATTCTCCTTCAAATAACTGAGATATTAGAAACATTGCCCGTTTCTAAATCTAGAAAAACAGAGAATAAAGTTATTCAAAAAATGCATGGTCTTTAATCCTTAGTTAAGTAGTTAGAAGTGGTGTTGAATTGTTAAAATATAAATATGTGACATTGAAAGATAGTTGTCAAAATATAAGATTTTTTTGTCAAATGAGATACAAAATTTCACACCATAAAAGTTACAAATATATTAGATTTGTAATTATAACAGCAACATATTTTCATATCTAGATATAAGGGTAAATAGATAGCATTTGTTACAATTTATAACCATAACCAATGAAATAAGCAAAAAGATTTTTTTATCTAACTAGCTCGTAATAATGAGTGACTTTTTAAGTTAATAATGAAAAATCAAAGAAACATCCAAAAAATTATCACAATCGTTGAAAAAACAATTTCAAAGCGAATTTAAAGTCACAATTAAAAGTACAAAAAAACCAAAAGGAAGAATAGATAGTTATTTTCAACGTTCTATCGATTTTCACAATACAAGAATGCTTGACTGATGGAATATTTCCACAATAAAGATTTAGCAAAAATCGGTGTTTCCTGTGGTAATTAAAACTTTAATTTAACCAGGCATCCAAACGATATCAAGTAACTCTTAATGAGAAAACTCGGACGAAAGCTAACTTCGATCAGGTTTACTCGTTGAATCATACCAGCCATCAAAAAGAAATTAGTTCCCGCAGTTTTCGTTAATTAAATCAGATAAACACTGATTCGTCAAGGTAACTCCTTGTCTTCACGTTGCCAACTCTGCATAAAAAACGTATTAAATTTGCATAACTTTCAGCGTTTGGAGGAAAGACACGTTTCGTTATCAAAAAAGCCGATCTCTGGCTTAGAAATGGCGAGGAGCCGTAAGAATGACAATTATTCTCTCAATATATTGACACATACCACAGGCTTATTTACTTTTTTTAATCGCATGAATATTTAACTGGAAGATGTGAAAGATATACAAACGTCTGAGAAATTTTTCGATAATAATTTTAAATTCTGGAAACGGCCCATAAAGAAAATCGTAATGAAAAGATTGAAATCTGTGAAGCGTCCCGACATCAGACATCTTCTGAGGAAAATAAAAAGAGGAATTCCATATGTTAGAATTTTTACCACCACCATAACAAAAATCCACTCATTTCTTACATATCAAGGTGTAACATGTTCAATTAATAGCATCAGGGTGAGTTATACCTCAAAAACAACCTGCACAAATGTGCTAATGCAATAATTTAATTAACAATTAATCTCTACTACGAAACGAATCAAGTCGTACAATGAGTTGATATAATAATTATTTTTCCCCTAATGAGTTATTTAATTTCCTGTTTTAATAAAACTCCAACAAACTGTAATTGAATTAACTCTACGATAGCATGAGGCAGTCGTAACGAGCCGGTTAAAATTATCACGATGCCATCGGAGTTAATCTATTACAGAAATAATAGAATCCAATTATATCTAGAAAAATTTTGAAGTTGTCCCGAAGTAAAATCCGTGATATTTCAATTTTCGTTTTAATGAAGATTACCTTTTGAATTTATGTTCGTCTTCGTCCACGCACCGTCTCCTGTTACACTTTTCTCCGAACACATCTCCATACACCAAATTCTTATGTAATCAAGAGGTCTATTGAGTAAGACATTTCGAGGAGAGTAAGATGGTATTCCTTCGATAAAATACCGACGGTCATACGATCGGGGCGCACTATGTTATTTCGGCCCAAATAAGCCAACACAATCTGCACATATAATATTAGTAGCATCGGAGTGCCCGACACCAAAATTGGAAAGTTGTAAAGTGCAGAAGTCTAGTAAAATGCTGATCTAGTTATTTAAATCGCAGATAGCCGGTATTTGTGAATAGAAGGTTAAATTGGTGGATGGTAGAAGCCGAAAGCGAAAGCTGTAGGCGAACGCGTTGATACTCGTATTTACGCTAATAATACGGCAATAAAAAGATATCCAAGGAATTATACTTATGGGAAACGAGGGATCGGCACGAAGAAACTAGAGCAATGATTTCTGATGAAGTCATGGGAACTTAAAATCGCCTTTTTCGGCGATACCTCTACCATTGAAACAGAACTGTAAAAACAGGAAAAAGATAGCACAAAACAAGCATTTATAGAAAGTGCACATCTTGGATACTTGGTCTTCTATTGGAGGTTCTGAAATTATTTGAATATTTTTTTACGAGCAGGAATAAGTAGAGGAGAGCATATTTTCAAAGGTGAGCTTGATCAGAAATTGCTTGCAAGTACAATAAAATCAACTATTATTGTCCCCTCAAAGTGTAAATGGTGAATGCTACAAAGACTATGAGTATCTACGTGCATACACCTGCAACCCTGAGAATATCTCTAATTACTTTAAAGAAACTGTAAACAATTTACAGTCTTGTTACCTATCACAATATATTATTATTTTACTGTCATATTTACCCACGTACCTACAATTATGAGACAACTTTTGACCTATTTTTATAGATTATTCGACTACAATATTGTACTTATAATATTGTTATAATATACCTATCAATTATTCATATATTTCAATAATTTGTCTCGGATATATTTCAATCTACTCTTTAGTATTTACCTTAATATCAGGTGCTATAAGGCACGTAGAACAAACCAACTGTGCCAATCAGTGATAGAACCAAAAACATCACAAAATGAAGTTCCAGTGACGTGCTAAAACTTACGTTTGTAATAATGCATTCGATCATGGTTTTCTTTGTTTCTTTTAAATAAAAACAAAATCAGACGAGAATCTATGTATATTCAACTGAGGATTAAAAGAAACCGTTGTTCTTCATCCCTACCTGGTGACGAATGGAAATACCACATTTATAACGTATAACCTTTTAAATAATAACTTCAGCAAATACATTAAATACAAAGCTGCTTCTTGTAACTGGAGTAAGTGGCTTTAAAGTTTACCCTGTTAACCCTTACCGCTCAATAAGCCTGACGATGGATTCAGCTTAAATTTACGAATTGTCCATCTAAAAGGGATTTTTTTTCAATTGTACCGTAATAACTCTCGGCGAGGCCTTGTTTTACGTCCTGACCGTGCAGAAAGATACATTCAAATGATTGCAATTCAAGACACAAATGTGGCTGAAATTAAAATTCCTGACTGTCGGCTCAAAGTATTTACACGTTTTTCTTACGAGTGTAAACGTTTTAACTTAGAGGTAAGAAATAAAATGTAAATTTAATGTAAACGGCGCATAATTAGTCCAAATAAGGGAGGGTAGTTTAACACTCCCAAGTTGTTAATTGTATTTTAACTGTTTTACATTTACATTTGCTAGCAAAAAATTATAATACATTTCTAATAAATAAATTTATAAAGTATGGAGTTTTTAACGAACGAACATTTTATTCAAAATTTTAATAAATAATTTCAACGCAAGATCCAGTCATTATCTCATTTCAATACCAAATTTATTTCGGTCGTACGTAACACGTCATTGAAATCAAACCCACACGATTTTTGATATAGTGTAGCTTTAATTATATCAGTTCGTATAGTAAGAATGTTCGTGATGTATTCAGTAGATCAGGAATTGTATTTTAGCACTCGAGAAGACCTCTGCCGCTGAATATAAATAGCTTGTTAATATTAACGACGTTTTGCACTATGCGAAGTATTTCACATATTGTAATGCAAAAAGAAAACCATTCAAGAGAATCGTATGAATACTGAATGGTTTACAATGAAACGTTGTTAAAATGATAATTCTAAATCTTTCGAATTTGATAAGAAATTCAATTTTAGGGAATAAATAGGGAATTCCATTGTTTAAGAAATAGTTTGGTTAAGTAATGGAAACATCAAGACTGTAGCGGAGAAGAAAACTGTAAAAATAACTCATTTCTCGTAACGCTTCGATGTACCTAACTACAAAGCAATTATAACAAAACTTTATGAATTGTACAGTTATATAGAAATGTAATTACTATTAAAATAAACCATTTGAAGGCAAGCTAGACAAAAAAATATTTCTATTTCGTGAAACTGTAAATCCTCATTAAAGTTTGTAATTTTTGACATTTAAATTAGCATTTAATTAATACTAAAATATAATTACCAAAGAAACTTATGAACTTAGATGCGACATCCTCTAGTCATTTGCAAAAAATATTAAAATTTCCATTCACCTTGTAAATAGTAATTAGCCAACGTTTTGTTCTTACCGCTAAGCCAAATTCTTTTACAGAAGAAGTTGTGATATACATATACTTTATTTACAAATTTCTGTGTTCCCAAGATTGCAATATAATATGTATGAATTACACTGGAACGCCCTAAAGCTTGAATGTAGTGGAAATGTTTTCTGTAAGAACAGTTATATGAAGTGTCTGATTGCTGATGTATAGCCAATTTTCCCATTTTGAATTCTAAATTAGAGTAAATGTTTCACAAGTTTCTTGCAAGTGTTTGGCAAGTTTTAAATTTTGTCCTCTTTAAATTTATGGTAGGTTAAGTTTAGTTAGAATATTAAAATGCAGGCATTTGGGAATTCTTACTCTACGAACTTAAATTTTGGGATGTAACGATAATAAATGGGAAACTTTTAAAATTTAATTACATCCAAAAAATGCGTTCTCACGTTGCAAAATTGGCATTTAATTGATAAGATAAAACAATGAAGTAAGGTTTTCTGTAAAATTATATAGGTGTGTGTTAGTTTGAACATTTGACATATATTAATCGTTAATAATTGTGAAGAGAAAAATGAAATAGAAAGCACAGCATGAATATCGCTATTTGAGATATGCTACAAAAAATAGCATTGCAGAGAAATACATACAGAATTATAAATATCGAATCTTCCCCGCAAACTAATATTCCGGAATGGGCCGTTGGCATATTGACAAGAACAAAAGATGTGAACCGTCTTACCGTAGATGGTAAAAAGAATGGATACGTGATATACGTGTTATCTTAGCAGGCCTTGATCATCGGCACTTGGCATACAAATGCTAAGATTTCGATTTTTTTTCCATCCGGCGGACTCCCTTTGCTCTGCACTAGTATGGAGAGGTGTCCATTTATAAAGAAAGACGAGGAAAGAAGTTGACGTACGCGAAGGCGCAGAGAGCTGCTGGGCACGGAGGCGACTTTTTACTTGCTAATTAACTACGAGAGGCCTCAGCAGACGTGAATCCTTCGAACTCCAAATAATAGGGTCATCCACGACACGACAGAGAAGGAGAGAGGTGGATTATATATAGGGGCAACGTTTGTTTTTTCTCTCTCGAAAAGAATAAACCATTATAACTTTTAACACCTCCAAATTTCTCCCGACACACCGTCTTTTTTATATCTCATTTCATATCAGAGCGTCTAGAAACAGGTTAACACAATTTGTACTGGCGATAAATCTCTTTTTTTTTCTCTTCTTCGTTCAGTCCCTTACTGTTTATGGTGGCAATACACCGACTTTAGTTTACTGCGCTTGTTGCAAGTCAAATGTTTACTTTGTGTGTGGGAGACCTGAATGTATGTACATTCCTCGTTGGACCTTTAGAAACAATTACAATGTTTCCAAGTGTTGAGGTCAAGATTGTCTCTTTTATGGGTCCAGTTTTATCAGTGTTGGTATTAGAAAACATGACGATATGGGCGATGCATATCTTCGATGATTTGATACGGAGATTTTTGTTAACGTCGAATCGGAATTCCTGCAAGGGGTGTGGGTTCGATCCATTGACTTGTTATCGAATTTACATTTATATGGATATATGTATGTATGTAGTTGCGTGAAGGCACGTAGAACTTCTTCTCACTCCGCAAGAAATGGCGGCGAAATTGCTGTTCGCTTAACAGCCTGGAGATAAGTAAATAGAAATGATATCCATATTAAAAGTGCCTGGAAACTAGGTTCACGATCAAAATTGGAAAATTGTAAATATTTAACGAACTTAATCATGTGTTTTTGTTTATAATAATAAGCATATATTTAGTTTTAAATTAAAAATTCCAATGACATTACAACGACAACCACTTGGGGTCTATTCAGGAAAAGTATAGTAACTTCAAGAATGAAGAAAAAATCCATCAATCTTCTGACTTGGATTATATTCCATATCTATTGACTGAAAGGGGGTAAACGGGTTAGGTCGTTTCACCTTAGAGAGATTGGCTAGTACTGGAAAATGGGAAGTAAAATCAAAGATAACCGAGCATAACCTAATAAACCCCACTTATATACTCTAATAAGGCACCTGGAAAATCAATTCGTTATAATGTGAATCAAATTCCATTCCACTTTATCACATTTAACGGCATTTTGCTAATACAGACATAATAATTCAATTGTTTTAAAGAATATCTTTGTAGTAACTCCAGAATTAAACAATTATAACGGTGAAAAGTACACATCTACATTTTAACAAATCACTCACGTCGTTCCTACACTTTTTGAAGTATTAGTTTAAATATCTTATAAAAAATTAGCGATCCGGTCAATAATAATTTATCGATAAAATCGTTAAATAATTTACATTTTGTGGGATACCACTACACCTGGCTGGCAGTGTGTTTCGTCGATCGTTTTTACCAGAAATAGGTAGCATGATAGAATCTAATAATTATATGAGATGTCACGTCACACAATTTGTCATTGAAATTAATGAAGTGGAGGAACTCCACGAGATAAATTGTTTGGTTAACGAAAAACTTTTTATGGATTCTTACGCCATCACGACAACATGACCACGCCAAGAATTCTCCAACATTCCTAAGCAGGTGTGGAATCTGCTAAAATTATGTTAAATTGCTAAGGGTACAAGTAAAATAAAGTTGTCGAAATTTATACGTGCGTGTAAGATAGCGTGCCAATTTTTCAAAATGATAAACGTAGTCTCAAGAGCCAGGAACCTTCCTAATTACTTCCAGATAGCAATTCGCACTTCCAAAATGACTATAATTATTCATGTTCCGCTTGTAACTATTCTAATCAATTTTCATAATGGAGAAAATGATAAAATCTCATGCTTGCATCATTAAAATAATTATAAATTTCCATAATTCTCGAAGAGGCTAGACAGAAAATAGTTGGCTAATTCTGCCGTTGTCGACGATGTCTCTAATTGATATTAATTATTGTGATTATAATACATTTAGTAATAAATCGTAATTAGCTAGGAGTGAGGAGTTTTGAGTAATTGATAAAGCACGTAGGTGTAAGTTTTTCGATAAATATATTGTTATACAAGGTTCGATTCATAATTAAATAAATCAGAATACGGGTTAAATCTCTTAAATTTAGTCGAAAGCAACTGAAATTCTTGCAGGTACAAATATCCTCGTTAATAAATTACTTTCCTTAATTTTCGATGTCCTCTAGATAAATCATCTAACACTGCGGTTCGTTATCTCCATCCATTTTACGTTTAACTTATTAATTAAACCTTTCAGGTCTTCTCCGTTTTATGCACGTACCTTCTCGCATTTTAATGCACCTGACGGATTTTCTGATCGACTGCTCTTCTAGTATCTCATTTGCACACAATCCACGTTGGACCGTTTATATAAATTACAGCAAATGTTTGTCGCGTTTCGGGATACGTCTAGCTCATTAGAAACTAACCAAGTTGAGATTGGTGAGAGACCTCACGAAACGTGTGCAGACGGCTGGTAATCAATTGCAGGTAGAGAAGAGAGAATGCCATGGATATTAAACCGAACAAGTCAATAAGATTTTGGTGCTTCTAAAAACTAAGAAGAAAAAAAGGATTCATCCGATTCAAACTGGAAAGCGTGTACTTTGCATTTACATTAGGCGATGCTAATATGAAGAGTATTCCCATTCAATCAGACCTGATTGACTGGGGATCGAAGGCATAATACCGTTTTCAGTATTACCATCCGAACTAAAGCGTCCGTTGTTTTAAAAGACGGTGCCCAACGTTGTAGACACTAGAGACGGTAGCTTCGATAAGTGGCATCTCATGTTCCACCAAACACGTACGATCATTATGCGACGGAGAGGAGAAAAAACTACCAGCCGTTCACATTATATACTTATTCTCAGATTATCGAGATTTTTAACGTGGACGCTGTTCATTATTTTTCGAGCTTTCAGCTGAAGCGCAATTATGGCGTTAATAAACTACAGGAATACGCAGCAGTAGGTGTGCGAGGAGTCGGACGGCCGTTGTGGGAAATTTCGTGTTCCAGATAATCTTTTTAAATTATTTCCACCAAGTACGTATTATATTTAGAAATAATAAATTCTGTTTCTGTGGATTTCTTTTTGCATTTCGATTGGCAAAGGAGAACACGACCAGATAAGGAAAGGGAACTCGCGGTGCGGGAAAATGAAAAAGAAAAGGAACAAGTCGGCCAAGTGAAATAGCGTCATTTATAACGTTGTATAAGACTTACTAGAAATTGAAACAGTTAAAAGGAAAGAAAATCGAGGATTTAATTTAGTTAGTACAGGGATGATAACGTGTAAAACTGAACCTTTGTAATTTGCAGAAAAAATTCAGTACAGTTATGCTCCAAGCCTTTTATGTCTTGGCCGCGCTTTTCTAGATAACATTGGACTACAGAATTATGTCTAAACTAGTAGGTAATGTGAATAAAAACGACTTGGATATTTTACCCTTCAAACGTGCATGTAGATGCTTCGCTTAGTTGCAATAAATAAATAATAAATATTAGACTCAAGCTAGATAAGATTTAGCAAATAGCCTTTTGTTTAAAAAATTGAGTTTGTTAGTGATGAGATGATTTGTCAAGAAAGGCCTATTGAAATCACGTACTTGAACAAAACGGTAGAATCTACTTGCACGAGGAAGATATTATGCAGTATTACATATTCTAATTACTAATTCTAATATTACATATATTAGAATGTTATACTCCATTTGAAAATGCTTGAGAGCACTATGACATTGGTATTTAATATAGCTTTTAACAGGGTGAACAACACATTAATCAGTGTTAAATATTTCATTGATAGGTAGAAGAAAAATTTTCTTCATTATTAACCTTAATGGATACACCCTAAAACTCTCCTGATACAATAGGTCGTAAAATGTAAATAAGTTAGTTCGGGTCGAGACTGCGTTTATATTTTATGTATTTATGTGTATTTGAACGTATTTATGAACGTGCGTTTAAACTTTCCCTTTACGCTCATCATTGTTACTCAGCAAACCAATGACTGCAGCACCCTAAACTACGAGTTACGCGACCAAACTTATTTTTATAAAATCGCCCGTGTTAAGTACCAAAACAATTCCCGCAGTTTGGCTTCTCGCATTCCGTGTCATACGGCCCCAACAATTTATTTATTCGCTAAGTGAGCTCGACTCGCGCTCGAAACGTTTGAGATAAAAGCCATGTTTTGTTTATTTAACTGGCGATAGCCGACCGGGAATATAACTTTCAGAGGACATCAGTTCGTTACTAATGGGCGTTATTAACGATAAGGCCTCGCGGGACTCAAACAAATTACCGGCCAATCATTTTAGATATGAATTAATTTACTTTAATCATTCCGGGCGTCATCTCGTTTTCCCATTTAATTCGCGTATCGCCGAACACGAGTACTCGCGAATAAGCGACTTAATCCGGTATGACACTTTTTTATATCGTGTGAATATCAAAACAAAAAAACACACAACGTTAACCTCACAGGTGCATCTAAAAATCAACTACGGCCATACAAAGATTTATTGGTGTCGTGTAGGCATTAATGCGGAAATAATAAGATGATACTGTCGCCATAAATTATAATGTATAAAAATAAATCCAGTTATCTATAAATATAAAATGTGATAAAGGTGACTTTTCCTATAAAACCTCGTTATTACTACATATCATAAATTTAAATAAGTTGTCTTAATAGGAGTTTGTTATTTTTTAACGATTCGTGAATTAAATGTCTTATAATAGAGAGCTCGTAGTGGACACCTTATGCGCAGAGCATACTACTAGTAACATTTTCAGGCCATTTGGTGACGATATTAAAATAAATTAGTGTGCACTGAACACAAATATAAAATATTGATGTTTGGAATCATATGTAATGTGTATTTCCATTTACCTTAGCGACGTTAAAACATCTAAATTATATCTGGTTTAAAGGCTCTTTGAGGCTCCAAACGAAGTTTTCAGTAGTTGTCATGTTACTTTGAGTACAGAAGAAAGAAAGAACCAGAAGGGATTCTCCGACTTTTCCTACTGCTTGAGTAAAGATTTTCATTGGCTTTGAACACCTAGATTATTCAAGATTATCCAGAGATTATTCAGAATCTCACGTAGCTCACACCTTAACTTAATGTGATGTGACGAAGGTTGAAGACTTAATTTAACCCTGATAATGGATTAAATCACAGTCATTATTAATATTTACTTCATTTGACCGAATACTTAATAATTAAGATTTAACCAAAAGGCCGATAAGCGAGTTTAAATAGAATTGAGGTATTTTGTTCGAAAGTTTTGAATTTCTCTCAATTAGAGATAGAGGTGAGAGGGGGGGGGGGATTTAACGAATATTCGAGTTGTGATTGGCTGGTTGAATATACCTGCCTTTTTAAAACCACCAATGAACGTTAGTAATTAGACAAATATTAGCTAAATTTTCTACTGCTACAAGAAATAGGATGCCAAATAGTATGTTCCGTTAAATTTTTTCATTAAAATTTATTCCCCAAATCCAGAAAATTAATTACTCGGGAAAAATCGTGTTTGGCGTTTCGCATCTTGTTATGTGTGTTCTGTAACAATACTATTACTAAAACCATAATTGAAATTACTACCTATGCATCATTATAATTAGTATGCTTTGATGGCGTAAAGCAGTTAATGAACTATTCGAGCCCATTATAAATGAATTTCCTAACAACTGTTGGTCAAATAGTCCAAATAATGGCAGATATGCGGCAATGGTGATGTCACTAATATTTGAACCTTTCGTACTGCAACAAATCATCGAATTTTACGTTTAACAACCGAAATTTTACTGCAGTTGCCACATCCAATTCGTCAAGTGATTAATAACACTCCCGTTATCGAGCGTTACCCATAACGGCGACTCGTTTTCTGCGACTTGTATTCGGACGTAAAAATTACAACTCAATTAAGACACGAGGCGAATACTTTCAACTTAGTTATTCATGACGCCGTATTTTACGCCTGACAAATTAGTACGACTGTCCGCGCGTTTGTGCGTACCGGTGAACTGTAATAATTTCTATGGTGTGTACGCGAGCAAGGCGAAATTGCACAAAAGGATTAAGCGGGCAGATGCTCGATCAAAGAGGATGGGTTTTTCACGCGTGATGAAAAGAAAATGTAACCTGATGAATGGAGTTCTGCTGAAGAGGCGGATGCTCGATGGGAAATAAACCTCGGCTCGATTTCATTGAATTATAGTCGACGGTTTATAATAATAAATTTAGTGAAATGTAACTTTCTTTAATGAGGGCAGACGACGGGCAGCACAATAATGCCAACGTTATTAATCGAACACAGAGTACAGCTTTTAGTATCGTATTTTTAAAATCATTCCAAAGCAATAATCTTAGCATAGTATAGTTATAAGTAGTAAAGTGTTACTATTGCTTTAAATACCACCGATATATTCACTAAAAAACTGCGTAGAATCAGCAAAACATCTTTACTACCATAGTTACACCATCGCGCTATACACACTGGGAACAGGGTGATCCAGAATTTTCATTAGAAACTTCGAGAGAATGGTGAGTACTCCACTCACAGTGATTCTACAGAACACTTTCGGCTTTAAAGTCTTTATAAAAGTAGGGGCCAGAACACCTATTTTTCAAGGTATAATATGGCTATTTAAAATCATTTGAGAGCACTGATGTTGTCCTAAGCAAACCACGAAACATTTGTGTCATTAAAGACGTTATTTTCAAGTGTATTTTAATTGAGAGAGTCCTTTATATAACCTTTTAATAATCAGGAGCCACATCTTGTCATGACCTAGAATATATCGAAAATTGTACATTACACAATGAACGAAAGAATAGCTCTTTAGGTAATAAAATGGGAAGTAAATCCACATTTTTCTAAATAAGGTTCATGTTGAAATTATTTCTGGAGATCTACCATGGTCTGAAGAACCACCTACAAGTTTGAAATTCTGAATTCTGAATCACGTATACGAGTTAATTTTATTAGGATAAGGTAACACTAAATCATTAGCAAACAATCATATACTGTCCAAATATCGGTATAGAATTATTTTAATGCTGTAAGAACACATTGGCATGCCACATTTTTCCGAAAATTAAAGCTAATGGCAAGTTAGGCCGCTGTATAAAAATATAATTTTCATAAATTTCTAGTTAGCTTTAAACCACTCTTCGATTTATCTGAGCAAAAAGTTCCCAAGGCGTACGTTTTGAATTGTCATGGTATAATGAGCAACCGTATTAACCGTAAAACAATTTAATCCTTCAATTATATTTCATTTTTAGCAAAAACTCCGCGCCAGAACACGTAATTGAACTATAGCCGCATATTTACCACTGCCGAGTTTCCCTGTGGTGAAGGACCAGTAGACGTATATTTCGCCATTTGCGTCAGTTACTGCAAATTATTTACCGAAGCGAAAAGGATCCAGAAAAATTGAAAACATCATTATTGACAGGTGGTATTGACATAATTTACATACACCCTCGTAACGTTTGAACAGAAATAATTTTACAGAATAAAACGAAGCAAAATTTCATTTTGCATGGTAAAAGTGTTAAATGTCACTTTCATACGATGGAGAACAATTATTATCTGAAACTCCACAAGTGACTTCCATTAAGATTCGTTTCGTAGCTAAAATGCCAAAGCGGCTACTTCTATTCTGTCATGTACCTGAAAGCCTTTAGTGTCTCCTCGGTGATTTTAATAAGCCCCATTCCATACTGACGCTAAAGACAATAATTGGAAACGTATATGTAAGCACAATGCTCGATTGAGAGGTTAGCCGAAAGAAATTTCCAAAAATGACAGGTTTCGTTTTAAACAATCTCCATTGTGCAGTCGGCTTTAGTGTCGCCGCGGTATGTTACGATTTATCGACACATGCAAAGCATCGACAAACCGTAAATATTATTTTTGGAATATTAATACTAGTATAATAGTTCTATTACAATTTTATGATAATATGAGCATAATAATGTTCTGTTTTACTACGAAATTATTTCCTCTCACTCATCGTTTGCACATGTATTCGTACACCAGATTGATAGGATGAATGTAAAATAGCCTGGTGGGCTTGGAATGTTACATTTTTGCACAAATTTTCCACATTACTAACTAACCGCTGTAGCAAATCAGAAGCCGATGCATTTTCATAATTTTAAATCGAACTTATAAATATTTGAGCACGGCTAAATGACGTTTCTCTATTTTTATTATTTTTACATTCCACTTCACTACCGCCCCAGTCAATAATTCCAATTATTGTAACTGTCATCCGACTTCCATTTAAAACTTCAATTCATTATTTATGAAGTACGGCATGCTATTTATAGAGATAGTTATACAAGTGCCGCTTCGTATGAAGGAATACAAGGCAACAAGACGAAAAAAATGCCAGTCATGTTACTAACTCAAATATATTCGATTTAGCAATTACTATGGGCACTAACTTTGTAAGTGGCGTGGACAATCGTAAACGCTCCGAACATCCAGTCAAGATGATTTTTTTATTTCTTAAGGTCTTTCTGGAGAGCGCGTAAAAGTAGATACAAACATATCGAAGGGAATTACTGCTGTTACTACCTATAGGTTTATTTGCAATGTTAATAATACTCTTTATTTTTACATTTTGAATAACAAAAAATACCACAATTACCTGAAAAACTTTTACATAATGTAAAAAAAAACACAAAGTCCAATAACTGCTCTACCCTGAGATTAAGATAAATTTAATATTTATCATATTTTTCTTTACACAAGGATAGGCCAAAATTTTGTATGACATCATACAAAAAAACGTAAAAAAATATAAGAACAAAAAATAGCATTGATTTGAAAGATATGAACGGAAAGTACTTCAATTAATAATTCAATAATTTCTTGCGTTGTCTGTCAGAAAATATTACAGAGATTTTGTTTTGATTTGGAAAATGAAAATTTTATAGTGTAGAGTGCTAGGCTTATCTTTTGTTATATTTTAATTTAAATTGTGATGCATGTAATGATGATTTGCATTAACGAAATATATGAGCATATATGAGCATCTCTTTTTGTTTTTCGAACTTTATGTTAGTGTTGGGGAATTGTTAATAAGCGGTAAACAGTTTAATTTATTTCTTATACAAATATATATTATATACATAATTATATTTACTTTTTATTTAATTTTTTATTCATCTTTACAACCTTGACAAACTTTTTGATACTAAACTTGACTCAATTTTGATATTCACGAAACTTTTATACCATGCAATACTCTGCGGACTATAAGCATAAAAAATGTTTTAATACGGACTAATATTGACTAATCTTAGACTTTTGAAGTCGGTGTTGATTACTTAGCTATCCGAATATCGAATACAAAAATACTCAAATATTCGAATATCCTGATTTTCCTTAGAAATATTTGATACAATTAATTACGGTCTCTTATTAAACTTGTTTGCTGTCAGGTACCTACAGATCTATATAGTGAATATCTAATAATAACACAATAGAAACTTTAGATAAATAATAATTAGATATGGCACCATTAATTATATATTGCGTACCGTATGTGCTATCGTTTTAAAGTGCCTAAAAAGCAAATTTTGGTGAATACACCTTTTTTAAGGAGAGCCCCTAGTTAAGGATTTAACAGGGCTCTAATAAAAATTTGGCAACTTAATATTGACTCAAGCAAGATGATAATAGTTTTATGGACTAAGGTATCTATTAATCCAGAAATCAATCAATATTTTTTTCACGAACTTTCACGAGATGAGATGTATAATGTATAGTATAATAAAATTAACACGAAATATTCAACAAAATTCTTGAAAAAAATTACTGAACATTTTTGGATAACAAAAAAGCGGATTTAGTACTTAAGAGTTAGAACGTTTAAGTGATCTAATTGGCTATTTGACGTAATCAGAAATTTTTACCGTGCTAGAGACGCAGTATATGCAGTTCATGCATTACAAGAACAATAAATAGTTTAAAAGTTCCTTACAATATTTGACAGACTCCTTTTCGGTCAACTGCACCAGAGAATCTTCTTAATTAAAATGACAGCTTGTTACCACATTTATTTATGGTTAAAATGACCATGTTTCTTTTCCGGGACGCTTTTTGCTTCCTGTTTAGGTCGTTCAGAACCTGCATTAACTCTCTATTACCGTAACCTTATCAGCCGGTAATGGTTTTCGGTGCAGTTTACCGTCGTCCGACCGTGGACTGGTAAGCAGGTTGGTATTGTAGTAGATGTAATTTTACTTCTTTGCAACACTTTAAATATCCAATTTATACAAATAAAATATTCGAGTAATCGAATAGCTATAATTGGTAATATTGATATAATTGGATGTCCCCCCCCCCCATCTTTCTTTTAATAATACATTTGGAATTCCGCTGGTAAATTTTATTTTTTGATTAATATTTTGAACATGCTCCACCATGGCACTGATTGCAAATCATAAGTAAATTATTGTGATTTATGTTCTCAGTTTCTCGATATTTACACTTATTCTATCATTCTTGCCTACTGCTATAATCGCACCACATCGCCGCTACAGAACAAATACATACAACTTGAAAATTAACTTTTGGGAGCACCTAAATCGACTCAAATAATTACGTGTGTGGTCAAATATTTCTGAGAGCTCCTTAAAAACAGTAGTTATTTTCTGTCGTCCCGTTTCCGTTACACGCTGACATGATAATGATCAGCAATTTCACGTCAGACGACGATTTCCTATTTTTCTGTTTCCGCATGTTTCCCCCGATAATATCACCAATTCCGTCGCTCATTTCCCCCGAAAGAAAAGGAATTAAAATCTACCGTACCACACGACACAAAAGAAACACCGGTACACCGGTACGACTGGCAGAGGAAATTACATAACTGCCACAATGGTCATCGTGGCCAGATGTAGATTCAAGAAAAGGGAATGTTAACTTTTTTCCTAACAAGAAAAACGTGCCGCAACCACTCGCCTAATCTCATATACGATTTTTGCCCGTTTCACACCGCCAGACCATCAAGTAATGCATCAGCGGTCAGTTATATTCACGTGGAAGAACCAACGAGAAAGATGGTGCAAAGAGTTTATATGCAACTGGAAACAGAGGCGTTACATTTTGATACAATATAAGTATATGGAGCAGTACTCATATGTTGTTTAAGTAAACCGCAGTACTTATTTTAACGTACAAAAATATTTTTATTTTCTGGTGGCTGACTGATTCACAACAAACGACCAGGAAAAAAAGTGCTAAACGTACAGATATGTAACTTTCAAGGAAGGTCCATAGCAGCAATTTTGCAAAGTTTTAATACAAATGGGTTGAAATATTGTTCTTGTATTACATCAACGTTGACACTAGACAACCATTGACATAGCTTTTTATTGAACACAACGCCTGACGCAACCCAATTTAAATGGAAGGAATGGAATTTAAAATATGGCTGTTTCACTGGGTCAGAAAGATTCAGTAACGATTACAAGCATGCCTTGCTTACATTCCTTTTCGGAAAATACCCTTGAAGACATTGATTTAAAATATTTCCTCTTGCGTTTCGTGAAACATCCATGTTTAGAAATCGTAGAAAGTCACGACCCGACCTTCACAGAATATACTGATATCAAAAGCTTGAGCGTGAAAATCGAATATAACTATAATGATATAATTAAAATATACAGAAAAACGGTGGTCGATAGCCCTGTTACCAGCCACGAGAAGTTCCACTCGTTGCCGGTTGTCGTGGTTTCCATTACCCTATCCATATGATCAACCTTAGAACCCTAATAATGTTAAATAAAGTTAAATACCGCAATTCTCTCTTCTCTAGCTAGTAGGACATGTGTTAAACTTTGGCAAATGGTCATTAAAGACATGTCTTCTCTCAGCGTTTGTTGCTACACCACATGAGATAACTACCCGTTAAAAGCTCACTACGGCTCTAATCGGCCATATGTCGTGACATTATGTATTGTGAAATAATACTATTCCATATCGAAGAAATATACTATCAATGCTTGATGCTGATAAAGACCGGCATTTAGAAATTTGTAAGACAGTATTTGATGCATTCCTGACCAAACGAACGAAAGATTATTCATTATAAGCTCCAAAGCCTTGAGTAAACGGAAGTAAAGGCAGCTGAAGTTCTAACTGACGAACGTTTATCGGAAAATTTTTAAGTAGTATTGACTCCGGTATGTGAAATTATTTTCCATAGATGCTTTTGGTGACTCTGTAAATCAAGTCCCATTTATTTGCTTCTTGTGGTGGAAGGATAACTCTAAAATCCGGCTTTAGCAACTGGATGGTCTGAAATAGTTGCAACGTTATCTTATCACAGGGTGGAGACATAGGCCACACTAAAATTTTCTCACTAATCAAAAGATCAGCCTCTTCTACATGTACATATCAAAGCTTGGTTAATGAAGAATCAGAATAAAAGAATTTCTGACTCTTGACACAATCTTCACAACGGAAAATATCTCATAAGATCAACTATCTGAAGTCAAAAAAACATGAACTGATCAAACAACACAACTGAAACTGAAATAATTTATCTTATATTAGAAATGCCTTGCTCCTAAAAGTGGAGTATTTTTAATCTAAGTGTTATCTCTAAGGGTTACATTTGGTGTTATTTTGAATTACAAATAAATTGAACTAATGGAGGCCTTAAGAAACAGCCATTTGTAAAAATCAGAATATTTTTAGATGCTCAGAAGCTTGCGAACATTTATTTCAATATTTCAAGAATGCAGTTGTCTGGGTAATTATAACCTGAAAATTGTATTTTTTGATAAGAAGAAAACCTGAGAATATCATTTCGTCTGATAAATTAAAATATATAGTTAGACATCCCACTAGAGGAAACGGCATGGTGAAATTGACAGTTAAGCACCATGAGAAATTTTTTCTAGTGACTCGTGACATGTAGTGTTAATTTTCAACTGTACCTAAATAATGCTTGTGTATTTCGTATTTAAATATTTTGGTAAACTTCGCATTTGGCGTTGCGGCATTTTTGGCGAAAAATAGAAATCGACAATATACGACGTCGATATAAATCCTCAAGATTTTCGAAGTGGTTCTCCATGGGATAGGTGAATTCAATGTGCCGAAACCAAGCTTACGGAATTTATTAATTTCTTATAAATGGGAACTTATTAAAGATAACCAGTTTGGCCGCAGTCCTGTTCAGACCTAAATAGTACAGGTTTCAAGTCACCTCAGCCTACAACACTTCCACTAATTTAAACCATTGTAGCAAGAGTCCTCCTGAATTCGATGTCTTTTCTACAGAATATTTCCTAGGATTTTTAAGTAAGTAACTGAGAAAGGTGAGTAAGTATAAGCAGCGCCGCTGTCTCGTATCCGGGGGGCCGGTCGGGGCAAGAAATGTTCCGAGCGGCGCGGGCGGCTAACAAGTCGCTTGACCGGTCCTGTAGCTGATCTCCGATATAACCGAGAGAGGGTCGGCTTCGGTATTCATCATCGATTCATTGATTAGATATCGGCTCCGTGCTCAAATATGTGTGAGCTTACGATCATTTAGCCAGTCGGTGTGTTAAAAACCTCATTAAAAATAAGTATATGCTCACATCTTCCGAGAGATTTCCGCAGCAACACACAAAGGTCTGCGTCTACGCCTCGGCGGATGCGGACTTTTTTCGAGGATAATAAATCAGATATATATGTGTGAGTGTGTGTGTGCGTCTATGTATATATGGAAGAGTTGGTGGGGTGAAAAAATATCCGAGTTTTTATCGGAATTCGACTAACGGCGATTTCTCAACGAGTGTGTTGCCCGAAAAAAGCCCAAGTGAAGGCAGAAGTCGATGGTCGATTAATAGCTCGGATAACTTTTGAATGAGCGAACTCTCCGATGTCGTATCTCTTCTCCTACCACTTTGATCGTAGAATACTTAATTTCTATTGGCCGAACTTCCGATAATCCGATTAATCTGCTTAGTGGTTATTCGACAGCTTTATGGTGGGATATATCTTAGTAAATAGAACATAAATTATCTTAACAAGATAATTATCCTGTATATGTAAGATAGAAGAATGTTACAAGCACAAATTTATTGTTTTTTATCCGCGCGCCGATTTAAACTAATCTGTTATTATAAATAACATACCGTTAAAATCCTTTTGAGATATTCCGAGGAAATAAAATTCTGTACGAGGATCAAATCAAACCAAAGTAATAAAAACTACATATGAAATTCGTTCAAAAACAATTAGGTATAAATAACCTCATAAGAGTTACATAACCAAACCTCATCCATAACCAAAAACTTCGAAGGTAGTCTCGAGGAGGAAGTTAAACTACAGAAACCATTCAAACGGTTTTTAGAATATAGTGTTTGAATTGATTTTTAACGATATGCGACTGATGTCAAAATTATAGGTTTCACGAAAATACCTCTCATGTCATGCTTTTTTGTAAAAAATTCGATCTGCAAAATTCAGTTAAATCAGTTAAAAAAATGTGCCATCTAGCTTGTACATAAATTTCGTCACATTCCATGTTTTAAACAATTCCTATTCTCATGAAAAGGACAACTATTACCTCAACTAAACCACCTACCTCACATGCATTAAAAGGGGCAAGATTTCAGACCGTCGAATTCATGGTAAAAAGCACCACATGTCATGAAGGAACCCACGGGAGAAGAATTCCAGCACTGTTTTGAATATTGGAAAATTCGCATGGGCCGTGGTAGGGAGAGAGAATGGGAGAAAAACTAAAAAGTTATAACTTTAAAATATAATATTTCGAAGTATTAATCTTCTTATTTTATAACCACACCTTGTATACCATGTGTAAACTAGACGACGCGAGAAAAGGAATCAACAGGTGTGAGAGAAAAATCCATCCATACATGTTAAACTCATACAAATCTGCCATTCTCATTGTGAATAACGACTACCTAAAAACTGAGCTTCGAGGCGTATATCGGGTAGTTTTTTTGAATTGTGGCATCAATTAGGAGTTTGATTTAACGATACTTTTTATTTGTTATCATTATTTATTTGCTAGCCTTAGGAAGCTTCTATGTTTTACCATTATCTGCCAAATGTTAAGGCATAAAATTGACTAAATTGATCAAATTCATTAAAAATACAACAAAGAATGTTCAATTTGAAATTCTTTTGTCGATATTTATAGAATAACATTCAGGTTTGAACGTAGCAAAATTATTTATTACTAACCGTGACCTGCCGCGACTTCTTTCGCCCACTTATATAAAAAGATTACAATTCGAATATACACACAGCGTAACACATTTGGTTTTAAGTAACTCCGAAAAATCTTTATTGATTGTGCGACTTAAAAAGAATTTTTTCAGATGTATGAGAGAGTAGTGCCTTCTAGTCCACTACGTGAACTTTTAAGGAAGAAATTCCAAAAATTCATGGCCGCAGATTCCTAGACTTTACTGAAGCAAAAAGTTTACAAATCAACACCACAAACTGTTCAAGAACTACAGGGTAGAACGATACAAGCCTGCGCAGAAATTGTTCGAGATGAATATGGTGTCATTATGAACGGGCTTACAAGTGCGACAAGTATATTGAAATACATGAATAAATGGTGGATTAACATAAGTGACGAGAAGATTTTCTTCAAAGTTCTTTCTCTTCTTTTCATTAAAGAGACGTTTTTCGATTAAGTAAATTATATTAGAGGTAATATTCAACAACATTTAAACCAACGAATATCATTACCATAAACCGCAAAATTCAGGAAATGAGAGTAGACCTTGAATGCACTCACTCTAAAAGCGCTGAGTAGTACTTATAATTTAATTGTGCTTAATATTCTGCACTACTTTGAATAAAAGCAAATTAATATATGGTTATTATAACCCAGAGAACGAATGGAGAAAAATTTAATTGGCATTATATGATTCTTTCCTCGTCCTTTATTATATCTACTCGTTCCAAGGATCACTATCTCCACGAATAAGCTTTTACCGAGCCTTTCGAAAACTCCCGGCGAACAGGGAGTCCAACATCCTCGTAAATCCTTTTAAAGGACACCACGTTACATAATAATCCACCTCCAGATCCAAAATTAGATATACAAGACGAAAGAAATGACCGTTTTGTAACGTCCAAGAGTTCGCTGACAGTTGAGGAGATCGAATCACTTTTACGACGATGACATGGTGAGCCTGCAAATCTCCGACTTCGTGTCCCTCTATATGCGGATCATGCGGATTTGTACAGCCGATATTGATACTAATGTTTGTCGTCGTAACAGCGGGGGTAACAGATTCCCCACAGGACTGCCGATTGCATGTATTAGCTCTAAGCCGCGAGAGGGTTAGTGGCGAAGATCGAAACCGCAAAACGAGTTGAGAACGATTACAGTGTTTACTCACAGTGAAAACGCAATAAACCTATATACGTCAGTACCATAAGGCACAGATGGCCGATAGTTTAGACCCAAACGTAGGTCAAACCGTAGTTTAACTGTCAACCTACAGATAAATTCCTAACCTACAGTTGAACCTAGTTTTCAGGGCAGTCGTCATATAAACGTTGATTTTGAGCATTCTAGTAAAAAGGCCATATATGTGTGCCTTTTTTACTCTTGGTGAGCCATCTTTATAATCAAGAATTATGGAATCATTCATAATCATTTAAAAATATGTGCTACAAATGGAATATTTTGACATCTATACTCTTCATCAAACCGAAGAAAGATTCTATAAGTTTTCATCCGTGAAAGTAAATACTCAAGTTAACTAGAGACGTCCTGGAACGTCTAGAACTAGAACTTCAGGACAAAGTCGTAATAAGTAATTTCTGAACCAACGATCAGGAGGTGGATGTGAGGAAGAAACCATTGATCACAAGGGAAGATAGAGCTACTTAATTTAGTCTGGCAAGAGAAGCCAAGAAGCCAGAGAAGAGAAACTGGATTAATGGTGACAGTGAATTTTGTTATCAGAGGAAATAAGGATGCAACTTAACTCACCGCAATAACACCAATGTGTGATGGAGGCCACATTTGCTGTCTAGGATCCCTTCAAGGATTCCATTTGTTAGTTGCACCAATAATATTCTGAAGGAGAATTTGTTCTCATGGGATTCGATTCGATGATTCTCAAGGATTTAGTTCATATATGGAAAAGAGCCCTGAATACACAAAACCTAGAGAATATTATAAGAATAATGCCACTGTCTCCCTTTGTAGGAGGCAATATCATTCTTGTGTAAAATAACACTTGCTTCCACGTTGCTAGAGAAATGCTTGACTATTTCTGATTTGTGAATATTCAAATTATATATGAATTTCAAAAATTAGATATGAATCCTACATAGGAATGCACTAAAACGATCGTGAAGCATATTCTCTAACTTCAACGATGTGAACATTCCTATGGGGCGTTCATATGGAATTCACAATACCCGTGAGGCGTATAGAACAGTTTATTAATTTTGGTGTTTTCAATATTTTGATAAACCACAGACAAGTAACCTACACAACAATAAAATTAGCTTATGTGGTATTTCACATTCTTATTGTGTTCTATTGCTTCTCGTTAGGACAGCAATGTTTTCTTAAGAAGCGTTGGATCTGATTGATCATATTGCCTTATAATATAGGCAAGGTGCAACTTGAACAAGTGATGTCACTCACCGTATGAGCCACTCATGATGTCACCTATCACACGGTAATAGTACACAGAGTCAGGTATGAATCACATACGTGCACCTATGAATCTTAGGGAAGTCGAGCAAGTCATTCAAATCTAATGGGAAAATGTTCCATAGGGAACCACCAAAAATTTGATGGATAGCAGACCCAGACTATTGGAAGCAGTGATCAGAGTTCAAGAAACTGTAACTTAATTCAAGTTTCGTTCCAAGTTATTCATTAACAACGTTAACACTGCGTTGGACATTTTTGTTCCTTTCTGTTATTTGTTCATACTTTTTCCAAATAATTTTTCCATTGCAATTTGACAAATGTTAGTTGAAAACATTTAAATACAATAACTATAATTGGTATGGCCAACGGCAATAAGTAGGCAAGTCGAATATCGGTGAGTTTTGGGTTAATCGCTTTTCTTCCAATTTCTTTACTTCTATTAACTTTTTTCAAACCACATTTAAAATATAAAGGATTTGATATGAGTATGCCAATCAAATTTTATCTATAATATTAACAGGGCACTTCGGATAATTATTTGAACTTTAAATCTGTTCTGTATCAAACTGCTTACTTACTCCAAAAAAACTTACTTAAAACTCCAAAAAAAAACTAATAACGAGAATTTTGCAGATGCCTTAATTTTGCCCAGGTGTTTATGAAATAGCTCAAATTGCCAATATGAAAAATGACCAACTATTTTCATCATATTCTTGCGCCATCCTTCATTAAACATCGGCAGAAAGGTCAAGTCATTATTTAGTCCTGTACTTTTGCCCTTTCCGAGAAATGTCAGTGATGTGATGTACACGGCCTTTTTCTTTATGTACACTGTATGAATTCTGAGATGTAGGGCAGATGATAAATACAAGAACTTTAATGGATATGATGGTTTACACGAAACAGTTTACCCTGCAGCTCGCGAACTAACACGTGCACAATTATGTAATGCGTATCGCGAATATCGTGAGGACATACAGAGCGTCGTAAAGTCTCGAAACTTAATGACTATAAGAAAATGTTCATTGGAAATATTCAGATTAACAGATTCGGAGATGAGTTATACTCATCTTTACATTTACATGGTATTTAAAAAAAATTCCATGGGCTCGTTTCTTACAAATTAACTCGGATTAATTACTAGAACTGATAAAACTTTAAAACGAACCATCAAAGACTTTTCATTAATTGCATATCAAACGCTATAGGGATCTGTGTGTTCCAGGCTAATCAGCCGTTTCGTGACCGCAAAGAAAATGTATTTGACGTTAATTAGACCAATTCCTCATAGTCTTAATGGAATTCTTTGATAAGCAACGGCATACTTGTAAGTTTCTGCATCAACTTTTAGCTATAATTGCGCATAGCAAATACAATCTTAATTGGGAATATGACTCGGGATTTGTGAAATTATTGTTCGAAAGCTGGTGATGTGATTGTTCAGATTTTCTTGTTAACCGAGCAATTAAGTAGATATCGAAGATTTATGAAAGCAGCTTGACAGTATCTTATACTGGAGAGAAAAAAGGGAGCATAAGAAACAAAATCCTTCAATCTCGTTATATCCTCACAATGAGTTTAGTGCTAATGATTATTTAACTATGTGTGTTGAAGTAATCACTATCGCAGTTATTAACCACCTAATGAGCGTGAAGTAAGGTGTAAGTAAGGTGTAAGGTTACATTGTATTTTGGTCCTGGAAATTTTTGATCGTTGTAACGACGATCAGATAACAACGAAACGTATCAGACCACAATTTTACGAACAATTACTATATTTTATTTGAAATTGTAGGCGTTTTGTGTCGTATCTTAAGATACGAAACAATCTCGTGTATAATTGTACTGTCAACGACGGGAATATTTATGGTGATATAAAATTGCACAAAACGACTCTGTTCCCTTGCACTTCATTACTGTGTAATTTATCGACGAGATTCAACAAGGACAATTAATATTTACTACAATAGACTTGGGCCGGACGTTTATTTGCTTTTCGTAGAAAAATACATATTTAATTCAGGAAACCATCTGCGTCAAATTTACCAGAAATCCTTACACTTAAGTGGCAGTTGTGATGTTAATTCGAGGCGCAGATGTAAATTCACCTTTATCCTCTATTCACTTGAGTCAGTTAAAATTCCACAGCGACCCGCTCGGCAATACCTTTAATTCGCTTTTAATTTAATTAGCAGAAAAGCACTGGGGGAGCAATTAAATTCTTACCTTTAATTATTGTGTTCGTTTTCCCGGTAAGTCCGCAATAAACTATTTGAATAGTTAGATTTAGCAACATCTTTGTGTACGTATTAGGCTTTCTGCGGTAGTTGCTCAGAAAGGCTGACATTCTTCCTTTTACCTCCGTTTACCGGTAATCAGTGGCGTAGCAGGCAAAAAAGTCCAACCACCTTATCTGTTTCCATAGTAGTTCTTAGAATAAACAGAACTAATTACACTTATTTAACGTCAACTTAAGTAGTTTCTTCGCTTGTTAGAAAAACGGCGTTCGAGACAAGATACTGAAAATATCTAGATGACAGATCTGGCACAATTCCATCGATCTCTTCCATCCATACGTTAATATAGAATCCAAAGAGATATTAGTATAACAGCAGATCAATACCATCTACATATCCAATTCCTGTGTGTTGCATGAGTCTGTTTTCAAATATTTTCGTAGTACACATAGATTATCAACATATTTACGAATGTTTCTTAAAGTGTATTGGTATAAAAACTTTCTGCCTACCCTACGCCGCTGATCTATCCCATGGAGTCTTTAACGTTAGCGACAATACGCAGCGTTAAACGTTATTGTTGCCAAGTTGGTACCACTGTGATTTGAACGTGCTGCAGTGGTCGAAGCGTTTTGTTCGCTAAATGGTAACAACCAGTTCAGATTGTGGAGATTTCTTGATAAATCATGTGAAAATGGAGTACGAAGTATTTTTATATACATCTTCTGTACAGCCATTTTTGTAAACCAAACAACTGTTGCGCGCATATTATCGTTTATTAAGCCATTGGGAGTCCTTTTTGAAGAAGATATTTTTAGTGCTAGTCGGTTATAAACAGTTCTGAAGCGTGTCGGTGACTATCAAAAGGAAAAGCGATTTTGTTGCTGAAAACAGCATCTGTGGGAATATTTTCGAAAACTGGGGTACAGGGAAAAGTTTTGATAGGAATTAAGACCACAATTGGTCCACTGAATAGAAAACAAATATGAATTAGTCATACATGTAACTAATATAACTAATCCTAGGTGTGTACACGTCGAAATTGCTTGTTTAAATAAGACTCATAATTTCGTGATATATCATGTAATAAAGCTGTTAAATCGTAACGCAAAGTTAATAAGAAATGACAATAACTCAGGACGTGATGGGTGCATAATACTGGTAACAATAATTCATAATACACCTTGGCAATGGCTCGAATCGTTTTCCCATTTGAATGGCATAAATTTCACGTTTCTAATAATAACAGCGTACCCAAGCCCATATATACGAAACAAATGAATTCATTCATCACGGCCATCTAAGATCTTGTTAGACGGTGTTCGATGATGACAATGGCAGGCGCGGCCAACACATATCGACCCAACGACCCCCTAAGACAATACCTTCGTAAGTCATCACTTTATTGCCGTGGCATCCTAAGAAGGAATGAAGATATAATGGCATTTTTACGTTTTATATACGTTCCGTTGTTCCTCTTTTGCGACCATCGGAAGGGGAACGACATGGTGACTTCTCGTTTGGGTTCGCAACCTTAGCGCTAATGTTTTTCGCCACAGTTTACAAGATTAGATCCATGACGTTCAAAACGTACTGTCGCTAAGAAAATCAAGCGTTGAAATTATTACGCGCGGAACGAAACGTAACATCACGTGATAGTCGTAATAAGCGCAGCTACTAAATAAGTCAAGAGTGGTACAATTTCCAACCCTACATAATGATAATGCATTCACATCCAATCCTAACGCTACATATAACAAATGTGTAAACTAGCACAGTACTGAGTTAACTGATATCAGTAGCAACCTCTTTGCGTCGTTTAAAAACCACTGAAGTAAGTCATTTCCACTTCCAATAAAATAAAAATTATTTTAAAATAGTTTTATAACAAGTCACATGTTGGATTTTCTGTTTGGTTAAGCGAGGTTATATAATAATGGAAGAACAAAAAAAGTCGCTTCGAAATCTGCTCGTCAGTTACTCACCTGTCGATTACTAAAACATACATATTAGCATAGCATTTACTCAAGACCATCAAATGAGAAAGCACAAACAGTTAATTTCATGTTTCACACACATTAATTACAGCGAAGTATCTATTGACTGGCTGTTTAATGCCTAGCAAAGTACAAAACTGACAGTAATTATTGAATCCTGTTCTGGCTACCTACATTTACCACTTCAAAACTAAAAGAGAATGTACGTTAATATAATGTAACACGTAGTTTTTACAAATAAAAAGTTACCTTACATTTTGATTTCAGTTATTAGAGTTCATACATTTTAGTGATCATTTTATGGAGCGGTTCGATTTTTTTTTACTTTGCAAATGTTACATTTTACATTGCGAACTAATTAAAAACTCGTTCAATGACATGTGTAGACTTTATTGTCATAAAAGTCGCCATTCACCTGAAGCAATTTTTTAATTACGTTCATCATTATCGGAACATAAATATCACAATAAGTGTCCTTTTCATTTGCTCCCATTTGAGTTTCACATCGTTTTACGATCGTTTTATGAACAACAATAATTTTTTACTTAATTATATGTTTAACGTATTTGGCTGCAGTGCAGAACGCAGGCCTTATTTAACTTGAATGAGCATATCAACCAGCGTTTGAATTATTTTCATTCATTTAAAAACATAATTATATGGTAAGATTCCGGATGCTACAGTCCTCTTTGTATAAATCCACAATTATTTGTAGATCCTAAGCAGATATATGGGGTAACAGATGATCGTATTTAACAGCAGGTTTTTCTTTTAGACAGCGCTAATTATACTCATATTGAAATAAAAAATAAATGAAATGAAAAACCGCTATAGATTAAAATGAAATTATATAGTAAAAAAACCCAAATTATTTATGTTATTTGCTAGAACCAAACAACGTCAATGTTTCAGGATGTCAACACATTTTAGCTACATCATTACAATTAATTGTGTCTTATTATTGTAATTTATTTCATATTGCCTAACTGATATAGGTTCAAACATAGACGATTAATATAACTATACTGGTCTATTTATAAGATGATGTACTGCAAAATTTAAAAAGAAAATTTTTAGCGGTTTTTTTACATTATAAAACGAATTCAGATGAGAAATTTTCTCAAACGATTTGTGTGGTGAATTTTTTGTACAAAATCTGCAAAAATTTTGACTGGATGGTGAATAGCAGCATCGGTCTGTATCTTCCTAGCATGAGGCTGTTTATGTACCTTATAAAGTTCAACTTTATAAACAGCCAACAAGGAATCGGTGCCAATAGTGCACCACCTAGATGTGTTACTCGGAACAGCAAGAGTCCAGAGACTGTATTTTCCCATTCCAGCATACCATTAAACTACAAAAAAGGGACATGTCGCAATAAAATGGAATAAGTAGCACTTTTACAGAATGAATTTTGTTTCATAATGAACATAAAATAAATTTCTTGAAATGTCCACATGCAAACAAATAATATTTTTTCAAAAAAATGCAGTGCCTAGTTTCATTAATCGTTTATGGTCTTAAAATTAGATACCAATCCACTTTCAGTTTCATTTTTAATTCAATTAATTAACGTGAATATATCAGGGGTATGTAATTCTGATCGATATGGCCCGTTTAACCGAAACTTCTTCGATCGACTTCTCAGAAATTGTTAAAATCGAACCGAATACCTTTGATCCAAAAACCTAATCCCAATTAACTGTGACTCACAAAACACGAAAAGGAGACGACCGAAACGTCCAGAAAACTCAGCCTAACCTATAATTACTCCTCCATATTGAAATAGGTTTAACGTATATAAACGACGCGCTGGGGAGCGAAGGGGGGAATTAATGTTGGTGCACCGGAATGGTTATAAATCATCCCTTGCAGGGGAAGAATGTCGAGACTTCCTCGCGCATGGCAGCCTTTGAAATATGTGCCTGTGAGTCGGATCGCAATTTCTCGGTTAATAATTACAATTACACAAGACTTGTTTAATTAAAAATTATCGTTCCGGTATTCAGGGGAGGACGTTACGTTGGTGAAATTGGCGATACAAAAGGGAAAAGAGTTAAGTGCCTGAAAACAGAAATGTCGCTAAAAGGCACGATAGTAAGCATATGTATGTTTACGGCTGAAGAGCGGTTGTAATTGACGGCTGTTTTGTTAGAAATACAAGTAGTTTGATAGATATTGAGAGAATTAATTACGTACAGTTCTTTAAAAAATCCCGAAGGCACGTCCAGTCTAAGAAGTTTTTTTCAAAAAATATGAACATAAAGTGGTTTTGTCATAAAATATAACTGTGAGTCTTAATATGATGTTTATCAAGCTATACCATTTTACTCAACAGCCCCTATACCATTTTAGTTCTGCAGTATATAATATGTAATACAACGAATAAAATATAATATAATAATTGATATCAACAAAAAGTATTATATGATTTCTGCATCAGATCGAAAACAAAAGACTTACGAATTTTTATTTCATATGAACGGCACCATTTTGTTTATATTGGCGCATTAACGACCTTAATTGAGATATTTACCAAAACTATTTTTGTACTGATTATGGATTAGTCAAAAAATTCGCTCTCTATCAATTACAAACATCCATATACAGAACAGAGAACGTAGTGTCATGCCATCTAAAGTCTCCAAAACGAAAAACTGCATTTAAATTTTTTCTAAAGGTCGTCGTTTAAATGTCTACTAAGTCCTATCATGCAATAGCCTATTTTCATTCGAAATAAGCCTAACATGTAGCCTAAAAAGATAATTTAAGACTTATTAAATCCTCACGTGTTTTATTGGAGAGAAATTCCTGCCAAACGTAAGCCTAAAAGCACAAATATTAAAAAAAAAACTCATAATAATTTAAACCGCGATTGAACCTCAGTGATGGTATACGGGGATATGCGAAGTTTTTTTAAATTTATAATTTTGTCGAAGTAGTTTTATCTGATGTAGCGATTTTTGTGTCAGTATATACATTTTACGATAATCATTAGAAGTGATGTGGCAAGAATTTTAAAAAGCATGACGTATGAAACAGACGATCGTCATACTAGATGAGTTAACAATAGTGTTCTTTCCATTTCTTTTCAGGAATTTCTTAGTGGTAGGTACACGTCGATCGGTTTTTCGGCCACCCCAACCACTGTCATCGCGGCTGTTCCTCCATCGTCCTACACAAGAAACAACGAAACAATCCCTCGTCCCCAGAACGCCTAAATAATTAACAAAAAATACATTGTGTAGCGTGTCCTCATTTGCATCGTACATACTCATACACGTCGTAATTCTTCCGAAAACACCAAACCTGAATCTGCTCGACGTGAATTATTACGTTATTACAAGTGAAACAATGCGAAGTGTTGATTCTGTTATCTCTTTAACATGTGCCGTTGAAATGGCCAGAGTCAACGAACCGATCAGATCTTTCAGCGAGCCCACCAATTTAAATTTAAATTGAGAAAAAGGAATAAGAGGGAAAACTTCAAAATCTCGAACGTATCTGGAAAAGCGCGCAAGGAGTCTAATTCCGAGACCGAGGCCGCTAACAAATAATATCTGACAATTCAAAAAAACACATGTATTAATTATTATAAATCCACCAGATGCTAAGCATCAATCTTGAACACTTGAATCGGAGGTCTGATTGCTAGGATGAAGACTTTATATTTAATCAGTTGCAATTAAGTTTGTCGTTTCCTGAATATACAGCATGTAATTAGCGATGAGATATATTCAGATTACTCATTTTATGGCCGCGGGGGACACATACTAGTTTTTATATGAAAAACCTCAATTATGTAATCGTTGAGGTGATTTAAGAGGTAAATGAAACCGAGTTATGACGTTTTCGAATTGATTTTTATGGTGTATCGTTTAAAGCGGTTATATCGTTTTAATGCGATTAAATTGTAAATTATTGATCCTGAAGTATCTCATACCGAACTAATATATTTTGGAATAGGCTATAAATTATTTGAAGCCAGGCTTTCCATATGTCTCCATTTATAACTCTTTACTTATAGCATACTTATTTATTTATTTATGGGTAACTCTTAAGAATTTGCTTAACAATAAAATTGTTTAAAAACGATTATGTTGAAATGGTTGAGCAATTGCAACTTATATACCATGTATACGATAGTATGTATGGGAAAACTGGAAAACGGTTAACAAAAATTGTAGTAGAAAAATAGAATTTATGCAAAATCCATGGCATGGCCCAATGGCACCTGTAGCTTTTTATCATATCGTTTCATTATCACCATATAACCGATTCTCCCGCGGGAGCAGATATTTACAAAAATGAGGTCTCTAAGTTACGCACCTTTAAAATGTGCACTCATGGTGGTCTTTACAGCCGCGCCGAATTACAGAAAAAGCACGTCCTTTCGGCTCACGAGGAATCGATTGATTCGCCGAATCTTCAATTTAACATGTAACCCGGGTTATTCTTCTTGGTCACATGTCGGTTTACACCACATATAAATCTGTGCGTTTGCGAAAACAGAGACTCCGATTAAGTTCGTCTCGAGAAGGTACCACGGGCCCCTTCGATTTACCGCGGAAAATGATCATTGCCGGATGAACAGGTTGTTAATTGTGCTCGAAGCTGGTTAAGCGCAGTTGTGTTAATAAATCGAAGGCATGGCGTTCAGCGAAAAACTTAAGCACCGTAAAATTTAAGGGGACAAACATGGACGCCTCAACTGCTTCGATAACTACAAATATACCACTCTTGCTACGGCTCTATCACAAAGAATCTACTATTACAAAGGTAAAAATTGCCTTACGAACACAATTCCAAATATGACAAATAAATATTTCCATAAGTTTATTGTTAGGCGACTGATTTGTGTAAGATAAGAGTAGTAGGTAAGTAATGTCCGATATCGTGTAACGGACTTATAGGGAGTGGTTTTACAATATTTCGGTTTTCACCCCCGAAGCCACGTCCTTGCTAGTCAGTGTAATCACGAAAAGGAAAATTTGCATTCCAAATGACAATTCGAATCAAAATCATACGAGAAACCAGTCAAATTATCTCAATTTCACAGTAATAAACGGGCCACTTCGTCAAAAATCACGAAACTTCATTAAATTTTAAATTTTGACCGATTCCACATCTTCACATATAAGTAGTACAAATGGAAGGCATTCTCGAAAAATATAATTGAATAATTACAGGTGGGGCATCGGCAAAATGTTTCGAAGATGCATTGGGATTGATGGTTACTTGGCGGATAATTTGGATGTGCAATAAAGAAAATAATATGTTGGCCAACGTATGGAAACAAACGAGCCCTGTTCTGAATTACAAATCGTTAACATACAGTTCCGCCCGAGAAAAAAATTCCGTTATTTAAAGAGAACCGTCTTGCAATTGGAATGTACTTATCGTTTGCGCTTGATTACATTGTGATTAATAGAAACCGCGTAAGAAACAGGATTTCTACTGTTGCGTTTCTACCATTAAAATCTTAAGTTCAGCTTCGGAAATACTTTTATCATTTAAAGTCGTAAACTACACATCGTGAATTACAAATAACCACGGGGCAATGGTAATTTTAATTAAAACAATCGAATGTATTTGCACAAAACTTTGCGTAACACATAACAACGCAATAAAATTTTATTATCATTAGAAAACGAAAGCCTTTCATGTGTAGTATAATGGAAAATTCAAAGCTTCACATAAGTTGTATGTACTTTAACACCTCTTGCATAACAGGTTTGTTCCAATAAGCACTTTAAGTGTCAAACTTATAATAATTTTTTCAATGCGCACTTGCCAATAATGCATTTCTTCAAAAATATGTTCTAAAGTTCTGATAGCGGAAAGTCGAAATGATTTAATTTTTTATTTTAAATATCAATTTCGATATTGTATGTAATAATAATATGAATTACATACATATCGACGACCTACCATGTGAGTTCCATTTCTAAATGAATATTTCATATAATGTTTTATATAAAATAAAAATAATTTCATTAGATATGTAGGAAAACATCAAGTGTATCCCAGCTTTACAACGTTTGACATGACACTATTAAAATCAAATAAAATATGAATAACTAGTCTGATGTACACATCGTCATTTATATTATCGTTTAATGTCGGTAGATAGAACATATGTTCTCCCTTCTCTTATGTGGCTTGGTCGATCACGTGATACTCCAGACGGCGTCTACCGCTAACCAAAAGTCAATTCACATTATATTCCGAAATAACCGTCTAACCTCCGAATACCGAAAACGGCGTCAAATTCCGAAACTACCTGCGACTTTTTCTTTGTCCTTTTTTCTGGACATTCTACCTTGTGTTTGTTTAATCTATTAACAGCAAAACCAATAAATAAATGGCCGGCGACGTCCAAACGATGCCTGTAAACTGCTAAACGGTTAGCCGTGCAAAAACCTAACCACCAAAGCCAAATTATAGGTTGTCATGTGTTGGTTTCTGCGATATCGGGCCCCGGCCGCGAACGTCCTCTAGTCAATGGGCAAGACGTCTAACGAGATTCTCTCAGACGAACTTTATATGGACGTTGAGAGGAAAACGTGATACGAACAGGTGTATGGAAGTGCATAGATGATGTTTTGAAGCTGATTTGTGATCGGTACCTCTATTCTAACCTACGTCTGCAAAAGTTAAAACCTCAAGCATTACTAAAAAGTCGTACCATGTTTATAACTGGCTATTAAAAAATATATTTCCACCTGGGAAATTAAAATTATAAATTTTAAACATCAATTCCTCAAGTCTCTTCAAATGGGATTTGGAAACCATTGTATTTTAACAGGTTAGAACTAATATGGCGTATAAATTTGTTGCAAACGTCATATGGCATTCAGACGAGTTAATTTAAAGAGCACAGACACTTTAGTTTTCATTATTATTGTACGTGTATGATGTGTACTTTGTAATAAGAAGTACCACTGTTAACTGATCGACAAATAAAAGAACAAGTAAATTAAATAAATGTAACCGTGTAGGTACTATATGTTTAAAATATGCCATTACGACTGATTCGACAGAAACCACTTGGACTTAGTAATGACCATCAATAAGTGTGGAACATCGACAGAAATTCAGTTCACAGTAATAAATTAAAAATGGTGTACACTCCCACCGAAAATTTTCAATAAATACAAACCCACTCGTCGGTCGTCTCTGGCCTGCGGTACCCAATAAATCCAAGCAACGCAAGATTTTGGTGACAATGTAAATAAATATAGGTATAAATAATCGGGTTAACAACAATCGCCGGGTGGAATTATTATTTGCCTACCTTCCCATTATCGCTTTTATTTATTGCTTTCGGACGACTGTCGCTCCGCCCCCATTTGGGCTGCAATCAGAAACTAAAGGAAATTTTGTTATCCTTTTTGATAGAGGTAGGGATAACCGGCAAATGGAGAGAGATGGTAATCTGAAGATACGAGCTTGAGTTTGGGAGTATCTTTTGTTCTGTACTTCACAGCAGAAATGCGCGAAAATTAACTCATTTCAATGAACAAAATTTCACCGTTACACCTGGTTATAGAGTTATTTCATGGTGTTCAATGCTGGATTTGTTGTAAATACTAAAAATCAGGTCTATAAATGAAATCATCCATAGCATGAAATGTTGAATATTCGATTTATGGCAATTTTTTGTCACAAGGAAAATAAATTCTTGCGAAACAAATACCATGCCTTATAATTTTTCGTCAGCATATAAAATCATCTTTACCCGTAAAATACTGAATTACGATCCGGCCGAAAAACATCACCGTCGGTTTTTTTTCTGAAATATTTCGGTGTAGAACGAAACCTTTGCGTAATAAATTCAGTATTGTTTCCTGAACTGTTGCTCCTTGCGACGATTTTCACCGTGAAAGGAAAGAACAAAAGGCATTTTTCGATGCGCTTCCACCGCCTACGTTTGATGCCATTGTTCAAATGAAGACACTTCGTTACGGTTTAATGGAGTTTTTTATTTCCGATACCAATACCTGATGTCCGATGCGATATGCTTTAACGAAAATCGTCTTTTTCATGGTGTACGATTCACGCCGACTTAGAGAAGTGGGTTCTTCACTTTTACCTGCCGTAATAAATTAGTCAAAAGTCTACATTCAACTGTGTTGAGGTGATATTAAAACCCCTAACGCTCTAAGTATATTATAAAATTTTAATGAAAGGAAAGGATAGTTGATAATGGATGCGCCTCATCTTCAACTTTGGAATTAATAAACGTGTAAATCACATCGCATAAAACGTCTCAATCGTCGACGATTTGCAACATCGCAAAAATCCTATTTCATGGTATATATAGAGATAAAACATGTTCGAAAACGCGGTGTACTAATTTTGTAGGTTATGGTAACGTCTTCTATGTTCATGGTAAATGGCACAAGTGAGAAAATTGTCGGCACTTTTTCCATATTTTCCTGCAAATTTGCTAATGCCGTTCAGTATAAAAACTCCACCTGCCACTTACGTCATTTAAACTAACAAGTTCTTTGTATAAAACACATTATGTTTTATTATTATATTATTTATTTATTATTTATTATTATTATTATATTTTATGAATGAGAAACTTACAGAAACAAAATGAAAATTTTCAACTTTTCTGCCGCCTAATTTTATTTAGCCTTATGCCAATATTTTTTTGAACTCTAGTACTTGAATAATTTCATTCTTTAAATTGGCAGCGACGAGAAAGTCACAGGCAACCGCCTAAATTTTATCACAGTTTCACCCCACATTTTAACCTCTACAACACCCCCTTGCACGACCAGCATTTATACCTACTTTATTGATGATAAAGCCGGCCCTTTACTATCGTTTTGTAATTATGACAAAAGTGAGAAAATTGCCGTACAATGCTAGAAATTTTTGCAAAATAAAAACCCCAATTTTCACATGGATGGCACCACAGGAACCTTATAACTTATAAACACTTTTTTACTTATTTTTGACGAAATTTGCAGTACTCTAAAGAGATAAGTTAGGAAATGGTGATTGAACTTCTGTCACTATCTGCCGGTCTATATTGAAAAATCGGCCATTTGCTTAATACTATTTCGCTAAGAATATAAAGTTCCTTTCATCTTTTGTGACAAGCACTTGTGACTTATGAACCAATTTGCCAATGAAATGCTAACAATGCTTCCTTTTATCGATCACAATGTAGGTGAATTTATTTTTTTGAAATAACTTTCTTTACCTGAAAATCCACCTTCGCCCCAACTTAATAAGCACTTTACATACATATTATACTCGTAAGAATCATTCGTTTTCCGTCCAGGTAAAGGTCCTATGTTAACTCTCCAGATTACATTTTATTCATTCAATTATCATAAATATGTCCCGTACGAATAAAATTTAATTTGTTTAGGTGAATGCAGGAATTTTCTTACAGTAATATACGATCAGCTCGCTCGCCTATAACAACTCGGACTTTTATTTAGCATGCCTTACTTGGAAACCGAAAAAGTAATGCTGGAGGTATCGATGATGCGGTGCATCGCTAAAAATTGTTTATCCGAGGTACTAACGCAGAAAACGTAAACTGGTAACGCTTTCAAATTCCAACGTGGACACATAAAACCGATATTTACTTTCAATTACATAGAACGTAAACCTCGAGTCATTTATGGTCGTCAGATACGGATGCAGCGTTGATATAACGGAATTAATTATAGGTATTCGATAGGAGATTGATGTCTCTAACTTAACTTCTACTTTCGTTTCATAAATACGCAAATACTTTTTTCAAACTCATATCATCTTTCACGTCCCATACGAATGGTAATTACTACCACTGAGGTGGTATCGTCTTCCACATTATGTCCAAGATATCAAGATTTACAGTGAGGTGGTATCTTTGAATCAGTACCTACCTCAATATTAATGAATTTCCTTTTCAGCATAAATACAGATAGCTCGATATTACTAAATAGTCGGTGAGGTGTCATTCATATACTACCTACACACGCTCATTACAATATGCAGTAATTCCAAAGGGAGATTCGTCTTGATGCGTCTCGCATGCAACTCGTGACATACATCCACGTATTGACATAAATCATGTTATTACCATAAAATTATCCGGTGAGCTGTAACCGATGACTGCATTAGTAACCGAGGTGACTCTTGAATCATTATAATTACAAATGTAAGAAACAATGAACGGGTGTCTTAGTCGTAAGCCCACCACCTTATTATGGCAACATTGAATGTAAATCTATGGGATTTTCGAGCGCGATGACAAAGTACCCACATGTGTAATTTTCATCCATAATTAGTTGTAAATATGGGTACTTCGGCGCCTAGCAGCTGTAGAGCTCTTAGCAACTAATCAATTTCAGCATTAAACAATAAGCTTTAGGTATGCGAGAAAGTTGTTCCTACTCTATAAGCGCTCATCCTCGTATTTCAAACGGTAAAAATGAAACAAAGACAATCGCTGAGTCGCACAAAAATTTTTTAAAATTTCGGTGATAGGTGAATTTAAAATTTGATCGTGACCATTAACACAACCAGCTAGGAAGTAGAAAAATAACAAGCGATAAACACGTGTGAAACATAAAAAAGGTCACCTGAAGACAACAGATGAATACTGACGATAAAAATGAAATTACTATAAGGTTCTGCCTTGTTAGCTTCGCGAAAATAAAAGCACTCGTAATATTTCTCACAGTTATATTAAACAAATTTCCATTCGCACCTTTGTGCTGTATTTACCAATTGTATTGGTGTTGTAAAGAATACAAATGTCCGCAGACATGCGCTTGTTTGTAGTGTCGTTTCCTCTGCTTACTTATTTGGGCTAAAGCAACTAACCTTGACGACTGTTCATTAAAAATGTTTAACGAGATGGTGACAGGAACTCTGCACAGAGGGTACTAAAATTAATACGAAGAAAGATGATGGAGTTTTCAAAAGGTCGGTAAAAAATAAGGAATTCAATTACTGCAATTTGAAATAATAAATATATACACTTCGAATAGTTGGGATATTAATTGATGAAATCTCCAATGAATAATACAACAGTGGAAATTAACATTATTTTGTAGTTCACTCATGTGTTTCATAAATAGCCACGTGTTTCTGCCTTCTGTCATATATTGAACGTACTATAATGTATAAGCTAAATATTAATTGCAGATTACCGGATGAAACAGCGGTCTATAACGAATTTTTCTTTAGTTGGAACTAATATCCGAAACATATCTGCATAGTAATGGCTTGGCTCTATTAAACTCTAGTGAAGTAACAATTTTTTCATGTTACAACCTACGTGCCGTTGTTGCGATTTAAACGTATACAACTTTGCGTTTCCTACTTTATGATTTGATAGCCATCGTATATAGCAGTAAAGTAAGACACATAAGACAAATTTCTCGTAATTGTGGCTAAATGAATTTGTTGATTAAGGTAGCGTTAACCGTGGGCCATATTACCGCAGTAAAATGAAATATTTTAATAGAAAAGCATGTACGACTAACTTCATTTAGAATTAATTAGAAAATGACTCAAGAAATGAATTTCGGGAAACCAATTAGTATAACGTATTTACCGTTAAACACATAAAGTTCCAAGTTTAATTTCCTTCGTACGTATACATCGAAGCAGAACATAAAATTCTGCATTAAATTGATCGCGAACCGGTCTGGCACGTGATACCCAAACTGAAAAATTAAGAAATATTATGTCATTTCAAGCTGTCGGAGACACCAGTTACCAAAAACATTCACGCCACAAAAACAAAATTAACATTTGTGTCAGCGTGCATCCCTTATCAACGACTTGAAATCTGAGCATTTCAACGGCTCATAACTTTTATTTATGCAAGACTGGACATGCTACCATAAAGGTATACATATGTATCTAAAATTAAGGGGAGGCAGACCTTCGGTGACGTGTCGCAATGCGATGGAAAAAATTAACACGCACGAGAGATGCACACAATGAGAGAATGGTTAAAGGAAATCACATCTCAAATGACTGTCATCAAAAGAACATCAAGATAAGGTGAGTTATTCCGGGACAAGGAGATATGGTAGGCGGAACAACAAAAAATACAAAAGTGCGAAAGGTGAATTTTACAAATGCCATAATTAATTGAAAACGCAGCGATAAAAACAAAAATGGCATGTAATGGGGATAGGGACAAACTGGTCGCGTCACAAATGACATAATAATGAAGAGCTAAAGTTTAAATTGTATACCGCAACGTAACTTGCTATCAAACATATTTTTAAATCTAAAGGAGACATACTAAGTGAATAAATAATTCAGAAATTTCCACCATCGGGTAGGACCTAAACTTATTCCAAAGTGTTACAACTTGCAGTATCAATGCGTAAATGCGCAAATGTAAATATATAAAACTCTAACACATATAATATGTAAAAATGTATGTAAATATATAACACTCTAATAAAAGTTCATAAATTATCTGTTGAATGGAAAAAGGTGAAGTGCTTTATTGCCGATTAGGAGAGGGTTTCGAATGGTCGTCTGGGATATTTGGCCGGTCCGAAATTTTTAAATGAGCACAGACAAATCAATCTCTTCCATACAATGGAAAAAATTTATAAACCATCTTTTCTCTAGGCCATTGCGATGCAGGTTCTATGTCGTCGACTTCTTCTAATTCTTTCTCACGGAATTCGAACCTGCTTTTAGATTTATTTTAGCAGCCAGTTAGCAGCAAAGGCAGCCTTTTTCAAAATTATGAAACGAACACTAGTTGACATCAGAGTAAAATGAATTTATTTTATGAGAACAAGTTCTTTCTAAGTTTGTAAGTTCCTGAAGCCCCTGTTGTGGTCTAAGTACTCTAAGTACGATCCATTTAATATATATAAATACTCTGTCCCAACGAGAGGATAACAATTTTTAAGCCTCTTTATCTTCTCAGTTTATAATCTTTTAAAATCGAGGTCCGGGTAACACGTACCACAATTCGAGTCTCAAATAAAAGCGATGAACTATTTGTTATTGTTGTTATTTGTTGATTTTTATATCCTGCAATTCTTTATATGGTACATTTAGTACCGCAATCTTAAAAAGTTGTCACTTTTGTACTTAGTTGTATGTATGGGAAAAAGTATACTAAGGTACCGCCCATTAACTAAATTAACCTTCAATATTAAACTCTTTTCGCACTTAGTTCAAATCAGATTAAATGAAGTAACTAAAAATCCCATCTGGCGATATCAGTGGATGGTGCTCATGTGATATGACAGGTTAAAATCGAGAAATATGAACATTAGCGGCCTTATTTTAGCAGACTGGACTTATGGTCACAGTAGTTGTTGCAGACCGAGCCAAGTTTTTTTCTTAAATGCAACAATCGAGCAAAATTACTTTAAGTACACCCACATCGATCATCTTCATTCCCTCTTTGCGGTCACACGTCACCGGTCGCCTTGCGGTTAAGTGGATACTGGCGGGAGGGCGAAAGTTCAGGAACACCCGCAGCTCTCGATAACTTACCACCAATAATCCACACCGACAATTATGTTCGAATTATCTATTCGAGCGAGTGCCGGACCGGCATTTGCATTTTATTAACCGTACCTGGCGGGATACAACACTTAATTACTTGTATCTCGTTGTATTCGACACCTCTACTAACAGCTATTCTCAAAATTTCAAACGACCACGAAATTTATAGCGGTCAAGGGGTTATAGCCTCAAGGACGACCGGTCCGAGGGAATTGCAAAGTTATATTATTCATTTTTTGAGAGGTGGAAATGCCTGACAATTACCCTTAGGCTATATTTCATTGGTTACCGTATCTAAAGCCACATTCTTTTCGCTGGCGCCCTTACCTCAAAAACTACCTGAATGTTTCGACTTTCATTGAATGTACAATAATATTTAATGTACATGTATAATAATAATGTTTAAACAATTGATGTTTAATCAAAGTTTAATAAAAGTTTAATCAAAGCATGAAGTTGCTTATTTCACCACTTTTGACGCAGTAACATTACTCAACTTTTTTGAAATGATATTTGGATTATAAAACTTTAGATGGATTCCTTTATTCGTCCTATCTAAAGCAGGATCAACGATCGTAACGGTACGTTTTATCTCTGAAAAATCAAGAATTTCGAATATCCTTCCATAGATATAGATAAGTAATCTAAACTACGTTTTGTGCTCGTTTTTAAGAATGTACAGATAGGCAAATAATTAAATAGAGGCATTATCTCTGAACAAGCATCCTACCGGTTTAGAAAATCTATTTAAAAAAGGATTAAGTAAGCTCAGCGGGCTTAACCTTTATTTTCCTTGTATATTCCCTAATTTATTGGATACAAGAGAATAACAAACACCGGTTGACAAATGCCTTTTTTAAATGCCTACCTACCCGAAGTCATCTCGTTATTTTATGGTATGTCCACCGCCACATATAATTCATTTCTGTGGATTTCTAATTAGGCAACCTGCTACCGAACAAGAAAAGGGTACCTTTTGAATCAATGGGACGAATGGCTCTTTAAAACGTCAAAATGCGGTTTCAGTAAATTTTACAGTCTGAGGTTAGAAAAAGAACTTTGCGGCTAGTGAAAAAGCTGGTGTTCTATAACGACGCTAATACTAAATTATTGTAGAGTGCAGAAAAATAATCTATAGGTGAAAGCAATATCAAATAAAATAACTAGCAAAAAAGAGTAGGAAAAGAAATTAATCACAACCTTTCATATTAGTGAGTAATACACCTGACAATTTTTAAATTGCTGCTTACTGAAACAAAGGCAGTTTTCTAATCTATTCGACAATTGCTCTAATGCTAGTTAGCGAACTTACTTTTAATTTCCACTAATCTTAACGTAACAAAATTCGGCCTTGCCACCGAAAAGGAATTAATTTTCTCTGCACGTTTAATTCAAACGAATTACCTTTCGCGCAGTACGGTTGAGAATAAGAATTAAAGTCGACTATGTGTCACACTACCGAGTAGAACGTTCCCTCCGTGGCAACAGAAGACAAATCCGCCGAAAGTAGTAAACAATTTTATTGTCCATCGCCAGGTAAAACCGATTTCCACATCTAATTCGACGGAAGCCCCTAAAACTCTAACTAATCAATTGCCGACAGGTAGCATAACCGCGTGAACCGTTTCCGGTGAAAGAAGCACCTTGTGCCACAGTATTCGATGGAAAAAAATTATATGTAACGCTTGAGTGCGCTATTGTAGATTCAGTTTATTCGATGATATGGATTTCCTACAGGCCGACGTGTGAACACGTTCGAATTGTTTTGATATGCTGATCGTGACGTATCATCACCATCAACATCATCATCATTATCATCATTGTATTTTTATGGGATTCTTCTCTACAAGTATAAGCACAAAACGAACGTAAGGAGTTCCTCGAGAGACTAGATGTTGGGAATCTTTTATATTATAATGGCCCAAGTATCTTTTAGGTTCCAAGCAATATTTAAACGAAATAGCTCCATTGGTATGCCAAAACCAATTACGTAATAAAAATTTGGAATTAGATTGTAACGCAAGGCCTGGCAGGTTTGAAACAGTACTTTCACCTGCGATTTTCTTTACATTAGTGAAGACAAAAACAAAGTATCTAACAAAAAAGTGCTTAAGAGGAAACGAAACTTCACGGTCCACAACAACGTAGACAATACCACATATCAACCTCCACAGAAACAATCATTCATATTAAGATTGCTGCATTAAACCACCGCCCCGTAAATAAAAGCATAACTCTTTATGCTCGAGGTAAATAATGGCTATCACCAATCTGAGCTCTTGGTGTGATTACCTTTTGTGTAAATACAGAGAAAGGATATTTAAGACCAAAAAATCCCTCGTTAAATTTTCGAGTTAATCTATGAATCTATGTACATACATGTATGTATGTGGAAAACAGTTAGACTACCGATGTTTCACTACATTCCATTTAAAATTTATACATGTGTTGGTGTTATTGTTTAGTTAGTCTGTATTTATTACCCCATTTTAATAACCGTATACAAGAATTCGTAATATCCAGTGATTCGCTAATTATAGTCACTGAACAAGGTCATTTACGCAAAGTGGCATTTTGAATATTTGACATAATTTAGGTGGTTTTAAAATTATTTGCATATTTCTTTACAAGCTTGCAGAGAACAGGTAAAATATTAACATAGTAGTTCAAAAACGCTTTAAAATCATGGATCAACCTTATTTTTATTTTGTAAATTATTGAGAAAAATATCGGGAATCTCTCAATTACTGTAATAAGTTCCTTGATAATGACGAGGATTAGTGAAATAACTAAGACCTGACAGTCAAGTTTCATGCCTTTCTGTTGTGCCTGAAATTGAGATTTAAGTACGTTTTTGCTTTGAGAGGTTTTAGATTCAATTTGCAAGTTTCATTGGACCTGATAGATCGTTTTATTTCCACTTGTTGTTTTTCTGATAAGTTGGAAATCTTTAGAAGCTGTGTTTGTAATAAATCGATTTACTAGCAATCATAGTTAAAGGCCACATGCAAAAAAACGATATATATCGGTTTTTTCGGTATATCTATCGGTATAATCAAGGGTAAATTTAAGAAAGAAGGTTTTCAAAAGTTTGAAAAATTTGTGGAGAAAAATAATAGATCACAATGTGTTTTCGAAGAAGCCGACATTTTAAGTAGCAATGTTAACAAATTGAAATTAGATCTCAAAATAGGGAGGAGTTTCCAATACGCTCCCATCACATCAGTGGACGTGAAAAGGAATTATTAGTTAATAAACATATGAATATAGATAGAGGCAGAAGGTTTTAATAACTGAAAATTTTGTTTATTGATATTATAATTAACTATTTTGTACTTTAATTAAATTCATCTAATCACATTGTTTTTCTCACTTATTTATTAGCTTTTTGCATATACTTATGTTCAAAGTATATATGCATATTAATTTTTCTGTAATAATTCACGTTCAGAAGACACCCGTTTGAATAACTTTACGATAATGTAACAGAAAATGCATAACCCAAATTGACCATAAAAAGTGTGAACTTATTTAATTTGCATAGCGTTCATCGTAATTCAATTAGCAGCAGAAATTAACCGAATAGATATTGCAGTAAATTAAAAAGAGAATATCACATGAGAACACATAATTAGACTAGTCGTTTTATCCGCGACGGGTAAATTATTAAATAAAGAAAAAACAAATTCATACATATAGAAGCAACTCATCTCTACAGAGCCGTATATTAAGAGCCGTTATAATTTGTATGAACGCTTAATAGGCAGGAGCTCGATGAGAACCATTTAGCAAAGTTAGTAGGTGGTAAATATTAATTGTGGTTAATGTTTTGACGACGAAAGTCCATCATATCGATGTAAACACATTAAACTAATTAACTACAGTTTAGTGAGAGGAAAGAAAATGTGGAGAAAGAGGTGGATCTAAAGATCTCTTATCGAAATGATATACTGGACTGGACAGACTGAAAAAAAATGTATTAACTGATTAGTAATTTCTTTGCTTTTACACAAATCGAGAAAAACTTGAGATAATTTAACACGTTACCAGCAATTCAACTTTAAATTATTTTCAATTGGAGCCTAAAAATATTTATTAAAAAATCAAAGCTACAACAAACCCGATTTACCGACATTTTACCCTACACATAGCGACCAGGCTAGCGACAGGAATGGTATTACCGATTACCCACTTTTCCATTCCAATTGTTCGTACACCGAAATAAAAACCAGAAATGTAAACGATGTGGTAATACTTAAAGGTAAAAACCGTCGCCTGTATTTTCACATGGCGTTCAATTACAATAAGTTCATGCAGAGTATACACACGAACTTCGATACACGATCCGAGTGTTTGTTACACCACTTATAACTGTATACGGCCGTAGTTATTTCCATTTTTCAATTATCACAATGCGAGCCGGAGTGCAAGAGCGAGAGAAGAGGACGCAGGATAATGGTGGAAGGGAGCGAGACTATCGCGAATCATTAAGGTTATATCATCATGTTCTTTTCGTTAAATAGGGAACAGCTCGCTAACGAGAACCTGACGAGACGGTTGATTCGTTTGAGGTTTGCTTCCTATTATTATCAAATAAAATCAAATGAAAGGGTATTTGAAAAGCAGGCTAATTCAGTTTTTGAATACACAGAGAGTGTCTACCAAAAAGAGTCAAAAGTATTTTTTTACAATGGACCTGAGCTTTTAAGTTGTATGACATCTACTTGAATCTTGAATCTACGAAAGGAAGGTCATAAAGTTGGCTAATGAAGAAGCAAACAATATGGTAACCATTACTGAAAATGGAGGAAATACGCTCCGATAATAGGTAACCGAAAAGAAGAACAAACAACCAAGTTCATATACCAAGGAACCGCAACTGAAGCAAACAAAGGCCCTTAATTCTACCTTGGAGTTGGGCCCGGGTACATTTCAGACAGATTAGAGGATAAAAGTATTAGACAAATCGTTATTTTGCAAGAGCAAATTAAAAATTCAGGTATTTCGGAAAACTTCGAAGGACTATCGAAGAACTAAAATAACGCTACTAAAGAAAAATCTTTTATGGTATACAATATGGCCGCGACTAACAAGTCAATCCTTTCTTTGTGTGGACTTCCGAAGGTATTTCTATTTTTTCCACAGACGAGACACTAATTGAAACGCACCACAATTGAAGCTTCCACCGTGCGCCCAGAGGGTACCACCGTATTTTCGATTCAGGCCGACTCGTTAGCGCGGTAGCCCCCGAGGTGAGGGTAACCCCACGCAAAAGACGCCCGGACGGCCGACCCGCGCCTATCTACGCTCTCCTTTTTCTTATTCTTTTAAAGAGGAACGTATATCGAAGGAGGCATGCGAGTGTTACCTACCGATCCGACTCATGGGAAGCGAACGGACTTACCATACCAACAAGGGGGAGGGTGAGGTGTTCCTGGGCTGAGAGCCACAAAAATTTCGTTTCAAGTTGGCGGTGATCGAGAAATTTAGATTAAACGGCGGTTCATGCGAATTAGTAATTGGCTGGCACTCATGAGTCAAACCGACGACAGATGTTGGATAGTTCAAAGTTTTGAAGCAAATATCGAGAGAACGATTTTTGTACAGTAGAAATTGGTTATTTACTATTTTTCTTTTATATCTATTTGCATCCAATCCATTTAAAATCCTCCTACACAATTTCTCGCCTGTCCCTGCAGACAGATAAGTCATGTCTGCGACTCATTTATTGTCATCACCATTATAATCCAATCCTCTTACGTGCCAACACTATTACGTGTCAAAGCATCTTACTTACTCCGTTTTTAAAATTTCCAGGCTCATCTCAAGTGTTTCGCGACTACTTCAATGCAAACAATGCTTACTGTCAAATCAACGCAATAGGGGAATAGAACATTTGCACTATTTTAAAAATGTTTCGATTTGAAAAAAGAATGACTGTATTTTAGACGACTCCAATCAGAGAAAGATTATTTATCATACCAAATTGTTGTCTATAATATGCAAACAACTCTGCTAAAATTACCGAACTACAATACTACCTAACTTATGTAAACAGAAACTATTTACTGAGCAATGATCAACTAAAATTATTTTTATTGATTCACAACACAGACTATTGCCATATAAAAATGTTACTGAGTACTCTCAGAAAATTAATGTTCCAAGAACATTCTGAAAATTTAAGATTAGAAGGTAATTTTTACTGAGCATATATTTTCTCTGATGTTAAACCAATTCATAACACTGAATGGATTCATTGCTAAAAAAGCAGGGATTTGCCCAATATAAATGCCATAAAGTATATGTATTTCGTATACGTCAGCATAAAACTTGAATACGTCAGTATAATATGATCTTCACTTTTAAAGTCCACATTTAAGCTCCGAAAAAGTTGCAGCGCAAATTTACAAAATACTTGGTATTCAAATCATCGTTAATCCTTAGGGGAAGGGCTCAAAGTAACACCACTAGATATTTGTTCAAAAAAGGGTTTTTAGTAATAAAATTTGAACATGTTTCAAGTGACTAGCGCTCATTATCAGTAATACAAAAAAGGAAATAATCTGTGGTTGAGATGTACGTAATGATAAAATGTACGCACAATTATCTGAGTCTTTAATAAATTTTAAATACAAATTTTTGAATTTATCCAAAATATGTCAAAATTATGGGTTATGAGGTGAAATAAAAAATAAGTTGTTCATTGAGAAGAGATACGAGAAGGCATTTTTTTGGGTAGCAATTTCCTCATATTCCACTCGTTAACACTACCATGGAGTTGTCTTGCCATTAGAACGTTCCTCATAAGTTTATTACCCACGTATCAAATTCCTTGAATCTGCTGACTACCTTCAACTAACCGATTTCTTAATTGTGTCGCTCATTGACGCTACTGGTTTGTTCGATTGTATTCTGATCATTTTCCTAGAAAGGTGCGGTTGATAGTCGTTGACGAATTCCGAAGGCATTGCTATTAATAATTTCATCATAAGGATTATGATTATCACAACATAGTCATAATTTATTTGATCTGTTATTAATCCTAAATGTAATAAACCTTCAAATCGTGGACTCTGTGAATTTACCAATTGTTAAAAGGCTCACGGTTAATCAAAGTGAAATTAATGTAATTAAAATAAATATGTATATGCAATTAGCAGGCTCGTTTATAATACGAACCGCGAAGAAAGGCAAAAAGCAGAAAATATTAATAGACAATTCTGATAAGTAGAAAATAAGCTTACCTTACATTATTCGTTTAATGAATGTAATCAGGCTCTCCTTCATCTACACCAGTTAGAAGCTTATTTAAGTACGTACAAACCTTCGATGACAGGATTGCAGTATAGCAATTACGCGGCGTAATAACAGATTTAAAATGCAAGCCACAAATAATTACAAAGCGTGTATAAATATTTATAACTTGAGGTTGATTGAACAATTTAAATTAAAAATATTATACCTTCCTTTAAACATGGGGATGCGAATAGAAGATCCATTAAAACTTGCACAACAGTGCAAAAAATAAACACTTCTACCTTTACATTATTCACTTTCGACCACCGTTTATACAGTTATGTGAAATTATCGCATATTTCAGAAAACAAAAAGATATATATTTTAAAGACAGTTAAATGTTATACCTGACGTTTTAATCAGAGAAGTAGTAAAACCTAAAGATGAAGACACGCCATAGACGTACCTTTATTACTAGAAAAATAAACATTTGGAATTTATTTCTTTTACTTTATGAAATTGACATAAATACCTACTAATTCGTTGCCAGGGAAATTAATGCATCAGCATAGATTACATAACATAGCCGATTTTTTCCCTAGAGACAGGTTTATGATTAAAGAAATTAAGGATTATCGACATTCCTTACATATGATTATGATTTAACTATTCTATAGTGAATGACACTCTCCTGACAAAATCGGGACGCAAAAAACGGAGACCACTTGACCCCTTGTATAAAAGGCTGGGACCGTTAAGGTAATCAAATTAAGTTCAGATCATCTGCCTATCGAAAAGTACAACTGTTTCGAAATCAATAACCCCATAGGTCAAGTAAATCAAGAATGGGATTCTCGAATAATTTAGGGATTGTACTCATGATAAGTACAGTGTACTGCTGTATTTTGGTAAGACAGAAGTGTGACTAATGCTCGCCAATAGGTTTATAGGCCCAATCAATAATTACCCATATTGGCAGTGAAAATAGTTCTGTGGAAGGTAGTCTACTTTTATATAAAAATACTTGAGACTACATCGAGTACATAAATTCAGACGTCTTTGAAGAATACTTTTAGCAGATTTTGGATTTAATGCCTCCAAAATTCGTAATAGTCATGGACAACGCCAGGACTATCTGCTAGGCGATCTGAATGAACATCGACTATTTTCTGGTGAAAAGTAGGTGTAACACAGGTAAATAAGATAGTAAATATCATAGTAAAATAGTAACTTTAAATCAGCCCCATGAGAAGCCTGCTAAGAAATGTATTATTGACGATATGCTCAAACAAGAAACGTTACAGAACTTCGGATACCACTTCATCACTGTAAGTTAAACTCCATCAAATTCATACGGGCTCAAACGGGTAATGTATGTATAAATCAGACGATAATAGAATAAATGTATTTTAGCGGCAACGATCAAACATGTTAGAGTAGACAACTGGAAAAATGCTAAAATAAGTAAAAAAAGTGAGAGGAGGAAATGTGGTAGCTTGATTACCTCATGGACTCGACGGATGCCTCTTGAACACTACGTCCACATAAATTTTAAATCTTCTTTATTATTTTATGATAGCTCAGAAGAAGAAAGAAGTCGGAGATCGAAAACCTGTCTTCTATTTCTGTGACATACGTTTTATTATCCATGGCTGTTTAATCACGAAATATACTGCAAATTAATTGAAGCCACAAATGTTGATTTAAAATTTTAAGTTTTTTTAACTGTTCTACACTTAGAAGTAAAATTTACTCGCCGTTTCCCAGTTGATACGCCATAAAAGCTTCTACTTCCAACACTATCAACAACAACCGTAAACCGGTAGCTATTTGATAAAATTTATAAATACTCAAACAATACCTTATCTGCATTTATCTCTAACAAATACAACGAACAGCACCACTACCAGATCTCAGTTTACCTAAAACCAATTACCAGTTTTCGTTTCTAACGAATAAATAAATATTTGCTCAGAGTTTGTTCTGGTTCTGCTCCTGAAATTGTTTACAGTGCTCATTTTAACGTTATAAGTTGTTTGGGAGAGGACACCCAAGCGACTACAGAAGAAACGTAGAAGGTATGAAGATTACAATATGTTGAAGAATGTGGTATCTCTATTTAAACTGGTACAAGCTAATATATGTAAGAACGTAGAAAAATTGAAAAGTGTTAAACGAGTTGTAGATGAAAGACGTTTGTGAGTTGATGCGTACAGATATGTGTGTATTCCACGACGGAAGCGACGTTTGTTTGCACACATTTTAAAACAAAAATTGTGTTTGTTTTAAATTCAATAGGAAGGAAGCGGAAATGAAGTAGTATGTAAAATTTTACATGAGTATACTAAGACGGAAGGTACAATAACGCTAGTAAAGCTTCTCAAAGTATTTCAACGGTTTGCGCATTTCAAAATCAAGGCTCCGAATCACCAGCCCAATAAATTGGCAAGATCATTTGAGACCACATACCGAATGTAAATTTAACCCACGATCACACTTTTGCGTAACCGAGCGCTTTCTTTCCGTCTTCCATAGCAGGAGGTCTCTGGTTAGGCTTCGCACTATTAGAATTTCAAATTCCCCATTTCCTCGGTAGGTAAAAATACAACTCCGTACACATTTTATGTTTACGTCCATGAGACCGTGGCGGCGAAAGTAAACAGACCAGGTAGCCAAAGTATCGTGTAATGCGTACATAATGGGGTCGGTTTCGTGTTTGTCTAACACTAAAAACGACATTAAGATCGCCTTCATCCCTCCTCCAATAGAAATTCTGACGTTCAAACTGGTTCCCATGGAATAAAGGCTGTTGTGATGTATTTGATGTGCGGAAATTGGAATCTAAGTCATAACTTTTCCTAATAATATGATTGGAATTCCCAAATTCTAAATGTATTTAGCTCAATAGGATGTCTCATTATATGTCTTCGAAATATAAACACTTTTAATTGCCTCCATTAATTTAACATTGCGTCAACAACAGCCCAAATGTGAACGATTTCCGGATCCAAGGGTCAAATTCTAACAGCTATTTTGATTTTGTTCCTACACAACAATTATGAGGATAATTTATTGTCAATTAATTTTACGCAAAGGGGCAAGTCGATATTTAATAACACGCTCCTCGTACGCGCAGCTGTGATTTTTTATCCTTCTATTATTATATTCATAAAAAACCGTCGGACGTATCGTGAACACTGTAACGAATCGACAAACGTCCCTATACTGGTCGAAAATTAACACCTAAATGAAAAATTACTCATCCGTATCACCTGGCTATGAGCTTGCATACAAAAAACTTGCATCAAGTGTTAAGCTCATTAAGAAACAAAGGGATCTCCACTGTTTTGTAATGCATCTTTCTTTTTTCGATTCGCTTACCGGTCGCGGGTTAAAACGGTAACTTAAACAACTTTAACAAGTACTTAAAATGAATTCGGGGAGTTTTCAAGGTATATTCTCACGTAACCGTGCAAATTATCTCCGGATACTTTATGCGTTTAGTCAATTGCAGCACAATTACAATCAGACACACACGTGGAACTTGCAAAATCAATATACAATGCAACCGTTGCCTGCTAAATATCGCTCAATCAACACCAAACATGCAAGATAGCTAAGGTAAGAACCAGAGGCATGAAACTAGTATATGAAAGAAAGCATTTGAAGCTTTCATAGGTACCTACATACCGCAATAATCTATTTGATAATGTTTGGTTGCATTGAGTTATTGCAATTATTTCATTTTTCCGTTTTTATCTTGGAAAATGTCTAATATTTCGAATACAATTATCAGTTATGGGTAAGAATCCATCACCCGACGCAATTTTATAACGGTTGCAGAGATTCGAGCCTAGGACAATATATCAGAATTCATTTAACATTATTCTACAACAACATTACTACTACAACAACATTATTACAACAACTACAGCAACATTATTCTAAAACACTAACCAATCGAATTAAAATACACAAAGACACACTGCTGTGATAACGAAATTTCAAAATTTTTTGGTTTCTTTAAAAAACTCCTCCAACGTTTATTTTATTTACTATTTTCACCACAGTATAAAAATATCATAACGCGATTGATAAATGAAGGGAAAATCATTTAATGGTTAGATTTCTGGTGGTCACACTTTCTATGATTTCAAAGAAGAGTTTTGAATAAATATAATTTAGGCAAATTTCTCAACAATTTCTATTTCAAATAACAGGTATAAATATAAAAACTCTAGTCACCTAAAAAATTACTACCTGCATGGAAACAGATGTATCTGGGAAGTTTATGACTCAAAATCACATGAAAAACACATTTTTCAAATTCAAATTTCTTCTGATGGAAAAACTCTTTTCAACTTTTCGTTGGCATTGACAAAATAAATGTTTATTCAGGTACCCGAGTGGTTACCTACCAATAAAATCTGGGTAAAAACGTTTGTTCCTCACACAAAGGAGCCAAACGTTACGCGTCCACTACTGTTACGATCCTTTTGAAGCATTAAACGCCTCAAAGGGGTGGTCGTTTTATTAGGGGCGACCTAATCGCTTTTCGGGTTTTCGACACGTTTTATGAACCCACAAATATTTCGTTGTAATAAATGAATTCTTGGTCGAGGCACCTGCACAGTAAATAGGAAATAGTTTCGCTGACACTTCGGGTACAGTTACAATCATATTGAGAAAATGCCAGGTTGCCGTCTCGTAGAAAACAAGTAATCGTATAATAATGGTATCGATAATCCCTAACATGACCATAAAATTATAAGACCGTAATCTCTCCGAACAATATTAGATGGGCAATTTCTCAAAGTGCGCATTCAAGTAAACTTCGTGTAGGCAGAAATTCAATGTATTTTAAATACATTAGATCTACCACAAGATAATAGTAAAGTATATTATACAATAAGTAGTAAAGAGTAATTTGATATGAAATAACAAACAAATAAATTACTACACAATGGAGCTGTTTGAATGGAGCTTTTCGTAAGGTGCTTCGGATGATTTGCTATGAGGTTGTTAACTTCTCTTGAAATGTCAATTTCTATTAATATGCGGTTCACATGCAGACAAAGCAATATAATGAATTTCCCTGACTTAGTACTGCTCGGCTACATTGTTTTATTAAGTGTAGGTAGCAAATATAAAATTATTCATTGTCGATTCATTTATGTATTACTACTCAATTACGTATTATTTAATTACAATTTTTTATTAGCTGTGAATAATGTGACCGTTCTGATTCTACCACTCTCAAAAGGCACATTCAAAATCAACATGTCAGCAGAACAGATCGTATATATGCTTCGTAACATACAAGAAGTGGTTAGTATATTTTTTACCTGTGACATGAAATTGCAGTTGTTGCAGATTCTCTTGGAATATAATTTTAGATACCACACAGCTCTAAGCTCGTTTAATATCAAACGTCTTATTCCGAAGCGTCTCTTCTTTTTCTCATTTGTCCTTTTGTAGCACCACCTTATTACAAATTTATTCTCCACTGCCAACTTATATGCGAATTCGTTCTCCGCCCGTATTCGCTGCCGTTTTGTTTATTTTTCGACTTCGTGAAATATGGGAAAGGCCATGATGGACATTTTTTAGCCTTCTACGAGCCACATAATTTTCTTTTTAAATTGAACCCTGTCATATTCCTAAAGTTTTTGCTTTATTTACGATATACCCATTATAATTTTTCGTATTATTCTCTGTCAAGTTGTAATTATGCGTCTGGGCTATGTGAATATGGTGTTACTTGAAATGTGTATTTTATTTTGGACATACTTTATTCATTTGAATGGTAAATTCAAATATGCATCTAGTCTTTGAAGCAATTTAGGAACCCCAAATAAATTCACTTTTTTGTTATTTAAATGTGAACTGTTTAAATGTAAACTTACCCTCATATATATAATGGCAACTACTTACATTCAGTGCTGTCAGTGACTTGTCAAGAAATTATGGTGCAGCGTTTCCAAAACTGCCAGATTTCTTATTATTAATGCAATTTAATACGAACAAATAATGGATTTATAAGTAATAGTCGCCTAGGTAAGTACATAATAGGTACAAACTTAAGAAAAAAAATAATAAATAAAAATTTAAAATGCTAATTAAATAAAATATTTAAGAATTACGTAACTATTTCGTATTACTTGCGTTTAAACTAAATAAAATACATAAAAACAAGAACAATGTATTCAAAGATTACCTAAATCATAGATAACATGTGAACTCTCAAAAACATTTTTTTTGTGTTCTCAATCTTTCGAATTGGAAGATCTATAGAGACTAGAAGTCACTATATGTAGTATGTCTTTTAATCACTTCGAAAGGCTAATTGCTACACAATCTTTTGTGTAGCCATTGGCCAATATTAATCGATTAATTGTTTCATTAAAATATTGCAAAGTATAAAATTCATATCATGTCATTGTCAAATTTCACAGCTGTCAATGTATGTAACAACATTTTTTCATCATTTGTTGCGGAACTATGTTCAAATTAACAATTGTATCATCCTTTTATTTTCTAACAGTACCAAAATTATGACAAGATCTGATATGTGAGTAATATCAACGTTGATTCCATACCTAGATATTCTAGTTGTTACCCCACCCAGTACGCTGCAACTACCATAAAATGCAAACTAGTTTATTTCAATTACCCCAATTTAACTACAACTCAAGATAATAATTACCAATTAGCTGTTTATAAACATGGTGTGGAAAAAAGACACAAAATGGCTAATGTTTGGAGCTGCCTAATTTTTTTAGGGTCGTCTTGGTCCTTCCTTTTTATTGTGTGCGACAGCTGCGTTTGCTTTGTCGGGAAAAGTCGGCAGTCTCAAAGCTCCTTTCTGTTATGACAGGCAAAAGCGATATTTAATACAGAGAGCTTTTGTGCCAAATTGTCCGTTTTTAATGCCTTACAGTAGCTGAATTAGACGCGGAACGCCATGAAATTTCTCACACGAGACGATAAGTTCATGAAAACGTTATTACTCTGGGGAAATTGGATATGATTAACGTGTCAGAGTATGAATACAAAGAAATAATTTAAGGATATTGTTCTTTTATGTAGCGCGTGGAAAGTATTTTTAGACTGAAAGTATTTCAATCAGATTCTGGTTCATTTGTATGTTGGTATTTTCGAAACGAGCGGTTGCAATAGATTGTATCAGTATTTTATATCAAGATTTTACTTTTCCAATTGGAATAAGTGTGATCGTAAATTAATCGAACGTATGAGACAAAATACAGTAAAGTTTCTTCGCGTCCCTGTTCAAAACGGACCGTAAAAACGTTTAAACGCCATTTATGCGGGCATAAATTCAAGTGTCGCCATCGATATTCCAGCGGAAAAATAATAAACCGAAACCGAAGACCACTTACTGTTCCGTAAAAAGCTATAAAGCATCCAAAGTGCACATACGCTTGTATGTTAATACACATTTTTTATTACCGAATGCAAATTCCGCGTTCCTCTGGCAATCCAACAATATAAAAATGTAAAATAAGGGAGCAACACTGCATTCCGTTATCGAAAAGTACAAAGCTCGAAAAATACCGAACTTCGAGCACAAAACTTACCCGCAGAGCAGCTGCCAGTCGAAATGGGTAGAAAAAGAATTTCTCCTTACCTGCAACAAATAAGATTAATAGTTTACTTTTCTGTTTTTGGTAATATATTAGGTGGAAATATATTAAACTCTTGTACCAATAATTTATAAAATAAAACTTCTTTCATACACATTAAGCAGATTTCAAGTTCGTTCAAATATAAATAACTTTAAAGTACTGTCTCTGAAAAAAAATTCGGTAAAAGTAGATTGCGTTAAATTACTCTTCAAGAGTTCAAGAGTATTTTCCACAATTTCTAGTTAAAGAATAAAAATACTCCCACTTTGTAACCTCATTATTATTTATGTAAAATCTACACGGCTGTCCATTAATAATGATGATTTACCACACTCGCCCGAGGCTGGTGTCGCAAACTTCATTCTCGTAAATAATAGCCACAATAACATGCTCGTTGAATAATGTACTTCTTTTTAAAATTGTCTACCACCACCATTTCGCGCCGTCTACCAACACCCTTTAGCTTTACCTCTACTTTATCTATCAGGTATTTGCTACTCGAAAATTAGGTGATAAAAGTATTTACTTCCAATCAGATTTTGTGTACTTTAAGATGGACTGCTACATAACGAGCAAAGTAGCGTTGTACAGTTTCAACGCATACAATAGGTGATACAATTTGAATCAGCTAAAACTGCCTTTAAGTCCTTAAAAAGTCACTAGTGATCGTTTATTTGGGACATAGACCAAAGAGCGAGCAATTCATATGTAGGCATGTTGGTAAATGTTTGATAATTAAGCTTGATGGTTGAGAAAAGTTAAGTTAATTAATTCTGCTCGAATTAGAAGCAAGGTGGTAATTTTTGCTAAGTAGACGCTCACAATTCAAGTCAATGAAGAAACACGCATCTCAACCTAAGTCATATAAAGCTCATTCAATTAATGAGATGTAAGATAAGGAAGAAGGACTTTCGCTTGAACGCGTCGAATTAAGATGATCAGATCTAATGAGTTTACAGCTAGAAAACTTTTAACCTAAGACATACACGGAATTCATCCGAAACAAAAAAACGATGTAATTAATTCCGCAAAAATTTTAAAATTCCCTAATGTAAGAATTTAATAACTAACATAGCGGCACTAGCGCGACCCATCTCTATAGTTAAACTTGTACGAAAAGTCATCATACATAATTAGTTTTTGCATTTTTATGGACGGGCATTCCTCGATGAAACGTCCTCGAGTTCCCATCCAGCGGCCTGTCGTAGTAAATCGCTGCAGTTAACAAAATTAATACCGTGACTCCAGCAGCTTGCAAATGAAAGTGTAAAACTCATCAGCCGAAAAATCGCTTTAAAAGAAACAAATACGAATATTCAGTTGAATTTTATAGCCCGGCTCCTCGTACTAAAATGGAAAAAAAGATTTATACCCGGTTATTCATAAACGCAATACAAGTTTCAAATAGATTTTAACTTTACAATCCGTCTAGAGATTTGATTGAGATAACTACAGTATTTTGTTAAATGTTATGTTACACATTTTTTAACTTTAGAATTTAACTTTCACAGTTAAATTCTCAAAATGTCACAGCCTATGGGACACCCTGTATACGTTTATGAGTAACACGGACAGAATATAAGGAATGCGTTGTTCGAAATCTTCCTTGTTATTCCATAAATAAATTGAAGCTTATAATAATTACGGCAAATAACTCCAAATCGTTTCTTAATGAATATCCTTAATTCCGCCCAGTTATTCTTTGATGATAAATGAGAATTTATATTAAAGCGAAGCAAGTAGACAGCAAAAAGATAAACAATATAAAACTCAAAAGCTGAAATACATACGAAATAATTATTAGGAATTTCGACATAATCAACTAAATGATACGCCATTAAGGCTAATAAAATGCTATCAATAAATAAATATTGGAAGTTAAAACTGTCACCGATAAGATTATGTTAATGCTTATTAACAACTCCATGTAATTTTAATTTCTGAATGATACCAATATAGTTAACTGCCAATATATTAATTATACATACATATACCTGTTTTTTGTTTATATGCCGCTTACAACTACTTTGGTTTATCGAACATTAAGATAACGTTAAAATATGTGAACAAACGTGTTCCAGTATGTCGATCATTACATTTAAATTTTCCATTAAACACCATTTTCATTAGTCCATTACTTCATCTGAATTTTGTTAACTAAATAACGTTATAAAGTAACAAATAATATCTAACTAGTCTGATTAATTTATTATTCGTAATGTAATAACCAGAAGTTAGATTTTACTTGCAAAATTTCTTAATTAATGCAAACATACGTATATGGACAATTTTCATCTAAGATTACAAAAAAGTAAATAAGATATGCATTCAATTTTCGGGCATGAATAAAGTCGGTTAAAATCCAAATAAGTGCCACTATAAAATTGACTAGCGATAACAAAGTTGGTTTCTTTTCATTTTATGGACACCTTAGATAAGTAAAATATAATCCCACACACACAAAAAAGAAAACCATTTAATTTAAAGAGTCACAAAGAAAAGTTCACTGACATTAATTTATTCGATTTTCTCGGAGCTTGCATTAAACCATGATATCGAAGTGATTTAAACAAATGTATAAATTTAAATGTTTCTCTCCATGCGTAAAGAAATTGAATGGATTTATTTGTACATGAAGATTGTACAGTCTAATTTTAATTTAACGAACAAAGCAATGAATTACAATCAAATAAATTTTCCTTTATATCGTGAACCTATGATGTGTGTCGTAAACATTACCGATTTACATTTCCATTGTGTGCGATAGATTTAACTTGAATATCTCACCACAAACGGTCGATTTAAACGGGTTCTATTGAAATCTTAGGGATCAGTTTTTTGCTAGAGTTCAATGGAAGATCATATAAGAAACTGTTCCGCATTTACACCATTCTGTTATTCATTTATCTATACATATTACATAATTTAGTACACATTCTTCAAAATCTCCAAAGGGACCTTAATTGATATATACTTATAAATCATTGATTTATGTTTTTACTTTAGCTTCAACGATTTGTACTATAAAGCTTCAAACAGGGGGTGCCTTGTACCGGATAAAAACAGCTTTGTAGTTGAATAATATTTAAATCTTACTAATCACTTATTTATAAGATAATTAATTTAAACTTATAGTTAATAATTCTAGAGAGTCTGAGCCTTGAGTTATAGAAAGTCATTTTAACCATGCAAATTTGAGATGGCGGAGGAACATCTCATTGATATTCGACTTGTGACTGGCAATAGAAAGTTATTTTCAAACTTTCTAAATGTATTTTGTCCTTATATAGTCTTTGTTGGTGTGATTGACGTGAACGGCAGTAATTTTATTAAAATTACAGTAAGTTTATATTTTTACCACTACTGCTTTTTGTTAGGTTGAACCGAGTTATTGTATTATTATTTAAAAAGAACAGTCGTAGTCACTCACCTAATTATAACAAATTAGACGGAAATTTTCGAAAGTATGAATTAACAATTTTTTCATGAATCTTGTAGCTTAGATCAACAGAAACATTTTAACACCCCGAATTTCACTTACTGAGAGGCTGAAAGAGGTGGTAAAATCCATACCACAGTTAAGTAAATAGCCACAAACTTGGTGTGATTATATTTTTTGGCTTCGAAATGGTTCATAAAAATCCGGTAACCCGGAATTTCCCTTTCTGAGAAGGTAGAAAAAAGAAGTGAAATTTATTTTTCTCGATAATATTTTGAGGTAATTCTGGAGTAATTATAAAATATTTTTAAGAACAGCTCAAAGCTCCGAATGGCGCCAAAAGCTTTCTTTTAAATCCCCGAATTTTACTAAGCGAAGGAGTGAAAAAGAGGGTAAAATTACTGCAGTACTAAATAGCCAAAAACCACATTTTCAAATTTGACTCTGCGAGGGGGTGAAAACAGATTCGAGGTAAAGCCGAAACCGGTAAAGTACACTTTCGTCAGGATTATTTCATGAAACGTTTGTAAATACTTTAAAGCACCACAAAAAGATACAATACAACATAAATTGATAAATGCCGTATTTGATCGGAATGGAAACTGTAAAATCGATTTTCTCCCTTCACACACTCCTTACGGGATGTTTCGTTCCTACAAACAAGCAAGTAAATGTTCCTCGTTAATAACAAAACGGAAAAAAGCGCGGGTCCGATTTCAAGTGGCGTTTGATAAATGAATCTGGTACCTTTGTTAGACAAACGCGAATGCAGTGCGAAAGATTCAGTTTCGTTGAATGGGTATCGTTAAAAGAGCAGTAAAACACAGCCATCAATGGCGTACCGAATCGATTCTCCTAATTCCAGCATTTAAATGCATGGAAATTGCGAGATAAGTGATTAAAACGTTTCAGTCCACATTAACTATTACTTATCGAAACAGTAAAACAGTAAAATTCGCTAGGTAGAAACCGTCAAGGAGTTTGTCGGAATTAATAATATTTTTCTTATTGGAAACGATTGGAATCTCTCGGGGATCGGTGCGTATAGCTGTTAAGGTTCTAATTTTCCCCCCAAATAAAACTCGAAATTGTGATAAGTATTTTATACGTCCACGTTTTATCCAGCTGTTGTGGACATCATCAGGAAAAATTTGAAGATCTCTTCTTATCCTATGTAAACCTTATGAATAATGGTGAACTTAACAAAGTGCGTGTATGATTTTCTGATTGTTGGGATATCTTATGTTATGTAATGAGGGCCATTATTATATGTAAATTAATATTAACAGAAATCCTCTGTAATAATTGGGAATTATATTCAATATCCAACATCTCTTTAACTTCCATTTTCTGGGTATTCTCCTCCTTTATTAAAACAAAACAAAAATAATTTTTTGTGTACTTTCAAGGGGCTGGCTGTATCGCTATTTTGTTAGCCAGCCACTCTCAACCCTAAAGTCGTCAAACTACACGTGATACATTATGTATTTATGAACATTTCGGCAGAAACATCAGTTGTGGTCGTCAGCAAGTAGAATTAGAAAAGTATTGGTAAAAATTAGCATGATTTTATGAAATTTGAGTAGGGCGATGTGTTAATGTCGATTTGATATTGACCTAATAAGTCAATGGATAAGTTATCACATTCTGGAATTTTATTTGCGGGGAAGAATTGGAAACCTTCACAGCTTTTTCTTACTGAATTTTATTTCATCCAAAAAGAATTTTCTATATAACATACTTATAGATGAACACATCTTAACAGCTTTTTTAAATATACATTCACCTGCAAACAAAAGGAAATTACAGCTCATACGAACACTGGAACGTTGTGCCAGGCAACGCCTAAGCATCTGAAGACGCATTTCGTGTTAAATATTTGGGTAAAATTAACTCATATCTCTTTATCTGAGAAGTACTATCTATAGAAGAAAAATTCATTTGACATAAGCAGAGCCTTAAAAATATTTTAACAAAACAACAAACGGGCTAGAACCAACGAGTAAATAAAGTTAAAATGATTGCTTTCCAGTATATTTCAACCAAAAGTGTTTTAAGACAGAAGCTAGTTTTAAAGCTAAAACGCTTCCATTTTATCACCACTTGCTTAAAGTCCACAGTTTAAAACATTTTTCCGTTTTAGTCTCCTGAGAATTGCACAAAATTAAGTAAAGGTTCAGTAGAGAAAAAAATGAATAAAACCACTTTCAACTAAAGTAAACTCGCCCAAGCGCTCAATCCCGTACAAAAAATTCACTTCCTACGTCCCTGTAAGATTCTCTCTCTCAAGTTGGCCGAGAGCACGATGTTTGATCCAGCCAGGCATGGCATCGCGTTATTGCCCAATTAATAACGAGTCCGTGGAATTCAGCTACACGAAAAAGCCATCTTTGGGTGGAATATTAAAACATCCCCGCTTTCGACCGAACCAAATGAATAGGCCAGTTAAGATAGCCTTAATGGGTGATCATATTTCATTACACCACTCGCACATCGACTCTTATTCCGACTCGAAAAAGAACATACGTTTGGGGGAAATATCTGCAGAACGAGAATATTTCGATCATAAAAAGAACATCGTTAAAAGTTATATCGCCCAGCCCGTCCTCGGATCGGCGCAGGGTTTTGGAAAATTTGAATATCTTCGAGGGTCATCACCTTGTAAGAATGGAAATTCTTCCTGAGAATCGTAGGAATAACCAAGTAAAACCGAATTCTATTTTCAAATTCTATTCCGAATTCGATTTGACTAGTATGGTATTTAAGACATCCCTAGTACCCCAACTAAGTACCTACCAACGTGCACAAAAAAATGATAGAACCAATATACACGACATGACCATCTACATATAAATCCACCCACTTGGGAGGTCGGGTTTGCAAGAAACTCTACTTCTGAACGGAAACTTTAGATGTAATGTTTAGATAAGACGCCCGGTATTAGCTGCTAATGGATCAACATAAAAAGTTCATACGTAGACGTTCCATCTCCTAAACAACTTTTAAATAAAGTGTAATTGGAGCGTTCCCTGTATTTTCATGAAAAACAATTGAAACATTGCAATGGACTCTTCCCTAAATTGCAACATCCTTACAATCGTGTCTATGCAGAAAGCAGTAATTTCCTGCCATACACCTGGCTTACTTGTATGTATTACGTGAGTTATTTCTGTATTCCAAAGATTGGAAATATATACATCTTTTCCTCATCCAAAACAATGTTTCGCATAACGACTAGGGCTTCCTTTTTGCTACACAAAACTCACGGAACATTTCCCTGTTATCTACTTTTCAAAATTAGAAACATCCACCCCATCCCTTACAGGCCGAATAAGCGAAATGCTACGTATTAAAACGCTATAATTGTAAGAAATCATGGAAGTACACAAAGTAACGAAATCTTGATATTTACCCAATATTCACCCATTTTTTAAAAGTAATGTAAACTCCTCAGTGTTACAGTTGTTTATTCTGTTTGTATATAGAAGTGAGTGGGTCAAAAGTGCACGGGTACTTCTGGTCCTCCTACACGTTGAACTCGTGTAGGTACTTACATTTTCGTTTAAAATTGTTCCTTCCAACAGTAGGTGATTATTATGAGTTATACATGTGTGTGTGTGTGTGTGCAGATGATATATTACAAGCACTTGCTTCTATTACAATTGCTAGTCTTATTTCTCGCCAACGACAAAATAATCATGTTAGAGGTGGGTGTGTTCCAAGAATAAGTCGTTCAAAACGTAACAAAACAACAAATATTGCGTTTTATCGCGTCTACATCATGTAAAATAGTTAAGATAAATGCCTACAGTTTAAATGATTAAATATTATTTATACTGCAAAGTGTGGCAGGTAAAATTATATTGACTTACCCAGAAAAGCTTTAGCTCAAAACAAATTAAATGTTAACACAGATATTTCATATAAACAGAACTGTCAATGTTATGTATTTTTAATAACATACACGGTTCATTTAATTTAATTTTATCTCAGTACAATTTATTATGGACACGAAGAAATGTACATATAAAACACCTTTTATTAACTAGATTAATTACTGAATGTATGTACGTTATAAATACTATTAAATATCCTTAATTGTAACAAATATCAAAATGACAAGAACAACGACAGATAAATAGTAGAAATAAATGTCAAACGATTAAAGGGGTTAATTAACATAATTGTGTATCTATATACAGAGAGGTCTTACATTTCAATGAAGCTCAAGGAAATATTATTACCTGATAAATATAAATTGGTTACATCTAAACCTGAAACGTCCGCTTTAAGGCGTAACGAAATTGCAAAGTAACTTATGGTCGAAGACTGCAAGGATAGTTGATACAGCCCAGACACCTAACAAATATTTGGATTGATGATTTCATAAATGATGTGTATAACTATTCAGTGCGATGTTTAGACTATTAATTAATTAATCAAATTAACAGAAAAACCAAAGCATAATACAAATTAAATTAAAATTGTACATCCACACCACATTATAAAAATGTAAGTAAAATACTTGTAAACTACCAAAAAATCAAAAATCTAAATGCTACTACTGTTTCCATCTTGACCCTTTTAATAAATTCCCAATGTACGGCGGAATTCCAAAAAGATATATTTGATTTCCTTTAACCCAACCTATTTGAACAATCTGGAAATGGAGACTGCAACGGGCGATCAAGCTAAGAACCCTCTCCCTCAAATACCTTTTATCCTTTCTCATTTTATAAAATTCGCTTAACACTCTGTCATATCTTTAGAGGTCAATTGCTAATCATAATGAGATTCAATTATGTGCACATAACCAGGGAAAAGTACTTTCGTTTTGAATAGGAAAATAACACCCATAATAAGAATTTAATAACTAATTCCAAGCTACCGTAGGCAAGTTGTAGCATATAATTTACGCTATATTCAATTGTTACGTTCAGTTGGCAATTAATCAGGTTATGGCAATAAAGAAATAGTATGCAACATTAATAAAAAAATAAAATTAATTTAGGAAAATGTATTAGCACATGCGTGGGCAAATACATTTAACAAGAATGCTTTCCAGTTAAATATATATGTGTATACCTAATTAACTTCGAAATTTAGTTGTGTATCTCCTCTAAATATTTGAACAAAATAAAGTATCCACAACTTAAGCCATTTTTTGAAAGAATTTCAACAAACTAAAATTCCAGACCAATCCACTTTAATCAGAAATATTATAATTGAGTTTCGGTGGACAACACTACATGCTATAAGGCGCTATATGTTTAATCTAGTAGTAAAAAGGTTAAATAGTGGTGCATTAGGCGTTGAATATCTGCAGCATTAAAAATAATATGATATGACCATGAAACCACAGCAAATTTTGTTTGATCGAAATGTAAGTAATTTTAAATTTTGTTCTTTTTAATTCAAAACTAGAGTGAAATTAATTTTGTCTCTTAAACCATTGGGAATATAGATAAATAAAGAGTTCTTCTCTTCATTGGTGATTCCATCATACCCTCCAGGTAAACATTTAAAAACGTTTGGTGAAAATATGTAGCATGTGACTTTTATTGCACAAGGTATTCACAAAGCTTGTGAATGTATTTATTATACAATAGTTCCTACTTAATAACAAAGAAGTATCCTCAGTAAGAACGTAGGAAAGTGCCAATTTAGTTTGCATTTAAATTAATATATTTTGTCCACAAATTAATCGTTTCTTAAGGTTTGTTTAAAAGCACAATTAAGGGGAGGCCTTTAAAAGGATGTGCTTACCGGATTGTTTTACCTTATGAACCATTTCTCGTTGGTATACGTGGAGAGAGACTTGCAACTTTTGTCACTCATTTTGAGACATTGAAAAAGCAGTAAGTTTAAAATTTAGTAATTTAAAAGTATTAAAATTTTTGAGACAAACATTAATTCGTTTTCTGCAGTTATATAAAGGAGCATAATATATGGTTTGTATAAAATATTTATTGCAGGGCCAATCAAAAATTCACATAATTACGATTTTTCAGGATAATCTGTAAAGGAGTAGGGATCTGCATGGGGTTATAAATTTGTACTGGGCCAGGAGAAATTGTTTTATACCTTTTAGTGTGTTTTACAACCGAGGAATATTGTAAAAAATGCATTAAAACTAGTTATTTTGCCTTTTTCAATGATTGTCTTGACCTTCCGGTTCATCCTTCCGAACCATCCGGTTCATGTTTGTAACTATGCTTACCAAAACCGTTTTATAATTGTTGTACATATATGTATACGGGAACTCATTTGTAAAAAAATACCAAAGTTCCCTGTCCGCGAGCGCATTCTGCCGGAGAGCGAGCGCTTCATATATTTAACGGAAAAACCAAATCTGACACTAATTAGAATGGATAGTAAGGTGTGTACGTGTTAAAAGCCGCCCCATCTCATACGGAATTCAATTTGTCTCCGAAGCGTTGATCAAATTAACGATCTCTTGTCTTTTTTAGCAGAACAAGCGACATAAATAAACCCCAAACAGAAACATGAGAGGCCGGACGAAACGAACGATAGATACCCTTCGGTGATTTCAACGAGCGATCAGATAGAAAACCCGACGTTTAGGTAAAAAAACGCAGCACACGGTTGGACTTAACAGTTTTTTGTGGATGCCACCGATTCTCTCCTCGAGAGAGATCTATTCTTAGGCCGATCAGAAGAGTGTGAGTGTGTGTTAGTGTGTGCATGTGTAGCTGAGAGAAGGACTAACAACATCGGTCGGTCGGTCGGACGGGGGAACCGGCGTAAGCAGGAGGAGGGCGAGGAAGGAGCACCAAGGAGTCCGTGGCCTTGTGCGAACGGCTGCAGTCAAGCACCGAACCGCCATCGGGACGGTCATGCTACAAGATGTACCGTACGTCCGTGATGCCGCATACAGTCGACGCGTAGCCGCCGCGTACAATGTTGTAACGTGTAACGGGGGATACAAACAAGATGGGCGCGTCGGTGGTGTGCGCTCTCCTCTTTGGCGCTATCTTCGGCGTGCTGTCGGCATCTCTGAGCAAGACGTTGCGCTACCAGGCACCGGACGAATGCAAGTGGGTCGTCGTGGACAGCGGCTCCGAGGACGACGTCGCCCTCGTCTGCCGGCTGCGGACCATCAACAGCGAGCTCGAGAACACCAACTTCAGCGTGATCCAGCCGCAGCACACGGTGCGTCTGCGGCTCGAGTGCAGCGACGCGCTCTTCTTCCAGAGCTCCCTCAGCGCCGGGAGTTTCAAGCCGCTGGTGGAGCTGCGCGAGCTCTCGATCGAGTACTGCAAGATCGGTAACTTGTCGGACGGTGCCTTCCGCGGCCTCAAGGAGTTGAGGAACCTTACGGTCCGGACCCACAACACCGATTGGTCCGCGATGACGCTGGACGTGTCACCCAACGCCTTCACCGAAGAGCTCCGCCAGCTCGAGAGGCTAGACCTCGGCGAGAACAACATGTGGAGCCTGCCGGAGGGCGTGCTGTGCCCGCTCTACGCGCTCGAGGTGCTCAACCTGACGAGGAACCGTTTCCGCGAGGTAGCCAGCTTCCATTTCGCGTCAAACCCTTCGGAAAAGTGCGGCGGTAACCTCAAAATACTCGATCTCTCGCGTAACAACATCGACCGATTGCCGTCCGGGCAATTTTCCGGACTCGCGCGGCTACAGAAACTCTACCTCCAAGGGAACGGTCTGTCTAACCTAGCTGATCGCGCCCTGGAAGGGCTCACCTCGTTGATCATCCTAAAACTGTCTGATAATCGTCTAGTCAGTCTTCCGCCGGAACTATTCTCGGATACGCGCGACATTCGCGAAATGTACCTACAGAACAATTCGATAAACGTACTAGCACCCGGTCTATTCAGCGAGCTCACCCAACTACTCGTCCTGGACTTATCGCACAATGAACTTACGGCAGACTGGATAAACACTGCCACCTTCGCAGGACTAGTACGCTTAGTTGTGCTCGACATTTCCTTCAACAGGATCTCCAAACTGGAACAGTCCGTTTTCAGAGATCTGTACAGCCTACAGATCCTTAGGATAAACGACAATTTCATAGAAACCATTCCGGAGAATACGTTCTCTGCTTTATACAATTTGCATACGCTTATAATCTCCAACAATAAATTGATGAGGATAGAAGGAGACACTTTTAACGGTCTACACGTACTCTCGCTGTTGTCGGTAGACAATAACAAAATCTCGTGGATACACCCCGAAGCGCTGAAAAATTGCTCGGGCCTGCAAGATTTACATTTGAACGGCAACAAGCTCGTGAGGGTACCGGAAGTCCTTAACAACGTGCCGCTCCTGAAAACCCTCGATCTCGGCGAAAACCACATCGACACGATAACGAACGACACGTTCAGCGACATGAAACTGATGTACGGGCTGCGATTGACCGAAAACAACATCGGGAACATCTCCAAGGGAGTCTTCGACAAAATGACAGCTTTGAAAATCCTCAACCTATCGCGGAACAAAATCCAAAAGGTGGCCGCCGGCGTTTTTGATAACAATCTTAATTTGCAGGCCATCCGTCTAGACGGTAATTACCTCACAGACATTCAGGATCTTTTCGCGAAATTACCGAATTTAGTGTGGCTCAATATCTCTGACAATCAGTTGAAATGGTTCGATTACGCTTTGATTCCCACCGGCCTTCAGTGGCTGGACATCCACTCGAATCAAATAGAGGAACTCGGTAATTACTTCGAAATCGAATCGTCCTTATCGCTGAGCACTTTCGATGCGAGCTCCAACAAACTCACGGAAATCACGGGAAGTGCGATTCCGAACAGTGTAGAAGTGCTATTCTTGAACGACAATTTAATTTCCAAAGTGCAATCGTACACGTTCTTCAAGAAACCGAACTTGACGCGAGTGGATTTATTCGGCAACAAGATAACGAGCCTAGACCCGAACGCGCTGCGCATATCGGCCGTTCCTCCCGAGAAGGACCTGCCGGAATTCTACATAGGCGGAAATCCTTACCGGTGCGACTGTACGATGGAGTGGCTGCAGAAAGTGAATATGGGGAACCGCGCCAGGACCCAGCCGAAGCTCGTCGATCTCGAGAGCATCTACTGTCAGCTGCTGTACAACCGAGGGCAGACGTACGTCCCTCTCGTCGAGGCGGCCCCTTATCAGTTCCTCTGCACGTACGAGACGCACTGCTTCGCGCTGTGCCACTGCTGCGATTTCGACGCGTGCGACTGCGAGATGACTTGTCCAAAGAACTGCACGTGCTACCACGACCAGTCGTGGTCGGCGAACGTTGTGGATTGCTCCTCCAGCGGATACGTCGCCAAGTTACCCGAACAGATCCCCATGGACGCCACGCAGCTGTATCTCGACGGCAACGACTTACGGGCACTGAACAGCCACGCGTTCATCGGCCGGAAGCGACTGAAGATCCTCTTCCTGAACAACTCGAACATCGAAAGTATACAAAACAGGACGTTCAACGGTCTTCGAGACCTGGAAGTGCTGCACCTCGACGGTAACCGCCTGACCGAGCTGCAGGGCTACGAGTTCGAGGGTCTCGACGGACTGACGGAGATCTTCCTGCAAAACAACAGGATAACGGTCGTCAACAACATGACGTTCGCGGGTCTTCGAAAGATCAAGGTGCTCAAGCTCGACCACAACAGACTAAATACGTACAACATGTGGACGCTGCCGACGACCCTGATCGAAGTTACCCTCGCATACAACCCCTGGTCGTGCGACTGCGAGTTCACCGAGAAGCTCCGCGAGTGGATGATACGTGGCGATGCGGTCCAAGACATTTCGTCCGTGCGGTGCGTTTACAATTCGACCGATATCGATTTTTACAGCGAGGATTCGTATTCCGACAATCCTGAAACTGGTTTTTACATAAAACAAGACAATGGCTCTTGTACGGGCACCGCGAATATCGACAACAGCATAAATGGAAACTTAACGGCGACAAAAACCATCATACAACGTCAAATTATTCAAGATTATTTACCGCTACTCGTGGTAACGCTCGCCGTGTTCGCCGTTATAATCATAGTGATATTAATACTGTTCATATTTCGTCAAGAGGTACGGGTATGGTTCCACTCCAAGTTCGGCGTACGTTTGTTCCAGAGGCCCTCGGACCTGGACCGCGACGACCGCGAGAAGTTATTCGACGCATTCGTGAGTTACAGTTCGAAGGACGAGGCGTGGGTGGCCGAGGTCCTGGCCCCGGCCCTCGAGCCGACGTACAAGCTGTGCCTGCACTACCGGGACTTTCCCGTAGGTGCCTTCCTCGCGGACACGATCGTGCAAGCCGTCGAATCCTCGAAACGGACGATCATGATCCTATCCGAGAATTTCATAAAGTCCGAATGGTGTCGGTTCGAGTTCAAATCGGCGCACCACCAGGTGCTGCGCGACCGAAGGAAAAGACTTATCGTGGTACTGTTAGGCGAAGTTCCGCAAAAGGATTTAGACCCGGACATTAGGCTCTATCTGAAAACAAACTATTACCTGCAATGGGGCGACAAACTATTCTGGGAGAAGTTGAGGTACGCGCTGCCAGACGTACCGAACAATCAGAGGCACCCTAACCCGGTTAGGACCCCGCACGTCCATCACCACGTCCACAGGCACAGCGCCAGAGGCCAACCGCCGAATCCTCCAGGGAACGGCAACAACCCCTCTAGAACTGTGGCGATACACATATGACAGTAAATAAATTGTTAGTTAAAACTAACCTTAATCTCATTGTGATACTAAATAGACTGTGAGTGCAATTTCGCGTGCTTTGGATGTGATATAGTCAAAAGGTTCGGGAAGTGCGAAAGGTATTTGATGAAAGTTATCGGCGAGTGTGAAAGTGACTGAATGGATTCCCGGGCTCTAACTCCTGGAGGTATACGAGAAAGGAGTCTAACTATTGATTTTGTAAATATGGACATGTATAGCTAAGTATAAAATGTAAAGCCTGTATATATGTTCTTATATTCGCCTATTTATTTTTGTAGCAAGATTTATTTCGAATTTTTTTACTTGCCTATCTGTACATAACTGATATCATACATTTCCTAAAGCAAATCTCTTACAATATTGTATAAACTATTTTTATAAAAATAACGTAGGTCTGAATTCTTATCAATAGAAATAAAAAGTAATTTCCAATGAAATTTGTTTAATTTCAAATTATGAAATTCATACCTAAATAACTCATTAATAAATTTTTTTTTACCAAACGAATTAGGTAGGTTAATTTAGAAACCGAAAGTGACATTTTACCTAAATTATTGCGCATATATAAAAAAATTATTACAATTAACATTAAATTTATCAACAGAAACAAAGACACACAAAAATGATTAATGTGCAACCGCTGCAACTATAAACCTCATAGTAAAGTTTAATCCCATCCACTTTCTATTCAAAGTAATAAATAATTTTTAAAGTACGGCTCAATAATTTATCAAAAAGTATTGTGTAGGTGGCACTACGTAAAAACATCATGACGGCGAGAAATATGGGAAATGTATTAGCATATTTAATTTTTTATAACTGTTCCAAAAGATCAGACTGCTTCATCGACAGCTAATAAAATATACGGAAACATCCATTAGAATTCTAATTAGCGAATTAGAGGTATATTTTTTGTAAGCTAGAATCAAGTCTAAAAGCTAATCCATTCAGGGAAATGCTTTCGTATAGAGCTTTTTGACAGTGATTGAGGATAGAAAAAACACATCGAGTTCACTGACTGCAGCTTTTGAATAGGTGGAAACCAGTTATACGGCCTTAATGATAATCTTGAAAGATATGCTGAAAAGCAAATTTGTTGTACGAACGTCCCAGTTTTGTAGTGTGTAACTATAATTTGTCACATACATCTGTTCTACCTTAACATCAAATAGTTAAGAACACCAACAAAATCAGTTCTCTAGTTTCTTAAAGCCATTTTGGTATGTTAGTCTGCCAAATACTTCTGTACTGTCCTACTTCTTTTGCTTGACCGGAAATTTTATTTAAACACACACACACACATATACGTACACACGATAAATATTTAAATAAGTGATTTTTGCTGTGCTTTATGAAATGTTATTTCTTATTGAAATACGTATTAAGACTTAAAGATTCTAGATCGGTTGGTATCTTTATGGAGGCATTAATATAAATTATTGGATTTGTTTAGATCATAATTCTGACACTTATTCCTAATTAAATGTACTAAATCACAATCATGAAAATACCTAATGAGTGATCCCAAATGTAGTATTACAATTACAGTAATAGTAACAATATCAAATACCAGATCTGATAGGAAGAGCATTAACTGCGCCTGTATACCGAATATTCGACGTGTCTAACCCTCACAGAATATTAATTTAGGTTTAATTTAAAACATATAAACGAACACATGCCACGTTTATTATCCATAAATGTTTTTTGGTAATGGCAATTAATTTTACGAATAGAAATAACCTCGTTGTATACGATAAACAAAACCTGAGCATTACAGACCGGATTTTAATTTTACACTGCCTGGCGTTCAATTCTCCCCTTTTCGTTCGTTTTACTACTTTCTTTAATAATCCGGTATCATGTACTACGTCTAATTTGATTGCCCATAAAAGTGATATAACAAGTTAAATGAACGACGTAAAATAAGATTTACAACAATTTCAAACGACCGAGCCGATTTCAATTATTTTTAGTTCTTCCAATACTGCAATACTACAATTATTTTTTGTTGAAACTATTTTGATATTTATCGCTCTCAATACATTTATAGAATAGGACGACTGGACGAACTCGCTAAAATCGCTTTAAAGTAAATTGGAATCCCCAGAACCAAAACCTTAATTAACATTCTTAAAAAGTTTTCAGATATCATAAAATACATTTTTATATTTATAGTTATAGCTCATGGTATTCATTTTGAGTGGGCTTTCAAATTAACATAAGGCGATTAATAATCCAAGAGTCATAAATATTAAATGTAATATATTCAACATAAGCAACAAATTTATTAATTAATAATTTAGTGTGAAATTGTAAATATAAAAAGTTCAAACTTCTAGTTATGACGGTAATTTCATGCATTACATAGAAAGTGTATTTGACAATAAAAAATGCTTCTTCATAGTAACAATTTTAATTGGAGAAGTCCATAACGCTATTGGACGGTCCACAATTAATATTTTTTAATGGACACTTCATAAAATTGCAAACATAATATGTAATAAAAATTTCACTCATCAGAACGATTTTTATGATTAAATCAGCATAAAAGTTGTTCTCTAATATAATTAGGTGTATTAATTTGAATAAACTAGAAGGCATTTTATACTTGATAAGAAATATAAATTACACATATGTAAGTTTCTGGAAAAAATGTGTGTGGAATAAAAAATAGTTAATCGGCGGCCAAGAAAAACATTAAATTTTTATGGTTCATAACTCAAAAATCCAATTCGGGTAACATTTTTATAAGCAGTATATTTAATTCCAAATAAAATATATCCTCGGTACAAGAATTATTTGATGTTAGATTGGTCGAACGGTGAAATTTTAAATTCAATGCATAAAATGTACAGTATATAAAAACAAAAATTTAATAGGTTGGAACCGCTGTCGTGAATAATAAGTCGTAAAATTTAGTAGCAGGTAGTTTTATTGTACCACAGACTGTTCTGAATATTACAGAAAATTTGACGAAGTTTTGTAGTAAAATATTTTTATGAAGAATAAATTTATCATCAGCTTACTTTGTGAAAAACAAAAAAATAATCACATTTTTTATTAGTCTGAGTCTAATTTCCTTTCAAGCCTTTAAAAGTACATCTTCCTAACAAGCTAAACACGTTATCACTAAAAATAGGACTCATCATATTAAGTGAAACCTTCCTTATAATTATTTTAGAAATTAGAAGGAAACGAAAATGTGAATACAGAAAAAAAATGACATTGAAAAATAAAAACACTATGACTTACATGTCACTATGTCGCAAGATGATGGGGGCGAGTTTTTTTGTTTTATTTCAATGTTTAGATAATTTTCTATTACAAAAGTTTATAATATAATGATTGCAAAATTTTATCATTTATATTGGGTAAGAATTGTATTGTACCGTTTAGATATAAAATATCTTTTCTATAATAAACGGTTTTGTCGAATTTCAATTTCTACTTCACAGTTTACAAGTGTTAATTTCGTTCCTAAATGGTAACGTAAAAACAGTTGGGCTGAATGAATTTTTCCTTAAACGAATGGATCAAACTCCATTCACAAATAAACTACGTATCATATTATTTTTTGATTATTACCTCCGGTAATTGTTCATCACCCACATCTAATGGACAACGTGAATAAAAATGATTTAACATGGAATGATTCCAAATTAAAGCAACCTACATGTGCTGTTTAGTAATAAAGTGCGTAGATCGATATTCTGTGGTACCTACATCATCGCTTTATACCGTTGGAAGTAATATTTTAATTTTTATTCAATGAATTGCCACAACTCAATCTATTTTGTATCTCTTACAGTTTTCGGGATCCCTGTAGAGATAAGCAAATTTATAACAGTCTGTACAGTCTCGTTAATCAAATCAACTTAGTCGTTTCATAAAGTTAGATAGAAAATGATATTAATAGCATACCTATTTCCTTCTACCATTTGCAATAATAATTTATCTTGCAGGGGAATACGTCGTCGTACGTCATAACTTTTGAATGGTCTTAATTATTATAATTGAGTTTCTCATTTCACCCATTTGATCGGCTATCAGTCGTAATTTAATAACTCTGCTGGGTTTAGAAACAGTTATTTTCAATCAACTTCAAAATTAAGATAAGGAATTCACCAGTTGCGTTATGCCGAATCAAGAAATAACCTCCTCGAAACCGTAACACCGAAGTAGGAGGTGCCGTGTGTTGACAGAATCTCAGATTCTTATTAAAAATTTTAATTTGTTTCATCTAATCGGGTACAAGATAAAATATTCTTATTAGAAACACTGAACACATCCAGTCCCGACATCCAGCGTAGTTTCACGGCAATTTCGACAAAATTTATTATACACTCTTAAATTCGAGATCAAATCTATAGTTTATTTGGTAATAAAAAAAGTTGGAATGTTCAGCCTTAAAAATTAATTAAAACTCTGGCTGGAAATCCATGTTATTATTTGTATTGAAGTAAAATCTGATTAATTACGAATTAATAATCAATTGCGGCATTCGTGACTCTTTATTTATCACAAACGCTTAAATAAAAAAAAATGCGCTTTATAATTAAACATAAGCGGACAAAATCTGGCCACTAGAAGCTTTTATCTAGTAAATAAACTCCATTGGTAATTTAATCATAGCTACAAATATGAAAAGAGTACGTCTATAACTTTCACGAATTTATTAAATTTTAAGAATGGCATTTTATTTTTCGCCTCTGTTGTATGTAGGCATCCAAATAAAATATAAGCAAAAGTGCTGCAATTTCTTTGACTTGTTTATTGTAAGTTCGTAAAATCTGTGTTATACGGTTGTTTTAAGTACGAAAACGCTATTTATTATCAATTTAACACAAACGGGTATCCTTATTTAAAGCGCTTGTGAATTTTTGTACGGCTTGGAGCATTATTTCTAAATCAAGTACACTTTATATGCCCTGCATTTTTTCAATTACTTCAAAAGCGAAATGTGTGGGATAACTTGCAGTGCACTTTTACCGTATCGAAGGTACATTTTTACAATAGTTTCGAAGCCCACACTTCATTATTTCATGTTTCGTGCATGATCATAACAAGTCGATAAAATCTGTTAGAATAAGGCAAGTTTCTACGCCAAGCATGTATAATTGGGGATTTAAATTGTAAATACTATTTGTTTATGTTTACTCCATAGAAATTTATACTTGTTTTTTAATTAGAAACGCCAGGCGGCTTCTATTAAAGAAAAAGACTGTTATATGCAGTCACATTATCATTATATTGTCATTTATTTTCGGTAAGTACCATAGGTACCTTATACAGAGAGAAACGGATAAACTAAATTACAATTATAACCCACAAGGTTAACTTTGTATTTTAACGAATTACCTCATTAAACACACTGCAATAAAAAATAATGTTCAGTGATTTTCCTTCATGGAGCAGAAAAGATCGAATTTTCCAGCATTTCTGCGGTATGCACTAGCTGATACACAGCAATGACTAGACATAAAAATTTAATAACATTAGCCGTTATTAAATTTATAAGAGCAATTATAGAAGCATGACTCAAGAAAACTGAGATATCTACACTCGCTACGAAATTTTGCGTTTTCAATTACATTAGGGATATTCTAGAATGAATTTCCTTACATATAAAAACTGAAAGATTGTTCAAGAATCTAAACGTATAATTTAGTTGTCATGATATTATTTCCTTACAGTAAATTTCCCTTAGTAATCACTTAGTAGTTTTTCATGTTTTCATGCTTCATTCACTTATAAGTAGAACATATCTAGATATATAAGTAAAGGAATAATCTACCCCAAAACGTGATAGCACTGAATTTTGTTAATATTTTCACAATAGAACTTTGAAAAAAACAATTATGTACATGCATAAACACAATAGGCCATACACTATTAATACCAATTTCAACATCGGTGGGTACCTCACGCATTGCATTTTTGGTAGAAGAAATCAAGAGACGTTACAAACAGTAAACAAGCACGAGCGGCTCGTATCGAGAAACCTAATCCACTTCCTTGTTCTACCGTTAAGTGGGTATACACATGCATATTCGAAAAGAATTCACCGTCCACAACTCTAATATTATTGTTACGAAATATGTACGCCAGAGTATCAAAGCAGAAATCAGTATCTTGATCAATATTAAATAAAGTGATACTAATCGTATTTTGTATCCTGCTAATGATTTTACAACTTTGAGATAATTAATGTAATATAACGATACTGTCAGTTAAGTTTCTTTGTGTTTTTGGTAATTATGTGAGTTAATTAAATAATCCAGTAACTATATTACTAAGGAGTATATGGATCAAATTTTAATCGCAACAGAAAGATCATATATATACTTAAATTCTTCCTCACAAAATGCCGTGGTGTTAAAAGAATATTTCTGGTTCAAAAAATATTGGAACAAGAGTTAGATGTCTCAAGGATTTGGAAAATCATTTTGTACCGATTCGATATCTTAAAGGCTGTGCTAGAAGACCAACAATCATACACGTTTAAAGGATATTAAGAAAATTATTATATTTGAATTTATTTCATTTTGGTACTGAAATCTTCACAGTGAATGTGATTTCATTTTTATTAACGATAACATGCACGTCACTTGTGTAAGCGTTTTTCACGAAAATTATCAACAAAATGATCAATTACAAAATAATTTTGTACAGTATGTATGTGACCATCTGTATTAACTTAATTGTAATTAATTGTTGTTGTAACATTTATGCCAGATGTGTAAAAAAAATTTCTGTAAGTTCCATACATGCATTCTTGTGAACAGTTTGCGTCATTACTTGCAATTACATTAGAATTGAGTAAGAATGTATTATACTCTTAAAATAATACACATAAATTTTACATCAACAATAAACAAAAATGAATTAAATATAGCTTAATCAACAGTAGCATCACTTGTGCCAGAATTGGTTTTTAACTCGCTCCAATTAAATTTAAATCACACTTATTCATTTCTGATCACTATACCTCCAAACAATTAGCTTTTTCGCATTTAAAACTAAACCTGACAGTGTATATAAGAACAGATTTTCTGCTAATTCGACCCTGAATATTTACCCAAAATGGTGGTCGCAGTCATTTCTTCCCAAAACAATAGAAATGTCAAATAATCAGTGAGCTGATTGCTTGATAAGCTATGGTATTGCTCTTCAAACAGTTTGTGGTTAATATCTACTTATTCTTCGTCCTCGTCTGAATTGTTGTCATTTTAATCATCTGTTGGTGGTTAGGAACTCAATCAAAGGCACTACCTTAAGTTTCCCTGAACCTTTAATGTTCTACCTGAAGGAATTCCTCGATTGTTTATTAATTTCTACTAGTTATTGTTCAATTATCAATAGTAACCATTTCATTACGGCGTGAAGACATATAACCTATTGGTAGTAAAAAATTAGGTTTTTACGATTTCCGATTTTACCCAGTTTAGAGTATCTAGAACGCCTAAAATGGGATAGGCAAAAACATCTGGTGAAGTAACATTAAAAACAAAAGCAACGTTTTAAAACCACGATAAGTACCTACTTTGGCGGACATTTACCACCACAATCGCAGTAACGATTCATGAACTTTCTAAATGCACATGTTCCTAATAAGCACTAACATTACTACCTGTTAGTTAATGAAGAGCGTGTCGAGGGAAAGTGTTCGAATGTTGATAGAATCAAACTGTACACCATCTGACCTTTGATTAATAGTCATCAGCGCCATATACGGATTAAATCCTGAAATAGAATCAATTGAATAAATGTCTTCATTACGTTAACCTTTGAAGTAATCAACGTTAAGACACGCCGCAATATCCTGTAAACCAAAATAAGCAAGCCTGACCGAATCCGAATCGTGGTCGGTTTGAACTTGGCCGAGATGAATAGTTTCGAAAGTGAAGTTAATAAACCAACTCCACTCGACACGTCTTTCGGGTTAACGACAGTACCTGCGCCATTTATTTTCGAGGTGATTAATAATTTTCGTGTCTGCAACCTGGCAGTAGTCATAACAATAATTAAACGTTGGTACTAGTTAACAGTGTATTGTACTCGTAAAAATGATGTAATAGAGTTTTAGCATTGAGGAATGCAGACGTTCGTTTTCATTACTGTTTCTATCGGCGCATGACGTTAAAAATAATGCGCCAACCGTGAACAGAAGTCAATTGCACTTATAAGTACTTTCACGGTAATTAACAATCATTGTAAAGTACTGACCACTGTCTACTATAATGAAATCTGAGCTCTTAGGAGGGAAGTTTTCTATTGGTAAATGGAGCACCAACTAACTTGCAATTCGTACATGTGTGTGAATAAATAGGAAAGTTACAGTTTCCTTTTTTTAGGTATCTCAATAAAACTATAAAATGCGATTTTATTTAAATTGATTGCTATAAACGTAAGAACTAAATGTAAGTAAGAATTACCGTAAAATTGGATATAAACCTTTACGACCTAATGTCAGATATAACACCAATCGCATTCTCAGATAAAAATGTATTCATTGGTTACATTTTAAATAAACTACATATGGCAATTACTAGATATTTATCTCGAGAATGGCATTGACTACGATTAGCGCGTTCAGAATATGTACGGTAGTAATTGTTATTAAATTAATCCTCCTACGTAAAATTTTCGTTATAATCATTGCGTAAATAGGTTGTTGCAAGTATTGAAACAATGTGCACGCTACAAATTACAGATAAATTAGTTGTGCATAACTGCTCTCAGCGCAAACACCATTTGCATATGATATGGCAGCGAATTGAATTTGTACAAATAAAAAACAAAATACCGACGTAGTGAATCAAAAGAGAGATTAAGTCTATCATAACAAAAGAAATTATATCATATACTATTATGTAAGATGTGATTTGGCTTCGAAGTAAAGGAGGAAATTTGTTTCAGCCCATTTTTTTGAATTGGGAAACAGTCGTCCTTTTTATATCTAACTTAAAAATTCTTACAACAATAGCTATACTTCACTATGTATGAAGTAGGTTTGTAAGACAAGTACTAGTTTACATGTACAGTACTAAAAAATAATATGTTTTTTGACTGCCAAACTTTATTCGCTAGCGGCATTCTCTCATATCTCAGCGGCATATAGTACGGTATTTTTTACATATGTGACAGTAGATGAACCCGAGTCTTATGGTGCAAGACTTGATTCATATTCACCACTTGTTTGTAACGTCTTATTTAACACACAATATTTCTACCAGATATGTTAAACACACCCCGTCACCATTATTTAGTTTTTAAGCTAACTTGGCAAAAATTATCACTTATGCATTGTATGATTTCGAGGGAAAGAGTCTACAGTCTCAGGAATCGAAGTGTCGCATGATTTCCCCTTCAAAATCGATCCTGGGGGCCAAAACGGTTCAAAAATTGAAATTGCCATTTTTTCATACATTTTCCGAATGCAAATGTTTACATGCATGCGTTCCTTTGACACATTAGTGACAGGCGCCTTCTCGCGACGAAAAATGACATTTAAGATTCTGTCCTTAAGAAGCATTAATTTTGCAATTTAAAACATTCGTTAATGGAAGGAAATAAAGACTATCCTCTTCGTGTGAAGTCGACCTAGGTATGTAGACTCCGTTAGAAATATCGCTAGAATTCGTTTTTAGCGACAATATTCACCTCCGAGAAAACTGAAATAGGTAAGGCTGGAAGGTACAATTAATAGAATATGCTGGTACCAAAATGATTATTGAAATCGAGAAGTGTAGAAAATTATCTCACCTTCTTTTCCAACATATTTTAAGGATCTTGGATACCATCGATACCATCCCATTATTAGAAGGTCTGGAAATATTCCCTTAGTGAAGTAATCGAGGGCAGGTCATCGGTAAATATCTTGTCTGTAACACTATAACTGAAGAAATCAATCATTTTGATGAAAATATTAGTGGTTGACAGAAATTAACCGCAACTGAATTCAGATTGATTATTACTTGTAATTAACTTAATTAATGAGCATATCTGCTAATGTGACAGTATTGAAAAACGTACAAGTCAGAGAAAAACTACGTAACTGAACACCCTTGTTTTTGTTGCTAGAGTATGAAGCGAAGAAAAGAGGACAGCATGCACTTTGACGTGTTGTTTGCAAATATTCCGCATAAACGTGACATTTGAGAATTATTAACGAGTTTCTACAAGTTTCCACGTTAAAGGAAGTCAAAAACATATTAACTCGGTATTAAAAACCACCTCTGTGCCAAAAATTATGAACGTCTAATTTGCATAAGACTAACAGTCGTGTAATTACTTTGGCCGTTAAACTGAAAACTCCTCGTTTTATTAATATTGTATTATCTTCTTTCTAATGCTTTCTTCAATGCCTAAAACTTGATGGTCTTTACTGATTATACTTAATAAACGGTTACTTTTAATTTTAAACATCATGAAAATAAGTATGATAATAAATTATTTGCAGCAACTGTGTATAGACATATTACGGGCCAAGTAATTTCAGTTGCAGCATTTCAAAGAACAATTAAAAATAACGGAGAATCCACAATCTTTTTCAATCCTAAATCCTGGAAAAAATGCCGTTAATATAAATTTTGTTTAAAATCCACAACGGCAGTCGTAAAAACCAATTACATATTACGACATAAATGGTGAAATATAATAAAAATGCCGTTTAGAAACTCTTTACTACTCAAAAGAAAGATTATACATTTAAAGATTTTTAGTTGGATTTAACTGTTTCAATTTGCAAATTTACTTCAAAATTTGTATTGAATACATTTAATTGCACGAGCTGAATAGCAAAAAAACAATTAAGTGAATCTGGTAAATGTTAAGCTAAATGTTCTCCAGCGTGCTCAGAGACTTGAGATAAGAATTTTTGATTTATATGCTGATATACACTGAGACTGTGAAGCAATACGTACAAATTTGTCATTAGCGCTCTCTTTCAATATCCAAAATAAATAATATTTATCGTTTTTAATTCATTACCTAAAATGCAAATAATACAGTTTTATTTGCTTGCATTTGTCGCCCAATTTGTTTTATTTTTGTTTTCATAGCCATTTTTTTATGTGTCCATTACTACCAAAGTCCTACCCAACCCCAGATTTTATCACACCGTCAAAATCGTAAAGACTGTCTTAAAAATTGATTGTTTCGCCTAACCAATTACCATTACTCGTGTTTAAACTCACATCTTCAGCTAAAGACGCAAATTAAATTTGTTCCGGTGTATCTGAAACACTATATCCCCACTAAACGTGGCTGAAATGTGAAGGGAAGTACCGCGCGTGCTTTTTGCATAAACGCCTTAATAGGAACCTTAACGCTCTTTCAACTATTAAACGCGTATTTCAGAATTTTACAATGGGCATACGAGGCACGTAGAAGAGTCATTAATTAAAACCTCACAAACCACAGATCGATGTGAGTCATGTTAATACAAGTCGCGGAAACTTTTGTTTCTTATACGCAGTAATAAGTACGTAGTGGTGTGATATGGGAAATAAATGGAATACATAGATATTTTGTTTGTAACGATAATAACCTTATAATAAAGAGGGGAAGTAGCATAGGTAGTAGGAAAAACCAATTGAAATGGCACTTTAACAATTTTTAAAAAACTCTTCGATCAATTCAAATAAGACGAAATGAGTGTTAACATAAATTGAGAGAGCACTTGTCATTATTAGAGCTAGGGAAATATGCAAAATGCATATGAAGTGCATATTTGCATATTTCGATAAAATTCTATAAATGCATATGTACCTATTAAAAATGCATATTTTCAGTGATTTTCGGAATGCAATCTCAAGAAAATAACAATTTTGATTTTATAAATCTCTGTGTAAATAGGTATGTATTATGCTGTAACCTTCTGCTTAGCGTTAAGCCGGCTGCCTTCTAAAAATAGTATTAAGGGTTGTTGTTGAAAGGCTGTTAATACCAATGACTGGTACCGCCTGGTTAAGAATAGTTGTCGAAAGGCTACTAAAATTAAGTAATAATTAAAGCTGGGGAAAGTGCTCTCTATTCTCGTAATTAATGCAATAGAAAATTCCAAAGGCAAAATCTTACTTGGCTTGTATGAGTGAAGTAAGCATGTTGATTTTAGCTTTTAGCCAATTAGACCATGTGTTGTTACCCCATTTAAATGTAAGGTTTGAAGAACAAACTGGTTAAGTTTTTCTGTTATTCCATTTTATTTCACTGAAGTGACGCAAAGTTTTACTTTAGACAACTTAGAAAAACACTTTATAAATGCATATTTGAATATTAAATGCATATTTTAGTGCATATTTTGACTGTTTTTGCGAATATTTGCATGCGTATTTTTGGAATCTTTAAGTGCATATTTCCCGAGCTTTACTCATTACTGAAGATACCTAACGGAAACGTCATCAACATTGTAAATTCGGTAATCAAATTAACATTCCTCTAGAAATAAGTCTGAGCTTTTTTATAAATTCCTAACGATGGCAGGTTCACAACGTGTCAAAAATACGATCGAAACATTCAGCAATAAAGATCTAATGCGGAGAAAACAAGGACCATTAAAACGTTTCATATCGCATTTTGCCTATTTTTGCAATTAACAAAAACACCCATAAAAGCAAATCCAATCCATTTGAAAAACGAGCAGACCATCTTTGCCTTAGAGCGGTTAATGCATGTGCGAAGAATATCGGTAAATTTTTTTTTTGATGTAGTACTGCGGTATAATTTAACATAGGCAAATTACTAGTTGTTATACTTTACTGCGTAAGTTCCTGATGCAATAGATAATTACTGTTTTCAGGACAGTGCAGTGTTATAAATTTACATATAAAAGAATGTAGTATGAAGTGATTAAGTTGAAGTAACAAAAATTGGTAATTCGGAAAAGAAAATGATGTTAACCATTTGATGGTTCTATAACTGACATTTATAATGAAGGAGATTGTGGCTAACAGATAACTACCAATTAATGAAATAACTCTATAGAGAATGTTAACAAATGGGAAACGTAAAATTCGACCTAATTGAGACCTAAATCAATTCATAGTAAAGAACCTTTAGATCCGCCACTGATTTCATAACAGTGCTTAGTGCTTTCCTCTCGATCATATTTCTGCTTTTTCCGATTCCCCACGAATTTTTTTTCTTTGATTACTGTACCTTCGAACTGAGTTATTCCCGATCCTTTCACATGATAAGCAAACGTAAAAATCGAATAATGCATAGAACAGTTATAATTCACACATAGGTACATATCTACAATTGATTACGTACGTACCAGGAAGAAGAGACCCTCGGGGAACATAATACACAGATGAAAATATGTGTAGTGGAATAGTTGCTGAATTTTTTTAATTTAAAGGTTGTATTTAATTTGTATTACACTAGGGGATATTACCATTGTTTGCTATTAATTTCAATCGTATCCAATAATATCCTGAAATATCCAAACGAGTGATAAAAGCAGGAAAAATAGAAAACATAGATACGCTCAGCCTGACAGTGTTTTGCTATTTTCAGCAAAGCTATTGTGATAACAAATATTTTAAACACGTGATAGCTATTTCCCATTCTTTTTTTGACACCCACGTTTGAGATGTGAGCACTAACTTGGGATGGGAGAGGTCGACATGACATTTATTGTGATGTGTAAGAAATTACGTTATCCAAGTTTCTTCATTTGTATAGTTCATAAATTTATCGAGAGACGTGATTATTCACTTATATCCTTTAATATTATTTTTTTCCTACGTTTTCCTATAATTTAACTTTCGGGTACTACGTCTCATCGATGTAGATCTACCTCCGAAACAGAATGCAACAAGAATTTCAGACTGGATTTTCCCCTGGTGCATGGGCAGAAGTCCATGAAACTGGATGGTTGAAAAAAGAGCTGTCTTTGACTAGGTTCAGAAGATTTATTGGATTTACTGGAGCTTCAAAGGAAAAACCAATACTCCTCATATTGGGCGGGCGTAAAATGCACATTTAGAATGTAGAATTGATTTATTTGGCACGTGAAAAGGGGGTTATTCTGTTAGGGTCGCCACCATATTGCTCACACCATCTTCTCACCTCTAGGCGTGGTATGTATGAAACCTACGAGTAAGATTTACAAGATGAGGTAAGAACATAGCTTCGCTCCAATCCTTGCAAGTTACACTAGATCTCAAGTTTATTTGGCAGAGTTTTCATTGCTCCACCTACCATGAGCACAGAAATGAACGGGTTTAGAAAAGAAGGAATTTGATATCTACATACATACAATGTCTACATCAAAGCGAAAATTGTTCCCAAATAATTTACTACTCAAAAAGTAGTAAGAAAACAAACAAAACAAAAATTTCACTTCCGAAGAAAAAGTGGTGATAAAGTGGTGGTAAATTTAACAAAATTTTAAGTTTCTTTATATATTACTGCAGCTTAATAGTTGAAGTTGAACAGGTTGAAGTAAAATAGTTGAACAATTGTTCTGTGTTAATAGACTTTTACCTTATAACCTGATCCCAATTAGAAAAATCAGGATGTCACGGGGCCGAACTTAATGTTTAAGAAATTTGATGTACGAGGACGTCAAGTTTTTAAAGAAGGGGCATTCTAGTTTCAAATTCTCAGCAAACTCCGTTTCCTATTCAAATCTTCCTCGTATCAATAAGCGCCCGATATCAAACGCTGTATGTAGTTATGTAAAACTCAGTGTAGGTATTCCCAAGTCATTCCAACAACACGACCAAACAGGCAAAGACCTATTCTCACTAACAAACTAATGGCGATATATAACTACATACCGTGTCTCGCGTACCGTTAGGCCTATCAAATGTCACGATCATGCAATTCATGACAATCGCGTTATTTTTCCCCGCGTCCTTGAACACAAACACATTTCTGTTGGTGGGCATTCGAAAGCCGGTTGAGGAACTGACGCCTGAAATTTAGGCACCGAAAAATTGCCTGAGGGATAAAATTTACATTTGTTTAAAGAAACTGTCAAAGACACCATAATACATCTTGCTTGAAAAATTAGGTTTATCGCAAGATTCCGCTCACAAGGTTTACAACATTCTGAAGGTGGAATAGAAACAGAAAATCTGAGCTGCATAATCTCAAATTTGTACTACACGCATTCGCTGAAAAATACTTACAGATTTCTAAGCTTTAGATAGAAATGGAATCCAATTTTCTGAATTCACGACACGAATCTAAATAATCAGGCCCCATTCGAAGGCCACTTTACATCTTTAACCTGACAGAATTGTCCTGCACATTAATAAGGAAATGTCTATTATTGCACTGAAAATATTACCGCGCAGGAAGAAACTTAAATACGTACTTCCAGTCAATATTCAAATTACAATCTAATAATAGCAAATCATTAATAATTCTTCTTTTGGCATCTCTGATCTAGTCGTAAGTTATTAATAAAGTAATAACGGAGATCGATTCATCACTTCGGCGAACGAAAAAAGACAGATGTGGCTGATTTTTCAACACTTTCTCGACTACACGTAGGATAATAACAATCCAAGTGTCCGCAATATGAAAAATGTGGACACCGGCGAATACAATCTACGATCTTTTTATTAGATTTCGTAACGTGTTTGTCATTATTCATTTGGAAGAATTTCACTTCCCGCTACGATGCCCCAGAGAAGAAATATATTCATATGTATTCGATAAATAATTAAAGGCGTCTACCGTATTAATACATAGGCGAAACTAACAAATTTATGGTAGCTGGATTCAAGAGTCATAAACATGTTCGCCGGACCAACGGTAAAATTATTTTTTATAACTTCACTCCAACAAATAATATCAGTTTCTTGGAAAATTCCACATTCATTACCGAACCGCCAAAACAGCAACGTAATTATTCAAAAACCAATTTGAACCTGACCACGCCCGATGATGTAACTGAAGAAATTTAGAAATGTTTCTTAGCCATAAAAGGCAATCCACACTTAACCATAAATTTAGTATGTACGTACTTTAAAACTCTAATTAAGAAATTATAATAACAATTACACACTTCTATGCATAGTGATGAAGCTTATTTTAATAGAAGAAAGCCAGGCCATTCCTACATTTATTTATTTATTTCATGTACCAAAATTCCTTTAACGTACAAAATTTACTCTTGAAAGGCCTATAGGCAAAAAGGCAAAAATATTTCTTATGAACCCAAATAAAATACGGCAAAGAATGCTTCTTCGTAACTACCTTCGTAAAAAACAAATACCGTTTTAGTATTCTTACAAAATCAACATGGCACTCTATGCTCTTATATGCAAATATTCTTCTTACTCTCTTGTAAAGAGGGTGCCTGAGTAAACCATATGACCAAAACGGAAATCCTAAATTAAAACATTGTCCGTAATAATTTATACCTACCATAGTTTAAACAGATACTATCATAACTAAAATACCACGGCTAAAAATTACATCTCGGTTATCTCAGTCGATGCCCTTTCACAACTCCTGCGAAGAAGCCTTACATGGTAACGACTAACTGTACATAGATATAATTTCTATGTAGGTAAAATAACATTTGTTGTGTGATGTTGGGTAAACACGTCAGATACCTCGAAGTAGTTTTCTCACAGTTTACGACATTTTGATGATTCAACTTGGTATGTAGTAAAAAAAATCCTTCAGGAACATTTTACGTACTGGATTAGCTAGAATAATATTACTTTTATTTATAACTTTATTTAAATTTGGGATCATTATATGGCTTTGACGACACTAAACGCAAGAAGCTAATACGTTTTTTAAAACAACATAAAAAAAATTTGACAACAAATAAAATCGTTAACGAGTCGGGAAATGTAAATTAGCGAAGTATTCGCCCGTAGCTCGACCAATAACGCTGGACATACCTGCATTAAAAATCAAGAAATATTCCAAATTTACTTTTGTGGTTAAAACGATCCCAATTCAAAATTCAATTTCGCCAACAACTACGTTTCTATGGAAACAAATTTCAGTCAAAATATAAATGATATTTTAGTAAACTAACATAGTCGCTTTTACAGCAAAAAGCTACGATATTTAGGTGACCGAAATGGCCCATAACACTGCATCTTTATGACGACGACAGACTGGCTGTTTTATTTTAAATGCATTCCTTTTTTATTTTATGATACAGGTGCACGTTTCGTTGTATTCGTTAAATTGAGGAAATTCTAATTAATTCAATTCTAAAAATTAAAATTTTCATTAGTATCACATATAAATACAGATATTTAATTAGTAATCACAGCCGTGTAGCGGTAGGTCCAAAAGAAACCAAGATGGATAGTTTATTTCAAAGCAATGTAATCGGACCCAAGATTCAAATTATGAACTCCCGTGGGGTCAGATATGCCGTATTAATATGGTTACAATCGGTATTCATGCCATGAACCTTTGAGATAAAGCCCCATAAGTGGACCGAAGCCGGTAAAAATAGTGATCAAATAACTTCATTATTTTGCATTCCTTTAAGCACAATAACAAACACCATCAGATTAAATCACATTAAAGTTTAGTATAATGATTCATGATTAAATGAACACAAGTACAAAAACATATATTGGCAAATATTTTTGATACTGGGCGATTAGCCTAGCAGCCCGTACCTCCATCCAAAAAATTCATCATGAAGAGATTTTTGGTTATCTAGGACCAAGCACCTATTCGTTTTTTGGACCCCCTTTTACAACACTATAAAATTTCATGATGCTCTATTTTGCTCGCATTAAGACATAAGTACGTAACAAAATCCTAGACAATTTTATATATTATATGTTCACCTAAAAAATGGCAATATCTAAAATATCCCATAATTAATCCAATTTCTCGGTTTCAAAATTTTTTTCCAAAAAAATTCATGCAAGCTAAAGTTGCTCAGACTTAAGTGACGAACGGTCGATTTAATATTTACAACACTAGCTACTGACGAAATACACTTTTGTTTAGCTGAATAATTACTAAAAACTAATAGTATGGAATAGTTTTCGAGGGTGTGTATCTACTATCTATTTTGCGGCACAATTAGGTACGAAAAGAAAACGACTAGCCGACACGCACGCCTCGTCTGGCATTTAACCGATCCGAAGGACAAGTCATCAATCCAATCCGGAACAATTTCTATAACAAAGATATATCAAAGCCTATAGCTGAAATTGAATAAAATGTACACAAAGGAATAAAAGCCTTGACCACTTCGCACAATTTTAATCTTTTACAGCTCCATGCCTTATTGGTGCTTTTATGGTGAAAAATATGGAACGCCGTCGGCTTTGTTCTCGTGCCGGGTATTGTAAACGCTTTACCTTGGCAAATACGAGACTTTAACGGTAATTAAGAAAGGTGGCAATATTTATGATTTACCGTGCAACGGATAATTTACTGTTAATTTGGATGACACTTAGCAAATTATGCAACGGTACCTTCTACTGTGTACTTAATTACCTTATTACAACCAACAGTTAACAAATTTATGCAACAATATTTCTCCAAAAATTTCCCGTCATCAGAACGTTAAAGATGAGCACTCCTACCCCAGGTATACTGGGAATTTCTACAACCACTCCATTTTAAAGCAAGAATGTAATCATAATAACGACCTAACGTTCCCGTGCATTTTTATAGATCTTACCTTCACTTCTTTTTTATTTCATTACACGGAACCCATGTCATTTTCATTTAATGTACATTTAAGCTTTCGAATTTTAAGTAAGGAGTACGTTTCTTAACGCATACTCACTGGCTAATTACCAGATTTTACAACTTTTAAATGGGGTCACTATTGTAGGAATTTTTATCTCGAGCCCGAATGTTTTGAATAATTAGGTGTTTATGAGCTCTAAAATAGGTTTTCTTAGAAGCACATTGTTGCGTCACAAGTTATACAGGTATCTCTAGACAGCATAATAAAAAATATTTTAAACGTAACGTTATTATAAAAGTGACATAAATAATTAGCACGAGAGGCGTGTAAATCTCTAAATGTCGTACCACAAACGAAAATGAAAGTTTAATTAGGAATGAGTAGATGAGAATAAAATTCAAATGATAATTTTCGTTGCTATTAGCAGGCGCTCACAAAAAGAACACGAAATTAATGTAAATCAGATTCCTTAATATTAGCGACACTAAAGCGTTTAAAGGAAAGCTTTTAAGGGAAGAATACCCTGAAATTTGCTGCAAAAAGCACTTTAGTTGCGATACAATGCTGTATTTGACTTTGGTACTATAACATAAAAGCGACTGGTATGTTAGGTATGCAATTGTAGTAACAAATGCTAAGAAAACTTGTGCCGAAATCACACTTGCAATGCTACATGTTGCAATACTTTGCAGGCAAAACCTTAAATTTCTTGAATACATGTTTGGTGTTCATCATGGACAGATATTTGAATATTAGCACTTAAGTACCACAAAGCCAATACAAAAATGGAACCCTGTTGAACGAAACTAAACAATATGTGTGCAGTTCAAGTTAAAATAATTAGCCCGAAATTCAAAGGAAGTCAAAATGATATGGCTATGGCAAATGCAACTAGCAACATCGCCATCCTCCACAGATCTGGAAATTTCTCTCAGATATGGGTAGCACCGGGAAAATGAAAAACCGAGGCGGGCCTTATCTAGTAAAGCGTTTGCTTTTATTGAGAAGCGGCTTCAAACTACGTCTTATTCCACCTTAAGAGCGGTCGTATACCAGTTTACCTTTTATAGTTGAAATGCCCTATCCGGCCAACTTTGGATATGGTTGTTTGAAAGCTAGGATTGGGAACTGTTACCAACCTACACAGCCAGTCTTACACATGCACCCTAACAACATCCATTAATTATTTCTCTTTCATTCCGGATTTCTCGAAAATTCCTCTACAGATTGGTCTAAGGTAACGTTGAACATCCTTGGCAACTCTGAAAGGGAAAGTTTTTAAGTTTCCCCCAAATATCTCTCCTTCGGACATAATTCTAAAAACCAACCTTCATGTTACATCGAAAGACCAATTGTGTTTGTGTGTACGTACCTAAAATAAGAAAGCTGAAGGATGGTAAGAAGCGCGGCGGCGGCGGCGAAGACGACCGCCGGTAAAAAGTTGCAAAACGCGCAAGAAGTACGACGCGGTGATGCTCAAGATTCGAGTGTGCTTCTCTCCCGCCGGATAAGGACAAGTTTTTCTCCACATATTTGTAAGCAGGTCTTTGTGAAGAGTCGACTCTCGAAACTTTCGATCGAAAAAACCAACGCCGCACAATCGACCGTTTCGGTGGAATGCGCAAACGCTACGACTCTCTCGAATCTCTTATGTGCTTTCTTCAAATCGTCAATTTTATAATTGGCGCCGTGCGATGATGTAACGAGAATGTAGGAACGTGATGGTTTTTGCGCACCAACGGCACTTAATGCCGTTGCTGATATTATTATCGTTTATAATTAATCAGAAAACTATAACCACGTTTTACATTAGAGACGCATTTCAACACATTAAATCATTCGTTATGGAACAATGCGACACTATAACTTCCAAGAAGTGCGTTTAAAAATGATTTATACGTATTAATTTAAGTTTACGATGTATTACTCACCTAAAATGCGACAAAAAAGAAACTAATTTAAAGGACGTTAGAGCTCTATAACATCTTGAGTTTCACATTACGTGTGAAACTAATTGCATTTGAGGAAACTTAATTTAGGTACGATGAATACTACAAAACTCCTCCTGAGATATTTTGTTAGGTGGACTATGTAGCTCAGCAAATGCACAAGCCCTTAAAAAGGAGGAGAGTTCACAGGTCAGGCCAGCTACCTACCGGTGGTAAAAAATCCAATACAACTCATAGAAATTCAAGTCAGCCCGGAAATTCCACTGACAGAAGACGACAATGGCAAGACAAGGAACTAATACTTGGAAAAAAAAATAAAATCAGCCGAAGTGATAAATGTGAACCAGCCCTAAACAACTATCCCTATGGCTAATACCACTCAAGGCACTACATTATACAGAATGATTCATATTTAAAGTTCTCGCCTTCAAGTATGAAATGAAATATCATCAAGAAAATTCATAAGGAGAAATATGTTTACAACTGCGAAAAGTATTCGAAATCGGAACTCTCGGAATATATATCTCATCTCAGCAAAGGCTGGCGAAACGAAGAGGGCGGCGAAACGAAGGTCCAGATTTGGTCGGGTGCTGGAACATCCGGTACCAAACTCCGGTGGGAAGGCCCTGGCCATGGGATAGAAAACAAAAAGGTTGGGAAACCACGAGGTGAGGGGTAACGCAAGAATGTTTCACCTATAAGATAAGATAATATAAGACAACAAAGGGAAGGAGTACCCAACAAAGCATAAGACTTCACTTCACATTAATGCACTAGCAAGGAAATGAAGAAGAAGTTACCAGCCCAACAACAGAGCAGCTGAAATTTCCCGGTAGAGAGCTAGGAGACTTAATAGTTGGACGTGGGCCAGTTATCCTCCCCTTTCTGGCTCTGGAAGGAGTGTATCGAAGGATTGCTCACCGACATATATTATTAAGCTAGTGTTTTTACTGAAGCACCATGAGAAAACAACAATCCACTTCTCATGATTTGAAATTTTCGCATTCTAGATATGGGAAAGTGGATGTTCTCTCGATTCATTGCTCATTTCGGTGTCTTCAATATTTTATTAAACCACAAAACCTCATATTCCTATTGAATCCCACTGCTTTTCGTTAGGAGAATCAGTTGTCTTAAGGAACGTTAGATACTATTAATCACGTTGTGAATGGCGTCACCCATTCTCATGAAATGATCTGTCACAGTATTATAGAAAAGACACCCTAGAAGCACCTCTCCACTCATTTTTTCTTCTTACACCTGAAGAAAAATGCTTTAGAGTCGTTTTGGTAATAAACTTAGGCATAGTGGAAACAGCCACAATATTACCTTACCTACGTAATAACAGATTCTGACACTTCGAGTCGGATAACAGCAGAATCCCCTAAAAATAAATCATCCTAAGAATGAGGAAAGATCCTTACCGATTCAGAGTAAATGAGCTTAGTAGTGAAGCCAACAAAAGCCTAAAGAAGAAGAGATTTTAAACAGGTAAGAAATATAATCATAGCGTAATTGTTAAAAACATGCTATATAATACATCAATTACTTGAAGATGAATCTCGAAGTCGAATGAGCTCTATGAAAATTCCCAGGGGTTATAATGAGATAAAATCGAAGGCATATTTTGCTCATTTGTTAAAATAAAAATTGCATTTCCAATTTACGAACAAATAGTCAAAGATTCAATACATGCGACCAAAAGGTCGACGCATGATAACCTGCGGCATTATTTCGAAATAAAATTCTCGAGACGTCAGCGAGTAACAATTAATAATTTTCCAAAACAAATTGGACCTAACCTCAATAAAATTATCATCACTTACGGGATACTTTCATTTTTTAATTATGTTCATGGAAAGTGCACTAACAGATCCTTCTGTATGAAGTATTGCGCAATTACGAGAACGGTTTAAATTTATCAAAGTCTACTTTATAAACTTTTACGAGATTTATTGAAAGAGAAAGTCAATGTTTCACAGTGAATGCTTACGGAAATATCAATTTTCTGCCATTAATATTTCATTTCGACGGTTGAACTTGAAGTTTCAGTAGCGAATGTAACTGAAACGTTGATTTCTACCTCCCCACTTCTTTTCTTTATTATCTTCAAGTACTGTTAATTTAGCGTAATGTAGACCCAATTTCTCTAAAAAACGAAAAAAAAACTATTACGCGATCTTTCAAACAATGATCCATCTAAATCACCTGTACTTATTGACAGTTTCCTGATAATTATGTATAATTAAATCAATAAATACCAGCTGTAACGTCTAAACAAACTCACTCAAAATCATGAAGATTAACTAGACATGATGCGTAATTATCGCTTTCCACATTAACACTGAGCACCTCGTGCGAGTGATAAAATAACGTGATTTGCAACAAACAGGTGTCTGACGCGACTTTAGAACCTTTAAATTAATTATAAATTTGGTTGCACGTGGACGTACGGTAAGTAGGTACTACTAAAACGGAAAAAACCTATTAATTTTACATTGGTTATGCAATGAAATCTCTTTATGAGTTACGGGTATTTTTGTTAATAGAACTAGAATAAAATAGAAAATCGAAGTTTTGAAATGATACAAATTCTAGAAAAAAGTTTAATTGTCCCGAATTCATTAAAAATAGGGTAGTTATAACATATTCTACGTCAATACGGGCACCTTCACTAGCAGTGCTGAAAAAGCTACGGATCTAACAACTTACCGAATAATTATACTCAATTATCGATAATACCCGTATAATCAAATGGCACAATCGAAGAATTTAAAACAGGTTACGTAACCTGGTAGGAATTACTTTTATAAAGCAGACGCAAATATTATTCGGGGCCGAAATACGCCGAACGCGAATTTTACCGAGAAGCCGAGACCCATTTGAGATTGCGGGCATTTTTCTCCTCGTCTCGCGACATTTTTCTCAGCGCTTGTTCCGAACACGAAGAATCTCAATAAATTAATAGCATCTAGGAATGCTACGGTGCCTAACGTGCAAAAAGTTGCCGAATTTATGGCGAGCGAAGATTAGGTTGTCCTGTGCTCATCGGCGGCCGTGAGGAAAAGTGACGGAATTTCGGCAGGCGACGATAGAATTCCAGGTCTAATCATAGGATCAATGTTTTTGTTGAATGCAGCTTGTACGAAAAATTTGAAAGAGGTTCTGGTGTGAAGCTGTATAACTCCAGGCGTGAGCCCCACATTTTCAACATAAAAGCGACCCTAAGAATCTATTTCCAACTAAATATTTGAGATACACCTCGAACAAACAATATGGACCATAAAAGAATGTTCTTTGTCATTTACAGAATCAGGCAGTTAACTCTTATAAGCGAGAAATTAAACTCTTAAATCTATAGTACACATGTGAAAATATAACAAAATTACAGATTCTATACCTTTCGTGTTTCTTATGGACAGCTCAAATATGTAACGCCCAGCTAGTGTAAAAGCTTTACAACAGTAAAACGCCTTAATATATTTGTCTCTCTGTCTAACACGAAGAGCACTTTGCTGTATAGAACGGCACTTTGCTATAACGATTACTTAACACAGCAAAATTTAATTAACAAATTATTCGTAACTGCAAAAGGTACTAAAACCTAAAACGCGACGGAAAGACCAACCACATGGAATATTTTCCACAACAACTTAGCTATTATTACCACTGGTAATTAACTGCACCTGTAAACTCATATTAACAACATTTTTCCGTTTGCTGGACCTATTATTAGAATTGCATGTGCCGATCCAATAATTTACTATTCGACCTTTTACTTCATACAAACAGATATTTGCTTTATCAACGGACCACACCAAGTGTATCGCTCGAAACACGCATTACATTCTGCTATTCAAAGGGAAAAATTATTCACTATTTCATTTACATTAAAGAAATATCATACAAGCTATCGATAAACATTTACATGTGTTTATAGATTCCTGAAGCTGATCACGCGAAAGCTATGTAACTGGTATATGTGCTGTGTTATGAGATTTTAAATTTCAAAGTTATTAATCCTTGAAAGGCGTATAAAATACAATATTGTAGATTGGCGTGTTAGATGAAAATATTTAAGAGTATGTTTCTGTTTGTAATTAGTGCATGTCAATTTTAAACAGTCAAATTGTAAAAATCGCCGTTAGGCTTACTACTGAATTTATATTTGCACAATGCCGCAATAACATAGTTTTAAAAATGTATAACACAATCGACATTTTGATCCACATATCACCAGAACAATGAAAACGATGGCCGTACTTCTTCACGATTAAAGTGCAATAATTGATAGAGTATTCAAACACGCCGAACGATTTTTACTCTGCTTATATCTGCAAACAATTACTTCTGAGGTTAAAGTTTGAACTATTGTCATGTACAATCGCAGACGTGTGAAATCGACTTACAAACGCGAAACAATTTTCATTGTATGGATGTCTTATCACGCTTGAATGTATTCACCAGCACCGTCCATTACCTCGAGATAGCGATTCTTATGCAAAAAGCTAGATCACTAACGTCACTCAATCATTGTCGCAGTTCTCAGATGGCTATCATAAAGAATAATTCCATGAATGCAACGCTATATTGGTTTTATAAACATTTACCCGCGTTTATCTTTCGATCAAATATCAAATTCCATCTGCAAGTACTGAATGCGGTCTCGTTCGTTAATTTACGCTACGAACACAATAAGTAACGCTAGTAATTAGTGGTAGAAAAATGTATGTCATAAACATTCCAGATCAATAATGTATATAAATTAGTTGTAGGTAGTTCGATAATGAACTTTATTTGAATTTTATATCGTTCCTGGCGAATCATACATTATAGCGTAGCCTTCATCTTGTAATACTGATTTGTTGACTAATATGAGTTGTTGAAATGTACATAATTATATTCATACTTTCATTTTGCGCGTGTAAATGCTCCATCACGTCTTGGTTCTGCACATTTCACATGTTCCTTGTAAATAGTTGCGGCAAAAGTTATCCAACGGGACTATTGGCGTCATTCAAAAAATAGTTTATCAAAAAAATATTAGGAATCTTAAACTTTTCATTGTTGCCCAGTGACATTTTGGAACTAATTTATTTTTCACTTAACTATGCTAGGGAATCTTTATTCTTGTAAATATAACTCACGGAGTGTTCATTACTAGAGCCTACGGTTCGTCAGCGAATTAAATTAAATAAACGACTAAAATACCGAATAAATCGTTATTAAAACATGTCGGCCGCCTCTGCAGAAGCCCCATGTCCTTCATGGTCACCCAACCGATCGAGATGGGTGTTCTGTGTCGCTCGTCTTTCGACTTAAGTTTGTCAGCTTAAGCCTTGCTGAGTATGCAAACTTGCTGAGAGAAGCAAAATCGGCGAAAGATTTATTAACTCGGTTTGCTCATTGCTCTCTCCCAACTGCGACTTTTATTTTTTCCCGTGCAGTTCGTCTTGTTGTTGCGACTGTTGATACAACTCGAGGATCAGGAAATGGGGAGCTTCTTATTGTTGTTTATTGTCAGACAGTGTCATTGTCAAAGTGTGTACGTGTGTGTGAGATAGAGAGAGAGACAGAGAGGGAGATCCGTGCCGGCACTGAAAACCCAATAATTTATTGGTATATTGAATTTTAGCGTGCCGCGAGAAAAATTGTCGGATTTGCAATTCGCAGAGTTTTTAAATTAAAACGAAGTGCCTACCAGCGGATATTTAGAGGGATGTGAGGAAGCTTTTATCGTATTTTATGTTTGTCGCGTCACTATTACGCGCTTATCTCGCTGAACAGATTGCTTGTCTGAGAAATACCGAAATTGTAAATTCTGTGCTGAGAATAGAAGAAGGTGATAAAACTGTAAGATATAAACCGTATTTAAATAAAGTCTGTTCAAACTTACCCTTAAACTAAATCGATTAATGGTGAAATCGTGTAAGCTCCACATACCTGAAACAAAAAGAAAGAAGACATTAAAAATTAAGCTACTACATGAACCATCATTTACTGTTATATTGTTTAAAATAGTTTAGCTGATAGTATGACCATTTATCAAATAAAATACTCGACAATGTGAAGTAGTACTCAATAATGTTGTAATTGTTAGAACCAGGAAGTCGGTGATTTTTAACATTTTTATTTTGAAAGTTAGCCCCAAACGAAGTCCAGCAGTAAAGTTGTGGAAAAAAGTTAAAGTTTCACATTCAATTATTATTGTTTAAAATATTAGTTAACTGACATGCAATTCATCGAAAATCAGTTAGTTGAACGCCCAATTTACCAAAAATAATTGGACACAAACATATTCATGTTTCATTTATGTGATTTCGATCTTTTGCCAGAGTCCATTGGTACGTGTCGAGATTTGCCAGATCTACATTTTTCTGAATATATCTGAAAATTTTGATTTAGCTCTGGTGCCTTTCCTAACATTATATTAAAGTCCTTTTTACGTCCTCGACGTTTCTCCAGTTTATTGGCAGAACATTTTTTAAAAAACTACAATACAATGAATTTTTATTTAAGATTGTAATACATCACCAACATCAATTAGAAGTTATAAATGTGGCCTGTGAGCCTCGGCTCACATAGACTCAATCAAAGTACATTTACCATACACATCCCCCTTCAATATGAATACAAACTTTCCTTAAGTTATAGTTAGGGCGAAACAATTACGCTGGAACCAGATCCCCAGTTAACTACAGAGTGTGCAAACAAACGCCTCTTTCCGCTTATCTCTCGCGTGCCAGATTCGAATCACAACGGTCACCCGTCCGTTGGGACGCCATAATAACAATTAAAATTTTATCATTCGCCATTATCTATTAATTGCTAATGAAATAATGTATCTCTTGTCGATGGAACTCCTCGATACAATTCTTACTCTCCTTCTACTTCGATATTTCATTTTAACAACATACGACTTTATCAATCGTGGCGTTCCCTTCGGCGATCTGATACCGATTCGATCTGATCTGTCAGGTTTCGCTTGAATAGATTAGCAAACATACACTGGGTAGTTACATCATATGCTGTGCATTGTCTTTTAGATCGCTTGTTTCATAACTGGAGCAATTACGCATACAGTTACTTTTTCTAATGCATAAAAAACAATATTGCCTAAAATCTAACAATGACAGACATAAGAGAAAGTTGCTTGAAATTCCTAAACTTTAAGGGACCTTCACTCCCAAAATATTTGTTACATTTATATGGCGACCCGAAAAAATACATAAATCAATGCACAAACACACGTACGTACAATAAATCAATCAACACCGAACATCGGCGATTTTATAAATGACAACTATGCATAATAATTTCACGGTGCAGTTGGAAAAACAGAAGTAGGATCATAATTAATTATATGTTATGGTAAAATAAGAGCATATAAATTATAGATACAAACGTGATGTTAATATAGTATCGTACTGGGTTGGGTGTGCAAAATGTTAATAACAACTTATAAGTACACTAAATCAATCAGTTGTAACATTCCGTTCTTGTAGGGAGAGTAATTAACTATCGCGAAAATAAAAGTAGAAGCTTGTATAAAACATGATATCATGGTGTAGGTGCAATGCATGGTCGAAGTATGTAGATGTACAGCTCCACTTTCTCTGTAGAAATTGAATGGAAAAATACCATATGGTCTGATTACACCGTTGACCATAAACACTAATTAACTTTCAAAAACACCGTATTGCTTCAAAAGTACTCCACTTTTAATTAGTGTTAATAAGTTGACACCTGAATTTTGTGAGGTGTCTGTTATTGCTTGTCATTATAATTCCGAGTTAAAACAACAATTTTAACACCATTAAACAAATTAACACAAATTTAACCCGTGGCTTTATTAACATATTTTTGACAATTCCATACCTGCTCTTTACCAAATGTAGCAACCTAAGTTTATCCCTGTAATATTCACATTAGTATAACTAACAGCATTTAACAACATTTGACTTTGTAATTTGCCGTGAATAGGTAAAAGTAAAAACAATCCGGGATCCTCTGTACACATAAAAAAGTGGCCTTTTTTCGATGAGTCTCCCAATTATTTTCTCTCTGAAAATTTTCGGTAGATTCCACATATATAACTTTCAACATATTCAAGCAATATTTGGTGTTATTTCATGAAATAATAAGGTACTCTAATAATGTTGAATTTTTTTATCGAACAATCAAAGTTTCTTAATATTTACGGGTCGATTTATTTTTTCAGGAGGTCAATTTGATACTAATAAAAGTGAGTAGCAGAACAAACAATATAAAATATGTATTCAAACCATAAGTAAAGTTAAATGTCATCAAAAATGCCAAATTTCTAAATGAGCGCCTGGAAAAATTTTGTTAACCATTAAGTTGGTTCATGTCGCCGCCTTAAACGAATTAAAAATTTAGTGCATGCGCCGCATGTTTTTATTGGACTTGTGCGTTCCGTTTACATATTTTATTATTTTAATGTTGCTCGGTATAGAAAGCGGCCGCTGTCATGCAGTGTTACAATTTCTTCTAGTTTGTTATACAACACCACAGATGGAGGAAAGAAAGAAAAAATCAAAAAAGTAAAGTACAAGTAGAATGATTTAGAACATTTGACTATTCTAGATGTATCTATCTAGATTTTAGATGTATCTAAAAAACAAAATGTTATGTACAAAATTTAAAAATACGTCAAATCATTACGTTTAGCGGTTGCGCAGTTCGTTGCATACTTCTCACGAGAATTTTCTTCTGGCGAGAAGGGAGAAAAGTTAGGAGAGTCACCAAGGCGAAGCCCCTCATGAAAATTCAGCCTGTTAATAACCACTCTTTTACAGGTACGCTGAATTCCGGGCTCCGGTTATAATACTGACTTAATATCTACATAATCCAATCTAGATTTCTTTAAAACGATCAAAGTTCTTTCGTTCTAAAAGTTTTATAGAAATAGAAGAAATCTAGAAAAGATTTCTAGAAATAGAAATATAATGGTTTATAAAAAGCAACCAAGTTCGTTTGAACAAGTTTGAAGGTGAGTCACCAGAAGGTCGAATTTTCACCGTTACTCCTCTAATTTGCAAGCTTTTTCAATAAAACGCACCGACTGGAAATACGCAGCCTATCACCTGAAACATTTCTAAGCAACACTTCCTCTGACAATAACATTCGCTTTTAGCACTTGTTTAAGAATTGCCTTACAAATACATACATACTCTTATACTATGCTTCTAAACTGTGTACTATACATGTACTTCGACAAGTACCTTAATTATCTAAGTTTTAATAGCCTCAACAGTTGTCTTCATTGTAGGCTAATAATAAATGCTGAAGGTGGGCGTAAATTCTCAATTAAAAGCTCATAAAATCGTTACAAACATAACAAAACAATTTACAACTTAAATTGGCCGTTCTTCAACGGGCGAATGAATGGGATTAATTGACTGAAACTATAAAAAATGAATAGATTGTAATATTTTAATGTGGTATCTTGATGGATCACCATTGGTTTATAGCAATACATTTATTGAAGTGACACTGAAGAACATTAAAGCATACAGTCTGTTGTTTTTTATGAACTGTAAAGTGTAATTATAAAATTAATAGGTTCACATCGCGACAAACAGGATTTTCAAGACTGCACCGATTTAAATGGCATCTTCAAGCTCCTTCGTAAAAGGCTAAACACTTTTACCTTCAAACTCTCAATTTCACTCTGTATGGAAACTGGAACGCAGCTTTGTTCTCGGTTTACACTTCGATCGCATATTTCCACCAGCCTCTTAGACTATTGTAGACACATCGAATACCATATATTTTCGAGTCGAGCCATAATAATTTTTCGAGAAACCACCGACAATTATTGTATTATAATAGCAATTATAGCCGATTCGACTACATAGTACTCGTTCCGTAATAATTATCATATGGTCTAAGAGCTGGATTGTATCTCGTGTTGTTTTTGTTGTCTGCGGTCGTTAACGTGCACGTCGAAGAATTTTATACGACGCACAACGTTTTTGAATTTATTTTTTTTACGATTTGTTTAAAAATCTGCCTTTAAAAGAAATACCTTTGAAGTAGGAATTTCCAGTCTCATGTTACATGAGTCAAGGTTGTGCTATTTACCTCTTGGGTATAAAAAGAAACTTCGATAAACTCCGCTATAGGTAAATATGTACATTCTTGTACTCGTCAAACGTTTTTAGATGAATTATGCAGTTATAATTGTACGGGCATATTCTTTTTAGATGCTCCCATACGCACGGATGTTGCATGTTCCTGCGGTACTCTAAAAGAACCAGCACCTAGACTGATGTTACACGACGCATCGCATAAGAGATGTCGATAGAACGTTCTCCACTCATAATTTATCATATGATTACCCGAATGGGCTGCTGAGAACTGCTCTCTCGTGTGCAGACGTATAAATTATTAAGTTATGCTCTGTCTAGAAAAATTAATGCAGATTTATTGCGATTTAAGGTAATGGGTAGTGGCGGTAATAAAATCGTTTACTTTGAATGTAATAGTGGAATCCTTCCCACATAATACCTATTCATGATGAATTCCATGAGTAATTGTTATTAGTTTTGGTGAGGATATAATATCTTGCAAAGGATAGATGACCTAGTGTGGTGTTGAAATGAATTTCCGTTCAACATGCATTATTTAATATTGATGTTGTTGATCTCGAAACTTGTTGGAATTATACTAGAATTCAAATACCAAATAAAAATATTTTCAAAAAAATGCTCATTTCGAGTGTTGAAAAAATAAGTCCGAATATTTCAGGTAAAAAGTTTCGCATACAAGTAAGTTAGCACCAAACTTCCACTTTTCCAATAAATTAATATTTTCATCTGTTACACCAAGATACAATTTTAACAATCGACAATTATCACTTCAGTAATTTTGCATAACAGTCACACCCTTCTAAATAAACGTCCACTTGATCGCGTATTCATAAAAAGCTAACCATGCTAGCGTTAAACCTGAGTTTATTCCAACAAGTTGGAAAACTTGTCTGCAGCAATCCCATAGAATATTATCTGTGTCATAATGTATCCCGACCTATGTAAATACTGAAAATGTAAAATGCCAGATAGCCAATTTTTGCAATTATAATGGTGGTTGTGTATTGGAGGGAGATAAGGAGGAAGAAGCACTCGCTCCGCTATTGTTTTCTATAATCATTTCTATTCAATGTATAACGCTTTGTCTACGTATGTAGAATATTGCCCGATTGGAGCACATAACGATTTCATACATTCCAAGAATGTCGATTAGCACTATTTCCTCAAACAATTCCTCGGGTATTACGGAAATTGCAACATTGCCTGCAGTGAAGACACAATTTTCAATACTGCACCTCGAGTTTGATTATCGAATTTAGGCCAAATATCTGACTTCAACAACAGTACAATTCGTACCTACTTCAATTATTACAGAAGCGTATTAAGGAAATGGTTTTTCCTTAGTTAAACACGTATTCGATCAAAATCGTGAACATCGTAAAAATTGAAATACAACTTCGACACAAACTTTCGTAATATCGACTATTTGAGATGTTCACGTTCGACCTCTACGTATTGTGAATCATGATTCCTTTCCAATTAGCAGAATACGTACTAGAGAACCTGTGACCTGTTGTTATAACTTATCCCGCAAAATGAGCGCTATAAATTAAGATCACGGTACGATAAGTAGGTACAATACTTGCTCCAGATATCGTCGAGATTCCACGTTGCCATGTTCAGCGAGATTTGTTAGATAATGGTTAAATATCAGTTGGTACTTGTACAGAAGTACTATTTTACGGACAATGAAGTGGGCAGGTAGGCGTACGTCTTTCTCAACTAATTATCATCACGTAAGAGAAAGACGAGATGTATCGATTATTGTATCGTGAGGGTAAAAGGCAAATTACTGGTAAATTGTTATTTAATGGTGGCTTGATTTTCCAAATTTCTAATTTTCCTATGAGGATAATGGGGGAAGTCTCTACACATAAATCCCCTAATGATATGCGAAGGTACAAGTACAAGTCAAAAAAAATTCTTTGTTTCTTTAGACATTTTAAAACTAACGAGGAAGTAGTTTTGGAAATTATTTAGTATATGATGTTAATGACAAAAGGGCATTAATTAAGACTCAGTTATTTTCTGATGCACAGTGCACATGTACTCTTAATGGAATGTATAATTACTGAAGTTGAGAAAAGTGATATGTTACTGATTTACTGAGCCTTGAGCGTCCCTCGGCCCTTTTGTGTTTTTCTTTTATAAAATTTCGTGAAACAAGTTTTATGTGTCAGGATATCGAAAGATTGTCTATAAAAAAAGCTATTTAAAATTAAGTATTAAAATCCATCAACTTTGCAAAAATAATTTTTCGTTTAAACTTTGCAGCAGATAATAAATTTAATGGAAGTGATGGCAGATCGATTTCTGTAAAATTTTGAACCATTTCATCAACATCAGTAGGCAGTTTGTAATTGTGTGCGGAACCATACTATGGCAAATCGAAAAATCTGATCCAACATTCATTTTATGGAATGGATTTTATTACTAGCCTTTTTTTCTGAATATTTAAATTTGAATGGTTTTTCATAAAATTAAATAAAATAATGTGACTTCATATGCGCCAGTTTCCAACAATCCATCAGATCCTGATGAACTCCCGTTCAGAATTTCATACTTGTTGCTTTTTTAGTTACAAAAATTATACAAGTTTCGTTATTCTCGTTCCTCTTGAGTTATCTACCGTGAGCACGCTCAATTAATCTCAAGTACGAAATTTTTAAAGTATTATGCATTGTCGGCCACTGTCGGCGAGTAAGTTAATCCCGCGAGCAGACGGACGGCGAACATCCCATCGACGTAAACACAAAACGTGTGTTTATAATAAACTAGGCCAACCCCAATTGATTATGATGGTACGCCGATGTTCATTATTTTACAAAATCACGAAATCATCGGGAAATTATCGGTTAGCCGACGCTAAACTCTAAGCATCGTCTTCGTAGGGCTCAATTCGGGCCGTAGTCTCGAGGAGGGTCAACGAGTCAACGAGCACTTGTTTGTTTTAGGTTTCTCTGATAATTATACGTAAGCGATCACGAATTTGCCCGCCCAACTCACTCAACACATCCGTATGGTAAGTGCTTTTCGGTTATGTTCAGCCGCGATCGTAGACCTTTCTTTCGTGCCTCCCATTTTCCACTAATGATGTAAATGTTGCTAAAGAAACAATGGCGATGCGAAACTAAAAATGGCCTCAAGTGCTCGGCGAGCAATCAAACCGTTCCCCATATGGCAGTTTCATTATCCGATGCTAGGGGGATTTTGTTGGGGTAAATCAAGAAGTGTAAACCTACACCAGCTCCAACTTTAACATCGCAGCACTACATTAATTTGACTAATTAGTATTTAGAGCTCGTATCATGACAAAAATACTTAGATTTTATTAAGTGGTACATTTAGGTATTATAATGAAACAATAATTGCAAGAATAAGAATTTTAAAAATTTAATTGAAGACTGTTCAAAACCAGGTGAACTATTGCAAGTCCTTTTAATTAAACATAGGGTTGATAATATAACGTTCTCAAAAGAATTCAAGTGTAACTAGCAAGCAAATGGTTATCTCCACCCATTCTAATTGCCAGTAATCTCGTAAACGTTTCCTTCAATAATTTCGAGCTATGCGTGAAATATAGGTCCACGAGCAGCAAACAAGAATGACAATTTACATACCACAAAGGCACAAATTTTCAACAAAACCCCGTTGTAATCACACACCATCGTCAGACTCATTGTTGGAGGGTAATTGCTGATGGAAGATATACGGTTTGATCTGGCCGCCTTTATTTACGTACAATTGCATAGAGCTGTACGTCCATACAGTTGCTGCCTCAAGAAAACAACACTGTTATTACTGTGTTCAATATGCATCTAATTCAATTTGATGTATGGAGTCTCGTAGGCTGTAGGCGTCATTATTCGGGTTAATGAAATGCGTTTATGAATTTGTCAGGAAAATCTTAGCAACCTGTATGTTGGAATGAATCATCCTGACCGCATTCACAAGTTATGAAGATTATAATAACTATTTATTCTTCCCCGTTGACATTTACAACAGTCGTTATTTCAAAGGGTTTAAAAGGCATATTACCAACGTTCCCACTTAAGTATATGCGTTTTCTTCTACATGTAAAGCATGTTAGGTAAGAATCAATATCAAAGTTGCAGTCGTACAACCCTATTAAATTATCTATCTTTTAGTACAGTACTACACTATTAGTAAAGTACATCCATTAAAAACCTGTCCAGGAAGCCTACCGACAACTACTACATTTGATCATATGCGTATAAAGTGATCCTATTGACATTTAATCTCAAACTTTTCCTCCTGGCATTAAAAAACTTATGTCAAACTGAATTTCCGCCAATTTTATACCCGAATACCCCACTGTGCATCGCATTAACTTTTTGATATGGTAAGAACAAAGATTTTCTTTATAAATAATAGTTCAAACACAAATGGAAATTCAAAAAAATGGAAAGACTTATGTCCTTAAGGAGGTTGAAGTAAGTAAAATAATTTACCTATTACTAACCATGATTGCTATTCCTGATTTGTAGACATTTGCCGATTTCTTTTACAACCCCGCTACCGTGACAAAGGCTATATTCTTCATTGGTGAACGAAATATTATTATTAAAATCAGTAAGGAAAAGTACTTGATATTACGCAAGTTATATTACGACTTTTTTTCCTATTTATGTTGTCATAATGGTTTATTCGTTTTGCTTTTTGCTTGTCAAAGTCAACCTTGTCATGAAAATGATTATTTTGTTTGAAATATTTGTAGAAAGTCCAACTCATTGTTTCCTCAAAACGGTGCGTTCCACCGACAATAAACATGGAAATCATAATATTGCGATAAATTTCAAAAGGTTTTAAACTTTATGGTAACAGTGGAAATAAATCAAAAATTATGTTTTTTGACCAGAAATGTTGGTAAGTGTCCCCAAATAGGAGGGTTTTAAACACCAAAAATTTTAAACATTATTGCATGTGCCAAGTTTCAAAATGTAAAAAGCCAAGAATCTTAAATGGCACTCCCTACTTACCCTACATACCCTTCTTATTCCAATTCTGGATAAGATTGATTTATGTTTAAAACACTTATAAAAAGTAAATAAAAGACTTACCCTATTAATCTTAATTGCGACAAACCGTGAAGCAAATTTACTCAGATTATTTTTTTTAAAACGCAAAATTCCCTGGAAATATCAAATCGCCCCTAAATTAGATATTTGATGTCTATAAATTAACGGTTTGCCGTATAACAAACACTCTCAACGATGTAATAAATAACACGAATCCGTTCACTCGCCAATGTGTACAAAGCTTATTTGTGTGGAATATAAAATGAAATAACGTGCCTTACTATCTTACTCCAAGTCAGTTTAAAGTTGTGTTCCTCGAACAAGTTTCGTGCCAACTTACAAGCACCAATAACTCATTCGACTCATTTCGCTATATCTTTTAAAAAACCTCAAATACCAAGTGCACATTTTTTACCAGAGAACAACAATGGAAGTCATGTAGATAGAATCGTCGGTCATTATTGGCAAAGAATGCACGAGTTTTCGTTCAAGTAGCTTACCGTTGTCAATATCTTTGTAGGAAACTGTTCGCGAACATGCTAAAATAAAGCAGAGCCTATCAGATTTACAAACTTATAATCAGACAACGGAAAAGAAATTGCCACGCTTTTATTTCCAGTAATGTGCTTATTCTTTTTATAGGTCAGTGAAAGGTGAGAAAAATCACGAAGTAAAGCACAATTTCATTTCAGTTAAGAGGCGACGTTCAATGCTGCAAAGAAAATAATGCTAATTTTCACCTCCAATGAATAAAATTGAATAAGACAAATACATTTCATATCAACAGCTAAATTCAAACAAATTTCCTTAGATAAAGTTCCCAAATTGGGTGGTTACTGATAATTCCAAAGCCTTGTCTTCAATAAAAATAATTAGTCTTTTATAAGGGGGAAATATCAGTTTCCTGTATACATGTTCTGGAGGGAAGGTAGATAGTTATGAATATATAATTAGATGCATATTGTTAGATACATATGCGTATTAGATACATATTTCCTGAGCAGTTTTAGAAGTAAGGAATAGTTTCGCTGGAAACTGCCCTTCTGCGCGATTTTCCCCTACCAGACTATTATTTTCTTTTCGCGTGCACAATACTGCTGGATATGAATTTCTATATTTGCGGATGCTCCGTCACGACTCCGCTGTACGTGTTCTCCAAACGATTTCTTACTCTTTTTTTAGGAAAGTACCCGATACCCTTTGCAACTCGGATTCATGATTGTATTTGTAAAGCATCATGGATGTGCTATGCGAAATAAAATGCTAAAATGCCGTTTTCTAGGTATTTGTACTTAGAAAACAATTGTACAATGTTGAACAAATGCTCCGTGTTTGCTGTATTTGTTACGATTACGACGAGGTGCTATGTTGAAAATAAGCAATATTTCCTATCATTAAAGGGAGTATACATACTTAGCATATTATCTCAAAAAAATTTAAATCACAGGGTGACACTAAAGAGAAGCTATCAAATGAAATGTTATACTGCATTTAATTTCATTTGCGATTGAAAAATGATTAACTCTGACAAAAATAAATACTGATTAAAAATTCACAAAATTATAGTATTACAACCTGCATGCTAAATTCGTAAGGGCAACTATTGGGGGTATCAAGGGTAGTTAACGAAGTTTGAAAATGCCATCTATCGTCGCTTTACTCGATTTACTCGATTCCCCATCTAAAAAGTTTTGACTGCCATTTTTTGAATTTTTTCCTGGCACGAAGTCCGCAGCTAAATTCATAATACTCCGAAAGAGATTATGCCGAGCATCAAGATTTTTCAATTTTCAATGTTTTAGCAGAAATATTGGCAAAATACCAAACACTAAAGGAATGTGCAGGACTCGAAAGTTCACCCATAAATTTATTGAAAATGCTTTTTCAATTTAATGATTATATCGTAAATATTCCTCGACTGCGGCCGGAGCGCTTATTTAGAAAATTTCATAGTCGTTGCCTTGTTTACATCTCGACACGATGGAAAATAATACGCTATTTCAGATACGTAAGAGATAAGTAATCATAAAATACTGGATACGGGTACTACCGACTTGGGTGAAATAGCCATACTTAAATAATAACGTATTTCCCAGCGTCTGCCACAAGAGTGGTGAACATACATTACATACATATTAGAATTGTAAAAACCGCCTTTGGATATACTGAAAGGTCTAAATTGTCTACGAATAATTACGATAAGATTAATTACCCCAAACTGCTACCTCTGTTCCCTGGTGTGTACATGTCGCACTAACCAGTGTAGTTACGATAACTGTGACATTTTCAACGGAAACTGTAGTAAAATAGTTTAGCTACTATAACAAGTAGTCGCGATATTTACCGCGACTGGATGCGCTAATGTCTTGGTTACTAGGAAAATGACATTTGTTTCACTTAATATAAAAAGATTTTTTTGTAGCAGTAAATGGAACTTTATATCACAAACCCCATTCAGACATTTCAATAATAAAATAATACCAGTAACGGACACCTATTCTCTTGTAACTCTTGTATGTGGTAGTGATCACCATAAAAACTTTCTAATAAACGGAATACATGTAGTTATGTTACAATGACAGTTTTACCATTTCTATACATGTTTTTTTTTAGTGTAAAATGGAGATATGTATGTATGAAATAAATGCATGTAAACAGTTACAACTTCATTTACACAATTACATACATTAAAAGTTCTCGGACAATATTGTTTGCAACACATTTTGTTTGTAAAAGACTTGGAAATTTACATAGATATTTGCCCAACTAAAATTTTAATAAATTTAATTATCATACCCGTAACGATACGTGCATTGTAATTCCTTTTAATAATTTACGAGTTCTTTCGATTTTATGGTATAGCACTATTAAAATGGCAAAACGTCCCTAGAGGCGCGAAGTTAACGAAGTAACTGCACGGGTAAAGAATGTCGCAGCATATTGGCATGAATTATAATACGGAAAAGGTCACGCTTTCGCGTATTTAGATGTATGTTTTGTTTTACACCACAAAGCATGTAATATATTTGAAGCAACGAAAACCGTGAAATGCTCCGAAGAAGGGAAAGTTGAAAATGGCACTTCTTGAATACTTAACAGCATCTGAACTGATTTGAAAGTGAAATAGACAGGGAGCTGTGGGGGTCACTTCAAAGTACTTTTGAAGTTTGTGTTTGTTTTTGAAGTTTGAAATTTGGTTTCGTTACCGTTGTGTTTAAGTTTATTATAAGGTCTGATGATGGCAGGAATTCCGAAACCAGTTATTCTTTTTGTTAAAAAATGATGAAGAGAAGGTAAGGTAGATTACATCTGTGGCGAAGATATTTTTCGATATCTATTTGATATATATTACACATCAATACATTATCAATATTATATATTTAGCACGAACCACGCTAAGTTCTAGAATCCTTATGAAAGTCTGGAAAGCGTGTGAAAGTAAAAAAGTAGAAAATGTTTTGAATGAATAATACAGGAAATAAAGTCACACTCGTTATATCTTGAATATAAGATTTAATATTGGAATATTGGTGTTGTGTTATAACATATTTTAAATTAAACGTTAAATGACAATAAATGCTTGTACAATACATTTTGCTACGTTTCACTGCTCTTTACCTATTCAAAAATTAAAGATAAGGAGCCCACCGATAACGACTTGGGAATGAACTTGTGTATTGATCTGCTCATGAGAAGGAATTTGAGTGCACCGTTAAAAAAGGTCTTAAAGTCTGCTTTCCATCAATTTTTCAGATGTGTGACCTCACCAATATTAACAATATTTTAAGCATCTCTAATTCAGAACAGAATTTTTAAAATCATTCTGTAAAATTATGCAAAAGTTATCAGAATCCTTTTATATGCTAGATCAAAGCTTTCGTTTCTTCATGAACACCAAACTAGACAATTAATTAGACTACCTAATTAAGCGGAAGTTAGAAAATTGGGGCCCGTATTTGTTAGCGCACGATGCTATCGGTCGATTCTAAATTGCGCGAGGTGCAATAGACTAATTAATTTACACTCGAAGATATTTCACAAGTGAACGGCCACCAATTCAACAAATACGATTCCAATAAGTAGATTACAAGACGAACGTCACGAAGAAGGTACGTTCGAAAGTCAAACGCGACGTGATGTTTTTCGATTGTTGTTGCAAAAAGGTTCGTGTGTTTGTTTTAACCTTTTCCCGAGGCTGTGTATTATTTATGTATCCTGTGAGCGAAAGTACTGTTGTTTATTGTTATCGATGTGCAAATTATAGGTTGTCTGGAATAATTTTTTACAACTTCTCTTCCATTATCTGGAAAATGTTATGTGACGAAAGTTTGGTATGAATAAATAATTGTTATGAACGCGACAGGGCCAATACGAGACATTTTGTACATGCATTAAGTACACAATCCTGCTGTCAATTCTTAACGCCAAAGTCTAAAATAGCACAGTAAAAACGTTATTTCTAAAAATATGAAGTTAAATCCATCAAACAAAAATTATACTTCTAAGTTGTTAACAAACCTGATTCAACGCAACTCAAGCCAATTAAATGTACGTGATATGAATTTAATTGAGACAAATTTGACGCTATAAAATTACAGCGGAAAAAATTGAACTTTCTGATAACAAATTGCAGCACCGTCACGTTTGTTTTAACCTTTTCATTAAGTCAGTCATCATCGTCTTCACATCCCGACATTAGAGTACCGCAAGTGAAAGTAAAATTAATAACGTATCAAAAAAATTTCCCACGGAACCGTAATTTGTTCATGATGAAGGTTACATAAATGTAAAGGGAAAAGCTCAGTCCTAAACAAAATCAGAGGAAAAGTTGTAAACCCTCATCAGCATGTTACGTACAGCAAAATACTTACAATTCTTCCTCAAAGAATGCATTATACACATACTTAGTTCAATGAGCAAAACGTTGATTCAATAATAAATTCGAGTATTTAAAATAAGTAAACGCTTTCAATTTACTCATTCCTTTAGTTGTGAAACAATTAATAAACAATCCATTACTTCTCGACTAGCACTACTTCATTCTGCGGTTATTTATTTGCCTTTATTTCGTCCATTCCCAAAAGCATTAAAATGTATCATTTCACAATCAAAAGTCGACTCCTCGCCTATGAATAAAGGATCTAAGCATTGATTACACGCACGACTGCCTGCGCATTTATTATACTGTGCTTTTGCTATCCTTGCGTCTAAGAAATTTTGCTTCTTATCAGCAGAAGAAATCCACGAAATCCGCCCTACGAACACTGAGGCTGGTTTGTGTGCAAACGCACTCTTCTTACTCGGGATTAATGCAAAACATGATTAACTGTATTCTTACTCCATGGACTTTTTGTGTAAAGTGTATATAATCTTAGTACAGCCGCTATATTGACTATAGGTATAAGTTACACAGGTAACAATAAAGTTTAATGAAAGAGAACTGTTTCACTTCATACATTCTCATGTAAAACTAAGGAAGTAATGCACTTCTCCCCATAACCGAACCATGATATGATTTATCGACTGCATCATTAATTATTGTTTGGTTTTGACTTTAATAGAATGCTTTCACGGAACAAACTGTGGTCTCGTGCGAATCAGAGGCCGTTATAAATTTCCTTAATACATTTCCGTGACGATTCAGTATCATGTGTTGCCATTTTCAGCCGCGAGAGCAGTCACCGTCGGCCCGCCGTACATCGAGAGTCGTGAAAGGTAAACCGGAGATTTAGAGCTTTCTAAAAAGTAAATTGGCTGTCACTGTTGATCACTGATGTAATTTCGACTATAGTTTTTCAGATTAAAGCCGTCTTATTAACCCGAGCAAATGCCACTAGAAAGTAGAAGGTGATGGGAAATAAAATCACGATTTAGGATTTACGTAGTTTCTTGAAGATGGTTTTATGTTACATACATTTTACTGTAACTGAAAAAAATAAAGTAGCATTCAGTGTTATAGTATGAGCCACAAAAACAACTATAAACGTTACAGCTTCTGGATTTTTTCCAAAATTCCATTTCCAGTACTTACGACAACCCCACCTACCCATAACATAATTAAATAACATTTAAGTGGCATTCCTCATTCACTACATACGTGCAGATCTAATTTAACTAGTTGAAGTTGCAACAAATCTGAATATTAAAATGAGTCTAAAACCATCGGAATTGAGCTTATTGCAGTTGTAGACCATTTTTAACATTGATTTAATTTTCGTTCTTACCAACTAATAATTCGAGTTACATTTGCTTCGATTACAAATGTTTGAAGCTACTGTTAATCCAAACTGAAAAGTCATCACTATATTAAAACGTATTGCATGCAATCAGCACTGTAATTGCATCCCATAATGCATGCAAATATAACAACATCAGTTTAACGTGTTGATTAAAACTGTTCCTAAGTTTATGGTTAAATTTATTCGGTGGGTATGAAATTTAAATTAGGTATTCACGACGTGATGACTTTCAAAAGCTGTTGATAGTTTTAATTATCAGATCGTAATTGAGATCGAGCACAAAATAAGAGGTAATCAATTCCGAGATTGAATGGCAATCAAGTTTATTTTTTAATTTCCACAAACACGTTAATAACAACAGATTTTTGTATCTCGGATGGAATTCTGAACGCTCTCAAGATGTACTTTTTGCACGTTGCTGATTATTTTGAACCACTCAATTAGCTATGCAAGAAACACGGCATCATTTAATATCGAGATAAACTAACAAGAGTGTTTTAATTTATTTGATAAGTTATAATGGCCAGGCCATAAATTTCAAGGCAATAAAAATTAAACGGGCTGTGAAACTTTAAAAACATGATACGGCGATGGAAAAAAGCTCAACTGAAGAAATGTGACGACGTAAACCAGAAATAACCTGGCATAAAATTTTTTAGGACAGTTGAAAAATGGCAATTTTAAATCTGATATTAAAATAAATATATAAATAAAAAAATATATAATAAACACACAAGTACAATTATATATAACATATAATTACTTGTCTTTTAGTTTGGGATAAAAATTTCAAAAGCAATCTGGCAATTCCTAGTTTTGCCGCAAACCAGTGCACTGAAAATTAGTACTATCCCAAAAATGACTTCAAAGGGTCTAGACAGTTAAAGTTGTGAAATTTGTGCCTGGTCCCTTTAAACCAAAAAGTATCCTCATGTAGTACAGCAAAAAGTATACCGTTAGCCAAATTTGTAGACGCTTACACCCTCTGATAACCAAAAAACTCTAAAAAAGAACTAAATAAAGTAAATCAAAGACAGTTTTTTTTTTTTGTTAGAAATATGCTGGCACAGGTCGATTAGTATTTTGAATTGCGTTCTTTTTGATGTGAGAAAATGTTATACAGCATGTACCAAATTTGAGATATGACGTCATCAACTTAAGGGGTATTTCAACCTACACATGTCTACCAAATATCAAATTTTTATTCTTTGTCGTTTAAAAGATACTGTGTAACATCTTGTAATAAAATTTTGATAATGTTTTAATACAACAGCATGAAATATTTATAAAATAAAATAAATGAATATTTTACTTTGACAAACATTTTTTTCTTATTTAGTATATCGATAATGTTGTTTTTTATTAGCATTTAAAAAAATAAGGTTTTTTTATAATAAAAGTTACACTTTTAATCTTATGGGAATAAGGAGTAGGAGTAGGGAATGTTTAAATGTATTGAACATTGTATTTTTAGGCATTTGTAGTTTTTTTAGGCAAAAATACTTTGGGAAATCCTTTTTCTTACTTTACTCAACATATGAATCGGTCATACACTTTTCTACATTTTTTTTAAACAATATGATGTACTTAAGCAATCAAAAATTCTCTTATAAGGGATTTTAGGGCAATATAGCCTATACAAACTAATACTGCACGTTACATTTCCCTTAGATGCATAAAATTATTCTCTCAGTTACAACCTATTTCATAATCAAAGTGTTTTAATGTTATGTTACGATGCAAGCGTAGATAATAAAGCGTTGGAACCCAGTTAATAACGAAGTAATTATCACATTATTAGCATTGTTAATTTATGATAATAATATCTTAATAACATCGGCTCTTAAAGCTATGATGTTAGGATAATAAGAAAAAATTAATTTCATACGAATTAGTTTATGACGAAATTAAACGACCGCACGCATCTTATTAGTAGTCCTCGTTACATGAGATATCAGTTTCAAAGATATAAAAGATCTTTTCATTTAAAACACTCGACCTCTCACATCGATTTGTTTTCCGCGGCTTCCTACACGGTAGACCTTAAATAAAATATCTACTCACTCCGAATGTAACTTTTACTGGTTTAAAGACAACAAAGAGAGCTTTTATTGATTGAATCTAACGAGGTCGAGAATTATAGAATCCAGAACACAATGGGCCACAATACTCGATCTCTTCAAGTTTCGAAGAGTGTGTCGGTTGGCATCAAGTCTCTGATTCGACCACTTCAAACAATATAATCATCTTGTCTGTCGTCCTGGATTGCCGAAAGCACATCGGACCTGCGTTTATAAATACACTCTTCTTCAAATGAGATATCCTTAAATTTAACTTTTCAATTGCGAACTATGGAAGAAGAACTCGTGTATCTTAAAAATATTTTTTTCGTTATTTGCTAACTTCCTAACGAAGTGGTACTAACAGTTTTCATAAAATACTTCGTGCGGACTCCAACTTAACAAATGGTAAAGCCTATGCTCTTAAATATGGATCGAAAATGGCTGAAGCGTATTGTTTATAAAATAGGAAAGCGGCATTCGCACTAGACGACCATATAAATTCTGGCATTCTGGTACATGCCGAGACTATACGATAGAATGTCGAGCAGTTTATAAGCGTGTAAGTATGATAATTTCTTGTTACCGAAGTATGCTCTCTGGTTGATGTATGTGCCCATTTTTGTTTATTTGATGGATTGAATCGCAAACGATATATATTTATGGAGTCGATTTGAATATCTCTGATGAGTCTTTGACGATTCCCATTTTTTAACGTGCCGCTTGGCAAATTATTCAGTCAAGAACGACGACTGACGGCTTCCTTTACAGTTAAAAAAATATATTAACCAGGATACTTTGCAAGCGAACCACTCGAGCTCGGAGTGTTGATGCAAAAGCGATCCAGTGAACGCAGATGGCGCAAGTACGATTTGAGATGGAATAAGTCCGGTAAGGTTCCAAGGTATGGGTATCGGTATGAGCACCTACGAACCAAGGGACCAGCCACAAAAATAATCCTTTTTCATAGGCGAAAAAGTAGAAACAATGTAGGCAAATGAAAATTATTTCCCAATACGAATTACTTAAGTAGGCTATTTCCTTCAAGCAATAATCTATGAACTTTACTTTTTAGATTAGATTCCTTGTCTTAACGCTTAAAGGTAAATTTGTACTGTAACGATTTCACTTGAGTAAATTAAATTGCGACTTTTGATCTGCAGTTATTTTACTATAATTTCAAAATTAAATAAGCAGTATTAAAATGATAGCCATTCTAACGTTAAACATTTACACAACAAAATTACATGAAGCACTCAAACTGGTTCCCAAAAATTCAAACTAGTTCTCGAAAGCGTCGTTCTTGATTCTGACTTAATTACATAATAGCCTTAACCATTCAACGTACACGATCTATTGTTCCGCCGTACACAAATCCATCCTTATTATGAGGCTGAGGAACGGGATCACCTCATTTCTTCGACACTTTTACTCGCATTTCGCGGCAGCAGTCTCGCGTAACTCGTTTGACTCGACCGCAATAATGAGCTCTTTATACATGCTGGAAAAATCTAAATTACAGCTCTTATCGACGAGTCTTCAAAGTAAACACGAGATGAGCGATATATAGGACGAGATGCGTGGAGCACGGAGGTGTTCCCTCATCGACGTTTCCATCATTTATTTGAAAGCAAATCGAGAAAGATGTTGATAGTTTGAGATAGTTTGATAGAGTGAGAAATGGCCATTGCTAACAGAATATCTCAGAAAGGAAGTAAGATAAAAATAATACAAATATATATAAAGAAATGTACGTTTTGAGAAAAAAATTCGGATATAACATTTTCCTGAACCCTGTTGGAGCTATTCAGACACCGCTGAAGAAATAAAGGAGCATTTTTATGAAAAGCTTAAACTAGTCTATGACAACATAACGGAAAACCAAAATGAGCACATATAAAACCATAATATAACAACTCTTAATGTATGCATTGGATGCAATAACAATAACTAGGAAACAAGAGGGAGAACTTGGAGGAAGAAGGGACAGACCAAGATTTATATAAATTTCGGCCTCTTAGAAATGAAATTTTGAGTTATATCAATTTCCTGAACCGTCTTCTATAGGCCGTAATCTATAGGCACGCAAAGTTTAAACTTCATAGTTCTTGAGACGCGGTTAATTAAATTTCACCCCCTTTTCTACCCCACCGCTAAATTAAATTCAGGATTTTCAAATTTTTCGAGGCACTCTGTGGCCTAAGCAATAAGTGTGCAAAGTTTAAAGTTTCCAAGTTATGGAGAATTGCGCAAATATTTCCGGACATACATAAACATTAATAATTATAAGTAATAAATTATGAGAATGAAATAAGACTTTTATATAAGGAACTTCAAAAATTATATAATGAAAGACTTTTGAAGACCTAACGTTATAATCTCGCTGTATATTGAATTTGCGATCTCCGGCGAGATATTTTCACAAATTTACCGACAAAAATGAACTTTGATTATACAATTACACTATAGTACTTAAATGATATAATAATACGGGGGAAATTCCTGGATTTAGAACAGATGCGCCTTCCACTTTTGGCCATACGAGTATTTAATTCTTTTTACACAGTTAACTTATGATGAAATGGTTGTGTGTAGACGACCAACATGACGGATGATGCGATCAAATCAACAAATCTTACGACAAGTTCTACAAGTAAAACCCAACCTAACCGAACCACCTAACCTGACCAATTCGCCAGAAAGTCTGACCCCTCCGCCTACTGGCTTTATTCCTCGCATAAACTTGTTCCGTGTCAACCTCCTGGTATAAAATGTATGAAATCTAGAGAAAAACATGTAGACGCTTCGAAGATATTAGCCGGCTTTTACAGGAAGTCCTTGTGGAAAAGCGATGATAAAGGAAAAACATTCTTGTCTCAAAAGTAAGAAGAAAAGGCAAACAAACAAGCTTTCCCGTGATCTTCACCTATCGATTGACCAATAAGGTTTTTTAATTTTCGCATCTAAAATCTCTCATGAGAAATCGCATATTCGAAAGACCATATCATTTAACCATTTCCAAAAGTTATTAGAGACATTTCAGAACTTGTTATTCCAAATAATTTCTAGTAATGGTACTATGCATTATAATACTACAGTAATACTGTAATACTATATTACTACTTTAGTATAAAGAAAAATCAATATTCCTGGTTACATAACACCAAGTTTAGCCAAATAATATAACAGCTATGAAACACTTGTTTCAAAAGTTTCAAAAGTAATTCCACCTACTAGGAAATATGTCACTTGTACAAGTTTATCCTAGGTATTAAATTCTGACAGTTTGAAGTTCTTTTTAAGAGTTTTGAAGAGTTCTTTTCACACGTACTTGAACTTGGGCAACTTTTACATCTAATGCAGCTCAGAAATTGCATTAAAATGCCATCAAATTCGGCTACTGCGTATACAAAGCACACACTTGATGGTGTGCTATATTTATCGCTAAGTAACAGAACAGTGAAGCGATTTAGAAAAAGCACACATTTTAAGCAACACTCCATCCCTGGTTATTTAGATTTTTTCCAACAATATTTAACACTAAGACTCAACACTGCTCCTTCCTTCCTTGACTGTTTAGATTCCCGTTAAACCTCTACTAGCTTGAGGTTTATCAATTTCGATCTCACTGTTTTATCCCGACACGTAAGTATATAGGTACTAGTTACCATAACACTGGAGCTCATCATTCCACGAGACTCTACGATTCTTTGTTCTCGATTTAGAAAAGGCAATTTTCTCAGAAGGAATAAAGTCAAAATGTAATTTGAATATGTAAATCAGTGTATGAATCATGTCATGCACCGAGCTTTAAATCACATTCCTTTAGGCGTCGTTGCTTACCTCTTCCGACGGGTTTAAATGAGACACTTACACTCTTGTAAATGTTCAGCTGGGTCTGGATAAATAATGTGCGCGAAGTGTGAACATTGCATTTAGGTTTTTTTGATACACGAACATTAAGCGAAAAAACAGACGAGAGTCGCATAACAATTTTCGGTAACGGAATTAGTAGATGGTAACAAACATTTAACATGCGTGTAATTACTTTTTTAATTAAATGCATAATCCTGCATGCATTGAATGCAGGTTGTGCGTTATGGATTTATGGAAATATTTTGTTAATATTTCATATTTGCATTTTAAATGTATTCTATTCCAAGAAACATTTTTGCATTTTTGACTAGTATACTATTCTCATTTTAATAACGGAATCGCAAGGTAATCAAAAAGTTTCACCAACACCGAACTCTTGACTTTTGGCGCGAGTATAAAAAATTTATATAAATAATTTATGGGAAAACAAATAATTACTAGCATAACAAAATGTAAAGTGGTAATTCAAGTAGCAAAAAATAAATATCCTGCCGTCTCATCGAATGTCCTTGCAACCCGTACGTATAAATATTAATAAACGAATTAACACGAAAGTTATAAGCAGAAAACGTAACAGGGGAGGCGTCGAGTATCGCGTTAATCTAAGGATTTATAAGACTTTGTGGTACAGTTATGAAAATTATACGTACGATCTGAAGTTACGAGTAAATAATTTACAAGCAACACCTAAAATTATCATAATTATCACATAGTCTTGTTAGTCGTGACGTTTTAACGTCGTAAAATGTAGAGTATATGCATCCGGAAAAAATCGCCGTCGAGTTTTACTATTATTTTTATAGTTGAAAACCCACGTGGGAATTACACTAAATAATCAAATTATGCTTGTAGGATTCAAATAAAATTCAGAGTGTCTTTTTTCCAAATTTTATTACCTACGAAGTAATCAACAAACCGATTCAGGAGAATACATACATATGTATTACTCATATAAAATTTAGAAAACTCAAATAAAGACTAATTGCAATATGGAAGACAGTTTTGAAATAAATTTTGTAGCTTATTGAAGCTTTTTATCGCCTTTTTCATTAGGTATCCCATACGCTACAGACGACGTGGTTTTATTTGACACATATAATTTTTATGTATAATTTGAGAGGTAAATTAAATAAAGTAAAAAACACAACAAACCTACGACTGAACCTCCTACTCGAAACAATCCGGCGAAGCGTCCTAACGTAAACGTAGGTTCCCTTCCGACAGAAGAAAGTGTCCCATAATTTTTCATTTGCATTACTCGCAGATCCCATCTTCTCACCTAGACCCCCGACAAACATTCGAATTCCACCTTTACGCACAAATCAAACCGTCATCATCGATCATCCTCATATGTGGCGCGCTATGCCGAAAGGAAGAGAGAGAACACCACGTGATTCATGGTAACTCTTCCACGCGGAGTTTCCGGCATTGGGCCCTATGACCCGTCTCGCCGCTTCCACTGCAATAGCCGGTTACGCCCGTGAGATAAGAGGAATGGCCTAAGCTAACAAAGTTCACCTTGCAGGGGAAGCAACACTGTATCAAATTCGATATGATTGGTATTGGTAGTTTAAATACAACTTCACCAGTCTGTTAGTTACTAGGCGTACAAATATCCGTACAATCAGTCCAATTTCGTACTTTTAGGGCGAATTAATATTTTTACCTAAACTATTGACTTTAGAAAGCGAGAGGTTAAAGCTCGCAGAAATAAAAAACCTTATCACAGTGGATAGTAACACGTATAAGCCAGAGCGAAAAATTTCTGGCGTTTTCTGTAAACACTACACAAAAACAATAATTTTAAGCCTACATCAAAGCTAAGAAACACCAACGACACCATACATGCACGATCGAAACAAGTAACAGGATATTCTGTAGCAGGATCACTATACCAGTAAGAGAAAAATCTTTGACACCCAAAAATTTCAGTAAAGTTCCTGGGTCTGAAGAAATGATTTCAGAGATGAAAGTAAATTTGTTAAAGAAAGTCAAAGAAGCAAAGTTTTCAGACTTAGTATGGAGGAAACACACTCCCGACGATTGGCGGAAAGCCGAAGTTATCCCAATTCCGAAGAAAGCCAGCAGCGCTGATGCTTCAAGTCATTTCAGACCTATATTGCTCACCATGGTTTTTCCGAACTGTATGAAAAACATTATTTTAGATAGATTAATGTGTTTTGTAGAGGAAAATTTGAAACAGTTACTCCGACTACAAATTAAGTGCTGCTGTAGTATTTGATGATTAGCTGTAGAAAGCTGCTAAAAACCGATGAAGAGAAGAGCACGCAGAAAGCAATCTGTTGTCTGTCACTTACAGAATAAAAGATACCCAGAGTTCTCAAAAGAGAAATTTCTCGACAACTCCAAAATAAAGGCATTCATGCTAAGGGAAAGTTTGCTAATGCATGAATACGTTCTAAATAAGTTATTCAGGACACTGATACTTCGGTTATTATAAGTCTTGGTCTCACTGACAAGTCTATGAGAGTAACGGGAGATGAATTTTAACTTTTAATGATTTTAATTAGTTTGAGTAGTCCTGATGAAAAGAACACCTTCAAAAATGAAAGGGTCTTAAGCCCTTTACAATCCTCGTCAGCTGATAAATGCACATATTGTTCCTGCACTTTTGCAATCATCGAGATATTCAAAGGTCATCATGCAGATCAAAGCAAGAAATCTATTTCTCAAGACACTACTGAATTGGGAATGGTACGAAACTATTTTAAGGGATATGAAAAATCCAGTATTTTTTGATAAATTTCGAAATGAGACGTCTACAACGAAAGACGAAAAACTACACTTCGCCTTAACGAATCATTTAATAAAATTGAGTATAAGCATCTTCGAGTTAGTTATACCAATTCTTTCTGATAATTGAGTTGAGAGTTTGAGAGTAAGACAGTTGAGAAATTGAACCATTATTATTCATTATATCAGAAGACTCCTTTATCGAGTACCGTTATAACAAACCCATATGGATTTTAACACTAGGACCTTACCATTCAATAACAATGTCTATACGGTTACTGTTATTATTTTCTTTCACTTAACAGTGCAGACTTTTTAATGTGATGTAAAGAAACTTAATTTTATGCATTCTTTGCAATTTTGTAACCGTTTCGATACAGTAATTGCTATGTGTGCTGAGAGCATAACTGGAGGAGTGGACAGATCATTTGCAGAAAATTAAAGAGCTGGTCCGAGAATGCTACCCTGAGGGAGCAGCAACTGGCTGAAAAGAAGTCGCTTCGTCCTGAAATTGAATGAGATAATAGGTGGCCTGAAAATTACTAGATTAGCTGATTTTCAGGTATCATGACGCTAGGTATAATGCTCGTATTCTCTCGACCTATTCGACATCCAATTACGTTTAAATTTCTGTTTAATGTCGGAATGCGTGTACGAATTCTTGGTCAGCCGAATTTTATTTCTCTACACCTCCCGGTAAAATACTTTCGCAGATCGAAATCCATCATCATCTCTTGTTGCCACCACAACGACAGTGATAAGTATAGGGGACGATCAACACACTTTTCTCGCATTCCATAATTATAGTGATTACGATAGCAGAGGAGACAATAACAACGGCAAACGAAGATGATGGAAGAGTCACGGACAAGAACGGCGACGAAACATCTCATGTATTTAAACGAGAAGAGAATATAAACGGTGCATATGTTACATAAGGGAAATACACGCCGTATTTTCTGCATTAGAAGAGAATCTACTCCATAAAAAAACATTTACCTCACAATGGTTCAAAACTTTTCAACTTGAAATCGTATTCCTCATTACAACTCGCTTGATTCGCTCCGTCTTACTAATCTCGTAAATTCCGCTTTTTGCTCTCGCCAGTGAATGTACAGGAGTATCAACTTCATACCTCAATGACTATTGTTTAACGTAGACCTGCCGCTGAAATCATTTTCCAACATAACAATGGATGAGGAAAAAGTACAAAAAAGGAAAAAATGTCAGGCGTTTTTAAATTTCACTGAAGCACAACGCTGCTGGTCTTTGAATAACGTCCATTTTTCTTATCCGGCAGATCTAAGTGTGTCGCCGGTTATACCATGCAATGTCCGCAGGTATGTTAACAATTAATTACTTTTATTGAAAGCAATTTGTAATTGGTGAAACATTGATTCGAAGCTCTGCGAAATTCCGTTACATACTTGTTCAATCGTGAGTAATCGTTCTATTAATTGTAATAAAATAATTGAATTAATAGTTTCATTGGAAGTATGTATTTTGCTAATAAAGCTCCAAATTGGAAGTTCGTACCGTCATTAGTTCGGATGCAACAGAAATAAACGTAAAAATTATTCACCCAAGAATAATGAGTAGAGTATAAAATTATTTATTAACAGCAACTTCTTTTAATTGACTCCAGCAACAGAAAACCATTTGTGTGAAATTTTAAAGGAATTTTGATGGTTAGCACGATACGTGACGATGTTCAAAACTGGCACTAGATTTGGCCTGTGTTCCCTAGAATCCGAAGCGTGCTTGCATACTTTCGGCTGGCAGGGCTAAAACAGGCCAATCAAAAACCAAACCCGACGTTTTCGAGTTAAACTATTGTGAAAAATTTATTGTTTTCTGTTTCAAATTCCTTCCAAGAATTCTGGTTGCAAAGCTTCTTTATCTATCCCAATTCTACCGAAACTATTTTGCATAAATATTTATCCATCTCGTGTTCTGTCTCAAATCGAACCCGAACCATAAAATAACTGTGAAGGTTGCAAAAAACAAATATTGAATAACAAAACCTTTTTTCAAGATTTCCGGTATGTTTTTTGTTCTAATTTTTTCCTCTGATACATTAAGTAGATGTAATTATATGCTCCAACGCCTTGTTCTTGGATATGCTATACCAATGTTCGTTGTGAGGTTTAGTTTTTTAAATAAAGTGAAACGATAATCTCCACAGATTAGACAGACAAGAAAAAAATACTATAATTCCATTTAACGGTTGTCGAGCTTTGTTAGAATACAAAAGAGTGATATTAGTTGTAGATAATGACTCGACTAGTTGACAAAATGCATACACATACATATGAATAGAACAATTAATAAAGCTGCGTAGACCGCTTAAGAATTAATTATGACCTATTGAGATTATTACTTCGTAATTACGAAATTCCGAACGTTTAATATAACAATAAAGCAAATTTAATTAAATAGACCCGTGTTTGTAAAAATAGTACATTTCAATATGCACATTTGAATAGAAATGCCTGCGCCATATGGCAGTTTCGCTTTCAAGGTTGACATAATCAGGCCTCCACCTTTTGACATAATAAATTAATAAAAGATAAAATATTCAACTTCAAGGTGCTTGTCATTGTCATTTGCTTCTAAAAATATGCATAATAAATCTATATCAGTGTTAAATGCTTTTCCTAGAAACCGTTTGTTACAATAGTAGTCAATATTATAACGCGATAAATCTTTGATACAGAATAATCTTGACAGGCCACAAGAGAATTGCTTGTAAGAGAATCTGAATCAAAGGGAACAGGTCATTCCGTGGTAAAACTAGTAGTTGGTTTCAAAGGAAAACTAAATTTAAACTTCGATGTCCTAATGTAGCTACCAACATTAGCGATACAAACAAATACATATTTCACCATCGTAAAGTAAACATGAATAAGTGAAGAGCTACGAAGAAGAACAATGTGGTACCAAGGCCATGGCTAGTAGTAAAGACAAATTTTAGAAGTTTTTGAAAACTACGTAATTTTATGAAACGTAGACTAAAGTTAACACCTAAATTGATTTAAATCTCTATCTACCATTGTAGCACCATATAATATAAGACGTTACTTAGATCTTTTTAATAAGTAATTTGTGATACGTTCATTACTGTAATTTTGAAGAGTTTTCTATCCTGGAAATTTTTCCGAAAATCGCCTTCCGAAAAAGCAAATTTCTTTACTTTGTCTTAAAGAAGAACCAATTAATAACACAGAGACGAATACTTACAATTTCTGAACGAATTTAAAGCACATTCAATCAAGTCGTAACGAAATAGATTTTTTGCAATATTACCCAACTGAATTACTTCCGCAATCAGTGAATTTCTCGCAGAACGCCAATGATGCAGGACGACCTAAAAGAAGAACTGTCGCACAAAAAATCCAATAACCGAACCTTCGCTAGAAAGGATCAAAGGATCGAAGATAATTTTGTTGTAAAAGATCGAAACGCAAGGCATCGAGTCATGTCTTTGAAGCCCACTATCAAAACAGTGTCCGTTCCTCGTCACGCACCCTGAGGTCTGTCGAACTTAAGACCTCGTGAAAGCCACAACTCCTTACAAAGAGATATCTCTCGTTAATTAACAGCAGCGACTACATCAAAGAAAAAATCGGCCGCCATAAACGACGCGTCGACGCTACGCTGAAACAGAATTCCTCATAAAGACATGATCAAGATCCGAGTTGGAGTAGGCCAGTGACATCCGGTGAGCCAGATGATGGCTGATAACTTGTACAGCGCCCTCTTTGCCATCAATCTTGCACTTAATCTCACATGAAATAGCCTCAGGATATTCCATTTCTGACACCTCTCCGGTTCTTTACTACTATCGTAAAATGAACATAATAAAATTAATTTACGTTATGATCGTATGAATTTAACAACTCTGGAACGTGATTTCTTGCTTGGAATTGATATTTCGAGAAATGCATTTTCTGCGACCAAGTTCACTTTAACGCCTTGTTATAAGGTTTCATGTAGTTATAAGCGACGTTTTATGGGTTTTCCAATTTAAAAACCTCGTGTTATATGAAATTCGATGATGTAAGCTTAAAAAAATTATTGCTCACAGCGCAACGCGACGAGAAGTTGTTAGCGAACATTCATTCAAATTATCACTTCATCTTTGATACCTTCCACTTGCATTTTTCGAATTTAAAACGGGCATTACTCTCAACAGTTCAAAATACGATTTTGTCAAATCCACGCCTGAATATAAATATTTTCATGTACCATACCTTCACATGTTTTCGAGAGCTGAAAAACCATGTGGAATGCATGTACGTATTTGACAAAAAATTTGAAATTACGATAGAATATAATAAACCTCATTTCGTTCAAATAAATAACACTGCGCTCCGTTATTTCTAAACGGTACAATTTTCGATCTACTTGTAAAGTGAACAATACTTATTGAAATTCACGCAAAAACAGTCCGTTTCTAATAAATATGTATAAGTTCTTCGTGCAGTTTAACATTCTCCATTCGTACGTAGATGGAAAATGAACGATTTATTAAAAGGTTTTGGTACTAGCTGAAACTCACAAACGTCTACTTGTACAGCAGTTCTTAAGTGTATGTCGAAAACACTAACAAACTTAAAACGAAACCGAAGGTCCACCAAACTCACAACTGTTCGTCCAAATTGTTATACATTTATAGATGAAAAAGCAATTTATTCATAAATGTTTATTGAAACGAACTGACCGCTTTCGGTTGTATAACCATCCTCAGGCAATTTAACACGTAGACATTAGTCGAGGGGACCTAGACATCAACTCAAACTTAATCGAAATTGCTAACCAATGTGCAAGAAAAAAAATACAGAAACCGACAACTGTGATATTCAATTCAATGCCATGTTCAAAGTAACCTGAAGTCGACCAAAATAAATAATGGCCAAGTTTTGGTATTACCAAAATTAAAGCTACAAAAAGCAAAAATGTGTAATCTTCGATTATGTAGTTGTGTTATAGATAATGGTTTCGCCAAAAGCAATGAGATAAATAAGATAAAATAGTTCTGAAAAGAAAACTAAAGACGTTACCTCTTAAATCTGATTCACGTTTAATTGTAGAAAATCAAAACAACTGTTATGCAAACAGCACTTAAACGCTTTCACCCAAAACATTTTCTAATAACGGGATATCAGCTGGCTGAAAAAAAAACAGGCGAATATCTCTGGTTTTCCTGCCATTTAGATTAATAGAGCAACCAGCATACTTACTCAACTAGTAGATGATGGTGTTGGCAATACATTTGATGGAAATTTTAAATGTGTTTATAATGACAGAGCAGCTGGAAACATTTGTGTAATATACACAGGGATCATCACACAACGAATTTTAAAAGAATAATCAAAAAAAACTGACAAAATTCGAACTAAGAATGATACACCAAAAGGTGGACAATAAGTTATTTAAATCAGAGTCATTTTATTAAACTCAGTTATTAATGTATCGTTATATATCGTTATTATATGTCAATATATGAAGACAATAATTATAAAAGAATATTGTAACAATTTGTGCTCAAATTTAATTTTCAGTGAAGGATTTTCATTTCATTAAATTCATTAAACTACTTTTTTAAGTCGTAAAAACTAACAATTAGCGAAGACGGTAAAGATGATATAGGAATCACAATGTTTAAGGTGATGAGAGTCTGAGACTTTTTCACAAAACTAGCTCGATTCAACCTCAAATTACGTCTACCAGCTGATTATTGGCACGCCCACCAATGACTTATAGGAAATGGTGGATGCGCTTAATACTGAGTGGTAAGAAATTCTCATCATTTCGGAACTGATTTATTCTATTAAATTCGAATGTAGCCCATTACACTCCTTGAAGTAAGGAACCCATTGTGCATTACAATTGAATCATGAATTAAGCATTAATTAGTCAAGCCATTAAAAAGTTATATAAACACACAAATACATACAAACTTGACGAGTGGAACATAACACTTTTTCTGGCAGTCGTGCAAAAATACTGGCAATTTCTATGAAACGAGCAAGCGAGTCATCCACCTCAAGGCAGATTTTAATGGAATACCCAATTATTCATCTACCATTTCAATTATGCCGTCTGCATTCTGTACTCCTTAACGCATGTTCAATATTTAGCATGTTTAAAACATGACAAGACGTATAACAAACTCGCCGCGCAGAGGCCGTAAAAATCGAATGTCCTTAAGAAGAAAGCTGGTCCAGTGCAAATATAATAGTAGGAGCCGGTAATCTCTTGTCGGAATGTTCTATAAATGCGCTAAGTACTTTTCGATAATGTTATCTATGCGACATGCTACAGTCATTGACGAAAAGTTACCGTTTTCTGATAAAGAACCATACCGATATACGACCGAGTACGGTATTAGAGTAGGCACAATATGCACGTAATATGTAGTGAGAAACAGTGAAATAAATTCGATAGCTAGAGAAGTAGAGGAATTTTCTTGCGAAGAAACCAGTACATAAAATTGCATCTAAGTTCAATTTCGTGTAACGATACTCATTTATTTGCTTTCAAAGTGTTTGCTAACGACACAATTTTGCTTTTAAATTCCATTCCATGAAGTAATCACAGCGATAAGTGACTAAGTTTAAGCTGGTCTAAAAATCGTGCTGCTCAAATTTCAAAAAAAAAAAGTATCCCAAAAAGGGTAAGGGGACAGATTGCGCTCTGCATTACAAGATCTTGATAGACTTTGCATAACACAAAACAATTCTGCCCAAATGGGTACATATGCTAGCATTTACGAATATATGTAAATATTAAGCGGTTCACTACGAAAAATGGTTGAAATAACATTTTTGGAGAGTTTACTAAATGCTCGCTCTTTCCACCAGTGAATTATGACCGAGTTTCTTCGCGGCATAAATTTGTTTTTCTAAAGAATGCCGTAAACCATTGGAATCGTTTAAGGTGGGCGTAAACTCAGCTGGAAGCAAAAAGGGGCAACATGCATACGCGTATATTTCACCACTGCCGGTTACAGTTTCGTATTATATAGTATATATAAACAGGTGTGGGGTTTTTTGTTAAATATAGTTTTCATTTAAATGTAAATAATGTTCTAAATAAGGTGCCATTAACTGGCATTTAGATATTCTAGATAATGCTGATGTTATTGTGATCATAAATCATTCGGTATTTAAAAAGTTCCGTGTTCGAGAAAATGTAAACGATGAAGATAATTACAAGGTTCAATTTCATGAAGAGCATAATTTATTGGTGATTGTTAAGTATTCAAATGAGCGCTAACCATTCTTAATTAAAGACGTTTTCCCAAGACGAAGAAATATTTTAATAATAGGGTATCCGTATTAATATCACCGATACTAACCGTTTTACAAACAATTGCAATGAATTTGAGTTTTGAACTTGACCTCGTAAATTTACATTATAATTAACAAGGTAAATACCCACATTTAATCGACACGTGACATTAACAATGTCGGGTTTGAATAAAATGCATAACACAAACAGTTACAATTGAAATACCAATACCAAAATCATTAGCGAGTGAGTGAGTGAATAAATAAATTGTTGCAAACAAGCACCATTTGTAAATACCAATAATATGAAAACAATATCTAACCATATTTAAGAATAACTTGGAACAAGGTAAAATTAAATAATTTAACTGCATTCCATCCAAACGCCCAGATATTTAATTGGTCTGTAATACGTGTTATGGGTATACATTTTTATATTGCGCGTTTTAACATACTCGTAATAAGAAACGAAAAATATATCCAGATATGTCATCTACGGAATCAAAACCAACAAAATTCACGTTATTTTTTCGCCCTAAATCAAAGGGGCATTACGTACTATCTAACACAGTGTACATATTGTCAAGCTACACATTTATAGCTTCGGGCCTGAATAGGTCCAGAAAAATCCGAAAACCACAAATTTCCCTTTCCGAGGACGTGAAATTTATTTGTGTCAGTCATTCTGAGGTACTCTCAACTAATTAGAAACGATCCCAAGTGAATCGAAAAATTTAAAAATCTTCAATTTTACTTATTGAGGAGCGGAAAAAAGGGTTCAGTTTATGTCATAGTTACTAAATTACGATGATTTTAAGTTAGTTAGACTAATGTGTGGTATAATGATATTAGTATGCCTCAAAACGACTTAAAACGCGTTGTAGATTTGATTAAAGGTAATAAGATGTATATAAGTATCGACAAGTACTGTGTTGTTTCGTTTACTTGGAGAGTAAATGTGGCTAGTGAGGATTGAAAACTGTTAAGTAGAGAGGTATGAACAAGTTAAGGACCTGGGTGTACTACTTCAACAGAAGTATAAATTTAACAGTCACTATGAATAAGGCATGAAACATCTAAGTTACTGATACGCAGTAACAGAGACCTAAATTTCAAACAAGTACAAGACGCTATACTTGTCTTGTATACCACACATAGAATATGCTGCCAAATAAACAGGTAAAAGGAAAAAATAAAGGTGAAATTTATTTAACAGTGTCCAAATAGCTACATACTTTAAACTTCGCACGCTTATAGCTTAGACTCCAAAATGGTTCCGAAAAATCACGTTCTTCACGTTCTAAAATTTATTTACATGGTTTTATCCAGAAGTACTTGTTAAGCAGAAACTTTGGATTTTGAATAACTGAATGACGTGAAAAAAAGTAAAAAAACTCGAATTTCTCTTTTTGTTTCTGAAACCGTTTAAGCTACCTGGAGAATATCGAGCAGCTACACTGTATAAAATTATAAATTATTCTAGTTAGGCCTTTTATTTTTTTTCTTTAGTTTATGAATCACGTTTTTGTAACTGTTGTTCGCTTGCACTAGAAAACGTATAGAAACGTTACCTTTCAATCATACAACACGAAATTCAATCGAAAAATTATTATTACTATTGCAAAATTTCCAGGATTACATATTTCAAACAATTGAACACGAATTGAAATGTAATTTTATTTTGGATTTTTACCTTGACAGTATACGAGCTCTGATTTGTCATGGCAGCTACCTGGCTTAGACAATAACAGGGAACGATAACTATCTGATTGCACAATCTCAAATTTAATGGAACGCTTGAAGAAAAGTCCGGCTTTTTGCATTGTAAAAGGCGTTGCCCGCAGTGGTGTTCGTGACTTCTAGAGACGAAAAGAAGTCGATGATTTTTTACCTGAACGCAGAATGTTTTGTAATTCTAGTAGCACCTAGAGTGGACTACCTGTTCGAAAATCTCCGGGTTTTATGAATCGATTGGTAGATAAAGCAATTAAACAGGGAAAGGTAATGCAATTCCAATTTAATCAGATTAATCAGGAAATACCCATAACCTACTTACGATCAATGCCGCAATATATGTACTTACAGTTAAACCAAACGCAGGCATCAAAAAAATATATCATCATTACTCCAAAAAGTATCGAATCGTATTACAAAAATGTCTCGGTTCTGAAAGTTAAATCGCAATTATTTACTACCGATGCAGAACAACTTTTAGACAACTTTTACCAGGCGAATGGCATAGTCATGCAAATAATTGAAAATAGCCATATAGCCGAGTCAACTCCTTATACTGGTCTTATCTATTGTTGTGAATAAATTCAATTGCACAGGGGCCGTATGAACAATATGGGTCAGAGCATATCTAAAGTAAAAATTTTTCGTAACTGGGTATTGCAACAATGGCGTGACTAACGCATTTTATATGTAAATAGTCATCCAACACGTTATCAAATACATTTGTTTTAAGCTGTGGTGAAAGTATAAGACCGTTTGGAAAATAAAAATACGTAACCAAAAAACTTCATTAAGTTAATTACAAGATTGTTTTACATTAGATGTCAAACAGAAAAGTAATTGATATGATATTTACGAATAATAATTTCAGTGTTTCCTTTCACTTTATTCTTTCGCAAGATCGTTAATAAGAAAAGTTTTCTCACAGTGAATGATTAACGAAAATATTTCAATCAAACAAGGTACCTAACGTTTAATTATGTTATCAACTATAATTAGAACAGAAAATATAATGATATGTTTACTTAGCCAGTTATATTACTAGGATTAATGATCATTCGCATATTACCTGTTTGTCATTCGCGAATGTGTATATGATTAATTTTTTAAAAGTTGAGATATGCGACGGTTACTACGTAGACCATAGATGTTATCTTCATAATCGAGTCAATTATCTTTTCTTTTTAACATTTTCTTGCAATCGATATATTGCCGTTAGACAATGGCAGTTTTGGTTAGATAAGGAATTTAATTACCAACCAGTGTCTATAATTTACATTTAAAGCAATCATTCGATATGTGAACGAAAAAGATTTTATTGATATTCAGGTGCAGTCTGATCGAAAGCTACATGATTATGTTTTTACGAAAGTTCCCGGTTTTTGACTTCTTTCCATTTTGTTGCATGTCTATCCATTCTTACATGAAGAAACTTGGTAAGCCAATCAACAAAAGTCGTTTAATATGTGCGTGGGTCTAATTTATATGGAAAAGCAAAACAAAATTAGAGCAATTTGGCGGTTGTTTACTTTCAATCTCCTTGAATTAGTTCAGGTAAAATAAAAATTGGGCAAATATTTTTATGAAACTGTAATGTTAAACTGAAGAGTTGTAATGATTGCATAGCTGAAGAAAACCATATTACATTGTATATTAAAAAAACTTTCTCTTTCGAATAACCCACAGACAATGCTAATTAAAAGTAAAACAGACATCTGTCAACGATTCCACATTTCACAGAAAAACTTCCCATAATAAGGTATTCTTTCGTAATTGGCAATTAGGAGTAGGTCACATTCAACCTTCTATGTTATTATTAAGCTTTCATTCGTCGGCAGTAATGATTGATTCACGACTTTTTAATTTTCTTTTTGTCGATGTATTAAACCTAATGGCGAAGCGATTTTACTTGGCATTTCATTGTGCCATAACGAGAAATTTCAATGATATTTAGGTGGGTCGTTAACGCACCGTGAACAGGAGGAATACCAGAAAGTAACTGTTTATTTTAATAATGAATTATAGAGTAAAATTGACTTGCTATAATTTTATCGTAGAAATGTTACCAAATGCTATCACTAATCATCGAAATAAAAAAAATAAAGGGAATTTTTGAATAGATCCTACTTATATGGCAAACATGGAAAGAAAGAAAACTTTATTAAGGTAAATAAAAATATCAGTTTTTTTATACTGAATTTATCGTTTTTAAATACATCTGATAACTAAATACAAAATGATGCCATTTAACAATATTCAAATTTAATATTTTTTAAATTTAACTCAAAGTTAATAAGTTTAAGTGCACGTACAACAAATTTCTTAACGATATAATGAATTATTTTTCATGCTCTAGAAATTATCAAATTGACTGATGACAAAATTCACATAATTGTATGTATATACAAATTAATTACTCCTTCAGTTGCAACTGTACAGCTGTATTAACCTAAAATTTTTATTTACGATAACCTTATCCCAAATCGTGGTCGTAACTTGTTTCAAATTAAAGCCAACACATAGTAACTAGCATGTAAGTCGTGACCAGGAACTGATTTAAAATTTGGGAAAATGAATATCAAACTGCGTAATAACGATGATTTCTCTGCAACTTACATGCCGTTTTAGGCACAGATAATGACGAAGACAAAGATGGAATTTAGCATTTACGGAGTGAAAATGAAAGAAGATTGTTTTCATTACGTCATCAGATAGTACATACAGTGCCTACGAAGTTTCGTACGATTTCAGCGAAATTTAAAATCAAATATCTTTTGCTGTTTTGGTTCTTGAGAATAGTTCAAGATATCGGCAAAGTTCTGTGATCACGTCAGTTAATTACGTCTCTATTTTTATTTTGACGGGTTTCTTTCAAATAAAGGTCAATCTCTTCCGACTAATTGATTTTTTTGATGGATTAATACTATTACTACAACCTCGTTAAAAAATTAATTGCGCACACTATCGTTATCCGAACAAAGCTTTTGTTAATTTGCCGTTTCGACTACATATGCGTCAATATCGACCTATAAATGAGACACGTGAATTAAAAATTACTTTCTCTAAATATAATGTGGTCAAGGAACGCCTGCTATTCAAAGGAATACAACGGTTACTTTCGAATCGCCTCAAACCATTTCACCTGTTTCGAAAAAGACATTAGATTTATTAGGTCTCTTGTGTGAATAATCAATAAATAATATTGATACGTCAATTATCCGTGCAAAACGGTGTTACTATTTTGTAAAACATAAATAAGATGGTATTGGTACATATATCAAACTGACTATACGGGTAATGCTGTAGGTTCGCGCGAGTTTCTAGTAATGCAACGAAAATATTTGTACTCTACTCTGGTCCAGAGAATTAAAAACCTACTTACCTACAGGTAAGTAGCCTACAACCTAAGTTCCATCAATTACAATTTATTTGAATATAATATATCGCATTGGGAATAATAATATAATCGTAAAGCGATCAGAACTAATATAGTTTAACATCTGAACACAGCAGTCACAGTTGCAATAAGGTGTCCTTGTAAATTGAGTTACCAAAAAAATAATCAAAACTATTTTTTAAGAATCAAAATCTAGGAGCCACCACATCGATAACTTGGCATTTCCAAGTTTGCCACCAAATTGAGCAGCTGATTGGTCTCATATTATTATTTAAATTAACTTTATACATGAACCATTAAACAAATTTTGGCAAACAAAAGACAATTAAATGTTCTTTAAATCAGTTATGAGATATGGGCACTGGGTTTTTAAAACATTGTAATAGATCGTTGTTTGATATGAATCGATTCAGTTAACTATTCAATGCAAATGTTACCTGCATTTTCCAACTTTTTGCACGATACTTCCAAGGTTCCAATACGACAACGTTTTCTAAAATGAAAGGGCATAGTTACATAACACGATGAAAAGTGACAGAGAAACCATTTTCGATTGGCAATATGAATTGAAAAGTGAAATTTTACACGAATAAGAGTGTATCAATCAAACGTTACATTGTGGATTTCGATCATCAATTTCCTTCAAACCGTAACCTTGTATTAATCATAGGATCGCGTAAGTAACGATTACAACCATTAATTTTCTTCATTCACGGCGACTTTAAATAATACCGAATTAACACCTTCTTAGGAAATCACCGACGTGATTAGACTTACATGTACTTACACAATTTCCTTACATAACCGATCGATCGATATTCTCCGTTTAAAAGGTCCATAGTTTAATAGCTCTCTCTAATAAAATCGTGTTAACAATATTAGTTTTTAGATGGGCGCTTTTGCTTCGTCACGTACCTTACTAGCCTCTACACGATTTGGGCGGCACGCCAAAAATATTTACAATTCTTTCAATCGCTTATAATAAGAAAGGCGCGTGTTTTCAAAAGTCGAATGTGATTAATGATGAACGGCAAATGTATTATTGGGTGTTACGCAGTGGCTGATCCTTTCAAAAAAATGGGGGACGGTTGTGATAGATCAGACGAAATCTGACATGGAATAGTGAAAGTATAGAGGCAGGAAGGTAGTAAATATAGAATCAGTATATAATTATAGACTGAGATTAATACTTTAGTTTAACTTAATTAATCCTGAAAAGTTTAGTGTCGTTATTGCGTAACTTCAAAATTAATAATACAATGGTGTTTGTAAATTTTTGTATTATAAGATTTACAAAATTGTAATTTTTGTACTAGAAAATTTACAACACTAACTTTTTAAGTAACTAGATGTTCCTAGAAGATCTCCATGAAACTTTCACCAAAAATAATGCGGCATAAAGAAACTTGTCAATGCATCAAAACTTGAGATTTCGAATTACGATGCTTCGGCCTTAATAAGGCTAACATTTTCTCAAACCCGAGTTCGACGTTCAATGTATATTTCATATTTTCCAACAGTAAAAATCTAAAACCAAAACAAGCATACCCCTCTCCTCCTAAACGAATGAAATTGGTTTCGGACGGTTTTCCATGTATCACATTCGTTCCGTAGTAATAATATCGTTACTTCAACCTACGGACCGTCTCCCTCAGTCCATTTTCTAAATTATTACTGACACCTAAAACATTAACTTTAAAACCCAAATATCCCGCCGAGAACATTCTTTTTTCGGTAAGAAACAAAGACGTCAACATAACATGAATCGTGGAAACTAATTAGTGTTGTAATTAAAGGTGAAGCAAGGCGATGGGAGTTTTTAATTAGAGAAAGGGAGTACATCACAGCGATGACACGGTGTTAGCATACCAGGCTCGAGAAAGCGACAACACGAACCGTACTCTACCATGGGAAACTCATTCCTTACGACCTATTAAAGTTCTACTGAAAATAAGTAACAATGTTCAAATGGAGAATATTCGTCGAAAAATGGAGGCTCCTGAAATGTGCCCACAGCGACGGAAATGATGGTAATACAGATTATATTCTTGTGATAGGTATAGGTAGCATTTTCACGCGACTTTTTGATGATACATTCCGCGTTCACAGCATACACTGACATCATTTAATTAGACGTAGGGGAAATAAAATTATGGTCAGCTTATATCACGTTGTCTTTTAAATCTATCACATGGAATGATATAATATACATGTGTATAAATTACTGGAAAATTTGTAAGTTAACGTCAAAATGTAGTCCGTCCTTGATAAGCCACGTCAACAAGTACACGTATATAAGATAACCGCTCATTTATTTCCTTAAGGGAATTAAGTATCAGTAATACCTCGTAGGATTCCTGTAATGGACATCGGTATGGTCAGACATGTTTTTGAAAACAATGTACGTGTTCTAATATTTTTCTGTTTATTAAAAAATAAATCAGGTAACACATACTAAAATCTCTTTCTTCTGGATGGAAAAATTTGATTCCGTGGGTATTCTTAGAATTTTCATTCAAGTTCTTCATCAATTTGCCTCATGTGCAAATTTTGGTGAATACTTAATATATACAAAATAATATATATAAAAGAGTAGGACCCCAACAGTTATATTGGAGCTACAAATTCTCGAGCATATATTATGTTGGCAACAATGAATTATAGTTTTCACCCTAGATTTAACCGGATTGCAATTAGATATACATGAATGTTTGCTTACTTTACAGCTTGCCGTTTTTAACTTTATAGTTTGCATTAAATATAATCGAAAAGGCCGTTAAGTTTAACAACTGTGCTTTTAAGAATACATTTGTGAATTGATTATAATGAATACATGTGTATTTAATGTGCAAAAAAGTAAAGTTAAGATCATTTATATTCGATATAATTACTGTTTGAAAACCTTAGCAATAGTGTTAGGCGCTTCGTTGATTATGTACATCGAATTTTATTTGTCACAGATAACCTATGTATGTGAGGTGACACTATTTTTTTCAAAAATCTTCGAAAATTCTCAAAAGTACTCAAATATTTCGCGTACAATGACACCTGCCAATTTTCCATTTAAACTATAAGAAACAATGTTTCGCTACACTCCCAAACATTAATTCATGTATAGAACCATTATAAAACAGTTAAATTTGGTGTTTATCATTACAACATGTAAATTCGGTATATTATGTTCTCATTTTAAATAAGTCAACTGAACTAAGACAAATGATATCGCATTAAACATTGTTCGATGTATATATTTATTGTTGTTAACATTTAACGTTTTTGATTTAAAAAGCGCGTAGCCCACAAAGTAATTCTGCCCTACTGATCATGCCTTCGGATTTTTTTAAATGCGCCATTCTTGCAAAAATTGCGATATCAGAAAAACTGCTCTGTACTTCTGTAGCTATTCTCATATATAATTGAGAAAAAATTACATCCTAACTTAAAAATTGCAGCTGCTGCTGGCCTCGTCGTACACGCCTCAATAAGAAACGCTCACCGGAGAAATGTATTTAACGCCATTTCGTTTCGTACCACTTTGTAAAAATTATTTCATTAGCTGGCTGAAAAAATATTTAAAAATATGCCTACTTTTTCCGACGCTCGAATAGCCCTTAAGATTCAACTTTTGAGTCAAGTAACATTTTCCTTTACCCTTCCAGATTCGATGCTATAGATCAACTATGGAATGCATTGGAACCCTTCCACCTTCCGACTTCAAGAGGCAAGTGTACCCGTAACTCTCTCCACCAGCCCAGAGAATTTTTTCCAATACATCGTAGAGATAACAGAACAACTCGGTACATGGTCCAGTGAATTCCATATCGCTAACAAAGATGCACGGCCAGTTTTGACATAACCGACTCGGTACTCCTCTCTCGAAGGAGAGTCGATTTCATCGACGTGTTTTTTCTTACGGTAACGTGTGTTTGGTAGGTATATACCGGCTCGCATGGTACGAACCCGAGAGTAGGTAGGTACTTGTGCAACTTTGTATCGTTTTAATGATGGAGGCTTGGTGATTTTTCAGCCGCAAATCGGATCAAGTATCATTAAGTATCATTTTATGGTGATAGGAACAATTAGACCGTCAGAAACAGTTTACGGTCAACTTAAAACTTTATACTCGCCATCACTGAAACAGATCGGATAATTCGATAAAATATGAATGAAAGGGATTTTTCTTTAAATATGGAATCGAATCGAAAATAGGAATCAGATCGTTAATTAAAAGAGTTTGGTTATTCAACATAACATCACGAAAAAAAGACATTAAAAAGTGGTGTCATACCAAATATAAGAGCTTTGTTCCATTACACTTTACATGTATTAATTCATGAACTACAGTTGACCTCGCTTATAACTGACTTTAGGGACCCTTCAAAATAGTTAAATATAACCGAAGTCAACTATATTCGATTTATTTGAAAAACGTTACAGTATTAGTACGTGGTTTGACTATCTCCCTTCACGATACCTTCACATTTATTGTTTCTTCTTAGTAGACTTTAACAATTACAACTGTGTTTTTTTTAATTTTTTTAAAATTTTAAAATTTCGTTTTCCTATAAAAAAAAATCTAATCATGTACAACAAAAGGTCTTAGTTTACGACTGGCACTCTGTTTAGGGGGGAAGCTGTTTAAAACTTTTTTATTTATTGTGACCAATTGTTTTATTTAAAATTTTTTAACAAAAATAACCCGTTATATTTCCCATTTGTTTGTAAATTATTGATAATTGATTTAAGATTCCGTCGTTTCACTGTAAGTTACCAAGTAAGTAACAATACTCGCCAATAACAATCTTGCCAGCGTTAGCAACAAATACTGAAGCCTGTAATGTTAAAAAATGACGCTGCACTAGCGCCTAAAATTTGGTGGAGTTAGGTCACCATGACAGTTTTAAATTCAGAGAAAAATTGCATTCTATCCTGTTAAAGCTAATTTGTTATTTATGTTGCTTCCTCTGTGCAAGACAATTCAACCTGACCAAATTCTGAAAATAATGCTGCGCCTATCTTTGATTATCGGTACATCTTACATCGAACTAATCTGACGGTTTACAAACGAGTTCATGAATCATTCTGCGATATGTTGGACTTGTTTCTGTTTGGTTTATCTCAACAATTCAGATATAAAAATCCTATTTTATTGAAAGTTAATCAAACACTGATATGTTCGATAGGACCTCAATGTTATAAATAATTACAACAAAGCTATGTTCACTCAGATAACGTAAAACAGTAAAAAATTTTATTAGAAGTCCACTGAATTAATTAAAATTCTTTTGAGAAAACTCATTAACGCTCACAAGTGCCTTCGAGATAAGCTCTTTAAGACCGCATTGCTTACATAATCAATGTGGACGTATTTGGTTCTCATAAAGTCATCTATTACACCTATATGAACTGAAAAAGATAGTGAGTTATAACCGACAAGGCACAGTTTTCATTTTACGATTTTTTTAGAGGTAGTGTGTGAAATCGAATGGTACTAAAACTGTCACGTTCCGTTAGGACTTGTTGATGCCTATTTTGCGGATTATTGTTGGATAACAGGATTATGAGTCGTGACCGATTCGTGAACGTGGAAAAAATCGACTAAAGGTGACGAAAAAAAGAGTATACGAGCCGAATATTTAGATAATAATTCCGCTCATCCCAACAAAAAAGTAATTAAACTGACAACTCAATTCAAATCTAATTCTGATCTTATGCTTATTGTACAGAAATGGGTGCATATGTAATTAATTGCTGAAATTTTTAGAAGTAATAAAAATATGTTCCTCATCGCAAGACATTAAATTTGGAAATGGATTTGAACGCATATGGTCGAAAACTGTCTGACGCTACAGGCTTTCACAACATTTAAATATTACGAGTACAGTCGGATTTTGATGATAAAAATTGAGAGAATATTTTTAACAATAGTTGCAATATTTTAAACCAATACCCAATATTCTACGAAATTAATGCCGGTTTCATAATAAAACTAACTGGACAGCTATGCCCCAATGAAGCATTAGCTAGAAAATGAATTCTATACAGCGGATTTCACAATAACGCTAATTCAAGGAATAACTCCTTAGAGACTTAACAAAAAAAAGTTTCACCACATTTATGCAGTTATTTTGGCTTTTAAGTTAAGTGGTTATCTTGGTTTGCTTCATTTTAAATGGTCGAGTTATCTTTTAAATTCGGAATTAACTGGATGTGATATGTTGCAGCCGCCATAAAAGGTCGAGTTAAAATTAAGGCTTTGAAAGGTTACCACCAAAATGCCTATAGCTGTTAAATCCTATCCGGAATGATATTTTCGACGATTTATCTCCAGGCACCACGTTACAACATAACCCCCAAAAACGACATGGACACACCTTTGTACCATAGATCATAAAATTTGGTCGTCCTATTGGTCACAAAACGATCAAATTTATGCTACCAACATGATAACCAACAGTTTTCTAACTACGAGATGAGAAAGGGTTATGAAACATGCAGGATATAATGGGGAATTAACGTCAACGTGAGATTAGCAAATCCTCCGTTTAGGTAAGTATTCTGAAACCGACCGTTATTTAGTTAATTTTTAATATATTTTCGATACCCGTATAGATTACCTCGTTTATATTACAAATAATTACACATGTAGATCGTTACTGTATCTTGCAACAAGAATTTAATAAGATACCATGACTGCCATTAAGATTTTATACATGTTATTATAATAACTCTAGTTTTAATAACTTATAAATATTCCTAAATTTTTTTTAGGATCGTTTTAATGATCGTGTTACGAGTACACACTTGGATGTCAAGGTGGAGCCTACCACATTGCAATGTAGGTAACTAATATATATGCTGCCAATCACAGACTATAGAAATATTCAAGTAAACTATAATTAATAAATTCGACGACCTACAAACTCAACACATAACAATTATGTTTGTCTAGTGCAAATTCATAAACTTTCTCCTTCAATAACAAGATTAGGCTCTCAATTATCGTTACAAGCAAACGACTATTGACATCATCCCACAGTTAGGTGTCGATTATTTTTAAATTTGTACCAAGAAAGTTACACAATAGACTTGGACAAATTTCGCGCAGCATGGGACAATCCGAGACCTTTTCGTTACCTGCTTAACAAAAGATCAAAATTATTTCACAACGCCGCCAGATTCAACAGAACTCGTGCTTCATCGTTAAAAAATGTATGTAGTACGATGGGCTTATTGCATTATAAATAAAACCTCATTATAAGGAATAATGGTGAACGTGGAGGACCCAAAGAACTCTTAGGCGTTTTAATTACATCGTAATGCTAATGTTAAGTGTCGTCGATTGGGGTCCCGTTGAGTAAAAAACGAATTTTGTGCTACGGTTAACACGTGTTAAAATGTAGATTTGGTCGCAGTTGGAGATTTGCTTCGAATCAAGTTATTAAAAATCAACCGGATTTCCATATGTTATTAATAACACAAATATTTTAGTCTTTGACCGAGCAGTAATTTCAGTTGAAATATTAGTTTTCTAATTGCTCTCCAATCATTTTGGCATCGGAATGTTATTAAAGAATAAATTGTATAATTTCGAATGTGATCTATATTTAATTATCTGTATTGTCTCTCCATTATTTTTTTATTCACATTGTATTCTTCAGAAGAAACGATACCACCATAATACTTAATTATTATTCAGACTGTTATAAGATGTATTGCCCATATCGATATACGGCATATCTAAGTACTCCTGTTACAGTAATCTAAAATATTACCCCATTTGTAATAATTGTATGTTATTACGCATTTTTGTATTTGTCTTGTTAATTTGTCTTTCCCTTCTAATTGCAGCTTCCAGTTGTTTGTTTATTTATTACCCTATAATTAAATGCAAAACGATTTCGTTTTGTTCTCTTGGCCGATAGTAGATTTCTATCAGACTCGTACAACGTCGGCCATTTTATCCTTTAATACGCAAGCCCGTAGCAAAAAAATTGTTTTGAACGCCATATTTCTCATGAACTCTTTTCATCTCGAAAACGTTGACTGAAATTCTTTTCAATGGCTTCAGGCACAAGTGCACATAAACCTTTGTGATTTAAAAGATGGAAAACGAACTTTACTACAATTATATTATTATACTTCATTATACAATTTAAGTCTACAAAGAAGTAAGTGAGTCTAATACCAAGAAGAGATATAAAGCAGAAAAAGGAAACATTAAGAAACAATATCTAATAGTTAGCGATATAGAGCACGTTAGCTCTAAATTCCAGTGGTTAGGTAAATTTAACCCGAGGCACACACAAAACCACGAGCTAAAAAGAGGAAGCAAGAAAACTTCTAACAAACAATAAGTAAATTGTGGAACGAATACTTGGCATAAAAGTATGCGCCGAATAAACAAAGAAACAAAGGGAATAGTTTTAGATAATTAAGAAAGAACTTTTATGTAATGAAAAAGGCAGGAGGTAATACATAAAATAAAATACATAAACAATATAGTGAACGTGGATAATTTTTAAAACAACATGCTAGAATAAACTATGGTAGAGACATTATATATTTGAACTCTGAGAGTTTCTTAGCTCATAAGGATACAATTTTACACTTAACAAACGAAAAATGCTAGTTTTAAGTGAATCTTGCACAAGAAACAAAATCAAATGTGTGTGGTCGTAATTTATGAATAGTAAGATGTGGCTCAAAGAACAAACATCCAGTGAAATACTTGCACATATAGAAAAGGATTTAAAGATGAATTCACTTAAAAAATGATTATTGTAGTATATACTTCACTATCCAAAGCCGCTCATTACACATCAATAAACGTAATGTAAGTACCACTAAGCGAAAGAGGTATAGAACGTTACATTCCAGAATAGAGATGTGGGGGTGATGACGAAACGCTATTCTATAAATCTCAAATTATGACTTACACATACTTTTTCGAGTTGGGAGCAGAGCCGTTGGACGGAGCGATCTAAGACCTTTTGTTAAGATGAGTTGGTCAGGTTTTTCAATATCAACATTAGTTTGTGAAATTTTGCCTGTTTAATATAAGAAGTTTCGAGAGGATTAAAACACAAACGTTAGATCATTGTTTTGTAAAAACTTTACAAGACCACGAAAATTAATTAGTACCTCCGCCATAAATTATACATGAAGTAGTAATGGAACACGAATTCACCAATACCTTAAACAATATAAATGTTCTTGACACATTAAGAAATTTCCTCATAGGAAAAATACACCCATTTTTCAGTTTTTCTGAAAACTTCGCGAAAATCGAAGTGGTGTCGACAATTGTACCGTCACCAGTAATTTGTAACATTCGTATATAAGTCTTTGAATCTAATTTTTAATAAATCCCTTGTTAAAATGACGGTACGATTTTAGATACAAATACCTATATACAGAGGGTACGAAGTACCTCTGCAGTGGTGGCCTCAATTGTCGGTTTTGCTTTACGACACCTCGAACAATAAAACTCACCGTGGTTTAAATTACCTATGCCCATTCAAACAGGATAACGTATGAAGGACAACACAAAAGTTATCTAAATCCATCGTTTTGTACACAACTACGGAATATTTGATGAAAGGAAGTCATCTAATCAAGATGACAGAGATAATACAATCATTAGTGTCTGAAGCTTATTTAATCACGTAATTATACAGCAACGTTTATTGTAAGTCTCAATTACTTTAGTAGGTATTAAAATAATCACAAGAACTGTTTCGAGTTTACTCTAATGCCTTAATCTTGCCTCGGAGTAATTTTAAAAATGACCCAACAAGGCAATTTCTCTCAGAAATTATACACCTAAATGACAAAACCACCTGGAATAAATTCATTTAGCCTTTGTCAAGTGGTTTTCTGATGCCATTTCAACCGAATATGATTCGATTGTTACGTAAATATTAAACCGTAATTAATATAGGCAGGAAAGGTTTTTTAATTACTTTGAATGACATTAATTAGAAATAGGTTTCATGTAGAAACGTTTTAACAAAAACGCATTTAAATAAATTAACGGTTCCACATGTAAGAAACGGAGTTTAAAAGAAAATAACAACGATAAAAGATCCCGCCGAATGTTGCAACAAAAACCTTTATACATTTCCTCATCGAAATTAAATCAAGGCCTCAAGCGTTGTCAACGTGAATGACATTTGAACAAATCTCTGAGGACATTCCAACCGGCCACTAAGAACTAATTAATATTCTTGACCTAATATTAGCTAATGATTTTTCGATTATTATCGATATCAGATTACAAGAACCAGAGTGCACGGTTCATTAATTTTTTTGACAAATTAATTTCCCGGCTAAAGTGGTCACTTGCATATTTCCGTATGTACCCGATATATGTAGACTTCATTAAGTGAAGTTACGAAATCAGTTACTGTAGATTATAACGACGAGGATGGGCGATAAATGTAATTAAATAAAAACTGCTTTAAAAATATTACATGATACTGCTATTAGGGAATCGGTAGGTGCCGCATCTGAGAAAATTCGAGGACTTATTAAGTATCATGTTTCAAGTCACCTCTTAAATCAACATTATTACACCAACGGCGTTAAGGTGAGGATCATTCCATCTTGGAAATTACATGTAGATAGAACATGCGACTCTTACCTTCAATTAAATGACTTCATTATCTTCATTATGACTTCAAATGACTAATTAACAAAAATGAAATGAAGAAAATCGAAGGATCAAAATTAGTAGTCTTGCGTAAACGATGAAACATAAGTAATATTGAAAATTTCAACTCGTTCTTCAAACAATCATTAAATTTATATTAAACCATTCGTATTTCACGTATAGTGGTGTAGTGCTGGAAACCAAGCAACAATCATACCTTGAATCCCACACGAACCCACGTAACAAACACGGTCATCTTTTTCTCGCTCATTAGCCCATAAATGCAACGGTCACTATTGTATTCGGTTGGCCACACTGATTAGCGGTTACTAGATGGTTCGGAATGGTCTCGCAATTTGTGATGCTCGTTATATGGGGTTAACTTATTTCCGAGCACTCGTCTTTTGACATTTATGGACAGGAAAGTGCTTTATTATTCAAATATTTCGCTTAGTTACGGTAAATAAACGTCGCTTTAAAATTTCCACTGAACGATTTGTATAATAAAACAAGTTTACTTTGTGAATTTATATCGCTTGAATGATATGGCACATATTTGACTGTACTAACCACTTCACTCCCTGAATAGAAACCTGCTATGGAATAGGTAATAGCCACGAAGAATGGGTCTTTGTGCCGCAAGTGAAATGCACATACATAAACAATCAGTTACAATTATAAAAATGATAAATAGCAAAACCGCGAATGCACGAAATAATACTACGCACTAATAATGCAATAAATTTTATTTAACTACAGCTTCAATAAAGAACTATGGCGTCCTTGCAAGCTGTACCATTTCGAATAAAATCCTGAGTATTTTCAATCCAATGCAAGTAGTATGATACGTTTACGTATACCCCGTATACATCTTTCCACCCACACTTTTTACCCCATATTACCAAGCCGACTAAAGTATAAGCAGCCGTTTCGGGATCTGGACAAACCAGAGGAGAACCACCATCCTGCTAAAATAAATAAGTTATAAGAAGCAGGAACCAAACGAATCAAAACTTGAGCAGTTCAGCATTTTATATTCTTGATTAAGAAGTGTAGACATTTTCTTACTGTACAAGCATCGAGACCCTCCTCTCCACCAGCGCACAGTTCCCCTTGGACGTCCAAGTACTTTTTGGCGTTTTCAGTTCCAAGAACAGATTTGTTACTGAAAGACTCGATGCAAGCGCTCGAATTCACAATGGGCACGTGAACTTGTTTTAAAGTTTGCGTCGGGGCATCATATTTTACAAATGAAGTTTGTCCGAAACCGGAAACTACACAACCAGCACTAAAAGTACAAAATATTTATCGAAATCCAGGGAAGAACCTACCAAATGAACGAGTGTCCTCGTGAAACGTTATAACTAGAATACGAATTGTACTGAATATTAATCGAATTGTTCAACCGTTATAAACTGAGAGACATTGGATTCCACATTCCAACAAGTCAAGTTGGTGAAATATTTCCAATTAGATAAAATGTTTATTCTTGAAAATTTTTGTTAGATCGACTCCTTCGGATAAGAAACCAATTTTTAATGAAAAATACCTATTACAGACAATTTTTTATAGAAGAACGAAGAACTGTCGAATTAATTTTTAGCAATTTCTACTTTCTCACTATTTCTAAATTTATTGTGTAAATCTGATTCGTCGGCCATAAGAAAATAAAATCAGTCTTGAGATATGACAAATTGTCACAAATTTTTAAACTGTTCTCAAAATTCTTTCTGTTTTATAATTGGGAACTAATGATATTAGCGTTATTTCCCATATTAACTCGACCATTTACGTGCAACGGAACAGTGTCTTTCCTTTGGTATTTATATCGTAATCTGTATGATGGCAAGAACTCGACTTGACCGGATGTTTGATATATCGTGGACTTCGGTGTATAATAAATTTTCAGTTCAGTTTCCACCATATAAAACAGTTTGAAGGTATAAATGTCCATCCATTTATAGCAAATTCGTATGAGTGTTTTTGTATGAAGTTCAAAATATTTCAAACTTTATTATGAAAACCTTTTGAAGTTATGATTCCTTTCAATTGCTATACTACGAAACAAGAAGCTATGGTAATAATTTTGTTGAATAAACTTGGTAATATTTTTGGTGGGAGTTTTCATAGGGAATCCAGTAAATTTCAATTCTTTCTATAAAAAAAATTGCTACCTCATGAGATGAGAGGTACTTCTTAGTTATGAGTACCTGCGAAATTAGGCACTTTACTATTTTGTACAGTTCCAGTTACATCGTTGCACATGGTCACCTTTAATTTGACTGAATTACCCTTTTGCGGTATTCTCAAAATTTTGCCCATCGCCTGACTGAGAACAAATTATGTTAACGTTATTTCCCAGGTTAGCGTAACCGTCTAAATACAAGAGGGCGATGTCGTTCCTCAGAGTTTTATTATCGTAATCTACATGATAATAAATTGACTTGACCGCATACGTTTGATTCATAGTAGACTGCTGTACATCATAAATGCCCAATATCACGTTAACAGGATTAGATCTAAAAAATTCGGCCAAATCTGTCAAACTTTAGCACTCTAGTATTTACATAATTTGTGTTCATACATACGTATTGTGCACCTTATGGGCAGCTGTTAGAACAAGATCTTGATCAATTAACACCCCTCCACCGAGGTATCCTTTATTAGGAGTGGCCGCTCTTTCACTGTCCTGCAAAAACGCATGCCACGGAAAGGCATTTTCTGTAGCTATTCCGTTATTCTCGGATGGAGTCGTGACGCCGACGCCACATTTAACATTGACACAACTATCATAGTTAGGCGGACATGCGTCCGGGGGCTGGAACAAATTACTCCTCTTCACCTACTAAGGCAACTTTAAGAGCAATGTACAAGCGGAAAAATTGGATAATGTAGAGACGAAGGATACTCCCACGTACCTTTAGAGTTGGAGTTTCTATTCGAGGATCGATTTCCAAACCATCATCACAAAACTCCGGGGTGGAACAATAAAACGTCCTCTTCTGAGATGAAATTAACTCTGAAATGGTACTTGGTGATTTCGCGAGAAATTATCGTACTGTGATTATGCTTGCCTGTTATGATGAGCATTAATACAACTCTTACAAACTTTATCATCACAGGTAAAATCTGTTGAAACACTGTCTTCATACATGTAATTTATTATTAAATGTAATTTGTTCTGAAAGTGAGTGCATTCACGATGAAAATTTAATTGAAACTAACTTCTAAAACGGTATCTAATGTAAATATCGCTTTAACGGAAATTCCCTCTCATAAATTCGCACATATGATTTCAATTCTCGCGTGCAGTTTTATTTGATTACCCTCGACACAATTATTGGGTAATTTTCGTTTCCAATTATTTTTATGCGAGCACGAACATCACAAACGGATTTTCCACTTATAAATTCTATACCTACTGTTATAAACTGTATTTGAAAGCAACTAATGCATGAAATATATAGTGCCCGTGTGTTACGGTTCTATTTGTTCACAGCCTTGTAATTATTTTGACTTTCGATTCCGATAAAATTTCAAATGAATAATCACTTGGTAAATAGCCAAATTCAAAAAAACATTAATAACTCCAGTTCTGCTGATTCGAATTCGTGAATTTTGTATTAGAGGGTTCGAGCCCTGTTCAGCAGGAGAGTTTTTGGCTAAGAAATCTTTATCTTAATACTATCTATCTAATAATATCTTCAGTTTAATAGGTTAATAGATTTGTTTACCGCTAAAAAGACGAATTCGGAACACCCCACAAAAAATTGTGGTCGTTCCACACAAAAAGTGTGCGTCGGCGCGCCCTATTGGCGAGCGGAAAGTAAGAGATCGTTTATTGGTTAGAAAATAGGGAATTTGTTCAATGTTGCTGGTCCTGGCTTGGTTTTGAGTTGGCGATATGGCTAGACGTCGGGAGCTTGCTTGGCTCGTGGAGAGGGGGAGATGAGGGGGCTTTGAGAATTATAACTTTTAAAAAAAGACTTTACACTAAAATGTTTATTAGAAATGAATTAATAAAAGTTGGGAGACGAAATGTCAGAATATACCTAGGGATTGTCTTTTAATTATTGGCACAAGTGGTTTGCTAGTAGTAATTTTGTCAAGATATGACTTTTTTGCTGTATTGACTGGCCTATTGTTGGAGCATTACCTTTGTTAACATATGCTGCACCTCAAAATTCCCTTATCGTTTTATTTCATGTTTGAAAAAAATTTCGGGCCGAGATTGGTGTAAAAAGTGTATTGTAACTCAATTAAGCTGACTAAGAATTAAAAGCTGTCCTGTAATGGCATCTTTTGTTCGATACGTCCAAGACAATGACGATCCAATACGTGTCTTCACCGTGACGAATCGATTCGATATTCAACGTTATGTTTTACGTACTAAATATAAAAAGTAAGTAATAAAAAGAAGGTAAAGTATCAAGCCTCGAAATTCAAAAGAGAATTTACTTGGTCGGGCGACGCAAAGAAAACTGATAATTCAGGGAGAATGTAACATTCTTGGTACAAGCAGCTAAAGAAAATCTGGCATTCGTTACAGGACTGATTGAACCGTACAATACGTTGTGGTAAAATAGTGTCAATTTGAAGCTTATAGGTTAAGAAGTAAAAACGCTACTTTGAAATCTTTCAACAATACGAAATATTTGAGTCCTTACTTCGGGCAACAAAATGATTACAGTGAAGTGGAGTGGTTTTATTCAATGAAATTTCGTTAAATTGTTTTAAAATCGTATAGACCGTCGGTTGGCGCTTTTCCTACGACTGTTCATTGTTCATTGTTGTACCTATACAAAAAAATAAAATAACCAACTTCATTATACTTTACATAAACGAACTTGCGACGATTACGTCCATTTCCCACAAGCGACGGATTTGAAGTAAAAAATTCATTCATTGTAAAATGTCATTCATACGCCACCTGCATTGATGAAATCTACAAGAGACGTACCGGTTCGTTTCCAACCCTTCGGTCGGCCCACCACCCTTTCCTTAAAATATTGTGAGATACCGAACACCGGATTCCGACGATTTGCTTTTTCCCCTTGCAAGAACGAAAGGCCTTTTTGTGGACCGCCACCGCCAAAGAGGCGATCAAAGACGGTCGGCCGCCTTTTGCAAATCCGATATATCATACGTGGGCGACAATAATAAAGAGATAATTGTTGGTAGGGCAGGTCATTTGCGGGCTCGGGTCAGGGCTGGGTATAAAACTAATTATCTTGTTGGGACGCTTAATTATTGTCTGCTTTCACGATGATTAATGCTTGCATCATTGAGGACATTCCCAAAAATTCGTACTCAGGGAAGTGGGTAATTAATGGTTTTTCAGAGAGACCAAACTTCGCTAAAAATATACTTGGTGTCGTTTTAAGATAACATGGCCATAAATCACAAACACTTTTCTATTGTAGTAGCTAATTTACCCATAAGATGTTACAAACTATAAAGAGAAATTTTCTCTATGTATATCCAGACTCGAGAGACAGTTAGATCTCACGCTACAGTAACATAGACCGTGAAAACATCCCATCTTTTTCGTCGTCCGCCAGCGGCGACTCTCTTTAAGGCGCATGCCGCCAATTAGGGTTCTGTCAGAATGTGTGAGTAAAGTTAGATATATAAATCAGCGTTTACCAAAATATCACTGAATTAGCATTGTAGAAGAAATAAAACCTGCCTATACTGCGTCTAAAGAAGGGTTATTGTTAGTTATTCATTGACTTAGTCCAGTGATGTGTTCAAAATGTTTCGCGTTCATATTAGACACAAGATTGAACCTTGTTAATCTCTAATCTGACACATTATTATTTAATGACGCATTTGTACAATGCTTCTTTTCCCACAATTGTAAAACGCCGTGTCATCTTCGATTTGGAGATTCTTAAGCATTATTATTAAAACCATGCCAAACAAGTTAGCACAGTCAGGATGAAATTATAATTTTAAATGCGAAAATCCAACTTTTATATGTACCCATTGTTTCCAAAACTTTTTAATCACCTATGGCGACATTAAAACCTGACTGATTTTTACTGTACGGTATCGACAGCAGGCCCAATTAATAAACGAAAGTAACACATCGCGGCGTATTAATTGGACAATAATAACTAAATGAAATCATTTAATGGTCGATTGTGAATTTTTTAACGTCCGCATTTATGACTGAAATTAATTAATAATGACGGCTACGTAGGGTCGCCACTTCCTAACTGGTCATTGACGACCAGGCAGCTGGATGGTTATCTCTTTTCGAGATCGATTACATGTTCCCGCACGATACGAGGTGTATCGATAATTAACTCGGAAAAGAGAGAGGATACACAATTATTTTTAAACTTTCCCAACTCTCGCAAAAATAATTATAAATGTAATGTAAAAACTGTAGGGGGATATTAAATGCTGAAACCATCAAAAATTGGATAAATAAAATGATATTTCTGGTTTCTATCAATGACTCATTTTTTAAATTAAACATCTGACTTCATTCTTTACTTTCACAGACTTACAGATTTACCAATTATTTATTACCCTCAAAATGAAACATCACATACCATAATGCAGTAAACAATAATAATACTACATGCAAGACAGGCTAGCATTTAATACTTTGCTACAATTTTACTAAAGGGTAGCACCATCGTTGAAGATTAGCTGTTTATTATTAACAATTATAATTTGACTGGAAGGATTAAAGAAGAAATAAGAAAATGGAAGATTGTAATTTATATTATATGCAATATATTATTATTATTACTATCATTATTATTATTATTGATGCTACGGATATCTGTGAACTATAGGGACAATTGTATATTCCTGGAAATTGAAAGTTGTGTACAATGTTTGTAACGCAAAATCATTTTTGATCACTTTTCTTATTCACCTTATTTTGTAGTCACCCCCTACTTCGCTGCTAAATGTAAATATGGAACATTGTAAATATTTAAAAATGTATATCATGTAAATATTAAAAATTACCCATGTCAAGTAATGGTACAAACGCAATGGTACATTTTCGAAAACAGTAATATTATATATCAGAAATGTCATGAGATGCAAATGCCAAGGTAATCATTTCAATTCTCATAAATTACTTTTTTATATACATTTTCAATAAATATATTTAATGTAACAATGTAACTTCATCACAAATAATGTATTGCATATAATATAAATTACAATCTTCCATTTTGTGCTAATATCATTTGTAAAAATAACCAAATAAAAGATCAATGTGGATGTTAAAATTAATATCATTAGTAAGTACCTTCCTGTAGTAGTAATAGTCCCTTGCCCCTCGACACCACCTGTCGTGTTTATTGCATTTTTTGAGTGTTTGAGGACCTCGGAACATTTATAGCTCTGCATAATTTTTATCGGTTAAATACGGATCGACAATATGTTAAGCTGTTAACTCATAAATATAGTCTTTTTATAGGGACAATTCTTTGACATTAATAGTCCAGGAATATTATAAAGCTCCATCTCTGCTTCGCCTTTTTCAAACCACGTGGTAATATCTTAAATGTCCCAAGTAATTTACCATGGTCTTTTAGTACCCGTTTCCCCCACCTAAATGGACCATGTGGGTAATAAACGACCCCTTACTGAAGGGAGGTAACTAAAATATCATTTACCTAAAAAGCAGTGCAGTTGAGATGCAGGGGCAGTGTATTTGGAATGGTAGTACTGATCATTTATAAAGTCACCCCGCCCACAATGAACTTCGGGTATCATACAGCGTTTTCTAAATACTGTCACCAATTTTAGAGCTTAGGTAAAGTGTGTTTTGAATCAAACCAACCAACGATGAAAAATACTTCAATTTCCATGAACCTCTTTCTGATTTTTTTTTGTTATACTTTCGTAAGTTTCAAAAATCCACCGGTATGAACTATTGCCACAGATCTAATCACCTACTACAATTTGACTACATTGAACACATGAAATTTGCTAAAATTTCTGATGGTGGTCTTACCGTCCAAGATATCAAGCAAATTTTTGAGAATTCCGAAAAAGGTAATTGAAATCATCAACTCTCCTTAGGCGACCCAGAGAAATAAGATTAAGTCAAACCTCGAGCCAAACTCTGGTGTCTACAAGATAACATATTAACAAGCAATTTACAGATCAAAGTACTCGTATTCAATCGAACCTTTAACACACCGCAAATGTTACACATGACGGAATTTAAAATCTACACGACTAGGTAATTACTTTGGATAATAGTTTAAGACTTTGATATGATTCATTAAAATACCTCAAAATTACCGACATTCCTTTGAGGTATTTCACGAGAAGTCATTCTTTCAATTATTTTATTATGTAGAAAACCCTTTATGGCAATATATCACGTATATACACATGTATACCCGCTTGGATCGGTTTATTTAAATTCCCCTTTGCCAACTACACCCGAACATGAATCACCAAAGGAATTTCGTATCGTGATAATTGACACCATCTTCTATCTACCGCGTAAATTCCCATAACAACAATACACTTCCTTCCAATTGCATACCAGGACAACGCAAAAATACAACAAAACGTTCTACCCGCTTAATTCTGATATACAAGCCTTCTAAGTGTACAAGGCCCATTGCAAAATAATAAAGATGTAAGGGTGATAAATGGGAAAGTGTTTTTAAAAATTGAGATAATGTGATATCGAGTACTTAATGTGTCATGCATACTTCGGCAGTGAAAAGATGGAAATATGAGCCTAGCTGAAGGATATTTTACTTCTACTAACGTTATTTTTAAAGACAAATCGTTGCCTTTATTGTTCTTAAATAACCGCTGAAATTCGGTCTCTGAATTTAGGTATTATATTTTCTCTTATCGTACTGTAAGAAATAATATTTAGCAAGCACCTACCACAAAAACCATCTCCATCATTGTTGAATAATTTAAAAGCCAAGTTTTCTTTGTCTGGTCCCTCAAAATTTAGAGACTTTTCAACAAAACTAAGGAATTATAAAAACGAAAAATAAAATTCTAAACTCTCAATTACCAAAACAAACGGTGAATTCCTGTCTAACCTGCCATCACGCAGACAAACACCTAGTTAGTTACATTTTAATGCCACGCAATTTAAATATTTACCAAATTTACATACTACCGAACCTCGTATTTATCTATTCGCGCCTAAATTCATCAAACTTTAATCGAAGACGAGGATCGCACGAAGCAGCGGCTCATCCAAAAAGGCTGAGGTCGATGTCGATAAACAGGAGAGAGAAAAAACGAAACCAAAAAAAAGAAGTAAAGAAAGAAATTTCGAAATCGTGAGATGGCGAGCTTATCAGGCGAGACTTATCTGCGTTGATCTGGAGCCTCGGCCAAATGAAGCGCTCATGCGAGAGAACAGGTCGAGCAAACTGAGGAGGAACACTATGGGACACTTTGATAATGAAAATCTCGGACCATGTAAAGAATAAGAAACGCTCGAAAGGCCTACACTTCATTAATTAACGACTTAATTGAAAATAAAATAATGATTTTGAACTAACTAAATGATTCTCACAATTTAATCTTTAAGCAAATATTCAATTAGTACAATTGAAGGAAACGAACATTAGAAGATATAATAATAGATTTCTGCAAATAAGTTAACTCTTTATACATAATATACGTTCGGTTATTTGGCAAAATCTGAGTTTTATTGGTTATAACAATGAACTGTAATCAAGTTATGGTACAAACATAAAAAGATGTTTCTGTTGCCTAACTTCAAACTTTATAGCGGAACTGAACCGCCTATTGAGGCTAGGGCGTATGGAATAGTACATGTAAGTACTATTCTTTATTTTGCGTATCATACTGGGTACAGTTGCATGCAACTTTACAAGATGCAATATGTATATAGTATGTATTTTATTTTCTTGTAAATTTAACCTATTTTGAAATGAATTGAAAATTAGAAATAAACATTTTTAAAAGGAGACCAAACAAGAAAGGAGACAAAGAGCCGATTAAAATTTACTGGAAATTTCTAAAATAAAATTTAAAACAATTTATCAACTGTAAACAAGGGATGCCGTTTTATTTGTATATAAGCTCTAAACAAAAAACCTAATAAAAATATACTTGGTTTATTCCTACTACTTTATTTCCTTAAATTCATGCAAATTTCATTCCTTTTTATGCTTGTTATAATCAATATCCTTAATATTTCTTTCACCTTCAATCAAAAATATTTATCTCAACTTTTACTTCAGTAGAATATTTTAATTTGTATGTGTTTGCCCATCTGAATTAGTTTTCAGCAATACAAATAAATCCACTAACCTGTTAAATGATTTCCTGTGAACTCGAAATCGTCGTCCTGGTCCCAGTGCTTCAAGGATAACGTTGATAATGGTGTGGCATTAGCAAACTCCAGGTTAGCAAAATGCCAGTCCAATATTTGGCGATCCTTCGATGACAAATACACATCACTAGAACAAGAATAATTTTGAAGTAAAAACATGTTTAAAAAAATTAGGCCAGTGTAGACACTAAAAACTACTCAAGTCCACTGACATATAATTATCAAGTTTCCATTTTTGAAAAGTAAAGAAAATAATTCTAAAAGGTTTTTTACGATGTTGTTGAAATTATAGACATTGTCTTTCAAATGACTAAAGATCCTTATTGACAACTTAACTGACTTAAACAATAAATAGTATGTTGGTCCCATAACCAAAAATTTTGTTACCTAGGTCTTGAGTTCTCTAGCTCTTCTAACTTCGCTTCGATTTCTTTAGAGCGTTCTTGAAGCTGATCCCATTCTGCTGCTAAACCCCTCAAATCTTTAATACCGCATCTATAGGCGAACTCTTCTTCTACATTTCTCTTTTCAATGGCCAGCATTTCTTTTATTTTATCATCGATTTCTATCATCTTCTCCTTAACATTTATAAGCATCCTTTGGTTCGCTTTCAGCTTCTCTTGCAGAGCGATAACAGACTTGTGATGCTGTATTTGTTTCTCTTTCACGTGCTTTTCCTGAAAATATTGATAATTGTTGGTAAAGTTTAAAAGTATTGACTGCTATAACTCACTTGTAACTTTATTATCCATTCCAAAGCCTGGCCTAAGCTGACAGGTTTATTTCCAGCATAATTGAAGTCTAACTGATGTGAGAGATAAGATGTCGCCTCTAGAAGTCTATTGAATTCTCTCTCGACCATTTCGTCTTTCTCCTTATCCACAGTGACGCCTGTGGACTGATACAAAGGACATTTTTGACGGATGCGGTGTAATTCCATGTCTATTTGCTTGCTAAGAGTAGTGACCGGGTTACCACCGAGACCTGTTACAACCATGGCGCCAATATCGGCTATGTAGTTACCTAGAACAAAAGAAAGAATACTCTAAATTGGGTTTTAAAGAAACCAAGAATAATCAAATGCTAATACCATTATACCTGCATTGAATAATACGAATGTATTAAAAGTACAAAAGAAAAATATGTTTTATAGTTATGGCCGAAGTCCAGAAAGATGAACTGTATTCCTTTTTGGAAACACCACTTACTGAATCAGTGGTATTGTATTTTTTTTTGTAATAGGTGTTCAACTTTGGACTAGTTACCAGCTGTTGGTTTCTTAAAATTGAATAAAAGCGCTATCAAATTTTTATTCCTATGTACACCTGAGGAGATCCAAGGAGATCACAAAATACACTAATTGGAATATAGAGAGTGTACCCACTAATGTTTTTAAAATAAGATATTGACTTTACTTCTAGATCTCATTCGGGAAGTATCAAAAATAGTTATTCTTTTTACCAATGGAATTCAGAAATATAATTATACTTCTTTTTTGAAGATATAACTTGTCTGACTTGTGAATCAGTGGACAGTGTGTTTTGATTTTGTTACATTATGTGATGCCTGTAAGCACTTGGACCTGTTGGTTGGTCTTCTGAGATAATTTTATGTTCATCTCACGAAATAAATAGAAACAGAATTCAATAAATAGAAAATGAAGATATAATATGGCCAGTACTGTACCTACTGAGTTATGTTTCTAAAATAGAATACTGAACCTTACTCCTGAATCTCATTGGTGAAGGTAAGTGGATTATTTCTTCTCTTATTCAGTTACTGCATTTTGAATTTCCACAATTCTTGCTTTTTTCTTACATACATACATACATTGCTTTACATACATACAGCGATTGTTATATAAATTGTACTTGATACCCTACCTTTTCTAAAAGTGGCAATCCTCCCTCCAACTCTATCCCGTGCTTCAAGAACAATGACTTCAAGACCAAACTGTTGCAGTTGCTGTGCAGCAGCCAGCCCAGCTATACCAGCGCCAATAACAATCACTTTCCCATATTTTTTACTTGGAATTGGTTTGAGTCTTTTAAATATGCCATAGTTGATGAAGCCGTTTCTCTCTAGGAATGCATGGATCCTCGTCAAAAGCTGAACATCGCTATTGTAAGGAGCTTCCGTTTTCTCAATAACGTGCTCAACGATCAGTTGTTCCTTCGGATTGTCCAGCCACATTTTTAAGATTCTGTTTCGGATGTTCAGGTAAACCTGACAAACGAAAAGTAATAAGTACAATAACCAATTTAAAGCATTAGTATTAGTTGAAAATAAGCAATGATTGAACCCAATAGTAAGAACAAATTAGGTTGAGTTATGTAAACTTGATATGACTAAAAGGTAGTAGTGAAGCTGTAATAAAGAAAACTAGCAGAACTGATGTGTGTATGCCCAAAACTAGAACGTTATATCTAATTTAAATTGTTGTTCTTATTTCACATTAAGGATTTCATGTTAAAAAAGTTTGCTTACTTTAACCGTTTGAAGAGCCGCATTAGCTATATCAGGGAAACAAGCGGCTTCAGTCGAAGTCAGCTTATCGAATGGCATTCGGCTCTGAAAGGCAGCTCCTTCAAGCCCCGAGAACAGGTCTTTAATGATAGGATCGTCCAGTTCTGAATCGCTTTCCTCCTTCTTTTTATCTTCTTCCTTTTTAACATCCTCTTTCTTCACCTCTTTCTTTGACTTCGAATTGCCAGCACCAGGGTTGAGTTTTTTATCGTTTGCTTGAATCTTAGGTTTCTCCAGCGGCTCCACCATGTTGTCTTCGTCTACGACCGGCGGCTTCTCCTCCAGTTCTTTAATATCATGCTGAAAATTAACAATAAGATAAAATTTCATAACCAAAGGTATTGAGACAACTTAATACAGAATGACGGCGAATTGATTACCAAGACGAACGTTTTTCGCATGTTCTACTCACCTTCGCCTTTTTCCTACGGCTCATCGTGAAGCCAACTGATGTTTAGATTGTACAAAATCTTGTAATGCGTGAAAGTGAGTTGTTTACGGTTTTCGAATTCGGAAAGAGGTTTGGCGACACAGAACACACAGACACCGAACTGACAGAACTCATAAAGTCACTAGATATTAATATCTAGTGATTTTATGTCTTTAGAATCGTTCGATAGTTCACGTTCCACGTCAAACTGTGATGACCTCGTTTCAGTCGTGACATTGCAATAATGAGTGCAAGTGATTTTACTTTAATTTAGCGTAGGTGTAATTACCGTTGCTGGTCAGTGAATGATTCTCATGCTGTTGATTCGTCGCGGTGATTGCGGGTAACGGCATTTGTCGTCAAAGTTAAAGTGTGTGCGAGGTGTGTGGTTCATCCTGGACCCCTTTTAGGTATTTCTATTGCACTCTCTTTATTAGTAGTATTAAGAATGGGCTCGTGTCGTGTGAAACCCATTCGTCCGATAAAACCTTTCCCGGTTTACAGTTTCGGCAAATTTGTATGTGAAGCTCCTCAAAATCTCAACTACCAAGCAATATATTGCATCCATTACTTCTATTATTTACCATTATTTGATTTAAAAATCAGCAATTATTTTCAATCTTTACATTACACTTCGCCCATACGTGTTTGTTAATGCAGTTGTGTAATATTTAGGAATTGCTTTCGACATGACCGTAGAGTTTGGAAATGGATGTGATGTCGGACGACAAGAGATTAATGCAGTGGCAAAGGAGATCTATGATTACGGAAATGATTCAAAGTGCTTGCCCGGATATTCTGTGTGGAGTCGCTGGATCGTCAGGAATGGAGAACCATCGGATTTATTTGCAGTTCCCTTACTTCCTGTATTTTTGCATATGGTCCCTCTCTTCGGTGAACGATGTAAGTGTTTTAAGAAGGAGATTGTTTCATGTTTGTGCGAAGGTGTGATTTGTAACGCCACTTATATTATTTTGAGACTTTTTGGAAACTCTGTAATAGGTTCCATTGGAAGTAGTTTCTGGTAGAGAAAGGTGACTAACTTTTGAAAAAACCATAATTCATCGCATTTATATGGAGTGAACTTACACATACAAACAAACAAACATTACAAAGAAAAATATCTAAACTTATGTTATCTTACAGAACAGGTTACACAAGGATGGTAGTGCTTTCCCGATGACCCAGCAGTGTAGTCATTGACCAAACAAATGAAAGGTTGGTGGTGAACCGATAGGCAACAATCGAGATTGATCAACCGATGGAGACAAACCGGCCAGCCATAGTACCTGGGAAAACGGAAGCCATGTTACTGGAACCCATGGGTAATGGTTATTATGGTGTGGTGTCGCTGAGTCAGGACGAGAACCAATTATTGCCACAACCAGGACCGTGACCAAGGGTATTGAGATGGAAGGGTAAGACGTTTATGGTATACTTGGTTTAAGATCGAATTCTGTAATCATTATATAGAAACAGTTCTTCAGCCATTTCTATGATTGTTTTTGGATTTTTGGGAGCGACGGTACTTATGTGCCCAATCAGTGAATACTTTTCAAGTCAGATTTCAAGGTAGTTCGATACATGAAGTAGCTGATAAATATTTTGAAGGATATTGAAAATTATTTAAACTGCTTTGGCCGCCTTTGGAGTAATATTGCTGGTTGTTTTTTAGACGACAAGAGAGGGGTCTCAGACTTTGATCCACTGCTCGGTTTTGAACAGCCTGGAATTCGACGACTGGCACTCCCATGAGGTACATAAGCATCACACATGCAGAGGTAAGCAACAGAAAAGGTGGTAGGATAGATTTTCAGTAAAAATTACTTTCTAATGGGGCCAACTGTCCACTGCTTTGCCCCCCTTTGGAGTAATGGTGCCGTCAAAATTCGACAACTGTCCGGTTTGGAACAAATCGCCAACTGCCATTTAACCAATCACGTCTGACCAATGAAAGGGCAGTTGGCGAGTTGTCTCCAAAATTAAAATGGTGAACTGTGGTTGGCGATTTGTCTTCGGTTGTGAGATTCACTATCAATTTGGGACAAATCGCCAACTTAATGGCAATATCGTCAACAGTTCGATTTGGGACAAATCGCCAACTTAGCGTAAATATCGTCAACAGTTCGATTTGGGACAAATCACCAACGGTGTATTGCAGGTTCAGTGGCAGTTGGCGATTTGTCTCGAAAAATTAAATTCACGAAATGCTCTACTTTTTGGAGCCAAAAATGAAATATAAATATATTTTAAATCAGGTTTATTGTTATGAAAAGAAGAACATTGTCACGTCTAGAGGTGGCGCCTACGGTTTATGTCGCCGTGTTCAATGACCGCGCCGTTGTCCAGAAGGAACGAGGCCCTGGGCTACCTGGAGACTGGATCAGCAGAGAGAGGTCGGACCATCGGGATCCTCAGTTTTGTCGATGTTTGCGTCTGAAATTAGAATCGGTAAGACTCTTATAGTTAATTCATAAGAATTGTGCGATAAATTTGGTCGTGTTTCTGTCATGCTCCAGTCTTGCAGAGTAGATTCCTTAGAAGATTCTAGGTACTATGACGTCAATTTCAAGTCGATAGGCCCAACGGTTTTCGAAATATCGCGGTTTTTCCAAAGAAGAAATTCCCCTCCGTTCTACCGTCCATATCTCGGAAAGTAAAGGTCGTAGGAAAGAAATTCCTTCGCTGCCGGCATCAGGGAAGCGTCCCCTTTCCATTTACACCCTAATTTCGAAAATCTAATTTTTAGGCGATTTTGGAGAAAATCGCAAGGGGTTAACCTTCTTATTTTTCGGCCTCAAAATATGAACCTTTGAATTTCCACATGAAACTCGCAGGGTCGGTGAAATAGAAGATTTTAAGCCCTATGGCGTTAATTTCAAGTCGATAGGCCCAACGTTTTTCGAAATATCGCGATTTTTTTATAAAAGACAATCCCCTCTATTACCCCATTACCTCTATTATTTACCATTACTTGGTTTACAGATAAGCAGTTATCTTCAGCTTTTACATAACACTTTACCCATACACAAGTTTGTTAAGGTAAAAGCGTAATTTTTAATTATTTATTTGTTGATTGTAGAAATTATTCATGAGGCCACCAAAGAATGTGGTAATGGCGTTAACATGGTTTGGTGTCGTTCAGATTGCTGGGGAGATTCGCTGAGTCAGGACAAAAACCAATTACTGCTACTACCAGGATCGGAGCCAGGGGTTTTGAAATGGAATGGTAAGACTTTCTGGTATATTTCATTTAAGATTGAATTCTGTAATCGCCATGTAGAAACAGTTCATTAACCATTTCTATGATTATTATTTAATTTTTGAAAGTGAGGGTACTTATCGGCCCAATCAGTGAATACTTTTAGAATCAGGTTTCGAGATCCTTGGATGCATGAACTATCCGATAAACAGAAATAGATAAATAGAAGGCATAATAAATATTAACACATCTTTCACTTAAAATCGCTGAAGAGAATTACATCCGCCATTCCTGTAATTCTTTTCATGACTGTTAAATGCCTTCAAAGCTTTTGAAGTTATTTGATGGTGTACCATATGTAATTGATGCTATTTCGCAATAGATGTCGCTTTCATGCCTTTCTTGAAACACTAAGTAGATAGTTTCAGATGCATGTAGTCCCATGCACCCTGGATATTCATGAAATGATGAACTGTATCATAATGGAGACGTTGAATGGTTGTTTAAAAATTTGTTCAACCTATTTCTGCCATTAGACACAAATGGAATATTAGAGCGACGACTGTTATTGGTTGGTCTGGATGTCACTTGAAATTAGATGAGGCGTGTTCGTTTTTGCTAGGTGTCCCTCCTTGTCTCGCCGTATCAAAGGTTGTTTTACGTTCTATGCCAGAGCCGACATATTGTACTTAGGTTTCCTTACAATAGATGTCGCTTCCACGTCTGTCTTTAGATTCGTTCGATAGTTCACGTTCCACGTCAAACTGTGATGACCTCGTTTCAGTCGTGACATTGCAATAATGAGTGCAAGCGATTTTACCTTAATTTATCGTAGGTGTAATTACCGTTGCTAGTCAGTGAATGATTCACATGCTGTTGATTCGTCGCGGTGATTGCGAGTAACGGCATTCGTCGTCAAAGTTAAAGTGTGTGCGAGGTGTGTGGTTCATCCTGGACCCCTTTTAGGTATTTCTATTGCACTCTCTTTATTAGTAGTATTAAGAATGGGCTCGTGTCGTGTGAAACCCATTCGTCCGATAAAACCTTTCCCGGTTTACAGTTTCGGCAAATTTGTATGTGAAGCTTATCAGAATCTCAACTACCAAGCAATATATTGCATCCATTACTTCTATTATTTACCATTATTTGATTTAAAAATCATCAATTATTTTCAATCTTTACATTACACTTCGCCCATACGTGTTTGTTAATGCAGTTGTGTAATATTTAGGAATTGCTTTCGACACAACCGTACAGTTTGGAAATGGATGTGATGTCGGATGACAAGAGATTAATGCAGTGGCAAAGGAGATCTATGATTACGGAAATGATTCAAAGTGCTTGCCCGGATATTCTGTGTGAAGTCGCTGGATCGTCGGGAATGGAGAACCATCGGATTTATTTGCAGTTCCTTTACTTCCTGTATTTTTGCTTATGGTCCCTCTCTTCGGTGAACGATGTAAGTGTTTTAAGAAGGAGATTGTTTCATGTTTGTGCGAAGGTGTGATTTGTAACGCCACTTATATTATTTTGAGACTTTTTGGAAACTCTGTAATAGGTTCCATTGGAAGTAGTTTCTGGTGGAGAAAGGTGACTAACTTTTGAAAAAAACCATAATTCATCGCATTTATATGGAGTGACCTTACACATACAAACAAACAAACATTACAAAGAAAAATATCTAAACTTATGTTATCTTACAGAACAGGTTATACAAGGATGGTAGTGCTTTCCCGATGACCCAGCAGTGTAGTCATTGACCAAACAAATGAAAGGTTGGTGGTGAACCGATAGGCAACAATCGAGATTGATCAACCGATGGAGACAAGCGGGCCAGCCATAGCACCCAATAAAACGGAAGCCATGTTGCTTGAACCCATGGGTAATGGTTATTATGGTCTGGTGTCGCTGAGCCAGGACGAGAACCAATTATTGCAACAACCAGCACCGGGACCAAGGGTATTGAGATGGAAGGGTAAGACCTTTATGATATACTTGGTTTAAGATTGAATTCTGTAATCGTTATGTAGAAACAGTTCTTCAGTCAATTCTATGATGGTTTTTGGATTTTTGGGAATGATAGTACTTATCTGCCCAATGAGTGAATACTTTTCGAGTCAGATTTCAAGGTAGTTCGATGCATGAAGTAGCCGATAAATATTTCGAAGAATGCTGAAAACTATTTGCTACTCAGTTATCTTTAATGTAACGGTTTGATAAACATTAATAGATCATTTAATGTAATTCTATTAATCGGTCAAATACAATTAGAAGTTTTTATAGTTTAAAACCTTAACTTTTCTTTAAATCTAGACTAGCGGATAGAGTACTTTTGAAATATACATATCTGAAATATATCTTTTTGACAACTGTTCCTAGTTCGATGAACTTTATTCATAATGTCTAAGAAAGTTTGTACTGTAATTGTCACATGACTTTCAACTGATACAAATGATGTAGTAGCAAATCCTTTCAATTAATTTCTTTGTTGATTGTAGGTATCCGATATGTGATCTGAATGGAAGGAAGTTCTGGAAGAACCGAGCCGTTTGCTACTAACGGTTCAGTTTGAGGGACCCTGGGTGAGGAAACCGTAAGTCTATTCCAATATTTTTGGATCGAAAGTTAATGTTGTAAATGTATGTGTATGTCTAGTTGCGTGTGGTACATTAAGTCCTGTGTCTCGATAGTCGCCATTTGTTGTTTACGATCGGAAGTATAGAAGTCGGTGATTATCTTTCTTTTGAGGAGTGTAGTGTAGCTTCCTACTATCAGGTGGCGCTTAAGAGAGGTCTAAGAAATGTTTTATTTCATGTCATCTACGATTGTATGTTCTATGTCCCTATCAGAAAATGGAGCGTGTTCGAGTGAATGTGCATTGAACGTATTTTTTCGTTGATTATATCAAATAAAAAAGATTATGTTGCTGGTTGTTTTCTAGACGGCGATCGAGGGGGCTCAGACACGGATCCACTGCTCGGTTTTGAACGGCCTGGAAGTCGACGACTGGCACTCCCGTGATGCACAGACCCATCTCAGACACATAGGTGAGCAACAGAAAAGGTTATAGAAAAGATTTTCAGCAAAAATTACTACAAATGGGGCCAACGGTCCACTGCTTTGTCCCCCTTTGGCGTAATGTTGCCGTCAATTCGACAACTTTCCAGCTTGGAACAAATCGCCAACTGCGATTTAACCAATCGGATCGGACCCATGAGAGTGCAGTTGGCGAGTTGTCTCCTAAATTAAAGTGGTTGACTGTAGTTGGCGATTTGTCTTCGGTTGTGAGATTTCACTATCAATTTGGGACAAATCGCCAACTTTGGCAATATCGTCAACGGTTTGATTTGGGACAAATCACCAACGGAGTGTTGCAGGTTCAGTGACGGTTGGCGATTTATCACGAAAAATTAAATGTCGCTCTATTTCTTGGAGACAAAGAGAATTATAAATATATTTTAAATAGGGTTTATTGTTATGAAAAGAAGAACATTTTCATATCTAGAGGCGGCGTCCCATTTATGTCGACGGGTTCAATGGTCGCGCCGCTGTCCAGAAGGAACGAGGCCCTGGGCTACCTGGAGACGGGATCAGCAGAGAGAGGTCGGACCATCGGGATCCTCAGCTTTGTCGATGTTTGTGTATGAAATGAGAATCGGTAAGACTCTTATAGTTAATTCATAAGAATTGTGCGATAAATTCGGTCGTGTTTCTGTCGTGCTCCAGTCTTGCAGAGTAGATTCCTTAGAAGATTCTAGGTACTATGGCGTCAATTTCAAGTCGATAGGCCCAACGGTTTTTGAAATATCGCGGTTTTTCCAAAGAAGAAATTCCCCTCCGTTCTACCGTCCATATCTCGGAAAGTAAAGGTCGTAGGAAAGAAATTCCTTCGCTGCCGGCATCAGGGAAGCGTCCCCTTTCCATTTACACCCTAATTTCGAAAATCTAAATTTTAGGCGATTTTGGAGAAAATCGCAAGGGGTTAACCTTCTTATTTTTCGGCCTCAAAATATGAACCTTTGAATTTCCACATGAAACTCGCAGGGTAGGTCGGTTAGAAGATTCTAAGCTCAATGGCGTTAATTTCAAGTCGATAGGCCCAACCGTTTTCGAAATATCGCCATTTTTCCAAAAAATGAAATCCCCCCCTTCTACCGTCCATATCTCGGAAAGTAAAGGTCGTAGGAAAGAAATTCCTTCACTGCCGGCATCAGGGAAGCGTCCCCTTTCGATTGACACCCTAATTTCGAAAATCTAATTTTTAGGCGATTTTGGAGAAAATCGCAAGGGGTTAACCTTCTTATTTTTCGGCCTCAAAATATGAACCTTTGAATTTCCACATGAAACTCGCAGGGTAGGTCCGTTAGGAGATTCTAAGCTCTATGGCGTTAATTTCAAGTCGATAGGCCCAACCGTTTTCGAAATATCGCCATTTTTCCAAAAAATGAAATCCCCTCCCTTCTACCGTCCATATCTCGGAAAGTAAAGGTCGTAGGAAAGAAATTCCTTCACTGCCGGCATCAGGGAAGCGTCCCCTTTCGATTGACACCCTAATTTCGAAAATCTAATTTTTAGGCGATTTTGGAGAAAATCGCAAGGGGTTAACCTTCTTATTTTTCGGCCTCAAAATATGAACCTTTGAATTTCCACATGAAACTCGCAGGGTAGGTCGGTTAGGAGATTCTAAGCTCAATGGCGTTAATTTCAAGTCGATAGGCCCAACCGTTTTCGAAATATCGCCATTTTTCCAAAAAATGAAATCCCCTCCCTTCTACCGTCCATATCTCGGAAAGTAAAGGTCGTAGGAAAGAAATTCCTTTACTGCCGGCATCAGGGAAGCGTCCCCTTTCGATTGACACCCTAATTTTGAAAATCTAATTTTTATGCGACTTTGGAGAAAATCGCAAGGGGTTAACCTTCTTATTTTTCGGCCTCAAAATATGAACCTTTGAATTTCCACATGAAACTCGCATGGTAGGTCGGTTAGGAGATTCTAAGCTCAATGGCGTTAAGTTCAAGTCGATAGACCCAACGGTTTTCGAAATATCGCGGTTTTTCCAAAAAAGAAATTCGCCTCCATTCTACCTTCCATATCTCTGAAAGTATTACCCCTGTGATAGTCATTCTGTTTTTACATTTACATGTTAATGTCGCCACAATCAAGGATATTTCTATAATTGTTATTATCGAAGTTCATGCATTAATTATAAAAATTATTATTTAATGACAAAGTAACGTCAACAATTTTTCTATCTGCAGTTTTCTTCCTAGTTTGTGAACAACTCTTCTGAGAGAGCTTAGTTTTCATAGAGGTTTCATAGGGGTAGTGAGGTAGTGCTTCATATATAAAAAATATACTCGTAGAATGATTAATTTTATTGACATAATCAAAATAAAACAATACTTTAAGGTGGTAAAACCCTAAGAGAGTAAATGTAACAGAAATGTTACAGAAGTAACTGAAAATAACAAAGTCGTTCTTCGCTGTTCATTCCTCAATGTGTTTCCAGGTATAATTTCTATGGCGGCCATGTTACCGGAGTATGGCGACGACGTTCAGCTCGACGAGTCCCGGAGTGGCTCTCACGCCTGGATGAAGGACCACGCTAACACGGGCATGTGGCAAGGAAAGGCTGCCTGAATGTAGGATACCTTTTGTGATGCGACTCGATCACCAGGACCCAGGAGGATCTCTCTCTCTCTCTCTCTCGCACTTTCTTGTTAAATCTATTTAATTATGTATTTATTGTGGTTATATTAATATATATTGTATTATATTTGGTGTTGAATATTATTACGCCCTTCAGCCATAGCCTGGACGAAAGAGGGGAGTGAAAGAAATGTTCGCATAAAAGTTACGAATTTTAAAATTTTTAGTCGATGGGCGAGGGGAATGCGGGAGGGGGGTGATGAGGGGGTGCGCGGGTATCGGGGAGGAGGGGGTCGCGGGGCCGAGGGGTACGCGGGAGGGGGGAGATGAGGGGGTGCGCGGGTTGGGGGGGAGCGAAGGAAATTTTCGCTCGAAAATTAAGAATTTGAAAATTTTCAGTCGGTGGGTGAGGGGAATGCGGGAGGGGCGTGGTGAGGGGGTGCGCGGGTATCGGGGGGGAGGGGGTTGCGGGGCGGGGGACCGAGGGGTACGCGGGAGGGGGGTGATGAGGGGGTGCGCGGGTTGGGGGGGGAGCGAAGGAAATTTTCGCTCGAAAATTAAGAATTTGAAAATTTTCAGTCGATGGGTGAGGGGAATGCGGGAGGGGCGTGGTGAGGGGGTGCGCGGGTATCGGGGGGGAGGGGGTTGCGGGGCGGGGGACCGAGGGGTACGCGGGAGGGGGGTGATGAGGGGGTGCGCGGGATGGGGGGGAGGCCGTGCGCAGGGACGGATTTTCGCGGGAATTTTTGAATTTTTACTCGGTGGGTGAGGGTTACGCGGGCGAAGAGTCTTTCAAACACTTTTTAAAAAAAAAAGATTTAATTATGTAAGTATTTATTGCAGTTAAAATATAATATATATTGTTATGTTTTTGCCTTCTTCGGCCATAGCCTGGTCTCTCCCTCTCTCTCTCTCTCTTCGTCTTTCTTTCGCACTCCGTCTCTGTCTGTCTGCTTTCTCTTTCTCCCTCGTCCGCTTTTTCCACTTTGCTTGTCTTCACCTATTTTTCTCTGGTTCTCTTTTTTCTCCTTGTTTATCTCTCTCTCTCTCTCTCTCTCTCCCATTCTCTTTCCATCTATCTCGCTCCCTTTCTTCCTTTTTCATCTTTATTTCTCTCCCTTTCTATCACTCGTTCTTTCCTTCTTTCATACGCTCTCTTTCTTTCTTTCTCTGTCTGCTCACCATTAATAAACCGTAGCAATCATATTTCTATAACCAATAAAAAGGACAATGCATTTCTTCTATTGGCCGTCAAAGGAGTCCGTTTGGGGGAGGTCGATAGATTGATCCCCTGTAAGGAGCCATAGAATGATGTTACTCCGTTGGAAGATAGCCGCTCGTGCTCGCCTCGTCCAAGGGACACCTACAGATCATAGAAAAAGAATCGTTAGAAGAAGACCATATGGCATTATAAATATGGGGGAAGACATAGCGTTATTCTATAACAGTTCAATAGAGTAATAGATCAATAGATTTAAATGGTGGAAATTTTGCTATTACGGAATAAGTTCAATACATATACAATGTTTATAATATTTCCTTAATTGTAATGGAAAAGTAACAGAACCGATTTACACCTATTTGAGATTTATCGAATAATTCTTATGAATTATCTATCCTAACAGAGTCTTACCGATTCCATTTTCAGGCATAGACATCGACAAGGCTGAGGGTTACCGGAGTTTCACCTCTCTCTACTGATCCCATCTTCAGGCGGCCCAGTGTCTCGTCCCTTCTGGACAGGGGTGCGATCATCGAACACGTCGACGTGAATGGGATGTGACGTCTATGACTTTTCCAGGATGGCAAAGTGCTCTACGGGAAAAATAGATTGAGAGAGGCGGCCCACCGCTACCAGTACACTATTAAGAAGTTTTCCAGAACGACCTGGAGGGGCGAGATTCCAAAACTTGTTTTCTTTGTCGAAAATAAAGGGAAATTTACCCATTTGTTATTATTCAATCAGATCAAAAAAATCGAAACAAATGGAACCGTTGACGATATTGCCATCAAGTTGGCGATTTGTCCCAAATTGATAGTGAAATCTCCCAACCGAAGACAAATCGCCAACCACAGTTCACCATTTTAATTTTGGAGACAACTCGCCAACTGCCCTCTCATTGGTCCGACGTGATTGGTTAAATGGCAGTTGGCGATTTGTTCCAAGCCGGAAAGTTGTCGAATTGATGGCAACATTACTCCAAACGGGGGCAAAGCAGTGGACAGTTGGCCCCATTAGAAAGTAATTTTTACTGAAAATCTTTCCTACCACCTTTTCTGTTGCTTACCTCTGCATCATGAGAGTGCAAGTCGTCGAATTCCAGGCTGTTCAAAACCGAGCAGTGGATCCAAGTCTCAGCCCCCTCTCTTGCCGTCTAAAAAACAACCAGCAATATTACTCCAAAGGCGGCCAAAACAGTTTAAATAATTTTCAACATCCTTCAAAATATTTATCAGCTACTTCATGCATCGAACTACCTTGAAATCTGACTCGAAAAGTATTCACTCATTGGGCAGATAAGTACTATCACTCCCAAAAATCCAAAAACCATCATAGAATTGATTGAAGAACTGTTTCTACATAACGATTACAGAATTCAATCTTAAACCAAGTATACCATAAAGGTCTTACCCTTCCATCTCAATACCCTTGGTCCCGGTGCTGGTTGTTGCAATAATTGGTTCTCGTCCTGACTCAGCGACACCAGACCATAATAACCATTACCCATGGGTTCCAGTAACATGGCTTCCGTTTTATCGGGTGCTATGGCTGGCCCGCTTGTCTCCATCGGTTGATCAATCTCGATTGTTGCCTATCGGTTCACCACCAACCTTTCATTTGTTTGGTCAATGACTACATCGCTGGGTCATCGGCAAAGCACTACCATCCTTGTATAACCTGTTCTGTAAGATAACATAAGTTTAGATATTTTTCTTTGTAATGTTTGTTTGTTTGTATGTGTAAGGTAACTCCATATAAATGCGATGAATTATGGTTTTTTTCAAAAGTTAGTCACCTTTCTCCACCAGAAACTACTTCCAACGGAACCTATTACAGAGTTTCCAAAAAGTCTCAAAATAATATAAGTGGTGTTACAAATCACACCATCGCACAAACATGAAACAATTTCCTTCTTAAAACACTTACATCGTTCACCGACGAGAGGGACCATAAGCAAAAATACGGGAAGTAAGGGAACTGCAAATAAATCCGATGGTTCTCTTGTCGTCCGACATCACATCCATTTCCAAACTCTACAGTTGTGTTGAAAGCAATTCCTAAATATTACACAACTGCATTAACAAACACGTATGGGCGAAGTGTAATGTAAAGATTGAAAATAATTGCTGATTTTTAAATCAAATAATGGTAAATAATCGCAGTAATGGATGCAATATATTGCTTGGTAGTTGAGATTTTGAGGAGCTTCACATACAAATTTGCCGAAACTGTAAACCGGGAAAGGTTTTATCGGAAGGATGGGTTTCACACGACACGAGCCCATTCTTAATACTACTAATAAAGAGAGTGCAATAGAAATACCTAAAAGGGGTCCAGGATGAACCACACACCTCGCACACACTTTTAACTTTGACGACTAATGCCGTTACTCGCTATCACCGCGACGAATCAACAGCATGAGAATCATTCACTGACCAGCAACGGTAATTACACCTACGATAAATTAAGGTAAAATCACTTGCACTCATTATTGCAACGTCACGACTGAAACGAGGTCATCACAGTTTGACGTGGAACGTGAACTATCGAACGATTCTAAAGACAGACGTGGAAGCGACATCTATTGTAAGGAAACCTAAGTAGAATATGTCGGCTCTGGCATAGAACGTAAAACAACCTTTGATACGGCAAGACAAGGAGGGACACCTAGTAAAAACGAACACGCCTCATCTAATTTCAAGTGACATCCAGACCAACCAATAACAGTCGTCCCTCTAATATTCCAATTGTGTCTAATGGTAGAAATAGGTTGAACAAAGTTTTAAACAACCATTCAACGTCTCCATTATGATACAGTTCATAATTTCATGAATATCCAGGGTGCATGGGACTACATGCATCTGAAACTATCTACTTAGTGTTTTAAGAAAGGCATGAAAGCGACATCTATTGCGAAATAGCATCAATTACATATGGTACACCATCAAATAACTTCAAAAGCTTTGAAGGCATTTAACAGTCATGAAAAGAATTACAGGAATGGCGGATGTAAGTCTCTTCAGCGATTTTAAGTGAAAGATGTGTTAATATTTATTATGCCTTCTATTTTTCTATTTCTGTTTATCGGATAGTTCATGCATCCAACGATCTCGAAACCTGATTCTAAAAGTATTCACTGATTGGGCCGATAAGTACCCTCACTTTCAAAAATTAAATAATGATCATAGAAATGGTTAATGATCTGTTTCTACATGGCGATTACAGAATTCAATCTTAAATGAAGTATACCAGAAAGTCTTACCATTCCATTTCAAAACCCCTGGCTCCGATCCTGGTTGTAGCAGTAATTGGTTTTTGTCCTGACTCAGCGAATCTCCCCAGCAAACTGAACCACACCAAACCATGTTAACGCCATTACCACATTCTTTGGTGGCCTCATGAATAATTTCTACAATCAACAAATAAATAATTAAAAATTACGCTTTTACCTTAACAAACTTGTGTATGGGTAAAGTGTTATGTAAAAGCTGAAGATAACTTCTTATCTGTAAACCAAGTAGTGGTAAATAATAGAGGTAATGGAGTAATAGAGGGGATCTTCTTTTATAAAAAAATTGCGATATTTCGAAAAACGTTGGGCCTATCGACTTGAAATTAACGCCATAGGGCTTAAAATCTTCTATTTCACCGACCCTGCGAGTTTCATGTGGAAATTCAAAGGTTCATATTTTGAGGCCGAAAAATAAGAAGGTTAACCCCTTGCGATTTTCTCCAAAATCGCCTAAAATTTAGATTTTCGAAATTAGGGTGTAAATGGAAAGGGGACGCTTCCCTGATGCCGGCAGCGAAGGAATTTCTTTCCTACGACCTTTACTTTCCGAGATATGGACGGTAGAACGGAGGGGAATTTCTTCTTTGGAAAAACCGCGATATTTCGAAAACCGTTGGGCCTATCGACTTGAAATTGACGTCATAGTACCTAGAATCTTCTAAGGAATCTACTCTGCAAAACTGGAGCACGACAGAAACACGACCGAATTTATCGCACAATTCTTATGAATTAACTATAAGAGTCTTACCGATTCTAATTTCATACTCAAACTTCGACAAAGCTGAGGATCCCGATGGTCCGACCTCTCTCTGCTGATCCAGTCTCCAGGTAGCCCAGGGCCTCGTTCCTTCTGGACAGCGGCGCGGTCATTGAACACGGCGACATAAACCGTAGGCGCCACCTCTAGGCATGACAATGTTCTTCTTTTCATAACAATAAACCTTATTTAAAATATATTTATATTTCATTTTTGGCTCCAAAAAGTAGAACATTTCGTGAATTTAATTTTTCGAGACAAATCGCCAACTGCCACTGAACCTGCAATACACCGTTGGTGATTTGTCCCACATCGAACTGTTGACGATATTTACGCTAAGTTGGCGATTTGTCCCAAATCGAACTGTTGACGATATTGCCATTAAGTTGGCGATTTGTCCCAAATTGATAGTGAATCTCACAACCGAAAACAAATCGCCAACCACAGTTCACCATTTTAATTTTGGAGACAACTCGCCAACTGCCCTTTCATTGGTCAGACGTGATTGGTTAAATGGCAGTTGGCGATTTGTTCCAAACCGGTACAGTCGTCGAATTGACGGCAACATTACCCCAAAGGGGAACAAAGCAGTGGAGAGTTGGCCTCATTTGGAGTAATTTTTACTGAAAATCTATCCTACCACCTTTTCTGTTGCTTACCTCTGCATCTGTGATGCTTATGTACCTCATGGGAGTGCCAGTCGTCGAATTCCAGGCTGTTCAAAACCGAGCAGTGGATCCAAGTCTCAGCCCCCTCTCTTGCCGTCTAAAAAACAACCAGCAATATTACTCCAAAGGCGGCCAAAACAGTTTAAATAATTTTCAACATCCTTCAAAATATTTATCAGCTACTTCATGCATCGAACTACCTTGAAATCTGACTCGAAAAGTATTCACTGATTGGGCACATAAGTACCGTCGCTCCCAAAAATCCAAAAACAAACATAGAAATGGCTGAAGAACTGTTTCTACATAATGATTACAGAATTCGATCTTAAACCAAGTATACCATAAACGTCTTACCCTTCCATCTCAATACCCTTGGTCACGGTCCTGGTTGTGGCAATAATTGGTTCTCGTCCTGACTCAGCGACACCACACCATAATAACCATTACCCATGGGTTCCAGTAACATGGCTTCCGTTTTATCGGGTGCTATGGCTGGCCCGCTTGTCTCCATCGGTTGATCAATCTCGATTGTTGCCTATCGGTTCACCACCAACCTTTCATTTGTTTGGTCAATGACTACATCGCTGGGTCATCGGCAAAGCACTACCATCCTTGTATAACCTGTTCTGTAAGATAACATAAGTTTAGATATTTTTCTTTGTAATGTTTGTTTGTTTGTATGTGTAAGGTCACTCCATATAAATGCAATGAATTATGGTTTTTTCAAAAGTTAGTCACCTTTCTCCACCAGAAACTACTTCCAATGGAACCTATTACAGAGTTTCCAAAAAGTCTCAAAATAATATAAGTGGCGTTACAAATCACACCTTCGCACAAACATGAAACAATCTCCTTCTTAAAACACTTACATCGTTCACCGAAGAGAGGGACCATAAGCAAAAATACAGGAAGTAAAGGAACTGCAAATAAATCCGATGGTTCTCCATTCCCGACGATCCAGCGACTTCACACAGAATATCCGGGCAAGCACTTTGAATCATTTCCGTAATCATAGATCTCCTTTGCCACTGCATTAATCTCTTGTCATCTGACATCACATCCATTTCCAAACTCTACGGTTGTGTCGAAAGCAATTCCTAAATATTACACAACTGCATTAACAAACACGTATGGGCGAAGTGTAATGTAAAGATTGAAAATAATTGATGATTTTTAAATCAAATAATGGTAAATAATCGAAGTAATGGATGCAATATATTGCTTGGTAGTTGAGATTTTGAGGAGCTTCACATACAAATTTGCCGAAACTGTAAACCGGGAAAGGTTTTATCGGAAGGATGGGTTTCACACTACAAGAGTCCATTCTTAATACTACCAATAAAGAGAGTGCAATAGAAATACCTAAAAGGGGTCCAGGATGAACCACACACCTCGCACACACTTTAACTTTGACAACAAATGCCGTTACCCGCAATCACCGCGACGAATCAACAGCATGAGAATCATTCACTGACCAGCAACGGTAATTACACCTACGCTAAATTAAAGTAAAATCACTTGCACACAATATTGCAATGTCACGACTGAAACGAGGTCATCTCAGTTTGACGTGGAACGTGAACTATCGAACGATTCTAAAGACAGACGTGGAAGCGACATCTATTGTAAGGAAACCTAAGTACATTATGTCGGCTCTGGCATAGAACGTAAAACAACCATTGATACAGCAAGACAAGGAGGGACACCTAGTAAAAACGAACACGCCTCAGCTCATTTCAAGTGACATCCAGACCAACCAATAACAGTCGTCGCTCTAATATTCCATTTGTGTCTAATGGTAGAAATAGGTTGAACAAATTTTTAAACAACCATTCAACGTCTCCATTATGATACAGTTCATCATTTCATGAATATCCAGGGTGCATGGGACTACATGCATCCGAAACTATCTACTTAGTATTTTAAGAAATAAAGTCACTAGATATTATTTATATTAATATTAATATCTAGTGATTTTAAAAACTCATGTGCGCCATCTAGGTAATTAACAAGGCATCTAGGCACTTGAACAAGATGTAGAACTATTTCTAAATTTCGCCCTCTCTTAGAAGAAAGCGGTAACAAAGAATTAAATTGACTATTCTAGGAGTTGGGGTGTTGTTACTATCAGAGTTTCTTTGTAATAAAAAAATAGTTAAAGAGGGTAGAGGGTGTTTTATAAAACTTGATGAGGGGTTGGGTGATTGTCCCCAATAATCATTAGTCACAGACCCAGTTATCGTCGATGCCCAACGTAAAATAATTTATTAATGATTTATTAATTTACGAAGCAAATGAAGTATATATTCTTGAATAGACATGTACTAAAATAATGAAAATAAACCAAATACAATTTTGATCAATATCTTCATTAATGCACCATAGAATAAAAAATAATTTAGAAGTAATTTGTTAATTTATGTATTATTTAATAACAGGCAATTCAACTAAAAATTGACTATCTAGCAGTGATGCACCAAAGATAACTGAAAATTTAAAAGACAAACACCTTCTGTAACAACGTCCGATTACTGACAAAAAAAACTTAAGTAAACTAAAAAGTAAGAAAATACGAAATTAGGAAAAGAACGAAAAACGAAAATAAAACGACCAGAAGGCAACAAAAATAAAGAAAAATGCAGGGAAAAGATTGTGTAAGTGGAATAAAGTAGAGTCCAAACCGAAGTCAAGAAAAAACCAGAAAAATGGGGTTAGTTCAACTGAAAAAACATCAAAAAAGTTAATTTTGCAAGAAAAAGCGTGAAGTAGATACGATTAAATGTTAAAAAAATGCTTGCCATTGATGCGTCTGCTTCAAAAACGCTAAATAATTCGTTTGTCAAATTTGTAATGTATCTAAATGAAAAAACACTAACAAAATTGTTCTTTTGAGTCTTCTTGTATTAACCTATATGACGAAAACTAGGACCAAGGTCTAGGACGTTAACTAACTATAACTAGGACAACCCCTTTTTTGCATGACGGTTATTGTGGTATAGTGGTTTTTTGACATGAACATGTTATTTCTCAATTTGAATAATATAACATTTATAGTTAAAATATTGAATTTGTCAAAAAAAACGTGAAAGATAATTTACTTATCAATAGAATGATTTTTACACGAAAAAATTAAGAATTTTATACAGATTCATATTGATAACATCGTCTCAACTTGGCGAATACTAGGACGTTTACTTCAGTTTTATCAACAGTTGAGGCTTTTATAATTGAACGTACTATATAAATTTTGTTATAAAGTACAATTGATAACCAAGTTAAAAAGCAATAAAAGCTATAACGTTCTTGGGGCGATCGGTGTAATAGGTATGAATCAATACATTTATACATGTCAATCAAAACAAATCTGGTATCACGTGCCCGGTGACGTTATGTATATGTTATGTTATGTATGATTGATCTTAAGCAAATTCGATTTCATTACCTTCTGACAACATCGACAACATTGAGCCTCTCCATTAATGACGTCACATCAGATTTGTTTTAAATGAACTATGTATAGATATACAATACGTTTGCTATTTTGAATACATTTCTTACTTACATTACATACAGTAACCATTTTTGTTATCAAGCGCGTAATTGTCAAAATGTGTATTTTTTGACCTCTGATAATTTTCGGTAATAGTAATAATTCGTTAATTTCAATTATATACGCACAGGCAACATCTTCCCGCAAATTGTTCGGCTGCTCAGCACTTTATTTTAGGTGCTTTTAATCAGCAAGGATATCGATCATAATGAACTAGTCACCTATCATATTAATGAGTTTATTATACAAATATTAAAGCGAACGTCGTTAAACTTTAATTTGGTAAAGTGAAAAGTTCCATGTGTCTCTAAACGCACTGGGAAGCCTCAGACAAATTGGATGTCGGCATCTTATCACGTTAATAACCCTACGCAATTTTGTTAATAACAAATTAATTGATTTTCTGGAAATTCTTCTAGTAGGTATTTCTATATTCTGTATATTTCATGTGGTACAGAACATGGGTACGAATAAGGTGAACTTGTCGATTTGTTACTGTTGTTTTATTGGTATGCACCTTCAGTTTATTTGACCACTTTCAACAAGGCCATCTTCTTCGACACAAATATGTTGACCTGTATTACCTGTGAAATAATATTTTGTGATTTTGGGGAACCTTGTATGGTACGAGATTCACGTGACATACAGGTAGATATCCTGCGATATCCAGAATAGTTTCTATCCTGTTTTTAAGAATTTTCACATGGCAATTGTCCACACACGCCAAACCCACACAATGTTGCATTACAGTTGGAAATGTTTATTAAAGTCCCGGCACGTTCAAATTATGTAATAGAAAATGTCACGTTACGATTACCATTCGGGCACTTAAAGTAAAAGAGTAATGTTAAATATGGTAATTTGCTAGCGGTTTACACGTTTTTCTGATAACTATTGCAGAAAATATTGTCAGAACACATAAAAATATTTTAATTGTTTTTTTAATTCAACCGTTAAAAATTGGCAATGACGAATCATTTTAACCCTGATTTTTAAATCCAGCGAATTATAAATTAAACCTGGTCATTTTTCATTTCATGCCATATATGTTTGCGTTTTGTAATTTACTACGCTAAATAATGGCGTTTCCAAAAGTGGAATAAAGTGGAGAGCATCGGTATTGTTTATATGTGGAAAATTTTGAATTCTCAACAGAGATGCACTTATCACATCTTCGACAATGGTTCTGACGTACTTTATTGGCCTTATTAAGTACCTAGTATTGTTAAAATAAATTGTGGATTAAGGTCAATGGCAAAGTAGACAAGCATTAAAATACAACTGAGAATCATCAATAAAAGAATATGTTATGTGTCATATAAAAAACAAGCGAATGAAAGTACTTTTCTTTGTGAGAAATTTTGGAAGTTAAGCAAGATTGATTTCATTTTTCAAAAATTTATTCGGTGGTATTCAGAATATGCGTAAGGTGGAGGCATTAATAATCATGAAGCTAAATTACAAATTGTAAGTAAATATTTTCATAAGAATTTACCTTATGTTTGAATTAATTATTTGTCGGCAACATACCTAATGATTTATTTGATAATCACGTTAGTACTATTAGCAAACTACTGACGAATTTAAAGAATTTCGCTAAAAGATTTAATTTAGGCAGTTCAGTAAAATTAATTGAACTTATAATTACGACTAAATGTTGACACAGTGCATATCTATTTAAATTGTTGGAGGCGCAGGATTTGTGGTCCAGGTATATGCCCAGGGCTATTAAAATATCGACTCAAATACATAACATACATAACATACATACATAACATAAGGACTGTGTCCTTATTGAAGCGACCAAGTTCTTTGCGCACCCAGTATAACGTTGAGTTACGAAACACACTTTTTAAATGGTATCGATATGTATATAATTGGATAAATTTTATATAACTAATATAGCTACATTACTGAAATAAATAGTTTTATAATGAAAACCTAGAATAAAACATATACAGGTTACTGCAGAGTTACTGCCTAAAATATATAGGTTCAATTTTAAGGTCATATTAGATGTATTTGCCTAGGACCTTTATGTAGACATTACTATAATATAAGGTCATGGTAATAGTAATAAACGAATACTGTAAATTCGACAAATAATAACGATATCTTAGTGAAACAAAATATTGAGTTGAAACTTTTGAAAATCCGATCAAATTTTAAGATTGTTTAAATTATGGCAGTATTAGACGTGTTAGATTTTTATGTAGCATTTTTATATCTAGTCAGTTGAGTTGGCACAAAATGAACTAGCAGATTTCCTTCAGAATAGCAGTATTAAACTCAGGAATAACTCTGAAAAACCAATTATTTAAAGATTTAAACGAGTGAAATAGGTCGAAACAGTAATAATGTTTTTCAGAGCTTTCCCAACAGAGGTAATTTGAACATTTTCTTGATCAAACGTTAAAATTCAACCGCCTGTATAGAGTATCTTCCACGACATTTATTAACAATTTTAAGTAAGTATCTGATAAAAGAATAAATAGAGGTCACGCCTGATACTCAATCAGTTGGTAGGCGGTAAGCGCGAAGCACAAATCGAGCGGCGCGCTTTTAAATGTTAACTTTTGAAATTTTTACTTGAGATATCAACGGCATAGAATATGACCGAAATAAAACAGGTTCAATCTTTGGACGACGTGCTCGTGCAAGTGGGAGATTTTGGCAAATATCAAATACTGATTTTCAGTTTGGTCAGTTTTGCAGTTATTTTACATTCCGCAGTTCATGTTGCTTATGTATTTACCGCCCTAGATATCGGTCACAGGTGAGCCCTAATTTAGAACTAGATGATATCAATTTTTAAATTTAGTTTCAAGAATTGTCAGTCATGATTTTGGGAAATAAAAAAAAAATACGATAACAAATTGCTACTATTTTTTGAATTCAAAAAATCACAAAGATTTTAACTTTAAAAGAAGTTTCTTTAATAATTTTTTGTAATATTTTTTGAACTACTAATAGTTCTTAGAATTTTTATCATTATAATGCAATGGGCGGACACAAAAAGCAATTTTCGAAGTTTTAAAATTAACCAAGTATTCAGAATAGAAATCATGAAGGGTAGTAACCAAAATTCTGGATTAATTTACTAACTTGAGATTTACATGACTAATTCGTAGTCAAAATTCAATAGTGTCTCAGTACCGTATTGTTTAAAAATTAAATTCATTCTAGTATGGTTTCGACAAATTTTGTTTTACTATTTTTTATGTCAATTACCATTTGAGTTTTAAAAATTTCTTCTGCCCAACATCATACCTTTTCATATATTATCAATTTTATCTCATAAATAAATTTGAATGAAGAAATGCTGATTTAAGATAGCATAAATTTATGGATTTATATATTTTAAAAAACAAAACATTTCAGTTATATTTTTACAACAGTTTTTTTAAGGGTAACATTTATTATGGCACATTTACAATTTCATTAATAACAATGTGCAAGGATAGCTGAACAACGATTTTATTTTTAACAGGTTTTAAAACGTCATTTCACTCCTTAAATTGGTTATCTTGATAATATGCTTAGATATAAGTCGATTTTCGAGAATGATTTGATCAGTATGTGGCACTTTTTTCATCTCAATTTAATTTAATCGTAAATAAGAAATTAACGATTCTAAGATGTCATCTCAGTGTTTGTCTATAAACGCATTTAAGTTTGAACTGGTATTTATTTGATCTGGCAAGATATCAGACCGTGTATTGCCCCTGATAGATAAGCGATAATAGTACGACGCATGTTTGTGGTAGGTAGGTATATGTTATAAATTCGTACTTACACGTATATAGGTATCCCTTATTTACCCAAATAACGAAACTAATTTGAAATTGTCCAATGGAAAATCAAGTCGTGTCAAAAGTTCTCCCAAAAGATGGTTGATACATTAGATGCTATTTTAGACAGGATAGGCGCTTTCGGTAGATATCAAATTTTGGTGTTTTCTTTGGTGTTCTTGGCTGTTATTTCTCATTCTTCAGTGCACATTGCTTATGTTTTTACTGCCAAGGATCTGAAATACAGGTAATATCTTTAATTTACATCATCGCACCATACCAATATACTGCACCAATATATTTATAAATGAATGATACCAGTGTAAGTAAAAAAATTATATATGTAGATATAACCCTTCGTAACTATCATATGAATATCTGGAAACTGTAATGGAGATATAAACAATTGTCAGCCACTTTTGTTTCAATCTGTAGAAACGTATTTAGTCCAAATTGTAGGAAATCGAGAAATGAAATGTTTTGAAAACGCATTTACATTCCAAGGTCGCGGAAATCCAGTATACCTAGTTATAACTAAACCTGTAGAATGTTCTGCGAAAACTTCCAATAATAGAACGCGAAATGACACACACATAAGATAAATATAACATAACTAATAACATAGGGAAATTTGAAATACGAGACCCACAAAACAGTAATTGTTGCGCTTTTACATCTCTATTGTCGTAACAAAAAAAAAATAATAATTTATGTGCCATTGCCGGATCTTTGACATTAAATGATTCCAGTAATTTATTTTATTTCCATCGCATTTTATTCTGAAAAGTCGTTTGGCTGTTATTTTACATTAAAAAGTGTTTTAGTTCGTAAATTCTTACAACTATTGTACTGCTCGCTCTTATTCAACTTGAAACGCGAATTTAATTGAATTAAATTGATAATTCTATTTTCTTGCCATTGCACGTACCGCAAGTGCTCATTTGAATTTTAATTTGCTTGAATTGACTTCCTGTCAGTACTCAAGGGTTCGAATCAAAGTTGCCTTCAAAACGAGGACGAACTTTGTTCATGCCAAAAATTTTTAAACGGCGATATCCTTTAAAAGTAATAAATAAATATCTAATTTTGCAGGTGCTCCTTACCAGAATGTGACACCTCTGCTCCTGAATATGAACCATCTTGGTTACCGAATGCCGTACCATTTAAGGGTAGGACACCGGCGAAATGCGAACGTTTCTTTTACAATTCTACTGGTGCCAACGAGAACTGTTCATTGGTGGATTTTGATGCCGCTAAAAAGATATATTGCGATTCTTTCGTATATGAAACAGAAGAGATAAGCATTTTACAAGAAGTAATTACAAAATATCTATAACATTCAATATTTATCAAAGTGTAAGCAGAGGAATACTAACAAAATTTTTCTACTCCGGCTTCTAACGAAAGTTGAAAACTCATGTAAAATTTGTGTGTTTCGAAAAAAATCATCCAAACTTACATGTTCTTCACGAGCATGTTCATTTTGCCATTTCCCAGGTCTAACTTTCCTACCACAAAAAAATATTAGTTATATATTAAATAGAATTTACATTTAATGAATTGCTCAAAATAAAACTTAGAAGTCAGTCTGTAAGAAATTGTTCCGAAAATTTATTGACAAGCTAAAATCCTTGTTATATAACGAAATTTAAACTGCAGCAAATTTGAAAATTCCTTGTTAACCTTCAACGTTACACATGTGATGATGGTAGCCTTGGCTTTGACCAGATTCTTTCAATATATTACCAAGATAATGTACAAGTGACATCCAAATTTAATATAACTATTGTAGTAGTCGAACAAATATATAAATTCGTGATGGCGTAATTTTCATTTGTCCTGATTTTATTTATTAAATTCCAGCGTGTCCAAAGGAACCACGATTTATGTTCCAAAAAATTTGAACAAAAACTGAGTAATAACAGTGATCCCCTTTACCAAACAGGAAATTAAAATTACAAATTTTTTGCATTTCTTTTTCACAAGGTCAAGATCTGCAAAGAAAAATTCCACTAAACGGTAATCTAATAACGTTCGTATATTATTGTTACCGCAAAATGCTCGCTAAAAACTTGACCTGCACTAAAGGTTAACCTTGTTGGACGGTTTAACCCTGGCAAAATATTGTCCACATTCTAATGGCATGCCACGCATTTAACGATTATTAAAAAGGAATGATTATCTAATAAAGATATTTTTAGATTATTATTTTCAAAAACCACGATTAATTAACCATTCCTACCATTTTTTTAAGAATGGCACTTTCATTTACCTAACCACAATTAACTATTATAATAGAAAGGAACTGAAGGTTTTTTAAACAGTGAAAATACGGTATATATATATATATAATTGGGTAATTATATATATATATATATATATATATATATATATAAATTAATAATAATATAATAATATATAATTAATAATTACAATTAATTAATTATATATATAATTAGAGGTATAATTATAATTATATATATTAATAATATATATGTATATTATTAGGTAATTAGGTAACAACTAATGTTAATTAAAGAAATAAAACTAATAGGGTAATTTAATTTTTTTAGTATAACCTACAATGTGACGAAAATTTGTGGAAATTGTCTATGGTTGGTTCCATAAACAGTATAGGACAATTTGTGGGTCTCTTTATAGCCGGTTTTATTGCAGACAGGTGATTATACACACATGTTTACATTTGTATTAGTTCTATCGGCATTTTTTTTAGGTATGGACGTAAAATCATACTAGTATGGGGAATGGTCATTTGCGGTATATGTGGCTTATTAAAGTCATTAATGCCTTCTTATGTTTTGTTTCTGGTAATGGAATTTTTAGATGCAACGTTTGGATCCAGTACCTACATATGTGGTTTCGTACTAGGTAATTTTTTTATTTATTTTTATTGGAGTTATAACGTAAATTAATGAATTTTTTGTTAAATTACGACACTTCAAATATCTCTCAGGGTTTATTTCGCCAATTTACTCACTTTTTTCCATTTTTCATTGTCATCGTGAAGCGCAATAAACCTCCTGTTTAATTTTCCGTTACAGGAAGTAATGTTTCTTTGTATAAAAACGCAACTGACTAAGTCGATTCATTCATAATTTTATCATCGCTCGTCACTTGTACTTGTCACCCGATACCCAAGGTAATAAAAATACAATTAAATTCTTTTTAGGTGTCGAATTAGTCAGTCCAAAGTATCGAGTCCTGACAGGAATAATAGTGAGTTCCTGTTACGCACTGGGTGAAATATTTACCGCAGCTGCAGCCTGGGCGGTACAGTCATGGAAGTAAGGACGCCTAGCAATCTTAATTCCGTTTGTTTTCACGAATACAAATTCCAGACCTCTAATTTATATACTCTACGCTCCGTCGTTACTTTTGATATCCTTTTTGTGGATAGTACCGGAATCCATCAGGTGGAACATTAGTAAAGGAAATCTCGAGGAGGCAAAGGCGACGCTGAGAGTCGCAGCGAAATTTAATGGCAAGGAACTTTCCGAGAACACCCTGGAGAAACTTTCCCTTATCGAGACCGACGAAGCTAACGGTAAAGGATCCATTAAGGCGGCTTTTAGTTCGACAACTTTGACGCTTCGATTGGTTAACTGCTGCTTTTGCTGGATAACGTGCGCTTTTCTGTTCTACGGACTCACTTTGAACTCCGTCACTTTGGCACAAGGGAATAGTTACATTGACTTCATTCTAACTTCCTTGGTCGAGATCCCTGCGTATATCTCCTGCCACTTCATGCTGGAGTATATGGGACGGAGAAAATCGGTTATCTTGTCCTATTTGATAACTGCAGTTTCGTGCGCGGCGTTCATCTTTGTGCCAGCAGGTTAGGACAGAAATTGTTAATTTTTGAAACTTTTCGCACTGAATTGTAAGCTAAAAGCATTCTAATCAGGTCCGTGAGTTATTTTTCAGATTCTCATGGTGGCAGCCTTACTGTATACTTATTAGGAAAGTTTGGAGCTACAGCTGCATTTACCAATATCTACGTTATTACAAGTGAAATGTTCCCGACCAACATGAGACAATCTTTTATGAATACGTGTTCAACGTTAGGAAGGATCGGAAATATGGTGGCACCGCAAACTCCTCTCTTGGTATATAAGATTTTTATTTCTTGAGTCAAATCAATTTTCTCTATATCTATGTATGGGAAAATAGACACCGAATGGGATTACTTAAGACATAATATTTATGTTCAATTCATTTACACTATTAGCACAAAAATAATCAAGGTCTTAGTAGGGTAGGAAGTAAAAATTCATAATTAGCAAAATACGGGAGAGTGAAACCTTTAATCTCCATCCATCCCTTAAATCTACCATTAACAGTAAGAGCTTTAATTCAACTTTAGCATATGATTTGGAACTTTGGTATTGCTAAATCACTGTAAAACTTTTAACCTAAAATTTCACCTCTTTTTTCAAGATGCTATACCTTCTATAATTTAAATTTTTTGTCACTACCTGTATATAGCACGCACATTCACAAATCACATCTTCAGACCGAAACTGATTACCGAAACATATTATTAAGTACATATGTACATAGTACGTATTTAGGTGCACATTTCTCCCTGCTTAAACAAACAGCGAAAACCTATTTTTCGTTCAAACTACCTACCACCGTTCCCTAAACTAATCTTCGGTTTGTAGGGTCATATATGGGGTCCTCTACCATTGGTTTCCTTTGCGGCTATGGCGCTTATAGCAGCGCTGCTTACTCTTCTGTTCCCTGAAACAGCTAACATTAGCTTGCCGAATACCATCGAGGAAGCTGAAAACCTCTCCAGATTTCCTAAAAAGGAAAGTGGGAAATCTTAGAAGCGACGCTTTAGATTGGAAACATTCCCTGTGATTTCGAACGTAAAGAGTATTAATGAAAAGTGTGTAAAATGTTTCATTGAGGCGTGAGGGTGAAGTTTTACTACAGCGAATAAATTAAACAAATACAGTAATTTGATACTATGTATATACTCTTAATTTATAGATATTTATTGCTATGCTGTTTAAGATGCAGTACATGGGGATCTGGAAATTGGCAAGAGATAAGAATTCGGTGAAGTTGAACAAGTAGTTATTTAATTAAAAATAAACGTGTTATATATCCTGGAAGATAATTTCTATAAGTATTTCAAAATGGCGAACGTCCAAATTGGCGCCTTTAAAATGAAATTTGATCATTGTAGGATTACCAAATTTCAATATCCTACACTTCATATTTCTAAAGTTATTTACAAATAGAAAAGTGCATATTTCAATTCCTTTAGTACTTGATCAGCGAAATGCACATTTAGGACTAATTTATCCGAATTCGTATAATGAAAATATCATTTCTAAGAACCCCAGTATTGCATTTTAAAGTAGGTACGCTGTACACCCTGTATATAGTGTTTATAATATATCCTTCCTATTTTTCTTTTCGTACTTCTTTAACCTGTAATTTCAGAACTAGCAGCCATAATTCAAATGTTTAAAATAAAGGAGTCCATAGAACAACCAAGAGTCCAACACTCCCACAATGGTAATAAAATAATCCTCTAAAAATTGCATAAACATCTGCATTTGCATTTGCATAAACATCAAAAATACGAATCAGGTTCATACACACACACACCCATATACTGGGGGACGCATGAAACTGGAAGCTAGAAGTTTAATTTCATTTACGTGATATACAAGTAAATGTTGCCTTTCTTTCTTAACAATAAATGAACAATTTTTCTAACTATATTTCAAACTACTAATAACTTAATGGGTGGAAGGACTCAAGACTTCAGAGTAGTTAGGAAGGTGATTTTAGATTTCTCCGATGGTAAACACCTCCCGAAGGCCTCAATCAGCAACGGTTCTTCATTGACAGTCTTTTGGAAATCGAGGAATGAAACTTTTCCGTCTTTATCTTGGTCGATTCTCCTCATGACTATGTCAACAAGATCCTTAACACTTTCGTCTGGATCCTCTTCCTGTGGGTGCTTTATCAAACAATCCCTAAAAATTAATTTATTATGTAACAAGTATTAAGGTTCGGCTTTTTACCTTAGCAGTTGAAACATCTCGTCCTTAGTTATAAATCCATCGGAGTTCAGGTCGTAGACAGCAAAACAAAATTCGATCTGCTCGTCTACGTTTCCTTTCAAAAACAATGACAGACAGCGGAACCAATTTTCCACTGTTATCAACCCACAATTGTTTTTGTCCCACACACAAAAGATCCTATCCATCAACATGTTTTCTGTAACGATGTCGAAGGTATTGTGCAGAACTTCTCTGAAAACGATCCTATCGATCCCCTGAAAATATACTAATTTTAACAATAACATTAATGATGTAGTTTATGCACTGAATTTCTCAATGGGCTCGTTCAAAATGGATATTTTCATTTAACGAAACAAGCGTAACAATGTTTTTTGTTAAACTGATAATTATTGAATCAAAGTAAAACGCAAGATTTACAATCTAACTTTCCCCTAAGTAAAAACATCTTGGCTTAATAGCAACGTCGAAATTATCCGTCATAAATTTAACAACTCCAGTGCGAACGAACCATCTCGTGCTTTCCATGTTCGCGGGTAATGACTGTTCCTCTCAATCTGAAACATCGCATGCAGTAGATTCATAAAATTCGATAATAGGCAATGGAATAATTTTGACGGACATTTCGACACGAAACAATTAAATCATGGCGATCATTTCTAGGATAATGCATCGGTTCTCACCTCTACTGGTATGGGTGACTTGCCTATGGCTGTTGTTGTTCCGGGGGCCTGCTTCATCGCCTTAGAAGTGGACCTGTTGAAAGTTATCAGCTTTCTGTAGATACGATATAGCGCCTCGAGTTCCTTTCTGTTGGGTAAAAGAGGTATTTTGGTATAACTGGTAAATTGAGGTATTGTTGAAATATCCTATTTCTTTTCTATAAAGGAATTTTTGGTTGCGAGCCACTTTGGACAGTAGATTATGGAATGAGCATCAAGAAAACAAATTCTCCTTAAATACTTGTACCGTTTAATGTAAGCTAGGGTTGAAACCCAAAGACACTAAAATAAATGAAAAAATTGTAATGAACAATAAATTATTTAAAATCATATTTAAGTCAGGAAGAGTCAAAGTTGGAAAAATTAAATGCAATGCGTCAAACCAACTAGAAGCATAACGAAAGCTTCTGCCATGAATCTACACCTTGGATAATGCTATAAAGATAGTCATATAGGTAGATACGATGAAGACCCGTGACGACTTGAATGAATGAGCTTCATTTCAAGCTCAGTTTGTAAATTGGAAATGCAAGGATGACTTTCTCACAATTAGTTAAAATAGTAGACGAATTCGATACATTATGTCAGAAGGTTAAAGGCGAAATAGGTGATCCTACATACCAAAAATTATTAAAGTACGAAAAATGAAAATGTTTGTTAGAAGAAAATAAACGAGAATTTGGAATAGTAAATGATTCCGCCTGCTTTAGTTTAGAATGTATTGTAAAGTTAAAACTGCACCAATTTCATCTATGGATGTCGAAAGAAAATTTCCTACTTCTAAACATATATATTGTAATATGGAGACAAAATTTTCTTTTACATAATTTTTAACATTTGATAAATTGTTATTTAGATAGTAATACATTTACTTAAATAATCTCCCACTGTACAATATTTTTTTTTAGCAATAAAGATTAGTATGTTCAAATTTATTTATCGTTTCTTTTTAATAGATGAGGTATTTACATATTTTTGTAATTATTTGCATCGTAGAATTGCATTTTTACGATTTTGCATTGCATAAAAAATTGCTGCACATTTATATTCATATATACGCGTATAAAGTTCGAGTTTTCTTCTGCATACTTCGCTCTAGTTATAACTTACCTGGTGAATTGCGTCTCCTTCTTGGCCTGCTCGAGTATCTTAGGTGAGCACTTGCAGGCGTCCTTATCGGTCATCTTCTTGCGCGTCCTGCCTCTCCCGGGAGCAGACTGGGGACTGGAGGCGGTCCCGGACGCGTTCTTCTGGTTCTTCGCCGCCGCCAGGAAACGGGCGACGCTCCGGATCGCGATGGCGCCGCCGCGCATACTCAATCTCCCCTGGTTCTCCTGTGGACCCTGTGGCTGACGCTTCGACATCCTGGAAGAGGCGAGGGGATTCTGAGCCCAGCACGTCGAAGATGGTCGAGAAAACAGGCAAGATGATGGTAGCAGAGTGAGTGTCGAAGAATGTCTTGGCGATACGTTTTTCACATCAGTTATGCATCTGCAGGTATTTGTTGTCAATGATCCTTACAAAGGTGGTGAACATGGGAGTCAATTCGTCGTTTCGGAGGTGTAACATTCCTTAACAATTTCCTTATGGAAAAATTGGAACAGAACCCAAAAATAAAACCGAAGGTTTGGTTCCGGTACGTGGATGGCACATTTATGATTTTTAACTACGGGACTGAAGAATTGGCAGAGTTTCAGCAACATCTCAACGGCATCGACTCTAAGATCCAGTAAACGATGGAGAAAGAAATCGACGACGGTCAAGCTTTCTTGGATGTTCTCGTATTAAAATAGGATAACAACAGATTGGGTCACAGAAACAACCGTAAACCGACGCATATGGGCCGACACTTGAACAAGTACTCAAGCCATCGTCCCAAACAGAAAGGAAGAATGATTGAAACCTTAGTAAACCAGGCGCAACGGATCTACTAACCAGAAAACTAACCACCTCAAGAACACACTAGAAACAAATGGTTATAATGAAAAGGAGAACAACCGCATTGTCAGACTCAAGAAAGGGGAACCTCACCATGGCAAGGTATTCTTACTGTACATAACAGAAATCAGAGATAGCATGGGTAGCATTAATGGATAAAATGGCATTTAATCTACCACCAACAACAAAGGTCGAACAAATAGTACGTAAACCAAAGAACACCAGAATCCCTCTTTCAAAAGCAATAGTTTATAGAATCCCCTGTAACTGTGGTCATATGTATGTCATTGCATGGATATTAAATAATGTTGTCGATAAATGATTCTGAGAAAACTAGTCATTGGAACGCAACTATTCAATATTTTCTACTTAGTCTACACTAACTTTTAAGTTTTTTGTAAGAGTAAGAGTTTTTTGACACAATCATGACCTTGACAATCAGTACGACAATCCATGAGCACAAACCTTTGAATTTTAAATTACAAAACTCAATGATTGTGTTTAGAAAATTCATACGTGCTATTATCCATTTCCCAGCAGTTGCCGGCAGGAATATTTACCTGCATACAATTATCGGTCGTAAAACAGGTGCAACGATTTTAATGAAGAAAAAAATCCATAACCGTTGTATACATTTTAATGTATCAACATTTACTGTTTTTCGAAAAGTAATATTTCAATATTATTAATAATCATATTATTCAATATGTCAACACTTTCATTACTCAATCACTTCATCTATCTTTCGTTCCTGAATACCTTATTCAATCTATACTTCTACATAGAAAATTTACAAGCTCAAATCCATATAACCAGAGAACATGTGATCGCGTGCCCAAATCGGTAATAACGGTTATCTCCTAATTTATCTGGAAGTTCGATTATATCGACCCCTTTAAAAACAGATTAAAATTAGGTTCGATACATCGTAATCGTCACAGTTGAAGGATAGTTTATTTTAAGTACTGATTCCAAACGAGATTAAGTTTAAATAGTTGATAGCAAGGGAATAACAAATCTATAAAAAAATAAAATCTAGTTTGTAAAGCATTGTGTATAAACAAAGGCATGGTTTCTCTAAGACGAACTTAAAATTTTTATAAATACAGAGAGATGTAAGCGAAAATGGAGAAAACGCCGAGAAGACAACCGATTTATCACATATTTTTTAGCCGTACAAATATATATTGAAGTTAAAAAGTTAAAATATCCTTTTACGAATAATTTCGATGACAATCACATAGCCTACTTAATGTACCAGTAAAAGTATGGAGAAGTATTGGTTGTGTGAACCGATTGTGATTAAGAATGGAGATCAGAACAATAGAACAAGCTGGGAAGGGGTTGAAGTATGAAATTGTTCATGGGGTCCAATTAAACGCTACAAATGAGGATCCGCTTGCTCCAATGTTATATCTTCTCTACCTTGATTACGAAATCTGGATACTTGACGCGAGCATACAAATAATAAAAATAGAAACCGCTGCATCTGCAACGTTGCATACTACGCATATCATGGATGCAACTAATCAGTAATGAAGACGTCCTAAACCGCATTCTCTATTCCGATTATCCAATTACCCTCTCCTGTGAGGAAACAGACTGTAACATTCAACTTTTATATGAATTTTGTGACGTTTTAATAGAAAATAACGTTTGTAAACATATTTTGAAAAATTGGTGAAAATTTATAAAGCCTATTAAAAAATTAAGAAATACATTTATATGACAAACTTTGTTCAATTATCGTATGTAAATGGCCATGTGCTATATATGATTCGTGACCTGAACATACCCTCATAAAACTTTATAGATACTTTTACGGAAATTTATTGCTTATAACGTAATATGTCAGCTGCTGTTCCAGCTGAAAACTTTTCTGAAAATAAAAACATAACTTAAATGGCCCATCATCCATCGACCGATATGACTGATACACATACACCCAGGAATCTTTATTTTTCGAACAGTTTCTTTTCAGTCCTGAATCACGCGATGAGGAGTGTCGAACACGCAACTTAAAGCGTCGTTGGGGTTACCAGGCAAATCCCAAACGAGAATTCCCTGCCATGCATGAATAAAAATCACTAAATACGTACCTTTTCTGGAACTAACACACACGGGCGGTAGCACTCGAAACAATAATATGTAGAACAATGTTTTATTATATGGGTGGTCGCCTTAGCGACAAATTTTCCTCGCAGTTTGATCGATATCAGTATGAATAAGGGAAAAGTTATGATTATTGCGGAGAGGGAAAATCTCACATTCGATGACGACTTCTGAGGAAAGCATGTCTAAGAACATCGCAGTAAATCTGAAGAAACTTGATTACATTAAAGTCCGTAGAAGGCCATAGATTGCAAATCATTCAAATATAATTGACCTGAAAAAAATGAGAGAGTTTATAATATATATACAAAATAAAATGCCACAAGTTGACAACTTTGTTTCTACCATAAACCTGAAAAAACGTCGAGTTGACGTGCTTCTGGTTTCAGTCAAGTGAATTAGATACATAAATAGACTTTAATTCTGTTTGTTCTATTTTCCAAAATCTTAAGGGTTAAGATTGTGAATTAAAAAATCGTGGAGTTTTTCTCTAATGCAGAATGTGAGTTATAAATCATTGAAACACCGTTGTAACAGTATAAAATTTATTGCCAATTTATAGACAATGCTTATAGAAATAAAAAATCGTATAGGTAGTATAGTTTAAAAATACAAACGTACTTAAAAAAGATTTTCACTACTACTAAGTTTTGTATCACAAGATTCCATTATTTTGGCCAGACTATTATGTTTCCATTTGTTAATTCGGAAGTAATTATTATCATCATTATGCATATCATATTATTACAATTTTGGCACAGATCACTGCAATGGTATATTATTATCAAAAATGTACAGTTGCATACTTGCACTTAGATTAGATCTTATTTAATTTTTTAATAGCAATAGTATATCGCTAGTACACATTACAACTACATTAAATTTTACTTCACTTTACCTGGATGTTAAAAGAGATAAATCTCTAATTGTTTTACATCTTAGAATTCCAAAAATATTTAATTATTTACGTCAGATAAGTGAAACAATAAATAACAATTATGATTGATGGCACTTAACAGTATTATCCTTAATTCTTCAACTGTTTCTCCCTACACCAGTTTATTTAATTTCCGTTTCAGTCTTCTGTTCATTATCATTATCTAAAATTACGGAAACGAAATTCGTCCCTTCCTTTAACTCCTGGCCCTCCTCCATGTCATCTTTCTTTATCTCTGTAGGATGCAGGATCCGTTGGAAATATACCAACCAAATAAGACAAACGGCCATCATGCATGTTGTGAAACCAAACGTCCACATTGTACCATAATTTTCGTAAATGTATGTGACGAAAACGGGTCCCATTACTCGAGATAAACACCCTGATCCCGTCATGAAGCCCATCCATACGCCCTATGGCCAAATTTAATTAAAAATTATAAGAATAATAGATGGATATGATTCTAAAAATAGATTTTGATTGAGGTGCCACCGAAGTATTCGCGACTAGTTCTGCAAGCACTAAATGAATGTTATTATTGGCTCACGATAAGTAATCTACCAAAAAATTAAGTTTTCAGACTACAAAATACTTAAAAATTTACAGATATGATGATGATACACCAAGAATTTTTACCAATTTCTGACAACCAGATAATGTATAACACTTCTGGATTATACTTTTGATAAAAATATGTATTTTTTAATAATCTTACCTGTGGTTTAGATCCCAGCAATTTCGAGAAAATCGTTTGGATTAAAGTCACTCCAATCGGATATCCAAACGTAGTCAACAAGAAACCAGTTAAAAACTGCGCAAGGTTCATTCTAGGAACATAATTACACCACACTTGATTCGAGGGACATCCCAGCAAGTGATCGCCGCAATCAAACGTCATATTTTTAATCACTGACCAATTCTTCTCATTTAAGTCTAACCATTTGTCGTAGGTGTGTAACGTTTCGTTAATAATGTTAAGGTCGAGGTTATGTGTTCTGTTTTTGAGCACTTTATCACAGTAATGAGTTAGGTTCAGCTTTAAATCGGCATCGTACATTATGGGAGGATCTCCGCTAAATGGTAGGAACGAAATTCTGCCGAGAACCATGAAGAGGAATCCACCCCAAATCATTATGTTCACTTCTGAAAATCTCTTGCATAATATGGGGATAGAAGCAAATGTCGCTACGGAAAGTACGGCACCAACTGACATCAGCACTCCCATATATCTAAAACGATGGGTATTACACATAAAACACTGTACTAAATGTAGAGTTACCTCAAGGCGTCACTTTTCGACCAAGCAAATTGATCCATGATTAGCGGGGTCCCGAGCGTCTCGAGTAGCATAAAATTAAAAACTATCACAAAGAACGCCATGATAAGTGACCAAGTGGAGACATAATTGATTTTCTCTTCTTTCCACATTTCTTTCTCGTTTGTCTTTCCCACCTTTAGCAGGGCTTCTTTCACCGCGATCTTGCGTTCTTTGAACACCGAAGGGAAGAAAAAATAGATGTTCATTATCGATAAGAGGACATTTATCCATCCTGCAGCTGTGTACATGTTCAATTTTAATCTATTGGGAACAATCCATACGCCATCATCACCGAGCGGTACTACCATGGCCTGTATTGCTGGTCCGACGATAAAACCTAGGATTTGAGCCAGTGATATCATAGAGACTGCCTTCGTTCTTTCGGAAATTCGTGTGGCTGCTGACAAGTAAGAGCGACATGCTGCTATGCAAGCTAGAAGAGGCCAAAATTTTAATGCAAACAAGAACATTTAGACAAAATGTTTTGGTTGCGGTTTTTGAGGCAACAAACGAGATAGGGGTCCAAAGTGAAACGTTTCTACGATAACTAGATTTACCTATTGATTGACCAGATTGATTGATTGACGACCAAATTGAACAAATTTTAAAATAAAATAACATCCAAAATGTTTTCGTGAGATGTGTTGGTCAGTTTGTCCCCAAACTAACTCACTAACTCGTTAATGACAACAGTATTGGGGGTTGATATTTTAAGTTCTCTTTGAGTCAGATTTCGCTTAAGTTTTTGAATTCACATTAAAGGAATTACCCGAGCTGACTCCAACTAAGAACCGAGACCACAGCATCCATTGTTTCCTGTACGAGGTAAATAATTCCAGCGACGAATAAAGGCCGCTTGCAAAGGTAAAAATTAAAAGTGAAACGATGAGCGGTATCCTTATGGAACCTATTTTGTTACTCCACCACCCGACCAAAGGAGAAAATATCATTTGGCCGAAGGGATTTGCAGCTACAATGTAGCCCATGAATTCCTTTCCAGCCGTCGGATCCAACTGCAAATAAAATGCAATGTTCATTTTGACGTTTATCTCGTTATTTAAGAGTCATGCAGATTTTATGAGTTGTGTACAAATGGGTTACATGAAAAACGAAAACCAGTCTTTGTTTTAAGTTACTTTCATGTCTCTTCTTCAGTCTCTTAAAGTTTGTGTTACAAGCAATACAATGAACGCATATGCATATGGCTTTAAAATAATAAGGTCCCATTCTTCTTGCAACATTCGTCAAGGTTATAAATATAGACGAAATAATGTCGGCACGAAAATTGTCACCAAGAAATTTGAAGGCTATATAATTATATTAAACGTACGTATTTATATGCACGTATTTTTTCAACGTTCCTACGAATGCGTGTATAAAAATACACAAATGATTTTTGTGGTGAATTGTGAAAATCAGTGCCGATTATTTTATTGTGAATTTGTTGACCTAAAAAGTAGAACTGAATGAGAACAATATTTCAATATGTTAACTAAAGAATTAACATAAATGCATATAAAAATAGTCCATTTAAAACCATAGATATTTACAAAATTTAAAAAAGGTGTATAAATTACTTTGTATTTAAACCACGCGAAGAATATTTTTGAATATCGATAGCTTTGTACTGTGTGAAATTTGGGGTACGGAATTCAATTTTTGTTAATACAATAGGTTTATAAACATTTTTGCGATTTCTAATTAGAACAAACGGGTGTATATTGTACATATAATATCTCCAAGCGAAGGGTCACTTTATATACGCACAGAACTATTATTTTTGATTACATAAATCGCGTGCTGGTAGTCGTTAATTATATATGATAAGTAAGGAGCGAAAACCAGGAAACGCAGCAATATATGTGGTTATTAATGATTAAAGTAAACGAAATTAACGATGAAAGAAACGCTACATAATGCACAATTTACTTACTTTGTCCAAATAAGGCCATACTCCAGTAACTATTATACTGAATCCTAAAGATATCATAAACATTGTAAAGTAAATTACATAGATGGACCGCCATCTCTCCCTGTACTCTTGGGAAGTCTCTAAACAGTCTTCATCACATCGACTTTTATTCTCCGATCTGAATATCTGCCTCATGCGTTTAGCTAATTCTTCAAACAAAGCCATACTAAAAATGAAAATAAACTATCATGTGAACAATAAAATGGACAAACTGTACACTAAAAGAATCAACCAATGCTTATTAAAAGTTTCGGTAAATTGTGGAAATTCTTCTTACCCGAAGTGTTGCTTTTAATAAACAAACTTATGTAAGTTTACGTAATTTTGTCTTTCTATAACTGAAAGCTATCGTAAATAAAGGCCAAGTATCACACAAATGGAAAACGTTATTATTTTATCGGCCTCATCCTTTCTTGTTTAATCATGTTTATGAGAAATTTTAGATAAACAATTACACTGATTTTGAATAGTAAACATGTGTAGGTTTAATATACCCATTTAGGTTTTTCTATTTTCCTACTACAAATTTACAAAACTGACAGGTTTTTTATTCCAATTTAATCTAGTGATACTAATCACTTATTACTGCTCTTCAGCGTTAATGAACTATTTTACCGTGTAGGCTGTATGTAAAGTTACAGCTAAGTACAACGAAATAGAATTAGTCTTATTAAACAAGTCAGGTTCAATTCTGGAAATCTGTGGAAAAATATTTAATTTTATAAATCTATCCACTTATCTCCAAATTCAGTAGAGAACACTATGATTTTTTTTTTGTATAATGTGCAGTATAAAGGCAAAAGATTTTATGCCTAAATATGAAAAGTTTAGTAGTGACCTAATTATACACATAAAAATTATTAGTCTAATGACGTAACTAAAAAAAAATTAATTATATTTACGCTACTTTACTGATTTATATGTTTAATAACTTTCAATTACGTTAATTATACTAAAAATTACTATCATTCAAAAAGACGATGCATTAAAATAACCTACTGTTAACATGACAACGTTGTAGACTTCATCACAATAGAAAGATAACATGTACATTTATGTGTATGTGATGATAAGGTGTGATAATGTATTAGGCCATTATATTTTGGTAAACCCGTGGATTATATACTATTACATTATTTATTTTACGTAAATAGAAATCTGTTTGTCCAATTACACCGGCTTTTTGAAATTCTTGTAAAATCTAAACGTATAGATAACTACATTTGAATGTATTAATAAATTTAGTCATAAGTAATCTTAAGTAACAGAGAACCCGCAAGTTACTGAAACAAATACGAAACTTTCACTTCTGTTAAAAGTACATAGAATACAACACTTATATAAGTACGTATAACAACTACTATCCGATGTTATCGAGACTTATTTATGATTAATATTAATATTAGTAATAATATTAGGTTTGACATGATTTAGATATTTTTAAATATTTATAGAAAATATGCAATTAACCACTAGCATATAACGTAATTATACCTATAACCCTTTGTGTTAAAAACTGGATAAAATCTAACTATCATCAATAATCTTAACCTGATTGGAACGAATCCTTTCCGGTTTCTTTAAATTTGAATTTTAAATCATACATTTTCTACCTGATTTGCATATTGACTTGTGGAAAATGACTGTTTATTATGAAAGCATTTCAAGGAAACCGCGTCCTTTCATCGACTACTAAGGGGGATAATTATGGGATTCTCAGGCAGAGAACATAGCCTGAGATTATTTTTGGTCGTCTCTATTAAGATCTGCTCAATCCTTATCCTCAAATGGTAATTGTGTAAACATAATTTTGGCAGGATCCATCTGCGTCAATAGTATGTTTTATTGGCACTCTGAATAGTTGTTTAAGTATATTTCTTATTTAAATATCGTTTAACGCCCCTTAAACATTTATCGCAGCAGGTAAAGAAAACAAAAATTTTTAAAAGTATATGTTGTAGCAATAATCCACCTAATTAACATCGAAAGAAATCAAAATAATTTAGTAAATTTTAATGACTTAACGTCCAAAGATTTCACGATTGATCGTGGTAAGAATGAAATAATTGAGCATTGTTCAATTTATGTACATAGACTTTTGTGGGGATACAAAGACTTACGTTTCTTGTATTTCTTATATTAAATTATTATTTACGATAAAGTTCGTTGCACGATGAAAATTATAATAATTTTAATACCGCCATAAAAACTGAAAAAATCCTACGCATAATGTTTTTATCAAATATATGTTGCGATAAAAAATTATTTAAATTCACTTTAAGTCATTAGGAAAAAACAAAAAGTAGACTTACCTCAGTCTTTTGTTTTATCGTCACGCACAAAAAAATAAGTATAAAAATAGACTCAAAGTATTTGAAACAATAAAACTACGTCTAACCTCATGTCAACATGATAGTCAGTTTCACAATAAAGCGATATTTTAAAGTTCGCGTTGAAAGAACTCCATTTTCAAACAATACCATTTCAAAAACTACCAAGTTACCAGCACTGACACAAAACATATGATCACTGTTTTGTACGCTATGAATAACAACATACATATACATATGCTTGGAGATATTAACAAAGCACAAATATTTCGTCACTGCCCTAGTTTCGTTCGCCATCTATAGAACAATTGCTAAAGTTTCCATCGACGCAAAACAGAGAACTTCGAATAAATTTTGATACGATGCGGGATATTCAATTTTTCATTCTAAGTTCCCTATTAACTAACTAATTATAACTACTAGATAAACCCGTCAATTATAAAATATTGATCGGATATCAAACAATATTGGATACCTTACCTACTACCTTAAAAATGCCTAAAAAATTTGTAATGTACTTAACTAATTATCTAAATAAATGTATAAGACCAATAACTATTCATTTGAATCTTCTTACATTAAATTACGACGAATACTAGGACATTAACAGACAATAACTGGAACAGCCTTTCTTGCATGGCTAATGCATGGCTGCATTATTGCATGGCCATGTACCATTACAATGGTACAAGAATATGTTGATTCTCAGTTAGAATAAAATAACATATATAACGAAAATAAAGTGCATTTGTCTAAAAAACACAAAATATAACTTCCTTATTATTAGAAAGAATTTTACACGAAAAAATTAATGTATGAATTTTATAGCGAGCTTCATTTTGTGAATATCGTTTTAACGTTACGAATACCGCGGCAAGTACCTGTGTGCAGCTATCCAATTCCAGTTGAAACAGTATAAAAACAAATTTTGTTGTCACTAAAACCCAACAAGGTTTAACTGTCAGATATCAACGGCACAAAGCTGAATCTCATATCCCCTCCTTCACTCCACGAATATCAGTTTCGATCCGTGGAAGGACGGTTTCTTGGGATTTTTCGAATTTGGCGCTGCCTTAAATGCATCTTGTCGCAAAAGTGTGTTCGGTATGAAGGCAGTTATAATCGTGCCGAGGGCCAGAAGGGCGACCTGGCTGGACAGTGACCAATAGCAGCCTAACCAGAGGTTTAGGTGGCCCAGGCAGACGGTGAAGACAGCCCCGAGGAGCTGAGTCATGGAAAAAAGGATTCCGGTCGTCGTCGTCTCCTCTGCAGGGTACGTTAGTTCCATCGCAAGTTCGAAGCCGACTGGCATATAAGCGTTCGTAAAGATTCTAAAATTAGAAATATGTTCATAGACTGTGAAACTAAAATTCCGGAATACTTTTGCTAAGGCAACCAAAAGAAAGAGGGACCTGGCGAAAATATCAAAGCATCGTAGTATGATACGATAAAGTTCAATATAAAACATTGGAAGCAAACAGCAGTATATGGAAGGACATTATGGATAAGACTAAAATTCGAAGGGTGTGACAACGTTTACTAAAGTTCACAGAGTCAAGTCACCACTTGCAACATAATTTTACCGTTGCTATACCTCTAACCATGTTCATTTAACATTGAATGACCACCTAAACAAAGTAAAACATGTTTTCCCCACTTAAAAATATGGGTTACTTACCCTAAGATGGCACAGGAGACATAAGTTCCGATTATTGTTTTCCACTCCAAGGTGTACATGAAAGCAACTACACTAATTGCAGATAATAGATAAATAATCAAAGTGATTTCTCTGAAAATTGTAAACGTAGGTTATTTTTGAAAATAATTGCATGTACTGGGCTTACTTAAACTTATGAGTTTTATCTAATAATACACCAAACGCAACTGATCCTATCATTCCACTTATTACCATTACGAAACCTAATCTCCCAGCATCTTCATTAGCTCCCTAAAATATAACAAATTTTATTGGCCGCGTTAAGTTGCTAAAGGTTATAATAGCTTTTTAGCTAACAAACCAACACCGAAAATAACAGTTAGGTGTCCTTTCTCAAATTAATTAACAAAGGAAATATTATTTTCAGAAAATGCGATAAACTCGCTAAATAACTTCCATATAGTATTAAATCTACCCTTTGTACATTTATTACTAACTTCAAAATACTGAAGAACAAACTGCGTCAAGAGCGTTCCAATCCCAGAAAAAACTGCGATATTTATCCCATAAGCAACCATATGAATAACAAACCCCTTATTTATAAAAAGTTTCTTAACCGAAACGAAAAAGTTTCGGATGCTAAACTCCTCTTTGGTGTCCCGTAACTGTGCTTGCGCATTACTCGGAGGCAAGGGTGGCTGCTTCGGAAAATCTAAAAGAAGAAGGAAAATATGAACATTTTACAGGCAAAATTAGCAAAGTTTACATAATAGAACCGCAAGAGTGGCCGGTATCATTAAACCGGTAAGCGCCCAGCACAAGGTTTTCAGTTCTTGTCCGATTACTTCGAGATCATTGGAATCTCTCACCAGAAGAGGAGGCAAAACAAATCCCATGGCGCATCCGAAGAGTGTCCCGAAAACGCCTAAGGAACATGCCGTCGAAACCTACAAAAGATTGTATAGGAATAAACAAACAGTGAACTAAAAAATACTAAATTAACACATTAACTAAAAGAATTCAACAAACAAGGAAATTAATTTGTATAATTAAGTGATTTCGTGATTGACATTTTTCAGAATGATAAGTCACTAAAGCATATTTCTCATAATTAAATAAAAAAAATACCTCGCTGGGTTTGAACCACGTGGAAGCAATTTTCGGTGGTAAACATGCTATAACTAATTGGGAAGAAGAAACGATGCACTGTCCCAGGAGAACTATCGCAAAAAGGTCGCTTCTGATGGAGAAAACTTTAACACCAGTTCCTATTAAGGTGCCAATGCACCCTACGAGGGCGGCAACTCGAAGTCCCTAAAAGTTTATCGAAATTAATTTGTAGAAATATTAGAAGTGTTATGCATATTTTTTAACAAAAAGAGTTGATGCCATGATACTGTACCGGTGATGAAACGACGCCACTGTCTATTCCAGCATCGCCGAGAAACTTCTAGTCGCGCCTCGATGTCTATTAAATTGTTCTACTCGATTCGAGAAATCGCGCGGAAGCGTATATAAAAAAGACAGGAGCCGAGCGACGGACAGACAGAGAGAGACCGACACCGAATGTAAACAAACCGAGAAGCGGACGAATCCCTACCTGCGACTAAATACGTGATATATAAATTAGTCTATAGAGTTAGTGTAAATAAATTACATTTAGAATAAGTAAATAAATTGTGTTAAGAACAATAAGTGGACAATTAATTTGTGTGAACCCGCGTAAAACGGAACAAATTGGTGTCAGAAGTGCGGGATTATTAGTGACAGACAAATAAATTGGGACAATGAAGAAACTCTGTGAATTAAAAGTGGCGGATTTGAGGCGGGAGCTGGAGGAAAGGGACATCGACGCTACGGGCGTAAAAGCAGTCCTGCAGAAACGCCTGAGGGATTATTTGATTGACAATGGGGAAGATCCGGAGACGCTCGAGTTTGAGGAAGAGGGTGAGCGTCTTTTGAACAACAGAATAGAAGATCTCCGCGGCGGCCTGTTAAGCGAAATAGGCGGCCTGGACGATAAAATAGAAGATCTCCGCGGCGGCCTGGACGATAAAGTAGAAGATCTCCGAGGCGGTTTGATAAACGAGATGAAAGATCTTCGCGGCATCCTGACAAGTGAAATAGAAGATCTTCGCAGTGGTCTCGGCGGTCTGGAAAATAAAATGAAAGCGCAGAAGGAGGAACTAGAAACTAAAATAAGGGAACTGGAGGCGCGCTTGGCAACGAAAGAGGCAGCTAAGGATTTCAAGATGCCGGAGGTGAACCTCAAGGTAACACCAGTTGAAGAGCCGTCAAAAGAGAACATCGGAGCCTCGGCACGTTTGAAACCACCAACTTTCGACGGCAAAACATCGTGGCCGAATTACCTGAAACAGTTTGAGGCTGCAGCCAAGGCCAACGGCTGGACACCCCGAGACAAGGCAGGAGCGTTGACGGTGGCGCTGCGGGGAGACGCTCTGGATATCCTGCAGACAATTACACCGGAGGAGGAAGGCGACTACGATGGGCTGGTGAAGCGTCTGGAGATGAGGTATGGACAGGCGCACTTGGAGCAGGTCTACCAGTCGCAGATGAAGACCCGGAAGCAGAAGGCGAACGAGAGCCTCCAAGAGTTTGAAGCCGACGTAGCCAGACTAGTTCGCTTCGCGTATCCGACGGCTACCGACCACCTGATGGAGTGTCTGGCTATTCAAACGTTCGTCGATGGCCTGCGAGACCTCGAAATTCAGAGGACGGTGCGGTTGGCGCGCCCTAAGACCCTGATAGATGCCCTGGCCATCGCGTTGGAGTTTGAGGCTGCTACCGAGGCCTCCAAATGCCATGGTCGGGTAAGGGCTCTCAATGAGGCTGACAGTCCCAACGAAGGTGCCAGGGAAGACTCCATTGAGCAACTGGTCAACGCCATTAAAAGCCTGGTGGAAAACAAGCAGACAAGACCCGTCCGCTGTTGGAATTGTGGTGAGGTTGGCCACCTGCGTCGTTCCTGTAAACGACCGAGGAAGGAGGGACCGACTGCGCAGGAGAAACAGGAAAACTAGAACGGGTCGGCTCCGAGGGGGCAGCTTCGACCCGACATCCGCTTAAAGACCCCCTAGTTTTTGTAGCTTCCCTACGACATCATAGTGGCAGTGTCTACGTGGACGGTATAATCGATGGGGTGAAATATGCCTTATTGGTAGACACTGGAGCAACCAGGACGATCTTGAGGGCCGGAATACTCGACACCAAGCGAAGGAAGCTACTTAAATCCAGATGGCGGCTACGAACAGCTACGGGCGAAGCGGCCACCGTCCACGGGGAAGTCGATGTGGAATTCAAGATCGGAGCAGTGAAGTTTCCACACCGAGTGATTGTGGCGGACATCGAGGAGGACGTGATTATGGGAATGGACGTAATGAATAGCCACGGTATCCAACTGGACTTTCAACGTCGCGTATTGAGGGTAGGTCCAGAAGAGATATTTCTCCATCCTCAGAGGGAAGTCGTTGGACGAGTAATTGTGGCCGAAGACGCGACTGTGCCTGGAAGGAGTGAGTCGGTTGTGGTTGCTAGACTCGACGGCGTCGTAGAAAAGGGGTTCCCAGTTATGGTGGAACCCTGGAACCACGATGTGGAGGTCGGCCGAGGCGTTCTTGTGGGTAAGGCGTTGGTGTCACTGAACGACGAAATTCCCATTCGTGTGATTAACGTCAACGATTACCCCGTGACTCTCAAAGGGGGAACCAGGGTAGGGACCTGCGCACCGGCAATGTCAATAATCCGCCAGGTAGCACCAAGTGCGACACCGGATTCTGTTAACCTAGACAGAGTGACTTCGGCTGCCTGCCACAACCTCCAACCTCTTCAGAGGAAACAGCTGAGTGACCTATTACATCGGTACCGAGCCATTTTCATTCCCGAAATTGGTAAAACCCGAAGGACCGACATCGTCAAGCATAAGATCGACACGGGCGATGCGAAACCCATCCGACAACCTGCCAGGAGACTGCCCCAAGTAAAACGGGAGATGGCAGAGAAGATCATCCAAGACATGGAAAACGAGGGAGTGATCGAGCCATCTAATAGCCCCTGGGCGTCTCCGGTGGTTTTAGTAAAGAAAAAGGATGGGAGCACTCGGTTCTGCGTAGATTACCGTAGGTTGAACAACGCCACGAAAAAGGACAGCTATCCGTTGCCTCGCATCGATGATACGCTCGACACGCTCTCAGGATCAAAACTCTTCTCTACCCTGGACCTGAAGAGTGGATACTGGCAGATCGAAATGGATCCCGCTGACAAGGAGAAGACGGCGTTTTCAATTGGCACAGGGTTATGGCAGTTCCGTGTAATGCCTTTTGGGTTGTGTAATGCGCCTGCGACCTTCGAGAGGCTAATGGAAAGTGTGCTGAGGGGACTCTCTTGGAAGACGTGCTTGGTGTACTTGGATGACATTATCGTGGTTGGCAAGACATTCCAGGAACATCTGGTGAACTTAGAGGAGGTGTTTAAGAGACTCCAGGCCGCGAACTTGATGTTGAACCTGAAGAAATGTCACCTGATGCAAACAAGAGTACATTACTTGGGCCACGTGGTTAGCAGCGACGGAGTGGAAGTGGATCCGGAAAAGGTCCAAGCAATCCGACAGTGGCCCACTCCGAGGGATAAGCATCAAGTGAGGAGTTTCCTGGGCCTCTGTACCTATTATCGTCGGTATGTCCGAATGTTCTCGGACATAGCCAAGCCCCTAACACGTCTAACGGAGGGAAGGCGAGCTTTCCAATGGGACGAGGATTGCCAGGCTGCTTTCGACACACTGAAAGAATGCCTGACGACCGCTCCAATCCTGGGGTATCCAACAGAAGAAGGTCCATTCATCCTGGATACGGACGCCAGCAATGTCGGCATTGGAGGAGTTCTGGCACAAGTACAAGACGGGCAGGAACGCGTTATCGGGTATTTCAGCAAGGTCCTGTCCAGGCCGGAGAGGAACTACTGCGTTACTAGGAGAGAGCTCTTGGCAGTAGTGAAATCCGTGGGCACTTTCACAAATATCTCTACGGTAGGCGGTTTTTGCTAAGGACGGACCACGCAGCCTTGAAGTGGCTTTTACAATTCAAGAACCCGGAAGGCCAAGTTGCGCGATGGATTGAAAGGCTGCAAGAATACGACTTTGGCATCGAACACCGAGCCGGGACGAGCCACCGGAATGCCGACGCCCTCTCCCGGAGACCCTGCTCGTCGGAGTGTCAACATTGCACCCGTGTAGAGAAGAAGGAGGCGGTGGTGTACAGAACCACGGTCGTGAGTGAGGACTGGTCACCTGCCGACATCCTGCAGCAGCAAGAACGCGACCCGGAACTCCAGAAGATCAGGAAGTGGAAAACAGAGGGACGGCGACCGAGCTGGCAAGAAGTGGCTCCATTTTCCAGAGTCCTTAAGTCGTACTGGGCCCAGTGGAAGTCCCTGGTACTCGAGAACGGGGTACTAAAAAGGGCACTCGAGAACAATGAGGGCACCGAACGAAGGATGCAGTTGGTTATCCCCAGGAGTAAGGTGTCGGAGATACTTCGGCTGGTGCACGACGAGGCCTCGGGAGGACATTTGGGTGTGACGAAGACCCTGCAGAAGGTGCGTGACCGCTTCTATTGGGTTAACTGCTCCAACGACGTGAGGGATTGGTGTCGAAGATGTGCCACTTGCTCCGCCAGTAATGGTCCACATCGTAAGCCGAAGGCGCCGATGCGTCAGTACAACGTCGGGAGTCCCTTCGAAAGGATCGCCCTGGATATTACGGGGCCGTTCCCAATGACCAGCAATGGGAACAGGTACATCTTAGTGGCCATGGACTACTTCACGAAGTGGGTAGAGGCGTACGCGATCCCAAATCAGGAAGCTGCGACTGTGGCAGACGTCCTGGTGAAAGAGTTGATCAGCCGTTTCGGGGTACCGATGGAGTTACACTCCGACCAGGGCCGCAACTTCGAGAGTGAACTCTTCCAAGGAGTCTGCGAGAAACTGGGCATTCGCAAGACCAGAACGACGGCGTTACATCCCCAGTCTGATGGCATGGTCGAACGAATGAACCGAACGATGGGCAAATATCTCTCGAAGGTAGTATCTCAACACCAACGAGACTGGGATCAACACCTTTCCTTCTTCTTGATGGCTTACCGATCAGCGGTAAATGAATCCACTGGGCAATCCCCGGCCAACGTTCTCTTCGGCAGGGAAATGAGGCTCCCGTGTGACCTGAAGTTTGGGTGTAGACCTGGGGAAGACCTGGCAGGAGAGGATTACGTTACCAAGCTCCGGAGGAAGATGGATGAAATTCACGAGTTGGTTCGAGGCCACCTCAGGATCGCCAGTGACCGAATGAAGGATCGGTATGACGTTGGAGCGGACGACGGCCTTTACAACGAGGGAGACTTGGTGTGGCTCTACAATCCACAGAGACGACGTGGACTCTCGCCGAAGCTGCAGAGAGCGTGGGAGGGCCCCTATGTCGTCAAGGCCCGTATCAACGATGTCGTCTACCGAATCGTTAAGGTCCCTAATGGAAAACCCAGGGTGGTGCATTTTAACCGGTTGGCACCGTATGAGGGAAACCACGACCTGGAGGAGCAAGTCACACGGGTTCAAGGAGAGGAGGTGGAGCTGTCTTTCGAGCAGTTCATGGGCGCCTATGGAGGTACAGGGAAAGCGAGGTTCGGCGTCACTAGGGAAGAGCATCGTAACCTGTTCGAGGTGCCCGAGGACTATTCGTTAGCACACTGTGTCGCCCAGGATTTGAAGATGTCCCGAGGGATAGCGACAGTCTTCAAACGGAAGTTCGGAAAACTCGATGAGTTAGAGCAGCAGGGCCCGGCAGTCGGACGCACCTTGGTGATAGAAGATGACGGTTCTCAGGGGAGGTCGGTGTTCTACTTGGTCACCAAGAAGAGGTCATACGAGAAGCCAACGTATCAAGATGTATGGAACACTCTATGCGATTTGAGAGTGGTTTTACTCGGTAGAGGCATTGGAAAGCTGGCCATACCAAAACTGGCGTGCGGCTTGGACGGCCTGGACTGGAGGGTCGTGAGGAATATGTTGGAAGTACTGTTTAGGTTCACCGACATTGAGATTCTGGTATGTTCTTGGGCCCCTGGCGGATACCAGAAGGAGAAAACGGTTGACTGCTATTTCCACCAATCCTCGCGATGTAAAAATGGGTCCAGCTGCAGGTTCCGACATCGGCGTGACGGAAGAACGTTTCGGGACGAAACGTTTTTTTTAGGGCGGGGGCAGTGTACCGGTGATGAAACGACGCCACTGTCTATTCCAGCATCGCCGAGAAACTTCTAGTCGCGCCTCGATGTCTATTAAATTGTTCTACTCGATTCGAGAAATCGCGCGGAAGCGTATATAAAAAAGACAGGAGCCGAGCGACGGACAGACAGAGAGAGACCGACACCGAATGTAAACAAACCGAGAAGCGGACGAATCCCTACCTGCGACTAAATACGTGATATATAAATTAGTCTATAGAGTTAGTGTAAATAAATTACATTTAGAATAAGTAAATAAATTGTGTTAAGAACAATAAGTGGACAATTAATTTGTGTGAACCCGCGTAAAACGGAACAATACCATTGCTGCTATAAAACTGATCACTTCAATTCTATTTGCAAGCAAAATTGAGCTTGCATTTTATTAACTTGCGTTTAAAAACAAACCTTCTTATCCAAAATTATAGACGCAGGAATGACTAGTATGGGATAAATCGCCATGAATACGATAGAGGTCCAGTCCACAGCTAAGGTGCTCACCCCATAATACTTCACCACCACTGGCGTTATGACACAATACTCTATCCACTGAAAAGAATTCACTGCCGAATAATACATAAAAATACCCAAAATAAGCCACCTTCGCTTGTACACTTTAACAACCGATTCATCTTCAGATTCCTTAAGGAACGCCTCAGCTTCTTTCTCGGTTACATTTCCCTCCACTTCACCATTCTCCATGTTAAGCTTTAATTTAAAGCAGTAAATAACTAAGAAATTTTAAGTCGTGCTGAACACAACGTATCTAGGTGTAACTGTGGTTATTTTTGGTTCGGACGGGAATTTAAATTTGGAAATAATCTTCATTAAATATTTTGCGAAAGTCAATACCATAAATTTATAATATACAATTTTGAGATAAATTAATATACCTAACGGTGGCCCCGTTACGTACAAATTGTGAACATGTAAAATTAGTTAAGACAATAGTGGAGATTTGGTAATGTCAATTAAATGTTATTATCTAAATTCTCATTGAAATACTTAATATTTTGCAATAATTATCTACATAAATTAATTGTTTACTCAACGTTTCTTCATGTTTATTAAACTCATTATTTGACAATAACGAAGGCGTCTAGGAATATTTTTAACAATTTATTAGTGCTTTAAATTTTAGTTAAATTATTATGGTTTAAAAGTGATTTATAATTCAAAAGAATACCACTGGAAATTGAAATACAGTAGAATCTTTACGTATCGTTTTATATTTAATCCACCAGAGGTGCTCACGCTCACTGCTATTCACTCACAATTGATGACTCTCTAGTAAACTAAATCATTAAAGAGATTATTACAATCGTTTTACATCAATTCCTACCGCTCAATTGGTTAAATATTTATTTAGCACATATACACCTCTATTTTTAAAGAAATGTTGTTCTGGCTCACTTTTTCCATCTTTTTATGTCTAGTAAGTATCGGGGTGCATTCTTCACAATGCGTTAATCAAAGACAACACTACTCGTAGTATACTGTTTATCAAAGATTAATGGTTTTAATACGCCACTTATAAGATTATTTTAATTACCTATTGTTCATCTATGTACAGTGAATTTATGGACTTTCCATCTTCCCCCTTTTATATCTGAAAAAAACGAGAGATAAATGAGAAAATGGCATTTTGATGTCCTTAATTGTTTGTTAGATTTGGAATATTACTTATAGAACACACACTGAACTAGAATTCTTGTTGAATCACAATCATGAGTAGGTATAGGTTCAAAATTTATCAGTTTTAGTTCACTATTCAATTAATATTCATAGTCCGGTTTACCATGCGACTAATTACTATTAAAGCAAGTACCAACTATTTATTTATTTATTTATTACTTAGATAAAATATGTATCTCACTACCACCACCTTATTGCCGAAACCTTTTTAAATAAAGCAGTTCCTAATTCATTTATTAAACGAATTCTATTCAAAAAATGAGTCAATTCTTCATAATTCATTTAACTTTAAAGTAATCCGTTCTTCCTGCTCTTTCTCTCTTTTCAAGGCATCCTGCCTCTTTCTGATATTAGGTACCAGATGCGTCAATATAACTCCGATTACTAGCAACCCACTCAAGCCGATTAATGCCCAAAACGGCCCAAAGATGTGATGCAATTGTTCTAACAGCAACGTGAGGAATACTCCAAGAGTTAACGCTGACGCATTCAGAAGTGCGGTAGTTGTACCTTCGTCCGTGGGAAAAGTCACCTCAACTCCAAACTCAAACCCGATCCCTATGTAAGAATTTGTAAAGATCCTAAAAGAGTAAGAAGTGGACGATTAAGGGGGGTTACTGCTTATCTACATTTACCCAAGAGCACCAGCAGTGATATAGGTCAAAACCTTGTGCTTTAGATTCATTGCTCCCAAGAAAGCTAATTCGCTGATTAAGGTAAAATAGTAAATTATTAAAGTGATTTCCCTGAAAAGTCATATTAAATTCTAGTGAGTATTAAACACGTTACATATTTTGTACATCTTACTTGTATTTATGGGTCTTATCTAAAATCAGCCCAAATGTTGTAGCACCAAACATCCCCACCAGTATCATTAACAAGCCCATTCTGCCCGCATCCTCTTCACAGTTCTATTAATTTAAGGTTAATTAAAATTAAAAAAATCTCTAATTGATGAAACTCACAGGAAAATAATGCAAAATGAATTGGTTGAGAAGAGTTCCAACAGTCAAAAATCCGCCTACGTTTATCCCATAAGAAATGAGAAGAAGGAGGAAGTTTTTTCGTTTCAATACTCTTAAAAATGACTTTAAGAACGATTTCACCGTAGGTGGCATCTTATATCTCACTGCAGCTTGTGTAAGGGTTGGTGGCAAAGGTGGTTGGTTTTGGAAAACTAAAATAAAAGATTATTTATAAAATTATATTGTCGTATACGTTTGTATATGTGCTAGTAGTCACGTCTAGTCAAATCCGTCTGAATCATTCAAATAAATGTTGTACAAAAAATTATTCAGTTCAATATTAATGCTATAGAACTGCAAGTGAATACGCTACCACTACTATTAATAGTCTGTTTATTTGATCCGGCTTTTATTTTACTCTCCTTTGAAGAGAATGTAGTCTTTTCTCCAAGTAAAATTAACTTTGGGGAATTCCTTAAGAAAGGAGGTTGAATATTTTCTTATTAAATGACAGAATTTCCACAACGACACGTCTTTTTGAAACTGCTTGTTTAGTTTATAAGAGTACAAATCAGAAATAGAATATGATATAGTAAAAACGTACCACGTTTCATTTTATTCATTTTAAATTCATGGTTTGAATGGTGTGTCGATAACCTGACAATTACATATCAATAATTTTACTTTGAAAGATTTAAATGTAATACTGTTGTAGTAAATAAATGATTTGAGAAAATGTTTAATTCGAAGGATGTGGTTTCTTATCACAGGTGCAATATGAAAAAAATAATTAAAACTTGATATTGTAAAACAAAGAACATGGAACGCGACATATTATATGAAATACGAAAATACGATTAAACATTATTGAATTCAAAAGTGTTATAATGTGCTGTTTATAACAATTTAGTATTTTCAAAAGAAACGTTTTATTATTTGGTAACAACTGAAATCTCATAATATTGAAAAAATAAATACATGTAAGTATGTCAAATCTTGTCTTAATACTGCCAAAGTTTCAGAATTTTTGGAAAGAGAGAAGTACAGAGAACAAAAAGCAATTAAGAATCTTAGTATACGAAAAATAATTTGAAACTTACAGAATATTACAGCCAAAGCCATGAGGAGCATCAAAACCGCTTGTCCCCAAAATAATTTATTCAAATCTGCCCCAATACTTACTTCATCGTCGTGGTTCCTTACAAGAGCAGTAGGGACTAAAAAGCCTAATGCAAAACCAAATTGAGTACCGTTACATGCGATAGTTACAGCAAGTGCATTCTGCAAGATAATAATAATGTTTGAAATTTCAGCGAATTTATTATTCCTTTCTTACTTCTCTTCCTTTTCAAGTATATAGTGTATACATAAAACTATATATACGAATGCGCTGGAAAAGGAATGGAAGTAAACAAAAGGAGGACAAATGTTATGGAACATACAATCTAACATTCATTCTAACAATCATTATCTTACAATCATTTGAGACATGACTAAGAAAGAAAAATTAATAACAAAAAACTCTGGTAATTATCTTGGATATTTTTAGTTCCATTCTTGAATGAAATGTAGTGTGATTTTTATTAGCAAATTGTGTTAACAACTATTTAAAAAGAATTTAAATACCCCAGAAGATTGTTCCAAAGTCATATTTCAAACAAATAGTGAAATCGTACATATACACTTTATACATTTTCTAGTTACCTCGTTGGACTTAAACCACACAGCCGCTAATTTTGAAGGCATAGACAGATAAAACACTTGGGAAATTGCTGCTATCGTCTGCCCAATCAGAATAACGTAAAATAAGTCAGGATTAAGTGCCAAAATTTTAACCGCCGCTCCTATGAAGGTTCCTATTGCCGCTATAAGTCCCCCTACCCTTAGTCCCTAGAAAATAGGAAGATACAATAATTTGAACGTTATTCAGGTTCACATTTTGCATGCTATGTAGTTGATATTTTACTTACTTTCGACTCTGTTACATAAGATCCAATAAGTGAAAAAATCGGGAATGTAGTCATGTAGATCATAGAAGTCCAATTGACTGCCGACGCACTGACACTGTAATATTTTTGAATGATATTCGCGATTATTGCAAATTGCATCCATTGAAAAGAAGACGCTGTGGCCATTAGGAAAAAAACAAAAAGGATGATCCATCTCCTTGTGTAAATTTTTGTTTTCGTTTCCATTACAGTTTCGATAAATGTATCTTCGATCACAAAATGCGAGTAACATTTTCGAAGGTACCCAGATTTAACTTATTCTGTGTGTATAGATTCAATTAAACTACTTAGTACGATTATAGTTTTCAAGTCCATTATGTACATTAATCACACGTTCGATTTCTAATTCAATGTACATACAGTGTGTATGAAAACCATTAACGCAGTATCCAATAGTAATATTTTTTTAAACCGCCATAGGTAATTTAGCAACTTTTAATTCAACACCGGTACCTACACATCTTAGAACTTCTGTTATGAATATGTCACTAAAAAAACGTGATAATTCCATTCGATCGTTTGTAATTTCTATTAACAAGTCGTTAGTTGTGGTATACGGTATTTAGGCAAAGCAAGGTATGATTTAAGGATTCAATTTTAATATATTAGACGAAAAGTTTTATCCCATCGTTTCCAATTCTTCGTTGTGGACAGAATTTTTCTGACAAAATTTCAGTTTCTTTTAATACATCGAAGAAAAACTACATAAACCCAATTAAAAGGGGCGAGTTTTCAAAATTGAACTATTATAGAAGCTGCTCTGATTATATAGTGTATACTGCTTGCCACGAAAGAAAAGCTTATGCTTACGCTGAGAAACCTGGCTTATGTTCATAGTCTACTCGGCAGGAGTAAATTCCTCACTACTACTCCACTCCTACTTGCACAGCCCGAAGGGTACGATAATCCTGCAGATAAATTCCTCATCAAAATGATGTCGGTAACTAAACAAAACCCTTAATTCATTAGGCTAAACATATCAAAAGAACATTGCTATTACATACTTTCCCAGCAATAATAATAAGGGTTTATTAGAGAATTGCGTAGATTTAGCTTGTAGGTGAGTATAAAGGAACCATAATGTCATATTTAGATATGTGGGGGTATTTGTGGGGTATTTGAAGCGAGCGCGGTAAAGATTTGCTACTTTAAACCGAAGTATTTTGGAGGTGTACTCCAACCAAGTGTAGTGCAAAAGTGTTTACAACTGGTTTGGATTTGTCAGTGTCTCGAAGTGAGTTGGTTCACAATCATGACTTCGATGAAAAGAAATTAAACAGAAAAATTATAACTAACTTCTGTTAATGCAAAGCACAAGAAAACATAAGTCAGAAACCTTCAAAAATATTCGAAAGGCGCTTACTCCATATTTACCTGAAGCTGATACAACTATTGATATGTTATATAAGAAGAAACATATATAACTATCGCCGAAGGATTCTTCCGGGTCCACTTCCATCCAGAAATCCTCCCTCACCTCATTCCTCCTCCAGAAATTAAAATGAGCACAGGTGAAAGTTTTCTTTTTGTAAACTGTTTTGTCAGTAACATTGTTGTTTTCACATATGAAGGTAACATCCGTATTGTGGAAAAAACGAATTTATAACATATGAAAACATTTAAAAATTTCTATTTCCTTCTCAACTTGTTGATATCCTGTGTTCCATACACCTTCACCGCGATATTGATATTCTGTGGTGCTCGTGTTCCGCGCCGCCTGTCGTTTTGCCATAACGAGTAAATTTCGCGTAAATGACGATAACAAGTCAGATTTTTCTTCTGTTTTATCTGGGGATAAGATGGCTGAATTAGAAGAAGACGGTTGCTTGAATGTGAATACAGACGTTAAAGATATCGTGTATCATCCATCTCTTAATGTTATCTTAATAATTACCGTTGATGGAGTCGTAAAGGTACTGGACGTCAATTCGGGCGTAATACTTCAATCTACGGCGATATCAGGTAATTCGAACTTATTTTATCGAAATAATAAGGCAGCGTTTGCCTAATTCGATTATAACTTAAATAGTACGTAATTACTAAAGTAATATTTTTTACTATCCTTTCACCATTTTTTCCTGACAAATTTCTTGGGAACATCACAATCTTTTTATCAGTTTCCAAATACATTTGTAAATCGAACTGTCGAATCTATTATTCTTTGTCCTCAGCACTCCCTTCCCCCCATACACATACCCCAACATGCAGTTCAAATACTAAATTTTACACTAATTTAAATTAAAACGTTCGTCTCTGTGAAAGAGCTACAATTTATAAATTGAATATGTTTGTTTCTAAAGTCCCATAACACATTTTAATTCCATGAAAAAAGTGATATGTGTAATTAACTCGGCTTACCATTAGCTCATCCAAATAAATAAACAAGTACATAGTTTTACAGTGGAGATTCTGAGAGATCTATCCTCCATTAAAATATTCCCATTTATATTTTGCTGAAATTCATGAAATGTAATCCGGAGATTTTTATTACACTGTTTAATTTTGACATTAAATGCTACAATTTCTTTTTTCTATCTTTATACTTTCTGGGGACTGTTATCAGCCTGTGCTGTATACCCTTTTACTCCATACATGAGTGATTGTAAGAATGAATAATGAGATGAGTCATCAAAAATTCAAATTATCTTTATGTTTACCTAGAATTACCTAGTTTTTATCGATGATCATGCAAATAAATTTTTATGTTACTTCTTTCCTTGGCTTATACTTATGTGCACCAATCCACAGTTTTTCTTTGGGCAATAGGTCTTGCCATGCATTCCCAATCTTAGCTCAGTTTCTCTTCATATTAAAGAATCACATTGACAGAACAACTAACTATTTTAGTTTTCAGCTATTTTTATCTTAGCAGATCCTGCTGAATTTACATTGTAACTTTTGCACCTTCACATTGTCTTTCCGCTTTCCTTGGATTATATATTATTTTAATTATATCACTTTATTATAATTTAATTATGTATAGAAACATAATTATATTATTATAAATTAATTACACCCTTGGAGTGTTCAGAGTTTTTGACATAAGGCATTTACTTTATCAAACTGATTTATATGATAATTATACTAACATTGACTGGGTTATACGTAACACGTTTTAATTGTTAGGTTAATTGATTGGTCTGTTAATGTATTAATTAAGAATCTATTGCAGCGGTAATGAATTAAGCATTACATCAGTGCAATAGACCCCAATATATAACAATAGCAATATACAATACACTTGAAATATTTATTCTGCTACTTTTTAATATTAGTTACTGTTTTCGGTACCTAATTTGCATGCGGGTAGCCACTAATTTGTTAAACCTTATCTAAATACATACAGGAATAAAAACAAAAAGTAATCGGTGAAACAAGTTTTCAACAGTGCTATCTGTTTCTAGTTGTAGTTTATTGTCCTAATATCTATGTATTGTTAATTTTAAGCTCAAAGCTCATCAGCGATAAAGTGTAAATACATTCCTGCAATAGACAGGGTGTTATTTTGTGATGGACAGTCATTAGGGATAAGATCAGATTATAATGGTGTGTTGTTATTGGATAGTATTTTACAAACCAATGTCAGTAAAGGCACTGATCATATAAAGTTGGAGCTTCCCTTGTCAGAGGTAAATAAATATTTCATAAAAATTTGTAGTTTTTCATTTGAATGTTTTTAGGCAATTATCTTTAGGGAGAGTTTAACAAATATCAGCAACAGAGGATTTGAACAAGTAGTATCAGAACTTACCGATGCCATAACTACAGCACAGAAACAGATCAGGAAAGGGATTAAAGCACAAAAAGTAAGTACCATTTTTTCAACACCACTAGTAATTTAACTAATGAAACATTCAATATAGAACCATTTACAGTTTTAATAAAGGTTTAATTCTCGAGGTCTGCAAATTAATTCCTCTTTCTTTATAGTGGAACACTGTTTGCTTGAATGTACGTCTGGCCGACTTAAGATTGGCGGCGTTCAATACAGTTTCCAACATGTTAGCGAAGAATCAGCATGTCCCAGAGTTGGGCGTGGCCTCGGCCATTCAAGAACGTCTGTCTGAACTTTTGGGCGAAAAAGTCAATGCTGCAGATAGAAAATCCATGGCCAGTGAAATCAGAAGGAGAGAAACGTTTTCCCAATGGCCACATATGGATTATAAGTGAGTCCAAATTGAAATATATTACAAAATTATGATTCATCTCCTGATTCATTAATCTATTGTTTTAATGTCAAATTGACCTAATATTGTATCCTTTATAGGTGGGCTCTTCCAGACCAAATGGCCCAAGCCGGTTTCTACCATCTACCAAACACATTAGGTGATGACCGAGCCATGTGTTTCACATGTACAGTCTGTCTGGTGAGTTGGGAATGCACCGACGAGCCGTGGAGTGAACATGAGCGCCATTCGCCTCGTTGCCCATTTGTAATGGGCGAGTACACTCAGAATGTACCATCTTCTGTGACCATGGCGACCAGCCCAGCAGCAGATGCAAGATACAGGGGCTCCAGTGTTAAGGTGAGAATCACATATTGAAAGTTACCAAAACTTTGTGGTAAGTGAAGTTATGGTATTAAATTTAATGTGATATTTTTAAATGTTAAAATGAAATTTAAGTGTAATAAGTAATACCTATGACAGACTTTATTAAATGTTGTCTTGTTATGTCTTATTGAAAATATTTTTTAGTTTAGGTATTTATTATGTAATCATAGACATTAATTTTGTTGTATCAGCTTGTAGGTAACAGCAGTATCCCGAATCTAGTTCCTGTTGCAAACTGGGACTGTTTAATATCAATATTTGACATTACGGATAAAATAAATAGGACGCATTCCTTTTATGTGAGTCAGTTTGACTCTGCCATTTTGGAACAATTCACGCAGGATTTCATACAGTTACGAACTTCCCTCACTGCAGAAAACAGTTAGTATAAAGTTATATCACATTTTTGGATGTTTATAGAAGATACTTATAGTATCCACTTATGTATGGATATCAAGGAACCACAAATGTAGAATTTTTAGTTGCAATTTTTGTCAATATATTACAAGTCATTCTCTATCTTTCTTTCAGAAAAATATCCAATAGAAAAGATCACTTCGCTATGTATATTGAGCCAAGGGACAAATTCTCGTGTAGAATTGGTGAGACCAACAGTCCTATGTGGTCTCAATTTGATATGTGAGTCTCCGAAAGCGTCGGACTCGAAGATTAGTGAGAAACTCGATAAGAGCCTTGTTACTTATCTTGTTGTGTATGATTTCACATACAAAAAAGAGGAAATTGAAGCAAATGACAAAAAAAATCAAATCGATGATAACTTTGATGCGAAAAATGTTGACAATAATTTTGATTCCAAGAAAGCTGATAATTTTGAAGATGATATCAACCCAGAAGGTTACAACCTTATGAAACAGTTATCTTCCTATTATAAATCTTTATTGCCGAATGAATGTGATGAGATTTTGTTAGAGGAGGTGTTTCCAAAGAAAAAATTCCACACTGGCCCCAAAATTTTAATGGATAGTGGAGCAGTGGAGATCAGTATATCAGATCACATAACTGAGGTAATTGTACTACTGTATACTGTACTATATTGAAATGTTGAATAAATATAGCTGTGTAATAATCCTTAGCAGTTCAACTAGCACAGCAGTATAGTGAACATGGAAGTAATCAATCCTGGATTTGTATACTTTCTATAATTTAATTTTAAAACCTGATTTAAGTCTCTTCTCTTTACTTATATTTATTTCAGGTAAAGAACAACAACCAGGTGAACAATAAAAAATTGAACTACTCACGTGCTGTGCAATGTCTTAATATTCCATCTCAGTGCAATACTGTTCCGGATATTGAAGTATCCGACTTGATTCCTATGGAGTGGAGCATTTTAGTTGTATTAAAATCGCCAGTGAACAGTTCAAAAAGTTTCTTGGTTTTGTATGCATTGGATTGTTCAGATAAAATGGTGAAAATTCATGAAAATCCCTTAAAAGTAAGGGAATTGTCAGAAGATGAAACCCCTATCGAAATTAGTTTTTTACCAAAAAATGACGAAAATTTGGAGAACTTCTCCTGCACCGCTGGAGCCATTTTGATGGTGTGTGTTGATGGTTCTCTAAGAATCTTAGATCCTGTTTCTTTACAAACGGTTTGTCATGGAAAGAAAGAGGGTAAACCCTTTGTTTCTGCTGTGTATTGCAATGGTAAGTTAAACATGATAGCTTTAAGGTGAAGGTCACATTCCTGCCACAAATAAAAGTATTGTTCTAAAATGTTTATAAATTGTGTTGTTGATTGTATTCATAGCTCAGCAGAAAATATTTGCTGTCTGAGATTGTACCATTCATAATGGAATACTGAAAGTGTGTGTGTTTTGTAATCTCAGTATTCAATAATGTTTAACACTCTTCAACTACAATTTCACAAATTCAAAATAACAACAAATGAAACTCAAAATGGAAATATATTTCAGGTCTTGACAAATTGTGCTGCTCAACAAGAAGTGGATCTCTACATTTCTTTCCTTTTAACAATGCTGAGGACGAAAAAGATAAAAAGAATGAAGAAGATGAGGAAAACTTTCAAAGAGAAAATTTCAACTCTACAGAAACTTCTGGCTTTTTCCACAAGCCTATCGATTTTATTCCAATAGACAATTTGAAGGAAATGAAAAATTTATGTGAATTCGAATTATTAAAAAAAGGGTATAGTGTTGCAGTCCCACCATGCTGGAATGAGTTTTTGCAGAAAAAAAGTACAAAATTCATACAAAAGCAGCAGCAACATCAATCAATAAAGGTTTGGAGACTGCAAACAAACACAACCACTTATGATGAACATATTTTTGAAATAACATTATCAAATTCGATTAATTTAGGCAAAATCGATTTATTCTTTACATTACAATCTAAAGGAATAATTCCGTTTGTAGAGGTGACATTGCTTGAGCAGAACACTAGCTCTTCAAAAAGAGAGAAAAAAGTTGATGGAAAGTTAAGTGATTATTTCAAAAAAGTTATAAAGATGTATGAAGATTCAGATGATTTACAAACAACTTGTGAAAATGACTCCAATTTCTCATTAGATGAAAATGTTTCTCAAGAATTTTTGAGAGGTTATAACACTGAGATTTTAGCTGGGCCGATAGACTTTTCTTCTAGTTTAGACTTGACTGAAAAAAATGGTGTGATAACATTAACTAGCCCAAAACTTTTCAAGAGAAAGTCACGAAATTTGCTCTTGCATATAAAAGCAATCAAAGATGATGAAACATTTTTAAGAAACAAAAATAAGAAACCGTCAGATAAAATCGATGCGGTTGACAAATCTGATAAATCGGATAATACCGATAAATTGGACAAGGTTTCCCCATACATTGGATGTGATGTGATACATGAAATATCCATTATATTATATACGCAAAAAAATACCGACATAGGTTACGAAAAAATTCAACGAAACTTAATGTTGAATTCCAACTTCTTTCTAAAATCTCTACTTGGTATGGTGACATCTTACAATCACCGGGAACTGATTTTGAATGACATATTTGACATCTTGAATTGGATAGCTTCGATAAAGTTGACAAAGAATGGGTGCGAAACTGATGTACAGATGGAATTTTTGAAACTTGTAGAGGAAAAACTTAACGACCTGTTGAGGTGTTGCATTTTGCTAGGAGGACGGAGTTTGGCACGTAAATGTGCCAAGCTTATTGTGACTTGTTGCAGGTAAGATTAAGCAAGAATATAGTGATCAACTTCTAGGACAATTAGTTTATTTTATTGGTACATTTGAAATCAGTTTATTGCTTCAAAGTTTAATCACCTTTTCTTTTTTTAGTGGCGCAAACAATATTTCTCAAACTTATTTGGAGAGATTCAATTCTTCCTTATTAAAATCACTTTTCATCATTTTGGAAAACATTACGGATGTTAATTCACCTGGAGGTGTGCAGTGGATATTTTCATTGTTGCTCAAAATTTCCACAAAAAAAAATGAGCATCTAATTGCTGGAAAATGCGTGAAGTTGTTGGAAAATATTTGCGAAAAAATCACAGAAAAAAACAATCCGTTTTATTTAATTTTACGCAGCAGATATGGTCTGTATGGCACACCAATGGAACCGCAACTATTTGATGTGGATCAACCCGACTTTTCATGTTCAAAGAGTGATGATAAAAGCTACAAGGAAAACATAATCGATTCCAAAGAAATTTTTAATTCCTCTACCAAAACCAAGTTTAAAAACAATTCAGCCTTTTCTAGAAATTTGTATGGACTGATCGAAAGTGAACCCCTTCACTTCGTCTGTGTGGAATCTAGTGAAGGTACACGCGTTGAGAAACTGGATGAGAACGAGAAACCTGGAGAAAGTTCGACGAACCTTTCCAATTTTTTTCAACCTTTCCTCTACAAAACTCAATTAAAAAAAGAAGAAGAGGAGATGATGTTTCAGAATTACCTGGAGGTTTCATTGGAAAATTTGGAAGAAAGTGGTTATGAATATGGTAAACGTTTTTTTTTTTTGTAACAATTTTGTACTACCTAATGCCATAATTGGTATTTTAAAAAAGACATTCTCTGAAATAGAATAATCGCTATGTTTGTATGGTAATGAGAATCAACTTGTAAGGAATCTTAGAAATTGATTAGGATGGTACAAATTTCGTCAGCTTTTCAATTTTTTTTATTTATTTCATAGTTATCCATAGTTTCCATTATTTTTCAGTGCCTATTGATCTGTGTTGTCAGAAAAAGGGAGCCGAAAGTCTACCAGACTCAGATGTACCTTTCCCTCCTACACCCCCACCGCCGCCGCCCCCTCTTTCCCCCCTGTCGCTCCGACGACTTTTGATACCACCACCACGGAAGTCAATAGTCGTAGAAAGAATGAATTCCGGCGCACGAAGATTCGTCATTTTGGATTTTGGGAAACCGATCCTGTTGACAGACGTTTTCTTCCCCTCATGTTCTGATCTGGTGTTACTGACGCTAGATTATTGGTTAAAAAGCGAAGATGTTGATGGTAGAACATTGGTTCAGGTGACGGATGTGGGGACAAAGGGTTTGGCCATGACAGACCTGCAGCCGCTAACACTGTGCAGGTATTTGAAGGTAAATGATAAAAAACTATTTTATTTACTTTGGATAATGATATAAATTTAGCAAAATACCTATTTTATCCTATTGTGAAATTAAATTGAAGAGATACTTCTCTAATTCCTCATTCTGGTTTCAGATTACTGTTGTTGGAAGATATGGTATGTCCACAGTCCGCTCCCGAATTCCTTTGGGATGTTTTTATGGGCATTCAGTCATATTGCCAGATGATATTCCATATGATGTTCGTCGCGATGAGAATAATCTCGGTCTTCTTAATTTCTCTTCATGCATGAAACAATTAGAAATTCTAACCAAACTTTTCGAAGACATTAGTTGTCGATATAATTTGGCATGCTCCAAGTTGAAGGAGCTACTACGACCATTATTGTTGGCAGACATGAGAAATTCCATACATTTGAGGAGTTATATGAAGATGTGCAGGGATAGAATTGATGAAGATTTAGAGTATAATAAGGTGTTTGGAGCATATCAGGTGAGGAAAACGTAAAGAAATTCTACGAAATATTCTCGACAAAATGATATTCCTCTTAATTTTAACCATTTAATTGAAATTACACACCTAAATAACAACGTTGTTATGCTGTTTTATTGGGATTTCAATAAAATGTTTCACTTCATTTTTTTAAAAACATTTTCAAAAGCTATTGATATGGAAAGGAATTGAGAAATATCAAATTTATTATCTTTCCAGGAGACGATCCGTTATCAACATCAGCTTAATATAATAAAAAATGTAATTTCTCGCATTGAAAGGAATTACCGTCCCAGTAGTTCACATCTCCACAGTGAAAACTGTCCTGGAAATTCTTCAGCTTATTCTACAGATGGAAGCTCTTCCACACACTCTCATGGAAACTACAGTTCTGAGAATTGCTTCCCTATGAGGAGTTCTGTTATATCCACGGATAAATTAACAACTATTGCTGGGAGTATTTTGGAGGTGTTACTGTCGATAGAGGCTTCGATTGAATTGTCACGAGAAACATGTGAGAAATACTTTTATGGACTGTGCGTATCTCAAAGTTCACGATTACAAATTCTCGCCGCCACTTTTCTGGATAAAAGTTGCGGGAGAACATCATTTTGGGGAGATTTCTTGGCAGATACTTTGGCAGAATATTTTTCCATCAATTTCAATACCAAATGCCCTCAGGACAGATTATTTATTTTACTGTCCTATCTAAGTGAAAAACAAGTAGATAAAAGTGGGGTAATCGATGCAACTTTAAGGACGACCTACGAGACTTTAACTCCATTAAACTCCTATACCACGAAGAATGGTAAAAACTCCTTGTTAGCTGTGCTCGTGGATCTGAATTTACTTTCATGGCAGTTAATGTATTTATCTTTAAATTTAAAAAATATAAAAAGCATAGAGCGGTGGGACTGGGTGTCTGGAGAAACAATTGCTGACAAGGTTTGGGAAAAATCAAATGATATTAAGAAAAACGGAAATGGAATGAAAAAGAAGAATTGCAAGAGGTTAGCGAGTGCAACTCTGCACCATAACTTAAACATAACGCCGGTAAGACACTCAAAACTACAATCTTTTGAAATAAATAGTAGATATTTCCTTAACAACTTTGTTATTCGGTTATATTTTTTAGGGTGGTTTTCAAGTGATGTTCACTACCTCTGCAACTCCAAATCAACTGGCTACAAAGGCGAAGTTAATTAGGAAGAAAATTAAAGAAGACTTGAAGGAAAGAGAACCTGTTTCAGAGAAACAACCTGAGCAAAAAAATCTGATAGTTAAGCCACAAATCGTTGATAATGTACATTGCTTGGCAGTAGCGAAAAATTTGTTGCGATTGATTTTGTTTATGGATCACTCTAGTAGTTCTGATATGGTTCTTTTATCATTCAAGGTGAGATCATTTTTTTTACTATATTCTTCGGTTCAAAATTTCAAGTACCGATTGAAACTGAAACTGAATTTTGAGTGTGGCTGTATCCAAATTAGGTAATACAATTTGAAAAGGAAATTTTTTGATTTCCTGAGGAGCTTATGTCAGGAATTTTAAAGACTTTTAATACTCAAAGTTCACTTAAAGGGTAGCTAAATTTGTTGGCACTTTACAAATCTCATTGTATTATACACTAAATTGGAGAATAACGAAATGGATTTATTATCATATTGGTTTGTTTCTTTACTTACCATAAGCTTTTTCCAGGTTATCTCCAGATTGGTTACGCTAGCTAAACTCAAGCTGAGTGATTTACTAGAATCAGACTTGGAACTTCTGCACTTGGTTAGGTTCTGTATTCATTGCAAAATACCTTGGGTCCCTTTTGCATTGGCTTGTTTTTTACAAGACTCATTAGAAGTTACTGAAGATGATTCTGAACTTGTTGGCTCAGAGACTGAACCATTTTCTTCCTCTTCTTGGGGTAAGTTCACATGCTTTATACTTAAAAGTTTCTGTTTGTAACAATAATCTTTACAAATTTGACAGATTGTCCTGGAGAAACGGAGCCCAGTGAGAATTACCGCTATGAGATTTCTTCATCTTCAGTTAATTCTAATGCAACTCCAAAAACCACAACTAACATTTCCCAACTTCCTTCAGTTTATGAATCTGAAGACAACTCTGATATCGAAGAATTAGTAGAAGATTTCCAAAGAATTCGAAGTTTCAATCCAAATTCAAACAATTCTTTTTCGTGTGCTATTGACTCAAGGTTGGAAAAAGGCGTCGAGATGAAGCCCGAAATTGAGTTAAGAAAAATGGTAATCCAGAATTGGAACATTTTAGCACAAAACTTAGCCACCGTAAATTGCGCTAAAGGAGAAAAAAATATACAATTGAACCCATGGAACGTGGCTACGAATTTGACAGTGTCACAACAAACGAACAAACAAATGTTAATCAATTGCTTTGAGTCGTTGTTTTTAGAAATTGAAGAGGCGAATTCTGAAAAGCTTGAACAAATTTTAAATCTATGGCTTCTTTTAAACTGTCCATTGAACGCGAAAGAGCCATTTCATCCAAGCATCCTACCTCAAATTCCTTTGCACTCTGTCTCCGTGCAAAATTTGATTTCTACTGTAGCTAGATCGCCTTCATTTTCAATAACGACTTGGTGTCTGACACTACAAATTTTAACACTGATTTTAAATACCTGTGATTCTTGTGATACAATTGTAGGCCATCAAGATTTCGTGAGGCTATTTATGAATTTGTTATCTGGTACAGGTCCAGACCTGGTAAGTATCTGTTTCATCATTTAGGCTTTAAATAAATTTTCTAGTAATATGTTTTAATAGCTACTGGTCAAGATAGATTTCCAGTACCTTGCAAAATATTACTTATTTATAAATTTTATAAACTTGTTATAATTCTTCCTGACACAGTTTGTTCTACAAACTCTTCCGTTCAGTTTTATTTAAACAAAAAAAAAAACCTTGAATATATGGAAATGTGTCGGAAATTCAGTTTTTTTCTTCTGTTGTTTTAGGCTGGTCCATCCTTGTGCCGTGCCCTGCACGATATCCTTGTACGTTTACAGATGAGGTGTGATGTTGTGAGCTCCACCAGTCGGCTGGGCAATCATCTGAAGAACCTTCTATTGGAGATCATATATGGACTAACTCGTCCATCTGGTCCAATCGCCTCTTACATTGGCCCGTTAGACGCCCAGTGTGGATTTTTGCGGGGTTTACTATATCTAGATTTTTCAAATACTGATCTGAGCATTTCAATGAGCACCTTCGAGAATACAGGTAACATATATTGTGCTTAAAAGAGGATCCATTTATTGGTTTTTCGTTTTCAGCTTCTTTGGTACTCTCCCACCTTGTTAACGACACTAAGAATGTTAAGTGTAGAACCGTCAGTGGCGATAAAAATAAAATGGCGCCTAATATGAACACTTTTAGTGACATATTTGCTTCAGTTGTCTTGGGTTCTGACGTTAATAAACAGGACAGAAATGTTTCATATGAAGACTTATTGATATCAATGCTGAAACTTATGGGTAGATTAGTGCAAATGCACACTTTAGAGCAAACTGTAAGTAAATTTTTTTAGACTAACGGTTTTTTCATTTTAAAATTAACACATCGTGTTTTTTAGAAGATGGATGCCTTTCAGACAGATGAAAGCAAAGTGGAACAAATTTTGAAACAGGAATCCTCTACCACTTCTTCAGTACAATCTTTTGCAGATTTCGTCCTTTCCAATCGTCGCGCATTTATCACACTCTGTCGTTGCCTTGCGGCATGTAAATCTTCTTCACTTTGTATGCTGGCTAACATCTCACAAAAGGTGAGCGTAAAACATTTAAAGAACATTTAGAAAGTTAACTGGATTTATCGCATTTTATACGACCTCCTTGTTATTTTAGATTCATTTAAACACTTACAAAATACAATTTCTATTATTCGAATTATTAGAATAGAATTTAATGGTTGGTTACTTTTGATAAATCTAAGACCAAATGATAAATTCATATAAACATCCGCTAAGAAGTCTGTCTTTCCTATTTTTCTCCCACAGGCGACAATACCTGGACATTACTTGGGCGAACCGACGACCGTTGCTGACGCCGTCTTTCATCTGCTAGCATCAGTCGCTCGGATGGCATCTGCCCGTGAGCTACTTGTGAAACCACTGCTAACATACCTGAATGGACCAAAGATCACTGGTCTCCCGGGTAGGCCCCTCAGTGAGCCGTTCGTCTGGTTCATTATGATGCAGGTGTTGGAAAATGAGGAAGCGATACGTACCTTTCATAAAGCAGGTTGGAGAATTTTACTTCATGGTTCTTACATGAGATTAAGATATGAGCGTGTCTTGTTTAGTCAAAAAAGAAGTGGTATGGCATGGTTAGGTTTTTAGTACTCTCGATTTTCTACTTCTTATAAACTTCTTTTTCTTAAACTTCATGATTATTTGTGGTGTTGCTTCCTTTGATTTAAAAAACATATATGCTAAAATACGAGAATAAGAGAATACAAGTAACAGGAATTATAGCAACAGGTAGAATTGAGTCTACATCTGTAGATTTTTAGCCCAAAGTGCCCATAATATAAATTTTGCAGAGCATTGATCAGCATGTAGTTGATGTTTAATTCCCTCGGAGTTTGCCATAATTTATTAATAGGACCGCTATTATGCACTTCTTGTAAATCAAAAAAAGTTATGTGGACCACTTAGTTTCTTATCATCTTTTTTTCGATAATCTGCTTTAGGCAGAAGACATTATCAGTGCAAAAGCGTCCTGCTCTAAAGCCGCTCTTCAAATTGACCATACTAGGGCTTCTGTTAAATCCTGGAGTATTTTTCCATATAGACAGTTCATCGTACTAGTGACCAAGATTCTTCTGTAATTGTTACATTCCCTCTTGTTAGGGTGTGTATGCTGGATTAAAGGCTGGCACTGATAAACTTATAAGAATGTTAACATCAGTAATCAGCCAATGTTTAAACGGACATCCGATTCCCACACAGTGAAAGATTGCACATATGCTATATCAAACATTCATTCAAATGATTAATCCAACAGTGCTGGATCATCTGTCATCCTATATTCACCTAGAAAAATTGATATAACTGGAATTTCTTCCCTTCAAATTAAAGTAACTTCAAATAAGCTTGTGTGTTTTAATCACAATAAATCACTGTCAATGTTGTTTCTCTATGGTGTCTTCTATTTTCATTGTTTCTCTATGCAAACAAGTCGCTAAGGAGCAGCCATAACTACAAACAACTGATGCCTGCTCCCTCATAAGATTCTTGTTTTAGGTGGTATTGTGATGCTTGCCAAGAATATCGTTAGTTGCATCGATTCTCCCTCTACTCTAAGAAGAATAGGCACTATATCATCTGTGATGCAACACTTTACGACTTCGAAGAAAACAGGTGTTTCAGAGGAAGATTCATCTTCCGTAATAAATTTCGCTCCATTCTGTACTATCACCTGTGAAAGTGGCACTGCCCAACCCCCTGATGTCCTGATTCAGGTATGAAAAAGTTTAAAGACTCCCAATGGCATGACTACTCAATGAAGTAGTGCCAGAAAACTGATGAAAATCTAAAATATGTATGTTTCTTTTTTTAGAACATGGTTGGTGCGGCTCATAGTCATCGTCGTGCTAGGACTCCGGTCTGGTCGTACCATTTCTATCCTGAAGAGGTTCATACGGAATTGGTTTTACATTTACCGACTGCAATCTTACTAAAGGAAGTACAGTTACAACCTCATATTGGGGGGTTAGCAACATGTCCTTCATTTGTAGCAATAGAGGTTAGTAACCTACTAGTATAGGGTTCAACACAAATGAAACCTACTCCCAACACTATTTTGAATAAATATTGTCACAATCTTTGTGGCACAGTGTTACATAAACGTCCAGTACTTCACTTTTGTTGTATTGGAAAATCGAATAAAGAACTTTCTAGATTGTAGAATTTAAAACAAAGCTGAAAAATTGAATACACCTTTCAAATTGAATTTGCCAATTTCAGGTTTCCTCAAATGGTCCAAATCGTCTGATGCCTCTAGGGCCACCTCTGCCAACAAGTGGCTTGACTTTTATCAAGGTGGACTTGCCTAGGCCAAAAGTGGTCAACTGCATTTTAATACGTTTGTACAGACCAAAAGACGCAAAAAGCATAGGATTGTTGCATATAAGGGTATTGGGGAATCAGGCGTTTGGCATAAGTGAAAGTCAGAATAGCGACAATGAGGATGAGTCACATTGCAGACATAGTTTAGGTGAGCGAATTCTTTTTTGTATTTCATTTATATGCTGTCAAAATTATCACACAGGGTTTGTTTCTACATATACTATCATGCTCCTGTTTTGCTCTTACGGTCTCATGTTCTTGTCATGTTCTGTTGTGCTTGCATTTCCATATAACATATTGTGTTCCAGTCGTGTCATGTGCATTTTCATATAACCAATTGTGTCATAAGGCATTGCCAGTTGTCATGTAATTGTTAGGTTTAATATTCTTTTTATGCAGAGCTGATAGAAACTGAAACATTGACACAATTGTCAATTTTAACATAATTTATAATAGAGAATGAAAAAATATTTGACAATATTTGGAAACAATCAGATAATTATGCGATCACTAGCAGCGCTGCGTTCATCTTAGTTCGCTTTCGAAATACCTCATCATTGTGACGACTTTATGGCGGTTTTGCATAGTCTACAGGCAGGTTATGTAGAAATGAACATTTGCTTTATACATTTGTCTTTTTTTTTTTAATATTTAGTAAATATTGTTTTCATTTCAGGCTGGCTGAGGCTCCTTCATCATTGCTTTACTTTAGTTACTGATGAAGAGACGAAAAGGGAAATTGTGGACTGTGCTTCGAAAGTTGAAAACCTCCTTACAACTTGTTGTAATTTACTATTAGTGCCTTCACATATACTCCCTGTGTATCTGCCATGTTTGGAAAAGGTATATCCTATTAGCTATAGGAAAATAAGTAGAAGATGATCTAGCTATATCGTTTCGTTAAAGTTAAAAAAAATCCTTGAGAACATGTTAAACATACGTTTGAATTATTGAATTTCAGGTGGTTTAATAATATTTACTTTATGGTTTCTTAGGTCCTCAGGGAATTAGCCCTTCATTGTCCAGAAAACGGCCTGAATGTCATCAAAGCACTATTGGAAAACAGTGGAAACATCGAACCGTTCACGATTTTTGATACCAGTTGGCACCGTCGTCGTTCAATAGATGACGATCTCGCTGCTGCAGGACATCACTCTGTATGTGAGCTACTGTGCCGAATATGTGATCATTTGGTAATTATTTTTTCTCTATTCAAATTTCTACATGGTTTAAAAATACAAAGAGGTGTTAATTTTGCTTTAGGATTATATTAAATGTTACATTAAATGTTTTTTGAAACTCTCTAGTCTTTAAGCAGAACCCTATGTGGTACATGGATTTTCAACAAATTTTAGGAGTCGATACAACTTTTGTTAACAAATTAATCTTAAAAATGAGCCCATTATATAGTTTGCAGTTTCTCAGTCTTTCAGACATTTATTTAACATATATTTCTGTTTCAGGATCTTTATACATCCTACCGCGTTGAAACTATCTTAAAATGGTTAGAGAACATGGCAAAGGAAGCCATTTTGAAGGAAAATACGAAACATTGCAACGTCGCCTATATTTCCAGCGTGGCCTCAATTTTATGGTCTGCAAAAAAGAATTCTCAGAAACGTGTGTTGACATATGATTTGAATTCTTTGATAAAAATGGAACTGTTTGACCAAATACTCGAGTTAAAAACACGATCGGAATCTAATTTAAGCTTGAAGAAAGCCTTAGATTCAATATTATGTTCGATGTGTTATATAAGGCCGGAATTTTATACAATTCTGTTGCATAGGATGGGTGTGATAAAGGACATTGTGGAATTCAGTCAAAGTTTGCTTCTCAGGAAAAAGAGAGTTCTTGCTGATGAAGATTTAACCAGTGAGCTTTTGGACACAATTGATTCCAGCAGAAATTCAATATCTGAAAATGTAGACACATTACCTTCAGCAAGTTATTCACCAGGTGAAAAGTCTACCAGTGAAACTGTTGTGTGTGATGGATATGTGACGAGTGGACTGTCAGAAACAATACCTTTTAACAGTGTTCGTTTTGAAAATCTGTTCTTAGTTCAAAATTTAACCCGGGAAAATCTCGAAACCATCGCATCTGTGAGCCGCTCAATCCCCACAATAGAACTTTTAATTGACTCTCAACTCCCTAAGCTTCTCAACCAACTTATTTTAAAATTCTGCGATAAAAATAATGTCATGGATAATACCATAAATATCTCGTTCGTCTCATCTATTCTAAATTTCTTTACTGATGTATGTGAGGAGAGAACCATGAGGGATTATCTTGGATCTGAGGAGGGGTCAATGTTTTGGCCAGACTTACTGAAATTCCTTTGTGACAAGGATGACGTTGATGTAAAGAAAAATAATTACGGATTGCAGTCTGAGGAGAGGGTCGATCTGGAGGAGGTTTGTGTGAGGTTTCTACGAAAGTGCTGCCTGTGCCATCAAGTGAATCAGGCGAGGTAAGTTGTTTCCAGTTTTCAAACATGTTATTTCACACTTGTATGATCAACCATATATGGAAAGAGTAAAACTGGTATATAGTTCATGCAAAACAAATGTGATATAACGTCATTAATGGAGAGGCTAACAGTGTTGTCAAGGTTTTCAAAAGTTAATGAGATTGAATTGGCTTAAGGTCAATGATCTCCCTTTTACTCTTTATCAATATTCAGTGTAATCCATTAGCAAATAGATTCTCACAAGGAAAATTGATAAACTAAAAAATCTTTACGATTGTATTTATTGCAAACTATAAAGTTTAAAACCATGTACTGTGTTGTAAACAAACATTCAGTTGCGCCGTTCGGTCGAACATAAAGAAACATATCACACCATTGTGAACTGAAATAAACGCGCGAATTTGAATTTGCATATAACAGTGGTTTGGCCATGCCCCACTACAGTTGGTCCATATATAACATCACTGGGTCACGTGATATGAGACTTGTTTTGTTTGAGGTGTAATTAAAGACATTTTTTAGTAAAACTGTTCCCACTACAACTTCTTGATTTCTGTGATCCTTAACTATAGTCCTTCAAATATGAACACAGTATGTCGGCACCTAACATAAACTTTTAAATTTTCTCAATTTTAGGTGGTACATTATTTTTTGTTGTCCTTTCAGGTTGGGAAAAGTTCTCTGTGATGTTATCCGTTATCAGTCCTCCTCCTCTTCAGCCATCTCAGGCTTCATGCGACGTCTTATTCTCCAACTTTTGTTGGAAACCGAAAAAATCCCTGTGAGCATCGAATCCACTGAAGAAACTTTGTATAAAAAGAAATCATGTCCTGTTTTTTATGTACCGACCCATCCAGCGTTTAAACAATCCTACAACAGGACCATTTTGTATTTAAGTACAAACACAACATTACTTGAGGTATTACGACATGTTTCCTTCAATTCTAACAGTTACAAAACGGACGAGAGCAGCACCCAAACAGCTCACGCCTTGTATAATCCTTGTATAAGTTATAAATACGACGAAACAGAGGAGGAAAAATTATCCTCACCATCTCTAAAGTCTGTTGTTTGCTATAATCCACCAGATGTAAAATCCATGTCATTCCTGCAAAAATCCTTCATGAAAAAATCCTTCCTGAAAAAGGACGACATCTTTAAAAACTGCTTCTTTGTTTGCGATGTGGACGATGAGTCTGAAGCGAGCTTCGCTGCGTCCGCGGCGGGTGCCGCGGCGAAGGATAAGAGAGCTAAGGAGGCCAAGAATCAACAAATGACGGCAGCGTCCCACCTTCACTCAAAAGCTGTAAAGAAGAAGAAAATCATGGTGGTAACTAAAACAATGGACCCGCCGACGACTTCGACTTCGACTTCGACTTCGACTTCGACTTCAGCAGCGGCGACCGATAACAAAAAAAATGCAGCAGTGCAGGTGGAAAATGATGACGCGAAGGTTGCCGTCGATGGGAGAGCTATTATGTGCGAGATAGTCTCTGATGGCCCGTTACCATTGGGTCTCAGCTTGGGTCAGGTTTTGAGCCTTATTGAAAAGAAGGGCTTCAAGATGACAGATGGGAGTGAGATAGATTGGCCCTATGTGCATTTAAAAGTTCATGTACCTAAAGGTATTACAGTTTTTTTCAGTTCTTATCCCTAATCCTGGATATCTTTGAATTTAAAACTTTGTGGTTATATTTATCCTCTTGTATACAGTCTCACCATATTTAGCTCTGGTCTCTAGTCATTTCTGTTATTCTTGTGCAACGCATTTTCTTAATGTTCACACTTCACTATTATACATTAAGCTTTTTCATTTGGTTTGTTGTCGAACATCGTTCCTCCTAAATATATAACAGTTTCCTGTTGTGTTAGTTGTTTCGCTAGTTGCTTTATTAATTTTTCAGAATCTACTCTAAATACTTCAGGTTTTAATGCTTAAGGTCCTGTATATTTGTATATAATTTATAATTTTGTATTTTTTTTATAGTTTATTAGTTTCTAAATTTATAATTTTAAGTTGAGTTTAATGTCTCCCGTGAAATAGGAAAGGTAATTCGCCTAACTGTCTTTGCTTTAGTCATGACTAAATCTGTTGTAGAAATTCCTTTAAGAAAAAAAATTCTTGTTGGTGAATTTATGGCTAACATCAATTCATTTCATAGACTTGTTATTGAATTACTCAATTCGGGCCTCTAGTTAGAAGTTACCATTTTTAAATAGAGGTCTTTTTCACCTTTGCATTTACTAAAAATTTATATCATTATGGAACCAGTCTTTAAAAAGTCAGTATCAAAATTGAATCATTTTTTTGTAGCTTCAGGAGGGGATAAGAAAGAAACAAAATCCATCTCGCTCAAAGACCAACAACCGATATGCAGCGCTTTGCAAGTGTTTAGTTCGTTTGGTGGTTTAGCTCTACTTGCCCAACACTTACCCACAATTTACCCAGATGCCATTAAAACAACAGAAACAGACGACAAGACGGACCGTCGTCGATGCGAAGTGGACATGTATAAAGTTATAGAAGGTAAAATATGCGGAACAAATAGTGAAGACACTTATACAGATATTATTAAATGCTTACATAACACCATGTATAGAACAAAGACTTTTTCAAGTAACATTTTTTTGTGAAATATTATCCTCACTTCGAACACTAGTTTTTAGAAACTACACTGAATATGTCCTAAATTAGCCAGAATAAATTTTTATAAATATAATTTTCCCTTTCAGATGTTGATGATATCTATGAAGACGTTACTGAGGACATGAGTACTACATCTTCTTCGCCTCCATTGCAACATGTTCCCCCACATTCACTGACCTCATTCGGCCTCTTTTTGAGACTTCCTGGATATGCTGACGTGCTTTTGAAAGACGTGAAAAAGGCTCTTTGTCTATTGAGATTAGTCTTGGGAGTTATGGATGATGGAGAAGGTAAAGTATGATCTAGCACAAATAAAGCCATTGACTAAGTTATCATTACTCAACTCTTTAATCACTTCGAAACCAATAATATCCCTTTTTAAGTACAAAGTAGCTTTAGACCGGGTATGTCTGTGACTCATGCTATACGTCACTTCCTTACAAAAATATTGGTATACTTAGATAGTGGTGTGCCACTGCACTTCAAGCCATCATGTGGTTCATAAAAAATACTCCTCTTTGTTTATAAAGTTAATATGATTTGCCAGTAAGCACTTTGCATATCAACTTTGGACATTTATGTACAAATGCAAGTTATTTAACTATTAATTATTTCAGAACATTTTAATCTAGGCATAATGGCATGTTCTACATCCATTGTATGGCTAACAATAGGTATAGAGCCTACCTATGTAAATATTTTTTGGAAAAGTTAAGTTTCAGTTCACCTGAAATGTCGAGAGAGAATATTGATTATCATATTTTAAACGTTATCATGTTTCATCTTATTTTTACTTTCAGGTAGTGATATTTTCCATTCTCCCATTGCTGACTCGTTACCAATCTTACCATTTGAAGTATTAAGGCAATTGTATGACTCCACGCCCTTAAATACGGACCTACGCCAGTTAAGCGTAAATTTGGGAGTAATACACTTAATTTTAACATGTTTGAGTATTTTTACGCATCAATCCGAGAATCGCGGAGAGAAGGAGACTTTTGGCAGTACCTCGAATAAAAGCAAAGAAGAACGATCACAGTTATATTGGGCCAAAGGTAAGTGAAATAAATTTTCGTTTCACGTCTGACATTCTGACTGTTTTCAGGGACAGGATTCGGAACTGGTTCGACTGAGCAGAACTGGAACGTCGAGCAGGCTTTAATGAAACAAAAGAATGAGGAAGAACACGTGACTGTTTTACTAGCTGTACTTTCGAGTTATATAAATCCCGATGAACACTCCGATGAACAAATATCTGGGGACGTTCTTCCTTCAACGTTTCATGACTTGCTAGCCAAAAGTGCACTGTTACCAGTTATTAGTTCCTATTTGAGGAATGATTCTGGTGAGTTTGGGGTGTTTTTTAAACTGTCATTATGCTTATCGGAAAACTTTTAAAACTTTGCTTTTAGTGTTGGACATGGCGAGGCACATTCCCTTATATAAAGCCGTCCTGAAACTTTTGCGAGCGATCGCAGGTAACTCACAGTTGGTTGACTTACTTCTGCCAGTGAAGAACAAAAATTCGTCGGAACCTTCACTGAGTTCACTCCTGAAGAACATGAGAAAGTGTGTTGATGCATATGCTTCGAAATTGGGGTGAGTTTTTTAAACTAATGCTATTTATTTAACTTCTTTTATTATTAGGAATTATCTAAATGATCATTCTAATAGCGTCCTTAGTAAAACTAAAGTTGGAATTAAAGTGTATATTTATAAATAACTGATGAGGAGGGGATTAAGAGGAGACCATACAAGGTCCGAAAAGTGAGGCACATAAGCAGATTTCGATTTCCCCGAGTACCTTTTATGACCTGAGACCGAGTATTTATTGCCCAAATAGCCCCAAATGAAATAAATACTTTTGGAAATAAGTAAAAGTGTCTACACTAAAAAATTAAAATGAATATAATAATAATGTAGATGTTGCATCACAGCAGGTAGAATTTTTCAGAAATATCCATTGCTCTGGAGGCACGAAGATTTCAGAATCGTCCATGTGGTGATGCTGTCTCATAGTTCTGATTCATTCCGGTTCTTATCATAAATAATCGTAAAAAATAACTCTGTAACTATTATCAAGATAGGTGATGCCATTTTTCCTTAATCCTTCATCAACGAAAAACCAATTAATGTAAGATGTCATTAATAATTTTATGTATCTTGTTACTATTCTTCTAGAATCAGCCATTTGATGAAACAGCAGCCAACGGCCGACGATCCAGAAGGCCTTGCGACGCTAATGCCGGACATTCTTCGTACAGCAGAGATTGTCTCGAAGGTAACAGCGTCCTTTATCGATGCAGAGAATAATTCTGATATGGATAGTGCCATGATAGAAAAGACAATCGTTTCCATCGAGGAGCGTTACATGAGGATCATGAAAAGCTTGCAATTTAGTAAGTGAAATTTAAGATATATGTAAGTTTGTTTGAGCACCTGCGCTGTATGTATTCGAATTAATGTAACCTTTGTTTGGAAAGTCAGCACTAATTGGATAGCGCTTGTTTGAAACAAGTTTATGCAGGATTCACTTGAAACATATTTATTATGCGAGGGAAGCATTGGTATATCCATGCATTAAACGATTAATCCTATTGTCTTCACCGTTCGCCATTTTTCTTATTTTTTTTCTTACAGGTTCCTATGATATGATCACAGAACTTCCAGATGGCAGCATCCGGTTTACAATCTCACATCACTTCGAAAGTTCTGTGAAAAATTCAAATACGAACTCTGTGCATCCAACACGTGTCAAGAGGATTGCTCAGGAAGCTGCTACTTTATCAACGAGTTTGCCTTTAAGTTACAATAGTTCAGTATTTGGGAGATATGACACTGCCAGGTTGGACATAATGAAGATATTGATAACAGGTGAGGATGACTGAAAAATAAAATGTGAATGTGTAAAAAGTAAATTTGTGTCCATTGCTGTAATTGAATGTTGCTGTTAGTTGTGGCTAGCAGTGGAGACTGTCTGGATAATTTGTTTATAAAGAAAACACCACTTTTTGAATTATTCTTGTTCACAGGTCCAGCAGATACTCCTTACGCAAATGGTTGTTTTGAATTCGACGCCTATTTCCCTACAGACTATCCTGCTTCTCCAATGATGATCAACTTGGAGACTACTGGTAGACATACAGTTCGTTTTAACCCAAACCTCTACAATGATGGGAAGGTAAGTGATCAATTTTTAAATAGAAGAAACATTTTTTACAACATTCTAAATTAAGTAGAGCAGAAAATGCATAAAATAAAACCATTATAATACTTCAAAACGTCTCATTTACGATAAACTAAAAATATTTCTAATGGGATTTCTTGGCTGTTTTATAATTAATATGAAATTATTTGTTAGGTTTGCCTTTCGGTGCTGAACACATGGCATGGTCGGCCAGAGGAGAAATGGAACCCGCATACCTCAAGTTTCTTGCAGGTGTTGGTCTCCATTCAGAGTCTTATTTTGGTTCCAGAGCCATATTTCAATGAACCAGGTGAGATAATTGAAAATATCATCTTTCATCGATTTGCTTTAGTTTTTCGATTTTTATTACTTTGGAAAAGTGAAAGTAGATTAGTAGAAAGTTATCTAGATAATGGAGAAGTTAACCCAAAAAGTTGTGGGTATGAATCCTGTATTTTTTGGGTTGAAGGAGAAGTTTAAGAACCTTCTTGAATGGACAGGTTTCTGAACCACTCCCAGACAGCGAATGTCATTCGAACAGGTCATCAGAGCATGAAGAAAGCAAATTTTTGTCATTTGATAATTCCTGTGAATTAATGTCATCCTTGAACGAATTGAATTTATTAAAAATGTTATGTTAATACAATATTGCATCGATACTAACGCATTATCTACACACCCGAAATAGCGTAAGATATGTTGCAACAGTTTAATTACAATTTTACTTCTTGGGCGATTACTATTTCAAGTTAACAACTTCGGAAGAAAATTGACCCTCCATGATTATGAGGAATTGGGGACAAAATACCAACTAAACTTAAAAACTGAAACCTTTGCATCCTGTCTTTTTTTATGAATTTATAAGAAGAGTAGTGGTGTAATGATACAATTTCAAGGACTTTTGTTTAAGTTTTATAAAAATAATTAGTACAAAGAACTTAGAATGTTGTTAGAAAAATTGCATAAGTTATTTAGTATTAATATGGGCTCGTGAATTTTTAGGGTATGAAAGAGCGAGGGGGACACCAGCCGGGGCGGCGAGCTCCCGCGAGTACGACGCCAATGTCCGACAGGCGACCGTACGATGGGCTATGCTCGAGCAGCTCGTCAATCCCTCAGAGTGCTTCAGGGAGGTGATCGAGACGCATTTCTACCTAAAGAGGGATGAGATATTGTCACAGGTCGAGAAGTGGATAGAAGAGACTGAGAAGGACAAGAAGGCGACTCAGAGGCAGAACAAGAAGTCATCCTTAAACAACTTGGATAATTTCAAAAAGATTTATGCTCAGCTAAAGGAGATGTTAGTGAAACTGAAACCGCCTGCCGGCTCTGAGGAAATGCAAGAAGGCGGCGGCGGCGGAGGTGTTGACAAGGAAGAGGAGGAAGTGGAAGAGTTGTCGACGACGCCAACCAATGACACAGAAGCGACGGTGATTAACGAGGTCCATCAGGATGAAGAAGCAATCGAAAAAATGGTGGTTGACATGTGCGATGATTAGAATAAATTTTTTTTTGCATTTACCTTCATACGTTTAAAATATATTTTTACAAACCGCGTTTTGAAATTGTTAGTTTGGAAAACTAAGTTACCATGAAAATTTTTCAAATGATGTTTGGGTTGAATTGTTATATGTATGAAATGTGATTTAATATGCAAATAAAGATAACTGTTTCATAATTTGGATCACATACTTGAATGTTTGGAGGTTAAATAGACGTTACCGATTGTAATCTTTATACAGTTTATGTACAGGTCAGTCGTCAGTAATTTTTATTCATCTACAGTGTGGACTAAAATTGAAGGGACATGGTTATCTAATCTTTGTGTTAAACAGGGCCAGTTAAACCAAACGCCTTTGTTCAAAAATGGTCTTGAGTTAGCAGATCATTTTTATTTTGAAATGTCTACTGGTTGCTGAAAAATCTGAGAAATGGTAATATAAAATCACGTTTAGTCATTAGTTTGGGTATATGAGGAGTATGATTCTTTGACAGGTTGCACAATGGCGACATTAAATTTGCGGATTTTCTTGTAAATGGTACATTTCAACATGATTAAACTGGGCTACTTTTGATATCACTACCACTGGGAAATTTTTACCTATGTTAAAAGCTTAGGCATATAAAAGTAAATAATTTACAGCCGGTTCCCACAATTTGCAGGACCTTTTTCTATTTTACCATGAATCTTCCTTGAACTGAATTATTCATTTTGTTCAGTGCTGTTGTTTACTCCTTTTTTGTTTGCTTCTCGTGATCTTACATTCTTTCGTTTCCCCTGTCTCCATTTAATCTCCCTTCTATTTGTCTTTTATGTATGGTTACACGAAGAAAACCCTTTTTTTATTGAATTAAATTCAATTTCATATCCACTTGTTTAATTCGTGATGTTACGTGATTTTGTTACGTTACTCGATTGCATCTGCGCCAAAAGCTATTTTCGAAACCATAAATTCGATTTTTTGATTTATATACGACTGATTTTAAAGTAACAGTCCCTTCAAATTTGAAAGATGCAAGCAAAGTCAAAATCTACTAAGTAACATTACGGAATGTTTCAAGCAATATTACGCGAGACGCCGAGACAACTAATCTTGAGTAGGCCCTGGAAACACTGGCGTCTAGTAGTTCAAAACATAATTTTTCTTTTCAAAGCTGATTTCAGATGAAATCTATTTGAATGCTCGACTATAGTACGCCTGGCATCGTTGTAAGGTTAGACGGAAATGAAGTATTTGCGCCCGGCGTCGAGACGCCGCCGTCTATTTAGTCCGATACGAACCGAGCTGCTTGCTACTTGCCGGAATGCTTGTAACATCTTGCGCCGACTGATTTCGATATTACGTTCAAACGAAATCATATTTTTCAAAGACATTTGTGTGCGCGTTTAGAAACAATTTGTGTATAGTGTTACCTCGTGATTGCAAGCAAGAAAGGAAGAATTTCTTGGAAGCGTAACATTACCATATCTGTTACGTTGAACTAAAATTAAGAATTTTGTTTTTGTACGCCTGAATTTGGAAACATGGTCAATTACGTGTTGTCCTTTTGCAAAATTACCGGAGCCAGTAAGATTTTCAAGAGAAATTTCTATCTGCCGCTGCTTAAACCTCAGACTCCGAAGGATGCTTTCAGAACATTGCGGATCACCGGGAAGTGGTTGCTCGGAGCGAAGATCCAGCACTACATCCCCGTGCTGCTTCATCACACCCAAAAACGACCGAAGAACGCTGAAGACTACGGTAAGAAGCGACACGAAAAGCTGGACGATTATACATACATGACACCGAACTTGGATCCGGAGAATGACAATCATAAGGTACTACTGGAGATCCTCAAAAAAAAATCTGGATCCGGTTCGATCGTCTATACTGTAAACGACAAAAAATATAACATAGTCTTCGATGGTAGTTTCGAACAAGCTATAAGAAGTAGAGAAATAGTTGACGTGCTCGTATCGCAACGCAGCGATAAGATAATAGTGAAATTAAAGAATCGAAAGAAAATACCGATAGAAATACAATACTACGAAGGCGACGACGAAAATTTAATCATCGGAGAAGGTGCGACAACGGAAGAAGAAGAAAAACACCACCACCACGGCAAGTACACCATGAGCCTCGTCAAGACCTTCGAAGAGATAGAGCTACGGGAAGAAAAGTGGGAGGAAGAATTGAAGAAAATAATGAAACGTAGAAAGAAACAAAAATGGGAGAATTCCAGGGCGTATAAAGAGATGATGAAGCGTAACATGAAGAACCTCGATTGGGACAACTTCGAGACTGAAGCGAAGAAAGTAATCGAGGAGATATCCGAACCGCTGGAAGAGAACCCCATAGAAATGGAAGTGGATGATTTAGAAATGACGAAAGGCGTGAACGAGACCATCCTAAGTAAAGGAAAGGACATGCTCAACCAGCTTCCGACCTTGACGGAAATCCCAGACGTAATCAAGAGCATGGGTAGCGCAAGCCTTCATCAGATCGAGACCGAAAACAACGACCAATGCAAGATAAGCGGCGTCAAAGTCACTCTACCGTCAGGAAAAGAGTGCTTCGTCAGCGGACAGATGGTCCTGACCGAAGACGGGGAAGTGTTCGTGCCTGGACAAACCGTGAACAACGAATACGGCGACGAGTACGTTCCCGGCATTACCACCAACATAGACAACAAACCTACACTTGTAGGAGGCCTGATTATGGGCGAAGCTGAGAAAGAACCGATGTTTCTACCGGCTCAGTCCGCGATTACGAGCGACGGTCAATTGACTTTTGCTTCTACTCCTGAAGAACGTCCGCCGCCTTTGCCGGAATGCGAACGTAAGCTGGAGCGCAAGAAGAAAAAGCCCGAAGAGGAACCGGTAGTGGAGATTTTCATAATCGATGAAGGAGAAGACGTCGAGTCGGATTCGGACGAGAAATCCACCGATATGTCCAGCTCGATCGAGTTGAACAGCTCCGAGATCGAGGAGCTTGACATCGAGGCGATCTCCTTGAGGCAGGAACAGCACCGCCTGGAAATGGAAAAGCTGAAGCAACAGCTGCACGACGACATGGACGACATTATATCGAACCTGGAGAAGAAGAAAGCGGCGCTGAATAGGAAACTGGAGGAGCTGCGCCAACAGCACATGCACGACCACGTCTCTCTCGTGACGTACATAAACGAGAAAGACACCCTCGAGGTGGCCGCGAGAGTAACACAACACGAAGAGGATATTATTAGATTATCCGATATATTCCTGGTGATGACCAGGAGGGCATCGACTTTCCTGGATAAAAATAGCGTGCGTCCTCAAAATATACGGCTCGCCCACGCCGGCATCGCGACGGACACGGAAGCCCAGCTCGACGCCTGTTCCGACAAACTGAAAATACTCTTCAAGACGGCCCTCGTGGCCGCGAACGACGTCTTCAAGAATCGCCCCAAGGACCAGCTTCTCGCGCTCGGCGCCATCGCGGACATCCTCGTGGAACCCCTCAAGAACGACCCGAAACTGCTGACCGAATTCAAGGACTTGATGAAGACGCAGCTGGATCGGAACGAGATGTGCAACGTCGCCTTTAAACAACTCTGTCAGGTGTTTGAAGATACCAAAATCGCTCTCTTCGCGTCCCTACGTAACCACAAAGACTCCATGGAGGTAATCGAGAAAATTTTGGGCCAGGACGATATAATGCAAATATCCTTCGCTAAGATCGTCAAGACGAACCCCGAGACATTGAAGATCCTCCAGGAACACCTCCAGACTGAAAACATAATTGTTAAAACCGAAGAAGAAGCAACAAAGGCACTCCGAGACACCATAGTTGCCACAATCAAAACAACAATGGAACAAAATTTGGAAAAAGCAATAAACTCTTCTTCCTTATCCGAGTTGGTTGAAACAGCGATCAGTTTCGGTAAAGCGTTAGGCCTAGAAGAGGTTGTGGAGGATCTGACCATCAATTTTGGTAATTTCGTCTTGGAGCCAACTGGGGATCTGCTAAGGAGAACGACTATCATCAAACAGCTAGCCAGCAGAGACTATTCCCTAAAAACGGCCATAGCTCGTATTAAAAAGAATCCTGAATGTGCCAAATCCGATCCGAGGATCCGACAAATAGTGAGGGAGAGTGCCGTTTTGATCTCCAATCAATCGCAGCTGTTGAATTCCAGGAGGATCCCGTTGCAGTTAATGAAATCTCAAAATCTGCTCGCCATAGAAGACTTTTTGGTGAAAAGGGGCCACGTGGAGTACCCGGTGTTGATATCCAGAAACGCTTACCAGGCAGTCATCCCCAAGGACGCTTCCAGGGGCGTACTGGCGGGCAGGGTCCCCTACGTACTGATAGATGAAAGTGGTGTTACCAACTTCAAGCCGATGCACATGATGTCGGCTATTCAAGTGAATAAAAATCGCGAAAAAAGAATCGACGACTATTTGGGCGTTTCGCGTCGATCGAGTGACATCGCCGCCGACAATACGACGTATTTAAAGGCGAAAAGCAACGTAAGGAGACTGAAAAAGATGTTTAACAATCGCAAAACTGCATGATTTGTGTAAATGTGAGCGCGAGCGAATCTTATTTGAAAAATTTACCCAATACCCTCTTCAATTTTACCACACGTTCTACGTTCTCTTGGGATTTTTCAAATATGATTTGCATTATGCTAATATTGTGAACTCGATTAAGTTGTTTTTACCTATTACCTAATTAAAAACAAAACGGTGTAAATAGTTTCAAGTATACACAAAATCACTTCATACACAGCCCACATATATTTCTGGACTCGAGCAAATTTGGTGAGTCATGTTTGTTTAACCCGAATGAGTTCAATTTTACTTTTTCTATTATTAACAGTTTTCTTGAGAGTTATTTTGGTGTTCATGAGTTGGCTTTCTACATTTAACACGAATGCAAAATATAACATGTATATAACATATGTGATCCTGCGACTACATGTCAACAATCACTCATCAATGACGTTAAATATGTTTTTGTTAGTCAAGACGTCATCACTACTGGTAAACATGTGATGTGTTTACTTTAGAATGTCGTAAGATCATATCGGCAAATTTGAAAATGTTTAAAAATTCAAGTCAAGATGTTGCGTTAGCGCTCTTCACAAACTATATACAATTTTTCATTAAACTGTCACTTTAACTGACAAATGTATACCTTACAATACAATTTTTGACATTTGATTACAGACGATTTAATTAATATATTTTCTGAGCATTTCTTGAATACAATAATTATTGTAACTAACTAACTGGATGGTATGATTCAACATTTTCAGAAAATTCTTAGCGAAACGGAAACGCTTGAATTATGAGATATAGGGCGTTAAACTTTTGGGGAAACTAATTAATATTCTCATTATCGTCAAAACTAATTTTAATAGCAGCGAAATTCCGGCCTAATACTAAATAAAACTACAATTATGGTATCGAAAATGGATCTGTTTCAAGGTAAATGAGGTTTAGCGTTTGTCAGAGGTAGAAACCACCCAAACATTTTTGTAACTGACTACAGATTTTAACTAGAACTTATGAAACATAAAGCATTTGACATAAAAGATGTACTCACGATGCACTCAAAGATGACATAAAAGATGTACAATGTTATTATAATTACAGTCGGTGGCGGGTAGGTAGTACGCAAGTCTTTTGGTGTTTTTTTAACAAACTTCCAGGTACCGAGCAAAGTAACCTTACTCGTTATTATGTTCCGTAGTTGGCAGAACTGGTACCCATCGTATGACCCTGGCAGAATTGGGCTGTTCACATCTCGTTCCAATTATGGCGATATTTAGTACTAAAGGAAAATGTTGGATGCACTTAAGTAAACAACAATTTTACCAATCCACCTTCCAACTTAATTTTGAATTTTTGGCATGCGCTCACATTTTTGTACCTATGATTTGTCCTCCACGTGTCCTGACAACACATATGAACCAAAACGATTTATTATTATTCAAACGTAGCAATAATAACGTTTTTCGCAAACAGAGACTTAACAACAAATGCGTTGAATCATCACAAAAAAATTCTTTGAAAAAATAATGTAAACTATAAATTTTGGCTTGTACCCAAGAGGCTTTATTTTTTGTCAGAAATCTGTCATGTTTATGTAAAAATATTAAATCGACAAAAAATACACATTCTTGTTTACATAGTTGCGTTTACCTTTATTTGTTATCTTATAAATAGACTTGAAATTACGTAAATCAACAAAGTGATGGTTCGGTGTATGAATTGCATGTGAAAAAGTTTTAAATTGCCATTAATACAGCAACTTTAAACTTAGTAGTACATACCAAATTTTTATGGTACGTGATCAACCGATAAATTCCTGAAATTATATACAGAACACTCCGTAACTTACGATTCGCTGGTCTCATGCGAAATTTTATACTTCGTCACTATCGCGAATTAAATTATTTACCCTAATACGGATTAATATTTTTGTAATCTGATGAAGGTTACGAAATATTTGTTACATTTTTAATCAACCTGTTTAATATGGATACGTATTTCAAATGGTCGGAGATAAAACAAACTATTTAGGATAAGAAATGGAAGAACTAACTGGTTTATCATAAAAGTGAATAAGTACATTCCACAATACTTACTGTATCCTACCGTAATAAGAGGAATATAAATCACAAAATACAAATTAATCGCGAAAGAGTAGACAAGTGAAAAATAACTAAATTGGACGCCATAATGGAAGTTACAACGATGAAGAAATGAAAACGAAATTTAGGAGAGTAGCAATTGAACAGCAAGCCTAATTGCCCAATTGAGTCCATGCCCAACAATATGAGCATGGGTTATATTTAAGTTTCCCGTTTGCGCCGCTGTTAATTACCTATAAATATAAATCACCTCGAGTTGCCAATAATGCCGACGAAAATACAATAGATCGACCAGAACGAATCATTTGGCACAGAAGACATCCCTATTCCGCCGTATATTTTCTATAAATATCGCCAGCACTTGATATCACTTCAATCCGATACATCTAAAAACGATCATTCTCGAATCGACTAACCGCTGCGTAAGTTTAGACGTCGGTCCTTTAATTGCCCGAAAAGGAAGGCGGATTTACCACACAGGAGGTAATTACGACCCCTCTCCTTACGCGATTTAATCTTTAAACTCCAACAGAAGGAAAGATCAAGCGACGGATCCGGTTAAAGACTCTGCTCTAGCCCCTTACGATCGAGGAGGCTATGACCCAACTCACCCAAGGTCGATGCTATACAACCCTGCCTATTTGAAGGGAGGAAGAGAAATGGTGGAATCCTTGATTTCGGTCGGGAGACCTCCGCCAAGTCCCCCGCCGCAACCTAGAGGATTACCAGAACGAAGAGTCGATGGAGAAGGAAGCGAAATTGGGACAGAGGAAGAGGAGGTGGGAGAGGAAGAGACGTCTAGGTTACCAATGTTGATTTCAAGGTAGAGACTAATGATATGTAGAGGTGTTGCTAAAGTGGAAGAGTGATCGTAGTCGATATTAACGAATACATTTGATTTTTTTTTGTGTTAATTGAACATGCTAATTGGTTTCGTCCGAGTGTACGTAGGAGTCTTTAATTTCTTTTACGTAATTCACTTTTATCGGATTTCATTAATTTTTTTTTTAGAAAAATTCTAACTTGATGGTTGGACATTTTTAACTCCATTTGCATTCGTGTAATGAAATAAGGCACTTCATAAAGAGTACCTTGTAGTGGTTACCTTACTTTCGTTTTTGTTAAAATTCTTTATTATAAATTTTGTAACAACGAGGAATAGAGCTATAGCCATCTTCTTCTTATATTTATTTTGTGTGATATTTGCATGGAAATGCAGCAGTATGCATCTATCACATAACCAGTATCTTGGCGTGTATTGTTCTATTTTGAAGACCAGCTATCAAAACTTAACACAAATATAAAGCAATGCACACGTAACGTAACAGATGTCAGAAGAACAGTGTTCTTTTTTAGCTGAGACATAAGTTGTCAATTTTCACAAAAAAATTAAGGATTGGCTATATCGAGATAATAACAATATGTGTACGCAGATCAGGTGTCATAGGACATGTATATTATATTAAGTAGATATCAGCGCCAATCGTCGATTTTGATGAAACTACTCACACGTGTATGACAAAGTGATAACCTACTCGTGTTTATTTTGGCTCAGAAATTGTTTTTGGAACGTTCAGCAAAATTAGCACCTTGGTAGTGTCAACCATTACTATCGTCTCATTTTAAAATTCATATCTCATAGCGCGCAATATAGTTATATATAGTTATATGTGTCGTTAGTTTACAACTATAATTGCGTTAAAAGAATCCTCTGAAAAGATTCATTTTTTGGGAAAAAATACTTTATTTTCCAACACATCAAGTACTATAAAGTGAAGGAAAACTTTTACATTTGTGTTCGTTCTGAATTTCGTTTGGGATCCTTTTCCGAGGATTTTTGTTTCGGCTAACAGCACCTCTAACCTACAATACTCTCAGTTATAAGATCGTGGTACCACCAGAAGCTACGAGGGATGTTCTGGCCGGTAGAGTGCCTTATCTTCTGGTGGAAGACAAAGGAGTGACCCTATTCAAACCTCTTCATATGTTCGCCGCCCTGAAGTTAAGAAAGGAGACCATAGAACATTTGGAGGATTACAGTTGCGTAGGAGCGCACGAGAGAATTTTCGAAAAGAGGCCGAAGAAAAGGGTCGGTCTCGGTTACAGAAGGAAATACATTTCGCCGGAGCTTATAGGAAGGGGGATATTTGTAAGTTTCAATTCGACGGGAAACCTAATTAGAAAATCATTTAACGAAGCGATTTAATGTTACCATCAGAGTAATTTATGTTTAATATTGTTTAAACGCGAAAAGTGAAATACTACACAAAAAATTTTTTTCGTAAACCTTAAAAACTATTTAAAGTAAAATTTAACGACAAATCAGTTTGAAGTAATAAAGTAGGTTATTTATTATGTGAGCTAAGTAATACCATTATACAAAACCTACAAGACGGTACTCATACACCAACAATAAAAATGTTTTTAATACCATTACGTGCATAATTTACTTAACACAAAAATAATGAAGTATTTACTAAGAACAATTCAAGAATATCAACTTGAAACTACAAGTGTCTAATTCAAAATTAAAAAAGTATGTACATAAAATGACCAAAGTCTGTACGTTCACTTCTACAGTGCAGAATTAAAGTATGTTTTTAACAGTTATAACAAGTTTATTATCAAGTCTATTACACATATTTTACTAATAATTAGCTCATTTTACTACTTTTTCTCTCGGTTTAAAATAAACAAGGGACAAATGGTCATATCTTTTGTCAGATCGGCATTATTACCGTATGCTTAATTAACTTCTTAAAAAACTGAGCTAAAACCTGTGTCAATATTGACACAAAACGGGTTCAAAGGCTCGATTTAACCAAGCAACTTAAAATATTTGTATGCGTTGTAAGAACACAGTATATACCATTACCGAAATTTATTTAGGTAATTGAACGTACCAATTTGGATTTATAAACAATTTCAAAAGTTGTAAATTAAGTGGTTCTTTTAGTTCATGTGGCATATGATTTTTGGTTTTGTTTTATTTGTAATTTCCAACAAAATTTCCAGTAATATTTTTAAAAAGAGATCTATTTTGAATGTAGACTAAGGACATAGGGAGAAAAGGTCGATTTTTTACATCTTCATAACACAGGTTTTCTCGGTGGTTTAGTTAATTTTTAGGATAGTGAACCAAATTATCTACAATGCGTACAGTCTCATTTTACCAGTTGTTATGAACCACGTTTTAAAACCGAAAAAATTGGAAAATCCCTTAAAACTGAACATTGAATTTATATATAAGTATATAAATAATTGACTATATATATCGGTTATATGCCCTCGTGTTTCATTATGTCATTAAAACAATTTTTTTTATAGATAATGGGGACTCATTTTTCTTTCTTCTCGCCATCTTTTTCTTCTAAATGGCGAGTTAACATTGCACTGTCGTCCATTTTTGAGCTACGTTTAAAGTTTCAAATGTAGCTCATCGGTGAGTTAGTTTAAAATCGATTCCAAAATTTGTACCGAACAGACAAACAGACAAAAGACGAAAGGGGTTTAATAAAAGCGCAGCAACAAGGTTTTCGAACGTTGCTTTGAGTTGCTTCAGAAAATTCAAAGATCTATTTGGACCTTATTTGAGTAACTTCGTAAACGTTTTGGAAGGCATATTTAGAGATGCTTGAGAAAAGTAAAACAATTTTGTTTTATATTTTGGAAAACTTTAATTGAAACTTAGTGCAACTAAGCGGAAACTAAGGGTGCTAAAAGCATCGTGATAGTCAGATTCTGCGTTCAAAAATGAGACTGTGTTGAAAAATTGACTTGTTAAATGTTGAAATTTGAAAAATTACACAAATTATCACAAAATTACATTGAAAATGTGTTAAATTTTTTTGAAAAATTCAGGAATCCTCCTTTTAGCGTAATTTATTTGTTTATCTACTGTTACTCGCCCATCTTTCATTCGAAATTAAACATTATTGAAATTAATATTTATAGACTGGCAAAAAATAGATTTTTTTAAGTCTTTTACAAATTTATGTACCGACTTCGACAAATTGAAATTCATTTTTAATGCGACTCAATTTGCTACAACTTTACTGGTAAGAACAATTGCATACTTCGTATAGTTTCAAGATATTAATCGAAAACCAAGATTTTTCAATTGTTTCAAACAAATTATGCAATTATGTTTTGTAAGTATTGTATGTCATTCTTTATCATCATAAAATCAACTAAAACCGTCAAAAAACCTGCATAACGATGTCGGGAAATTCCTAACAGGTCTTGGCCAAAAAAGAAATGTCCAAATTGGGTTAAAATACTTCTCGTTAAGTACGGATATCACATTATCCTAAAAAGATTGATGTGATGGTTTTAAGAGTATTATAGGAAATTTATTAGAGAAAAGACATAAATATCCACCGGAAATTATGTAAGCCGGTGTCATCGAAACTGTCCTCTAATCGAAGCGAGACCAATCGATTGATTAGCGCGGAACTACGGTGACCAACTTCCTTGACGTGCAGATCTTTGATGTTTCTTCTGGTGACCACTTCAAATATTTTGTCGCATATTTCTTTTTTCCTCGTCAGTTTTTTTTTTCGCCCGTGTGTTGGGTCGGGCCTTCAGCCTTTCAGGCACCTTAACTTTTTTCGCAGCTGTCCTACTCTCATGCGGCAGGTGTGCCTACAAACAACTCCTTATAATGTATTTCACCTCGTGTAGGTACCACTACCACTACAATCTCTTTCTTCTTTCTTTCTTTCGTCTTCGGCTTCACTTTGGCTCAGTCGCGAGCAGACCACCGTGAGCATCTGCTGCTTAAGTCGTTCTTTGCTCGCCTGGGACTTAACGAAAAAAGTCGCACAATCCGTGAATTTTCGTGGTTTTTGCGCGTGTGCGAAGAGGTCCCCTTTCCATTTTGCGCGTCGACTAGTGGTCCCCATGGATTTTCCTGTCGAATGAAATGTAAGAATCGTAACGTATAATTACGTACGTATTTGCAACGTAAGCGGAATGTGACCGTGTTTGTTGTTCTGTTTGCATTTTCTCGTAAGCGCACAGGCCGATTAAATATAGGCTGTAAACTATAGAAGCGGTAAACAGTGTATCCGTTCGTTTCCGTTTGGTAGATTGGAGTTTTCTCCATTTTTCCGTTCTCGTGCTGAAATGCGGCAGCCACTTCGCCAAATGAATATATTAAATTATACAATGAATAACCGACACGGTCTGGGGAACACAATTGTACTTCGTGCTTGACTTTATACAGAGAACATCTATAATATTCTTGTAAAGAAGAAAGTATTATTAAGTAAATCACACATAGAAACTAAATAATATAACCTACCTATTACCCTAAAATCGAAACGTGCAGTATGCTGCCTTTGGCGGGCTAACGCAAACAGCAAATCAAGAAAATATCTTTAAAAAATGATTTTTATTTGCTTTTTAATTTCTGCAATACAAAAATATACCTTGTTCGTCTTCAAGCAATTAAAATAATGTCCTTGAACTAGACGCCATCAGAAATTCACGTAAACAATAGTACATCAACCAATCGTACAATTTTGCTGGTTATTATGAATACCATCAGATATATTAGAGCGTTCGAACTCAGTACTTGTATTGGAAAATTACCAATAGCTTACGAATCAGATATCTAAGGTTTGCATTGATACTTTCAAAGCATCTAAAAAATTGCAAGAAGTTCCCAGCAAGTCGTAAGAACTGCAGTGTTTCTTCCAATCTACGTGTCATTCTATTATGTACCACTTTCCATAGAATACTTCACATGCATTTTTAATGAACTCTTCCTTTGGAGATAAAACAATGGTAGCAGATATGTGGTAGAAGCACTTAACCATGTAATATTTCAAATTGTAGACATAATGACGCATTACTTCTCATATCCTTAAATATTTTCGATCAGGTCCACAAACGTGACTTAAAAATCTCAGGCTGTGATTAAAATAAACTGTTGAAATTTGTATGCTTCACATTTTAAACATGCGAAAACAGACAACTCTCGCCTATTAACGAACTTTTAGTATTTTCAGCTTCCCAAAGTGACGGTCTCCAACACTTTTCCTACCATAAATATATTTTGTCTCTGTTCTATGGCAAACACTCTTGAAACTGTCGATTAAATATTCAGCCTTGAGGCTTTATCTAGTCTTCATTCGCTTCCCATATGGCGTCGAGCCTTATAAATTATTAGAAAACTCCTTTGGTACCTGTTTCTTTTTTTTGTTAGAATGCTGACAATTATCCAAAGGCATCCGATTCATTAATTATTATTTTTACGGTTTCTTTCTTGTCTGAAATTACTGCCAGTGAACCGAATCGGATAAAAAACAAAGATGTTTCAAAAGGAAAAAATCTAGTGGAACGTAATGGTACAATAGGTGAAAGGATTTGTTAGGACTACTTTCAAGCCAAAGGACTAGTAGAAAAGAATATTTCATGTTTAGTTGTACAGATACTAATATGAATTGAGAAAACATGTAACAAGCCATTGTTTTTAAGCGCTATTTTAAATTTAGAAATCTAATCAAAACAAATGTATTATTGAGGACCGTTTCGACTGATATCTTCTAATATATTTATAGAGTTCAACGGATAGGTTCATGATAGACGAAGCAATTTCTTGATTGAATATACAAGGTATTACAAAAAAGCACAAGGCAATATTGCCAAGTTGTCCAATATAACAGACCATTGTAAGAAATATTTGTTGTGCATGTTCCATACATGCTATTTAAAAGTATCAGGAGTCCTACAGAAATAAAATAATTAGTTCAAAATAAAAATAAAAAGAAACGAAAAACGCTTCGTGGGTAGTCCTAATCCTAACCTCATCCCTTTTTTCCATTTCTTCAGAAAGTCAAAAGTCAAGCGCATGAGATGCATTTTAAATTGGCATCGTGTCTATTTTTCTACTATTTTAAATGAAACAAACAGTAATTTTGTTTCCACTCCAAGCTTATCTTGCAAGCACTGAAAACTTTGTATTCATTAACTAGGATTTTAATATTGTCGGAACGGTCGAAGAACCCAATCTAGAGAGGAACGCAGCCCATTTGGTAGGTCGAATATGAACAGATCCTGCTTACATCCCTGGCGTAAACCACTTTAACTTCAAATATTGTACCAACGCGCGGGTGGCGCAAATATGGGAGAATATTCCTGCCTGAATTCTATAGAATATAAGCATCACCGCCAAACAAAATATAATTAAATCAAGGAAACTGCGAGTCACAAAAGCCTTACTCGTCTTGGGTAATGTCACGACGGCCGCTCATCTGAAAATGTCCACGAGTATCTAAAGAATAATTTAAAGTAAAACCCCGTACAACACACTATGCTCTCCTCTAGAGCTCTGAGCGCGCCATGTGCTACTTGTTTTATTTTTCAAAGTAGGTTTAAGCTGTTAATGAAGTTTGCAAAAAAATAATTGCGTTTCTGAAATTGTAGAGCATATGATTGGCTATTTTAAACAATTTTTAAAAAACATATTTTTTGTTGGGTTCAGAGGACCTTAAACGCCTGGAAATGGTTATTCAGATTTAAAAAGTTCGGGAGCTTTTCTGCCAGCTTTGTGACAATTTTTAATATGTATTCCCTACTGTTGAATTTTTAACAAAGTTGTAATGTTAAGTCGGTTGTTGAGCATTGCTTTCTGTTAAAAGTATTACCTTTCACTTCTACTTACATCTCATCATACCTGAAGTTCCATGTATCCAATCTTCTGAAGGTTTACATAATTTTGTAGAATAGAATGCTTTTATCCTACTTTCATGTTTACAAGGATAATTGCGTGGACAGCAGTGGCTCGAGTTATTTACTTACGAGCCTTTTGAGGACATGCCTGATTTATTTTGTGTGATCTAGACTGGAAGACCACACATGACTTACTTTTACTGTATTCGTATCACATACATATTGATGAATTTACTGTAGTCCTGAAAGACATGGTTTCCGATGTGGTTTCTGCAAATTTGAATTTAATAAGCCTCACTGAAGTAATGATCAGCTTTACATAACAAAGAAGCAATAAAATTGATTTTAGTTTTCGGTTGAAAAACTCATTTCGATACGTTCACCTGAAAAGGAGTTGCATCTTAACAAGGCAACAATTTTGGATAAATTGATCAAAAAAGTCGGGTGCGACATAATATCGGTAGCCTTATATATTTTATGATTTTTAAAATAAGTATTAAAATGACTTGTTTATCTGAATATGTCGTTGTGCCGAATACGCAGCGGATTGACATTAATTTGAGGTAAAAACAACATGAACCGACGCGGAATTAGGAAGCAGGCCGCGGGTCACTAACCGGCATCGAAAAGTAATGCCAATTTATCGGTCAACTCATTTACTGACGTTTATTTATGTTTTATGATTGAACACATCGAAAATCCGAATTTTATTACTCCGGATTCCAGTAAATAATACAGTTATTTTCCAACTCTAACGGAAGTTTCGAATAATCGTTCTGTCGAATCAAATGTCAAAATGTTTGTTTGTACACACTTCACCGATTTTCTATGGCGTGTATGCACTTTTCTTTTGCAATTTTTGATAACCATTTACATTTTATTTTCGACTAATTAGAACCTAGCTATCAAAACAACATGTCAGTTGTCCGAGGCGATTAATAATCGATATTAATCGAATTTATTTTTATAATCTTAACTGTACATATGCGCCGGAGTAGTTTCTATGGTCTCATTTAAATTCCTTCCAGGGGTCCGACATGAAAAGGAGGCCAATGAGCCCCCCGCCCCTTTTTAGGGGTTATGGGCCACGTGCCTAACGCCATGAGGGAGGAAGAATTAGAGGTTGCCCTAAAGGTAGGTTTTTTATTAACGAACATTAAATAATAACTTTAAATCAATTAGGGCCATACTGGTACTTTAGTTACGTTTCCAGTAGATACTTGGAGTTAATTTTGATTGGAATTACTTATTAGAATTTTCTTTTTGGTAATGTACCTTCATTGAAACCTTCACTAATCTACTAAATTTCCTAAAATTGTCGCTGAATCTCGAAACAATTACGATATTTCGATAAGAAATTACACCATCGTTATTTTAAATTTCTGTAATTTCATATTTCAGTGTCATTACTCCCGTGCTTTCCGTTTGTATTCTAATGTATACAACAAATAAAGCAAACGAGTTAACTGACCACGTTATTCAAACGCAATTAATTCAACCTAGAGATCGTTAAACTTTGCAGTTAACGTAATAGACAGATTTTTATGACGGATTTGATTTAGGATCTTTTTATTACTTGGGAAGTAACAATCGAGAAATTTTGTAGGCCGTTACAATTTGAATTATGAACAAAAATTGAACATTTTTATTTCCTGATTATTTTTGGGAACAAAAAATATTATCAAAGTTAATCTTCAACATACAAATATTTTTATATATATTTCTTGTACTTGCAATATTTTTGTAGGTGGTGATAGTGGGCAATGGCGGAGTGGGCAAATCGAGCATGATCCAAAGGTATTGCAAGGGCACATTCACTAAAGACTACAAGAAGACCATTGGAGTTGATTTTCTAGAGAGACAAATAGAGTGAGTTCTATCTATGCAACTATAGTGCCATAAGTAATATTCGCTATTTCAATTATTGTTCCTTATCCAGCGAAAAATAAAATGACTTATGCCAATGTCTTTAAGAATGTTTTGGAAGTAAGAAGTAAGAATTTTCCTGGTTTAAAAGGAGTCTGGTAGTGTGAAAATTTGCTGATACCTTCTACGGCCCCGCTACGGTGACTGTGGCCACTAATCCTTCTTGACCTGAGAAGTCATTTCACTTTTTGCTAGGGAAGGTATTTTTACCTTCTAATTTATTATAGTTTTAACAGTGAGAAATGTATTGATTCTGTTTTAGATTAGATGGTGAAGAGGTTCGTTTGATGTTATGGGACACTGCAGGACAGGAAGAATTTGACGCCATCACCAAAGCCTACTACAGAGGTGCTCAAGCTTGTGTTTTAGCTTTTTCTACAATAGATAGAGACTCTTTCGAAGCGGCACATTCTTGGAAATTAAAGGTATCAAATATTATTTAAAAAAGCTCATGCTTTCATCAACTCAGAACAATTTTTTCACGTATTAATTAATGCTGTGCAGCATTGATTGATTGAGTGCTTACAATATGTGTAAAAGTTCCTTTTTTATTTTGTGTGGTTCTCGTTTTCCGTAACATCATCCATTAGCCCCTTGAAAAATGCCGCTCGACGTGACAAAAATTCCGAATCTAATTTCAGCTTAAGAAGCGGCCAAATAGACCAGTAGGCCGTTGAACTGTGCCCCAGCAAATAAATTTAATTTAAAACATTTCGAGAAACCGAAAGTAATTATTTTTAAAATTACCCATAAACATTCAGTACATTTTCCGTGACATCGTTCTAGTTTCTAAATAAATTTTATTCTTGCTTCCAATTCTAATAATATTTTACGACGGTCTTAAAGCTGTGTTTAATTTTGTTCCATCTAATGGTAATTTGCAATGTGTCATGTTATTTATAGTGTTGAATTGGAAAGGAAACGCTGTAGATACATTTCAATGTACCAATTGCAAGACTAATGTTCTAAGATTTTAGTTCAATTGTCAGCTAAAACTTCTCAATCTTTACATGTGAAGGAAAACACAGTCTCCAAATGTAATTAGTTCAGTGGTTTTTTCGTTGAAATTTTTTTTGTGAAAATGTCATCTCTTGCTCACTCGATTTTGGTGTAGAGCGACCAAATCCAATAGGTCCACATAAGTTTTATGACATACACTAAAATTTTATTACTAGTAGTTGGTTAAGATAAAGGTGCCAATATAATAGACCAGTTTATTTGCAATAATTTAGAGTTACTATTTAAGTATACTAGATAATATTTTACTGGGCTTCGATGCATGAGATTTTCACTTTAATCATTGTGTGTTCGTGAATGACGTTTAAGTTTTAACGTCGACATTTTTCAATATCAGATATAAATTCGTGTCAGTGAAATATGTCTTGTAAAAATTGGCAACTCGACTGCATTTTATAAATTTAACAATATTTTACAGGTTGAAAACGAATGTGGGGAAATTCCTACGGTGATTGTACAGAATAAAATAGATTTAATAGAGAACAGCGTAGTGAATCCGTAAGTATTGTTATCGCAGAAATATTTTTTACCCTGATTAATGTCATCACAGTATTAACTATTACTTTTGCAGGGAAGAGGCAGATCTCTTGGCAAGAGCCCTCGGCTGTAGACTTTTCCGCACTTCCGTCAAAGAAGATGTTAATGTTGCGACAGTGTTCAGACATTTAGCCTCAAAATGCCTTGCAGAACTCAAAGGGGGCGAATGCGATTATTTCAGCCCTCAGTTGAGCCCTAACGCCCTCACTATCGGTAAGGATAACTTTATACATATGATCGACATTGACTATTTTAAAAACATAAAAATTATTAGTAAAAAAGGATAAATTAGTATAAAGGTAATTTGAAAAGTTTAAAGTCAATAGTAATCGAGGAAACAATTCAATTCATTATCATAATCTGAGCGTAATTGATCAATTGCTTTTGATCGTCATATGTTGTCCTTGACTTCTACTTGGAATAAACTCGTGTTTGTGAACATGTTTAAATATTATTTGGTTTTTACTACCCGAGTGGCAGAAAGTTATTTCTAAAGATTATAGAGGTCATTTTGCACACTTTTGCGGTAAGTTTCTTATCAAGTATTCGAACTTACTGAGTGGTCCTACGTTATAAATGGAAAAGATTCCCTTCTTAAATATCCTGTAAGTATATACAGTACGATTTTAAGAAGATGTAAAATGTTTTATTCTAATCATTTTTATTCCCATTGTTCATTAAATTTGTATTAAAGTGTTGTCTATTTACTTGATAAAAAATGGTTATACGCCCAATATTCCACAATCTGTGGAATCCTATCCTGTACTTTTATCCTCTGTTAAAAAGGTCGATAAAAACCAAATATTGATTTTAAAAGTACATCTACTGTTTTCTTTTAAATTTTTATACTATTTGCGCACTTTGGGTGATTCTAACGGTTTTTATTCCTTTTCAGGCGCCTTCAGCCCTAGTCATCCCTCCAAAAACAACGGGACCATCGTATTGCGGTCCAATAAACAAAAAAAGAAAAAAAAGGTCCTAAAGAACGCCTGTAGGATATTATAAATTATTACAACATAATTTTGAGACATTTTGTGAGTTGAGTGATTTTATTCGAATTGTTATTTGTATATTTTGTCCCCCTACAAATCAAAGGCCGCGTGGTTAAGTGCTAATAATTATACAAGTATTTGTTTTGTATTTTATCTTAAAAATTTGTATTATATTAGAATTTTCTATTGTTCGAATTTAATGTGTGGATTTATTATAATATAATTTTTTGTTGTAATAATAATTTGTACCTTTACGTAATGCGTCATTAAAGTGTTTTTGACGAATGATACGTCCTTAAGTTACACGTTGCAAATTTTAATGGCAAAACAATTTCGACAAGAAATTTAAATAATCGTATGCGGATTGGCGTATGAGGACTGTACAGGCTTGAATAATCTGTAAAAATATTCTAAGAGAGATACTTAGCTAATAAACTACGTGGCCCATTTGGGGTGGGAGGAGGGGTGAATTAAATGCCATGTTCAGCCTTTCGCGAGGGGGATTTTATGGTAGGGCCATTAATTAGACTGAATTTTAAGAATTCTATCTCAGCTCGTTTAGTAGATATCAGTATGAAACTTTTTACAATACATTTTTTTAACCTTTGAGATTACAAAAAAATTTTTAGTTTTCTTCTTTGTTTACTTTCCAGAAGTTATATCCTTGAAAAATGGCTCGTCCCATGGCGACAGTTAATCTCAGTATTGACAAATCGTAATAATTAACTTACATCGTAATTATATCATCTTTAATAAAAATTTAAAACGATTTAAAAAAAAGTTGTGAACAAAAGTAAAAAAAAATGTTTTTTCAAACCTTATTGCTTGCCGATTTTTTTGAATTTATTTCGATTTCAAATTGTGGTGATTCCAAATAAGCAACACCTTAATAAACACAACCTACAAAGATTTATTAATCGGTTAAAGAGGTTTGAAGATTAATTATCGACCATACGAAAAAACGTAATTTTGAGAAAAAGCTGTTTAAATATTTTACTTGTTATTTATCGAATACTTAAAAAAATTGAGCGTTATTAACCACAATTACTCAATGCCATCTCTGGATCATATAAAGGTACTCCCTTTTTTCGCCAAACGGACTTCTTTCGGTGGTGCCATATCATAATCCCCTCTTTGTTCTTTTTTGAGCATAATCATAAGTAGAGGACCCGATGGTACATTTCATTATTTCTGGTTTTTAAAAGAGTCTTCGTAAAAAAGTGAAATTATTTTATGAACATTTAAAAACCCCATTTTAAAATTAGTATCATGTTTTAAATGATGATTACTTAGAACTTTTCATTGGGTATAAATTTTTGCAATGATAAGTTATAATAGCGAAAATTTAGATTTTTTGAACTTAATTGTTAATAAGTAAAGAACCGTGAGTTACCGAATCTCACGCAGGAAAGTGGTAAAATCTCTTCCTGCTGGCATTAAGTCTAATATATTTCACATGGCAATATCTCACATCTGCCATTATGTCTAATTTTCAAATCGATTTTAATGCCTTTCCGGTGCTCAGAAAAGTTGAAAAAAATTTAAGGGTTTTCTTAAACCATTTTCTTTCAAATGCGTAAAATCCATTTTTGTGTGTGAACCCATTCTTAATTCGCGAATATTATGTGTACGGTTGGTCGCCTAACGAATTCTGTGCAAGCAACATATTTTTTTTAAAAAAGATCGTTGTGGTAATGTGATAATATTCTATACATTGTTCTTAATGGCATTGTAGAATTAATAAGTTGTAATGTTAAAAGGAACTTAAAATTGAATGTTTTGTGCCTTCTATCATTGGCGTGTCACTAGCGAAGTGTGTTCTTTTATACTAGACGTCAAATAGGTTTAAAAAAAATTCCCGATTCAATCCCAATTCAACAAATAATTTTTGTTTTTAAAGTGTTCAGCTATTAATCAAAACTTCTGAAGGGTTTCAACCCGTGTCAGCACGTTAAATTACTTTTCTCACGATAATTAAACATTGACACGTGTGATTGCTATCTCAAAAAACAAAGCTCACAAAATTGTGCGTTGAGACCTTTCATACGATCAGGATTCTCAATTAAAAATATTGTAGGAAGCGTAAATGAGGAATAATAGGGCTAGGTCTGTATATAAAATATGGGTTCAATTACGAAAGAGTCCATATACTGAGTTCCAGGCGAGTTCCACATCGTAGCAATTTTGAGGAAACTCTCAGTAGGGTGACATTACAGCATCACTCCCGAAAAACTAATAAACTAAAAATATTCTTTCTGTGCGAAGTACATGATTAATGTTTTCCACCGAAAGTGATATTTCGCTCCCTCTTAATGTAGCAAGGGAAAAAGGGATTTATGGAATTACAGATAACTTAGACCAAACCATTCATCATTCTTTGAACAACCGTTGTTTAAGTTTCAGAAGTATTACCGAACGTGTCAATTCAAATCATCTTCCTCGTCTGAATGTGAAAGTTTCATTCGCCCCATATTAATGGGAGCACTAATTAGTACCGCAGATTAAATCGGAGTCGCTTCAATTTCAGAGGTAGAAGTAGGCCAGGTTTATGCACGACCAGCTTCACTTTTCGGGAACAGCTTAACTTATGGAGCATCTGTCAAAAGTTCTTGAAGGGATAATTAATCCGAGATCTAATTCTGCAATATCAGCGTTAGAAGTTACTTCACGTCGTCCACCTGCACTAGTTATCAGGGAGTATATCTCAGACCAATTACGTTAAAAAACTCGCCTTCGCAACTGAAATCGATGGCATCTGAACGTTATAAATAATTAGTACTTATATACTTTTTGCAGCAAACGGCAATTGGAGAGGGCAGGATGGCATAAATACGCGACATGCGCCAGCTTTTGGCACACCTCCAAAACTGTAGTGTGGGCTTCGCGAGGGTAGCTGCAGTACAAGGGGAGCGCTCGGGGGCTGCAGACCTCTCCGCAACCCTCCTGCGAGACGATCAATGCGTTTCTCCTCCTATTACTCGTTGTTTGCTGTTCCAAGTTCTCACATAGATATTGTCGCTTTTTCCACCACATCGGCTTAGATAACACATACCGTACTCGCTCATTTTTTTAAACTAATTCTGCTCGTTTTAACGAGGTAAGTTACCCATCATTAATGGATTTATAGATGCTATACCGACGATTTATCTCAGTGATACCAGATCGATTATTAAAGCTTTTGTTAACCCATTAGTCACACTCATTTATGAAGAGTTAGTAAACATGCTCATCGCGAAGTGGTGAACTAGACTGCTTTGATGTTATAGCATTTAAATAGTTCTTAAGCCCATTCTCTGTGTCATTTGCTGTAGATATATAAAACGATGAATTAACTTAATGCTCAGAAGAATATCCGTATTTGATTATATTTATACGATCCTATGTGCAGTATTAGTATCCCATTATCAACGTCATATGTGTCTACCTTCGGAAAATGTATTCGAACATGCTAACTTGGTCGAGCATACTCGTAAATCATCCTGGGGTATTTACATCTGTCGTTTTATTACATTAATTACGAATAAACATCGATATCTATCATATACGCCCTCCTTCCCATAAACTTCCAGTGGAATCATCATAAACATTTCCAACCAATGACCAGCAAAGTGAATAAATCATATTCCAACCCTTGAGCCTTCTCGGCATTAATAAACTCTTGAATTTTCCTTAATCCCAACATTTCCTTTCCTTTACTTGCTTGGAACAAGTGAACCTAGAAGATCACGCGATTTAGTTTATCAATCCACCAGAGACAATATTCAACGGCAAAGTAAACAGCTGTAAAAATCTGATCAACTATAGTGCAATTTCTCGGTTTCCCGTTTTTCTGGAATAAGGCACTCGGCTTATATGGCCGCAAAACAATTGCATTGTTTATATTGAGTGGGGGAGTTCGGTCAGTACAAAGTTGGCAGGTAGATTTGGACGTAGGTGAGTCCTGCCATGAAGGTCTAATAATGTGAAATATTATTATAAATAATAATATAATTATTATAATACTTCCCTAATATTAATAATAATAACAATATTGATAACAATTATATATAATCACGAGTTAGGCACGAATGTTTATTTTAAAGTTTAGTAAGTCTCAAAATGAGGGATCTCTATGAGCCAACAATATTGTATAGGCTGTTTACGTTTCTTCCACTATCCCTTCTATCCATAATATCTAAGAATATTTAGTGAAAATAGAATTGGTGGTGGAACCACTTACGTCCACCCTTGTAAAGTTTCCACCCTTTTCTCATTTTCACCATTTTTCTCATTAAGTGAGAAAAGAAATTCTCACTTAATGGAAACGTTAACTATTCATATATAATTCGTAAAATAATCTAAAACAAAAGGTGGCTTTTGGAACGCTGGCTTATTCGAAGCAAGACAAATAAATAATTTTCCCTAAGTTATGATCAAAAACCAGTATAATATTCATTTTTTCCATGTCGATGCGACTTTTGGCACTACAAGCGTTGTCCCCAAACGATATATCCATTTAGACCTCCTTTTGGCGTTCACGGTACAAAGCAGTAATAAACTTGTTTGAAAAGAATTTTGGCCTTTCTTCAAATATTACCATAATGTCCTTGAATATGAAGCCAACGGAATTGTATTAAAGTGTTCGATCTAATTTAAGTGTCGTGGTGGAAAATTTACTGAGCAGTATCCATGGTTGGTTAAAGGTTTTAGATCTAACCGTAAAATTTATTTGATTAACATCATTAAAAGATGAGAGACACAGAGAACGTGCCCTAAACCAAAGGGGTGGTGCGGCCTATTGTAAATATATTTTCCCTCTAATATTATCATTCAATCTGGAAGCCCGCAATTAAATCACTTACTTATAATAAAAATTAATTACATCTAGCTATTTATTGAGTCAAATGTAAAAATTATATAGTGCATATTTTATGGTTAATATTAATAAATAAATCATTTTTTACACCTCTCAGATTGTGAAAAATAATTAAAATACTCTTACCATACTTAAATAGTAATACTAATACTACTATTATATAATACTTATTGATATTATTATTTTTGATATATTATAAATATATTGATAATATAATTGATAATTGAATAATTAATACTAATACTAATTAATACTAATACTTAAATAGGCATATTAGGTCATTTTGCTTAAACATCCGCATCCTACTTATAATATTTGTCAAGGTTAATGGACATAATTTTAGCGCTTAATAATTACAGGAAAGTTAGTATATTAATTGATATTTCAATTATGAATAATTTGAATTATTTTTATCAGTCAACCAGAGAGGATAGATGTGGCTGAAAATTGACGCGATGCGGTTACGACATGCATTTTTGAACGAATGTAAGAAATTCTTTGCACTACGTTTAAGCAGTAATGAGGGTTTTTTGGTTGTTGATGTGTCGCAAATTTGAATAAACAGTTTCAAGACGTTCTCATTAACCAGATGGATAAAATTTTACATAGTAATTTACGTGTAAAAACAATTTTTCATCTTCTGACAGGTGTAAGAATTTTTTTCCAATTAATTATCGATTATAAACAATGTACTATACAAATTTCACAGTCCCTAGCATCTTTCATTTGACTCAAAAAACAAACATTTATTGCGAGAACAACGCACCAGCGTTAGACACCCGGAGCAGTGCCTACGTTTCACACTTATGATTAATCCATTGAATATCGTAGCGTCTCATATTTAACAATTACCACTGAATCTTATCATCACTTAATTTTCCCTATTTTTTTTTATTTCAGCTATGGAAGAAGTGTTACCTGAAGGAAAAAACTTCAAATTGGTAAACGAATCAGAGCTTCCAGAAATACTAGACTTCCTGGGCAATTACTTGCCTGACTCAGTGAAGGTAGAATTGTTTCAGATATTTAAATCTTTTATTCTTTTAATTGTACATACATGCTTCGACCAATTCCGTTACAATTCCGGAAGGATTAAAGTAAACTATCGTTTCAGTTCCATCAGACTTTGAAAACATTTCTGAAGGATCGCGTGTGGGAATTTTATTTTTACGTTACAAAGACCTGGCCGGAGCACGCAGTGATATTACACTTTCCAGGGATGACAAAAACGGTAAGATTTATTTGCAATAAATCGAATAAATTCATTTGTTTAAACGACAATTTTTGAGTGAAAATATTTGGCCTTTATTTTAAGCATAGTTAATTACTAATCTGCTCATGTCATATGGATAGCATTTCCCTCTAAACTTCCTAATGTTCAAATTATGTTTTATTTTGAACGTAAATAGGTAGCAGAAATTGCTTTAAAATCACCAAAATTCATGCTTTCATAATCACGATTTAGTTGCTACACGTAGTTGCTAGTGTTTGCAAAAGTTCAGTGAAAAAAATCAATGAGCTTTTTGAATACGTGGAGTAACCTGCACTGCAGTAAATTATGTAACAGGGACCAGGGATTTTTCATGGAATGGTTGAATTTTGGCATGCTAAACTTATAAGAATGTAAGGATTGATCGACATTAAGCTGGCAAGAAGCAAAATATCGAGTTTTACAGAAGTGGCTTTAGAAGAATATATTACTTCATCCAAAATTGATTATTAATTAAAAGTAAAGTATACGTTCACAAATTCAGTATTTTCAGGCTTTCAGTATTTCAAGGCTACTGGGACGATTTAAGTTTTGAATCCATTTGTTTACTTCGGATATTTATTTTTATTACTTTTAGAAGACTTTATTAGAATGATTGGGAAACAAAATTTCACAATGAAAATCAACCTGTACTGATGGCATTAAAAAATGTGCGGATTTTTAAATCAATACTATTTATGTTTTACTTTGGTTCTCTGTTGACACAATATGAACACTTTGACAATATTTAGCCACGTTCGAAGTTTATACGTTTGTTTCTATTCTTTTTACAAATTCTATTCTCTTAGTTTTCGAAATTCTATTTTTGTGTTTGAAGCTTTCGTACTTTAGTACTTTAGTACAGCTTCCATTTTAATGGAAGTCTGCGCTTTACCATTCCTATCTCATATTAATGTTTTCGAAGTTTCGTGTTCAAGTTTCATTGCTGGCGATACCATGTTTTCCATTATATCTGTAAAATTATCGAATTCGCCGCTATAGCGTGACACACATGAAAAAAATCCAGTACGGTACTTATTTCTTGTTGCATGTTAAGCTCAACTAAAACAGTCAAGGCCTCGACATCTGTAGTCGCGATACAATTCTCACGTGTAAAAATATAGGGGAAAGGGGGTGGGTAAACCGTAGAAGGTTGCATTTTGTATATCAAATCGGAAAAGAGGGGAATTTAAATTGGTTTTCCATGCATGGGTATGTAAAAACAAGATGAAAAAAATAAATTTTAAAAAGAGGTTCTTATGTGAACCAAAATGGAAATGAGGCAAATATTGATATTGTCAAACCCCTAAATTAGGAATAACACAACAGCAGAATATTTTTTTTTGAAAATTTGTAACGGTTATTCATTATTTTTGTAAAACACGAAAATTAGTACGATTCGGCGAAAAATAACAACATATACGTGTAGGTAGTACAACAATTTTATATATATATATATATATATATATATATATATATATATATATATATATATATATATATATATATATGGATATCAACATACATATATTAGATATAATGGATATGGATATAATGGAAATCGACAGTTTAAAATTTTTTTGGCCTTCTTTGGAGCATTACCTATGACCGTGCTAGTTTAAAGTTTCGAAATACCTGAGAGGATAAAAACCGACATAAATAAATTTCACTCTTATGTTTTACCTTGTCGGGAAAGAAAATTCTAGGTTTTCGTACTTTCTGGACCCGTTTCGGGTTCAAAACTATAAGCACGCAGGATTTTATTAAGTTTTCATAAACACCCTAAGCACTTTCAGGCAAACGCACACTTAAGGGTCTCTTTTATACATTAAGTGATTTAAAATTAAAATTTATATATAAATTTTATAGTGCCCGCCACTACATGGTATAACGATTATTTCGGTTTACCTTCGCATTAAATTTTAACATTACATAATTACAACAAAGTGAATTTGTCCTGTTCATGTCCTTGGTGAGGTCACTCGCCCAATTATAGACTGCGATAATTCAACAAATGACTCGTTTCAAATTGAAGGTTCGTCAAAGTTCAACACAATCTAAATTTATTCCATTCAATTAACCCAAATTTTTTTTTAAACGTGAACTATAGTCAAATGTTTCCCGACCTTCTTACATTTTCTGTACTTGCCTTGCTTAAACGGTTTCGGAATATTTTTAACACTACTCGCCGCAGTGTGAAACCTAATAATTACAAATTAATTTCAAGAGTTCCACTGGCTTCACACACATGTACAAGTAATGCAGTACAACACAATTATGTATATTTAAGCCGGAGATTATAATTCGAACCATAAACTTGAAACCTGATAAGTGGGAAACATCGCCATCAACGTTCCATAACTAATCTTTTTGTTTGCAAATATTCAGTTACTCAAAAGCTTCTTAGGGACGTTTAGAACATTTAACACTGATTAGGTCTCTTACAGATTAAAACCTGACTCTCAGTTTATCAATAATTTAGGTATCTTTTCTTATTTTTCAGCCGAACGGTTTGTTGTACGAAAGTTTTAGCGTGTTCTGCCCGTGCGATCAACTGGACAACCTACGTCTTCTAATGGACGAAGACGTCCTGATAGATTGGAGCCAACCTTTGTACCTTAACTTTACTCACGCTAAGATATTCGAGAAAATAGAGGGGTGGTACTCGAGTAAGGGAACGGTAGAAAAACTATACGGCGACATTTACGGTACCATCAAATCGAACGACGAGGAAGAAGCTGAAGTGAAAGAGGAGGAGATGTGAGTGGAAAGGTTCTAGGGGTGGTTATTAATGGCAAAAAATTGAAAGATGCATGGAAAACGGATGAATGGATGAAATGTACTTGCGTGTACTCCAAAAAAGTGTCTCAATATATGCAGTTCAATATGCAAAGGTATATAGTGGTACAGAAAACTATTCGTGATTTGGAATTTTTTAATTTGAAAACAATAGCGTGTTTATCTTATAATATTTGAATGGATTTAAAAAATTTCAATAAACACTCACTAGATTTTTTTTCTACAAATGATACGGCAAACTATTTTCTCAGTGTGAAACGCAGCAGTGCTTGCATGACGAATATACTTAATTATACTTATATTGCCCCGGTAATTGCTACAAAATTTATTTATTTTCCTTTTTAGAATATGCGCAGAGGACGCGGAGATGTTGCAGTTAACTCCCGAGCATGCTCAAATGATCCACGAACTTTATCCAGCCAATCACATGGAGTGCGTAGAAGTATTCGAGAGACTAATCGAAAAACTTCCATGTTACGGAATATTTTCCGCAAGCGGTGACCTGGCTGCATGGATGGTCCAGTCCTATTACGGGGCCATGTTTTCCATGCAAACCAGGCCGGAATACAGGAGGAAGGGTTACGGACTGATTTTAGCTAAGTACCTGAAAAATTTGGTAGGTACCATGAAGGGACAGCGATAGAACTGGTAGATCAATCAATTGAATTGGGGCGATCGTGACTATTGGCAATTTTGAAGTGACATAAACTTGGTAAAAGATATGAGATCGTGGCGGAACTCGAAGGTAATAGGTTTTGAGTGTAGGGTACATCAACAGGCGACTGAAACTTCATTTCCTCTTTACATTCAAACAGGTTGAGCTCATTAGGAACACTTAACTATTAACTTGAGTCATACCAAAAGTATAAAAACTGCAAAATTGTAAATGGCGTACTATGGGTGAAATTACATTTTTCTTAATTAAGATATAATATATCGAGAAGGAATAAGAGAAAAACCAACATTTTTTTTAAATAAAGTTAAAAATAAGCGGATTAAAGAGTGATATGTAACAATGCTAACATCCCTTATAGTAGGGGTTGAAATAAGTGGTAAAGTTGAGCATGTTTGAAAAAGCCCTGAACTTTTGTTTTTATTTTTGCAGTATCTCAAAGAACAATCATGATGTTACAATTTTTTTTTAAATTATAGTAAATGGAATATAAATTAAGGAAAAATTTATCAGAATACCATTAACATCTAAATGGGAGGTTGAAATAAAGGGTAAGTGATTAAAACTTTGTAAATTGTCAAAGAATTTGTCAAAATACCAACGCTTCAAGGTAAATGGGTTAACTGGTATCTCAGGCTTACCTTATAGAGTATTTTCATCCACCAAGTGGAGGATTTCATATTTTTGAACTTTGCAGATAAATTATTGATAAATTGATGAATACATTGATATAATTATGTCAAGAGATGGTTACCAATAGTTACATGTCCCCCCAAAAATATCTTAAAAATTATGCAATTATTAACAAAAAACAAATAAATTAATCAATAAACTATTGTATTTAAACTACGTTTTAAAGATTAAAAGGTTTGACATATCGTATTTACATTCGTGTCGTTTACATTAAAATAAGCGAAGAGGCTTGTGTGTCCTTACACCTTACCTAGTAATTTACTCACCCAGTCTTAATCTAAATTTAATGACACGTAGGATTCATAGGTCTTTGGAAACTTTGCAAATTCTTCCATAGCCAAATGCAGTAGTCATTAAGTACAACTTAATTTCCTCTTGAGCATTCGCCTATATAATTTTAACGAGAAGCAATTTCAGCTGTGATCATTAAAAGTATATTAAAAAATTCCGACTAACTCGTCACATTTGTTTATTTACTGTCGTAATGGAGTTGCCTTCTTCTTTTGATTAATGTGAAACTTTTAGGTCGAAGAACGTGGTTACATCCCGTTTGTTGTAATCCGTCCAGAAAATGACGCCTCGAAGGGTCTGTACGCAAAATTAGGCTTCAAAAAGTATTTCGACACAGTGAGGGCGATCCTTCGACCGCACGAACTGACAAGCGACGCCCAAGGCGGAGGAACCAAAGAAGATGGCGCCGAGGAGAACGAATAAACATTTGTTCATTTACTTTCAAATCGATTATAAGATACAAAATAAGGCAGATAGCATGCGACGCACATACTGCTGCTAATTCCAACTTTTTCCTTAACCACCGAATTTCTTGTTCCGTTTTTAAATATGTACCGTTCTGTGATTCCCAGTTTAGGCGTTTCATCTATTTTCACTGTCGCTATAAAAATCCGTGCGCGGATTGTGCATACATGCGTTTGAGTCTTATCGGCAGTATCATATTTTTTAGGACTGGAATTGACTGAGAGTAATACACTGAATTAGACAGGTTTCATCTCTTTTATAACTTTGTTTTGACATCAACAAATATTGTGATACATTAAAATTATTAGATAGTTTAACACCAGTGCAGTTGCTGTAAATTTAACTTTTTGAAAAATGCTTACAAGTTCTTAACGAATGAATGGTGCAATGAACAGCCTATTGAAAATTTTTCGAAATAGTGACGTTCTGCTAGCGACAAAGTTATTTTAAGAAGAAACATTGGGCAAAAAGTGGAACTGATAAACTTGCAGAAATTGTACCATTCACACTTTTTGCTATCTACTGTACATCCATCCAAAGAATTGTTTCTCCAGATTGCTTTTGGACCCATACATTATGGACATACTTTTTGCTGTTACTGTAGTATAAAGCACAAAAAACGAGAGGAATTCAAATATAATTTAAGACTATTTTTCTGAACGGTATAATTTTAAAATTTAAAGTTGGTAACTGTGGAAACTCTGCAAAATTAAAAATATTTAACATTTTTATAATTTGGATTTTCAGCTACTGTACTGAAATGTTTTTCTTCTTTTATAAAGGGTCCATGAGTTACTCGATAACCACCTGTGATTGACATGAGTTTTAAAGCTAGTAAGATTTATTTTTTTAGGGATAAAAATATCTTCATGATTCAGGGTCTAAAAATTTTACAACGGGTAGTTAGGTAAAGTGGAAAAGACTGTATTAGATTTGTACAACAATTGTAATAGATCGAGAATACGAAAGTTTCAGTGATATTTTTACCGTTAATTGGAAAAATTTAATAACGCACATAATTTATATTTGAATCCTTCTCGTTGCTAACGACATTTCACTCGAATAAGCTCATTATTTAATTCGAATATCAATGGAATTTGAAATATTCAGGCGGTTTATTGTTGAAACTGCCGCTAAATTTTTTTTTAAATCGGACTTTACTTTTTGATAGTGCCTTTTAATATATTATTTGAAACAGTAGTATTAAATGCAAGGTATTAAATCTATACATATGTAAGTCCTAGATAGAGTAGTAATTCAAATTGTTGAAAACATTGATGACATGAGTTTTACTTTATTTTTAAATTAATAAATGAAATATCAAACAATGTTGATAGGAAACTGTGCTATTAAATGAGTTAAATGAGTGCTTTATAGCTTGATCACGCCTGTCCTCATATTATCACTTTCCGAGAGAGTGCTCGAATATTTTACGCGTTACACAGGGGGGTCAACGCCGAAATATTAGTATGAGATAAAATTATAGGGTCCATTATCAAAGCCCATATTTGTTTGACGGTAAATATTTTTGGCTTCATCATTTGAGGTATTGACAAATAAATATAAAATAAGATGTGCTAACAACTAGTCCAAAATACTAATATAACAGCATAACCCTGTCATTAATTGAAAGTTATTTATTGGTACTAAGAATAAGTCACAAATACTATTAACCCTTACCTGGCACCTTAACCTGGTAATAAAATGGCTGGCTCCTTGGAATCGCCACCGAAGATTGTTTATTGTAGGTAAGCTATTTAATATATTAATCTGAAGTTTTTTGGGGTTGTTGTCCTAAGGGTATATTACGAGTTGAAGAAACTGGCAACAGCAACTTTTTATTAACAGATAAGTTGGTAAAAAATTTAAAAATGATTCTTGCGTCAGAAACAACTATCTTGTCATGGTTGATAAAAACATTTATTTTAAAAAGCAAACTATATAATTTTGGTAAAACAAACTCTTTCTCTTAAAAAACATGTACAGGCTTATCCTCCCAAGCAGGAAGCAAATCATATATATAGTGGATGTCCTACAACTCGATTTTCATATTGAAATATGTGGCAAAAGTTTCGATTGAAGAAAATAGTCATGAACCATCCTAATGTGTCAGGTAAGAGTTAAAGTAGTTTCATGGAGTTAAATGTTGGAAAGTTTTAAGTTACTTAAAGCTTACTCCCGGTGTATAATAGTGCTCGTTACTACTGCGACAGGACAATAGGCAGTCAACTTCAGGTGTTTAATAATAACTAACAAGTTTGACTTTCACGTATACAGGTTGTGCCGTATCTTGGGTGGTTCTGGCAGTTAATTGAAAAATTCGTCTTTTTTACATTGTTTTATTTACCCCCTATTTTATGCAAAATTATAAAACACTTGACTTGCATTTCCAACAAAACAATGCTTTCTTATTTAAATATGTAGATTTGTCGAATAATGTAGATGGGAGTAACGAACTATTACTATTAACACCTTTGTTGTTTCCGCATCACTTTAAACTGGTTACTTATGGTCCAATTTTACTTAATTTACTCACAATTACTTAATTTTACTTAAATAAATAAATAATTGTTATTTAATAGAACATAATAATTCCACACTTCATTTTTGATGTTGTTAAAACAATAGTATTCTTCCGGTTTAGCTACTGATACAATATTTCTTGTCAAATTATAGCGCTTTTAAGCATTTAAAGATTCACGGACTGATATTGGCTATATCTTGATGTTTACATGCAAATATGTGTTAATTATAAACGGAATTCACGCATTGTTCATGTTTTCAAAATCATTACTATGGTATTGTTCAAAGAGGTCAAAAATCAGTTTCATAAAAATTTATTAAGGGCAATGCAGACTTCCTGAGATATAACCTTTATTCCTAACAATTACACGTTAAAGTGTAACCGTATAAATGTTTTCATTACTACGTAATTAGCACTATATTTAAACTCTAGTTACAGCTAATCTCTTCCGATTAGTTGCAAACGGTCATTACTGCCATCGACATGTTGAGCATTCCGGAATTCTTCCGTGGGAAGAACATTTTTATTACAGGTGGAAGTGGATTTGTGGGAAAGGTGCTGATTGAGAAATTATTGAGGTCGTGTCCTGATGTGGGAAACATCTATATGTTAGTGAGGGCGAAAAGAGGAAAAGAACCTATAGAGAGAGTTAGGGATACTATAAACTCAGAGGTAAGTTTAACCGAACTTTATTGTGAGAGCCGAGCGTTGTACGTATTTTAGCAACGATTTTTCTCGTGTCATTAGTCAGAACCACAATCATTAAAAAAAGCGACCACACCTTTCTAAAAACATTTCTTTGATACCTTAGTCAATTTGTCATTGTCAAGTCAACAAAAGAAGAATGTAGGCATTCACTACCAGTCTCTCGATGATTATACACAATTTCTGGGTTATTACGTAAACTTCGGCCTAACGTGCCGGAAATTATATAGAGTCCCAGAATAATTAACTGTTTAGATTGAATATGTGCACTTAATATGACTTAAACTTTTCAAGTTATTCGACGGCCTAAGAGCAAGTAATCCTGCAGTTTTAGAGAAACTAATTCCCATTCCCGGAGATGTAGCGGAAGTAGGATTAGGTAAGTACAAACATCTCTGGTTATATAAATGGCATTATAATATAAATTCCTTTAAATCAGTTAACATATAAATGAAATAAACTGTCTTAATAATTCTTAAAAAATTACATTAAAGCCTTTTCTTTTTCGGTTCACGAATATTTTTAAAAGCATTCATGTTTTTGTAATTATTAATGAACTATTTATATAAATAATAATATTGTCGGTATTGGTTTATCGCTTAATAAATAAGTTATTAAAATAATCAACAATAGATATTTGGTGAATGCTTTAATTATTCCGGTTTTTTCTATTACATTTTTGAAAAAGGCTTTCAGCTTTAAATTTTCGTCCTCTTCTCTGGTATTATCGATGTCTACCCAGAGACATTGTCACTAATTTTCCCAATTTACGTTAGAATCAACTATTATCGATGTTTTTCCAAAAGGCTTTTGAGGTACTACTATATAATTGTTGCTTTTAACTCACTGACAATGGTTTTGAACGGTTTATTTCATGGTAATCCACACTACAGGCCCCTCAAATCGGAAAAAGTACACTATTTTCAACTCAGGTAATGGCTGTAGGCCGAAAACGTCTTCAGTTGTTTTGATGCCTCCTTGCACAATGCCCAAGGCGCAGCTAATTAATGTACTATTTCGCAATAATAATAGTCTAAAAGATACAGATATAGATCAGAAATTTCAATTATGACATGTAATTCGTTTAAAATGGTGTTACTATGAAGCGTCACCGCTGTTTCACCCGTAATGTTTCCTAATATATTTCCCTTGTAGGTATCTGTAAAAAGGACAGAGTTCTTCTCACAACGAATATCGACATAATCTACAACTGCGCGGCATCGGTACGTTTCGATTTACCTCTTCGAGATGCCACGCTGACGAACGTTAGGAGTTCGAGGGAGTTGTGCCTGATTGCTCTAGAATGCGAGAAATTGAAATTACTCGTCCACATTTCCACGGCTTACAGTAACCTGCACAAGAATTACATAGACGAAAAAATGTATCCTCCGCACGTTAAGTGGCAGGACTTGCTGAACATGGCAGAAGATGAGGATCACTGCAAATATTTAGATATAATGAGCGATAAGTTCACTGATATGTATCCGAATACTTATGCTTTTACCAAGCAGATATCAGAGGCTGTTTGCGAAGAGATGTGTCGCGATAAAATTCCGTTGATTATCTACAGGCCGTCGATAGGTGAGTCAAAATCTTGGCTGGCAATTTCGACGGATTACTAATCCCTTTATCTCTCTAACAAAAAGATTTTCCTAATCCTGCGGGTGATATTAACATACCAGCCGCCGGGGTACTTTTCTTTAAGTCATTTTGTTTTTAAACCTCCAGCGGCGCAATGCTGCTAGAAGTGCTTCAAGAATGTCTACTTCATTACTTAAAACTGATTTGAGTCGCCTTCCGGCATGCCTCAAAAGCATTTTCAACATTCTGACATTCTGAGTTGGTACAAATGCTATATCATTCTAACCTGTATCATTCTAACCTATAATGGAAATTCATGAGCTTGTTTGTAGAGGATTTAGCCGACCCCTTAATATTTGCGTCCAGGCAAAGTACCTGTCGCCTTGACTGATTTAATCAGTTTGCGTTGAGATTAGCACCGCTTGTCAAAATTTGGGTTCCTTTTCTCCTCAGAATTGCATCAAAAATAATTTAAATTAAATAAGGAATAGCAAGTAGGCACCTAATATAACTAATTAGTTGTTTTAATTATAGATTTTCATTTCCACTAATTTATGTGTTTTTTCAGTTATGTATTGCAATAAAGAGCCAATTGTCGGATGGGTGGATAACTTAAATGGACCATTCAGCTTATGCATTCCAATATCAAAAGGTACAGTACGACGTGCATAATGTTATTAGAATCAATCTTTGCAATCACTGATAATTTGCCTTTAGGAATTTCTAATGTTTTACTAGCTAAAGATGTCGAATCTACTCTCAACATCGTTTTTGTTGACAACATAGCGAAGACGTTAATAATCTCAGCTTGGGTGAAATGTACTGAAAGGTAAAGTAATGAAAATACCAGTAGTCGAATAGTAATCTTTTATTTTCTTAGTAGCCCACTCAGCCATAATGTCACTATCTACAATGCTTGCTCGGAAATTTTGTGGAAGATTAAATATTTCGAACAAGTCATGAACTATACATCATGGAAATATCCGACGAAGAACAGAGTGTGGATGCCTTCTACTAACTACTTTTGCTCTTGCTGGCACTACTATTACTTATCCCTAATACTCTTTAACGTACTTCCGTTATTGTTCCTTGATACGATCTTGAAGTTGACCGGTCGAAAGCCTTTGTAAGTTGATCAAGCCCAATCGTTTTCGTTGTTATAAATAATGCATTTCAGATTGTTCAAGTTAACGAAAAAGATTTACTTGGCTAACCAAGCGCTAGATTTCTTCATGTCGAATTCTTTTACATTCAATATAAGCAATTATAGAGGTTTAGAAAATCGTTTGATGGAATGCGACAAGAGAGAGTTCAGTTATGGCGTATCGTCGGAAGAGCGTAACATATATCACATAGCCGCAGTGGGACTCGTAGGATTGAAGAAGTACGTGCTACGTGAAAAGTATCCTATAGAACCTCAAACGTACAGAAACACGTACTGGTAAGCCACAGACTTAGTAACAGATTTCGTTTTAAAATTTCGTTTTTTTTTTTTAGGTTGTATGGACTAGACCTGTTCGTGAGATATCTTCGAAATATTATGTTGCTGTACTTTGTATTATGGAAGTTCGACTTACTGACAATAATATTTGATAAAGTCTCTCAGTATGTTTATAATAATTGAGTGAATATTTTTGGTCGTTTTGCTTTCTACTAAAATAGATAGTGGTACATATACAATACAATAAACATATACAGTTTTAGTTAGTGTAAGTAGTACATCGGCTCTTATATGACATATCCAACGAAGACCAATTTATTACTTATTATGATTCCATAGCGTTATAAATTTTAGTCTTACTCCCTAGCTGTAGAGCTAGGTAAGGACCATGAGATAATAGTTGTAGCCAAGAATTTGTGTAGAAGTAAGTTTGTACCACCAGTTATACTACGCGACCATATTAGTTTAATAAAAAGCTTTCAAATAATATTAGGCCTGCATGAGTAAAAATGTTCTCTAACATAATGGGAATCAAATTAAATCTCTATATAATAAGTAGAATGCGAATTTATTTAACAGTTGGTACATCAATATTTAATTATAGTAAAATTTGCAGCAAAAGGAACCAATTGTACTTTAAAAACAATAGTTTATTTGAAGCAATGGGTACTGCAATTAGAATGTAATGAGGAGTATTCACCAAAACTACTATATCCACCAAAACCTTGATTGTATCCACCATAATTTTACCACCATTTTATAATAGAATTATTTCAATTCCATAAATTTGAAATTATCAAATTTCTGACATATTGTCTTACTCTTTTCAAATTTGGTTAGTTCCTTCATTCTTCCTTCATGTTTTTTTCCTTTCTCATTTCTAATTAGAACGTAAACGCTAGGTACATCAGGACAAAGTTATAAAAGATGAAACTCCCAATTTTCAAAAATAGTTCAAATGTTGTATTAAGGAATCCTTCTAAACTTTATGGAAATTTGCTACAGAATCCTTAATGCTGAAATGCCTTTGTACCAAACTGAAAAAAGTTATTTTAGTACATTCATGGTATATTTTATAATAATCTGTTAATGTAACTATTTCTAATTAAAAATTTTGTAGATGAATAAGATTAAAATAAATGTATTTGGTGAATAACAATGGAATTGTTTTATAACTCAATTTTTACTACAGGTACATGAATTCTAAGGAAAAGGAAACAAATCTGAATATGAAAAACACGTTATAAAATTTTGTTGTGAAAACAATTGCAAATCGATGCTGGCCTGAACTGTTTCACTTCTATTGTCTGTACGTAGTACAATTAAAATTATACCAAATTCGTTCTCGATGTTGTTTTTAGCGTTTGAACGATATACAAAGTTGTACTCTCTGCAAATGAATCAGTTATGATTAGCGTTTTTTTATCACTTGCGCAACTCATACGTATTTTGAATGCAAATATGGCAATAAATTTGATTGTAGCGATAGAAATGAATGAATAAAAGAAGAATCATTGATTTTAAATCTAAATTATAGGATAGGCAAGGTCCGTTAATATTTTTAACAAAACGTTTATAATTCCAGTATTCATTTTTCGAATTAAATGAGCCTTTTCATTACTAAATTTCTATAATAATTTTTCGACTGAGTGAATACATTAATTTTTTCACCGACGAATACAATAATTAATATTTGGCGACGTATTAATATAAATGAATATTATTGGCAACAATTTATTACACTTTTCCAATGGGGCGATAACATTTAGCTGGTTGTTATTTATATTAAAAGTCGATAATATTTGTTTCTAAATGAGCCTACATTGAAAAGATATGTTTGTTTTTTAGATGCAACGTGAATATATAGTGGTTTCAATTCCTGCATCTTCATTTTTTGACTTGTTAACGTCTGTCCATTAGTATAAAGCAAAAATAATGGGACTACCTAATAACTATTCTTATTTATTTTGAATACAGGGTATAGGTACTTACTGAAATATTAGTAGCCAGTTTATTTCAATTGCATTAACAATTTCGTTTTAAGTTCATATATTTTTTTGTGCACTTTCATACACTTTTGTACTAAATAAACTAATTTTTGCAGCTGCACTAAAGAAAGCTTCTTTTATTGAAATTGAAACAATTCGTTGTTAAAATGTATTATTAATTTTATAAACATAGTATAATGATAATTTATTGAAATGTATAAATGTAATTGTTTAAATCTCATAAATATGTAAATACGTTTTTGCGTAATGCAGCTATGCGCTGTGATTTAAAGTATTCATGGAATAATTTTTAGGTGAAAACTTTCCACGTGACGCAGTAGATTTAAATTATATATAACTATTCTTTGGCAATTATTTCATTCAATTACTTCGAGATGTCCAAAAAACGTATAATTATAAACATTAGTCCAAGGGGTGAAAGTAGACGCTTTGACGTGAAGTAATTTAATTAATCACTAGAGCAGCTTTCGGCTGTTGAGCCATCAGAACTCTATCTGGATGGATTAATATTGGTAAACTGATTAATATTGATCTGAATAAAACTCTAGACACCCCTTACAGAATCCATCCAGATATAAACTTTACTTTAGAAATATAATACAACTGGTTAAACTTTTTAGACATCAATTTACGAAATAAATAATAAGTTTCCATTCTCTTTGTCTCCCATGCTTTGTCTAACATTTGAGATTTATTCTCTTGTGCCTTTGCTACTGATTAACCCCCCTACTCCTGTGGGATCTGCCAATACAAAAAGCATTTAAGGCGTTGAAGGAGAATTCTGAACATTACCTGGCTTGGATGCGAAAGCGCAATGGTTCTGTAGTTGTTATATTTTTAATTGGATCCTTTTTTGTGCAGTGGGTTAAATGTTGATGTGCTCCAATCATTTGATCGCATAGATATTATCTAATGTTATTTTGTGAATCGATAGTGTTTCTTACAATCTATAGAGAAAATGAAAATTCACCACATCGGAATGTCCCTAATACGCTTGGTTGATAATACATACATTATTCCACCAATATTACGACCTACGATCATTATGTATAATTATTATGTATTAATTATTATGATAGTCTGACATTATGTATACGATTTGTGTACATCTCGCCCTAAAGGAGACAAATGAGTTCCGTTAGCTTAGTGCGAACGTCTTCGATTATTCAGCGATGTGATCCGATTGTCTTAAGCGAAGGAAAAATCCGTTACGCAGACTTGGAAATTTCTATTCTGTTCGTGCACCCATCTGGTTGATCCACTTTCGCGAATAAGACCATAAATAAATTAAATTCGATTTAGCATAATCCTCGCTGCCTCTGCAATTAGTCCGTTGCTGAACCATGAAGGGTTCACTAAACAACCTTCAAATATTACTAGAATGTTTCGGAATCCCCGGCAAATTGCCTTGTCAACATACAGCGTCCCTAATTAGTTTGCGGGGTACTGGCAAATATTTGGGCCAATCTAGATACATACACCCGCGTTTCACGGCAACGGGAACTTATCGTCTTTTAGGAACGGAGACGCTTTTTCCCTTCCAGCGGATGTAACACAAATGTAAAACAGGTCGATTACTCAAAATTCACTCCAAGTGCCCACATTACCTTCTCCTCAAAAACAACAAATAAAATGTTTCCACTTGAGTGTAACAAAATAATTTTATTGGATATATTCCCGTGGTGTTTTTGAACATTGGCTCGAATTCCCTGAAATTTAAACCCGAACCTGTACTAATTTATCAACATGCAAACTGCGCCCCGTAATAACGACAATTACATTTTAATTTTAAACAGACAATATTTCATCTAAAGCGAATATACAACGTGTTCAGCGGGCGTCTTGCTGCGAAACATTTCAAACCTAAACAACTTCGTAATGACTTTTGCTGTTGAAACGGAATTGAGTTGATGAGGATTGTCAAAATTTGGGAAAATTATACAACCTGTAAATGGCGCTTTGAGAAGAGTTAGTAATCAGTAAACGACTTAGAAGTGATGTTAAATTAAATTTTGAATTCTAGGTTTACAATTCAAGCATAACGGTTTTACACAACAAAAGTGTACTTAGGATGGGATGCCTCTTATAGGCATAGAATGTTAGAAGATTAACTAGTTATTAAAAAATAGGTTGTGTTCACGCTCCATGAATATATGTATGTGGTTTGTCCCATTTTCTTAAGTTTAATCTCTCTCTGGTAAATTTGTAGGTGCGACCCCGACGCACAGATTTTTAAAGTAGTTGCTCTCTGACCTCCGAGATGTCACGTTTACTTTTTTCATTTTTCGCTTTTCTGGTCTCTACTAACAGGATAAATTCTGTTTCGGTGCTCCTTGCTTATTTCATCCTTATCCAGAGTGCCAATAACCTAAAGGATTCTCTCAGGACATCTGAAGACGGCAAGTCCCTTTATTATTGACTTTTCAGGGTGTCTTGACCAGAAACTTCCTCTCACTCTATTTTTCACATTAAATGTCGAGTTCTCCGACAGGTTGTAATGTAAGGTTCACTTTAAAAACACTTTTGTGTTGTGTATTATGCCTAATTGTAAAAGCGATGCTTGTAAAAGAATCTTAAATTTGTGAGAGAATATACATTGTCCAAACTGACTTTCTCCTACTAAAACCTATTGGTCTGGCAAATACAAATGTGTAGAGTTTTCTAAAAGATCCAGTAGCGAGCAGAAATTTCCAGTAATAAATACCCAAGCAACTCCTGATACCCAGTAATTGAAAATAAAATGGAATTGGGTATAATCAGGATAAAATTTCAATTTATATACAAAAGTTCCGAAATAATTCTAATGCCCAATTACGAACCACCAACTATCGATACAATTCTTATAATCTCCATGTGAAAAAGATCAAATAGTTCTCGGCTCATCCGTCCCCGAGAAAATTCGCTCCGTTCCAGCAAAAACTTTTCCATTATACAAACCAGTTCGCCACTTCGCAATAAGTATTCCCCATAAAATATAAATTTTAAATGTCGTTTCCTTCTGCCTTCATGGCTTCAGATATTAGTTTTTATCGGAGAAATCTGGTATTGTCACTAAGTGCTTAGTCGGTCGAGATTTATACGGAGCTCGTGGTCGAGTGTTGTAGTTTAGAGAAAATTGTGTACAAAACTTGGAAATAGCCGCAATCATATTTCAGATGCGGGAAAAGAGAAACACACAATTCACATACAGGAACACACTATATATACACACACACATGCGGACACAGTTGAAGTTTGATCGATAACGACAAACTGTTACTAACGGAAAAAATAGCACAGACGAAATAGGAAAACGACAGGCTTGACGTGACCAAAAATCGAAATGAGATATGTTTGATGAAAGGGTAACACAAAATCATTTTTCCAATAACAATGTTTTCAAGAAAAGTCTAAGCAATATCTGCAGTACCTAATTGTTCCTATTTTTTCCTTCTTGGATGGGTTTAAACAACCAATTTCAAAAAATTGTCGTCCGATTACGTGTTTAAGGCTTGTTTGACAAACTCCAACTGAAATTAATACTTTGCACCGATATAAATATTGTGTGGAACGAAATTGCGGTTAGTGTACACTGGCGCAGCATTTAATGGAAACCGATGATAGGTTTCGGTAATTTGTGGAGTGATGAAGCTTAATCACGAAGATGAATGGGTATCATAACTTTATGGCGTTCCGAAATTATCTGAAATTGCTTTTGCAGCCATTAGCAACACCTGGATATAAACTCGCCAAAAAATATGGTTGTCGATTATTTCAGGATCGATTTTTGGTTATCGTGAATAATATAAGTATCAATTCGGTACAAATTGGTGGTATTAATTTTATGTGGATTTTGGGTGGAACGAATTAAAGCTGCCAACGATTGACACCTTTATTAAACTGCCCATTCGCCAAAAGTTGTTAAATTCAACTATGATTCAAATGAAATTTGAAATATGGGCGATTCCATGTTCATTGTCGTGAGGTGGCGGTATTTTTTCCCAATCAAAATTATTGCATTGTATTGAAGGTTTAAAGGAAAAAATATATGACCCGCCAACCTGCAGTTATGCTAGACAATCGAAGATATATTGTTTCCACGAATAACATACAAAAATTACAATCGGTGAAGAATTTTTAATTTTTGATTCTGGACCAGATGACCAACACGTTATTATTTTTGGAACAAAACGTAGCTTACAGCTAGTAGCTGCATCAGAAAATTGGTATTCTGATAACAATTTCAAATCTTTTCTATCAGATTAACACCATCCATACACTTAACTGTTACAATAACGTACCATCACTGTATGCATTACTTCCAAATAGGAGGTATTTTGTAAGAATACCTGTACAGGTATCTTTACAGCTTCTATGGCTAATACCTAATAGAGCTAATAGCTGTAGAATGTAATACTAATAGCTAATAGAATGTATACAACTGAAGTAAAAAACGGCGACTACTTATATAAAATTAATGAACTAGTCAATAGTAAATTGCCCTTGAAAGAAGATTTTGCTAAAAATATTATTAAACTTTATTATATCTATTCGTTAGCAACGAAAAATTTAAAATAAAATCGTTGCAGCGAATTTAGAAAAAATTCAATAAACCGAAAAAAGACGACTGAAAGTTTATCCAAAAAACTTACTACAACTTTATTCTACCTATTCGACAACCCCATTATAGAGTGATTAGAATGAAACTAATCTGAAAAAGTTTTTCAACATTCCAACAAATCGCACGATCACGAACATCGAACTAGCATGACTTATAGCTAGAACTACTTATAACACTGAAATAGCAGGTTTATGGAATCTTACAAATATTTATACCTTAACAGGACCTTACCTTGAAATATTAGTTAGTAGTCAGTATAAAAATATCCTCATTAACTAAAGTACGCACTGAAAGAATTTAACGTCGTAAAGTTGAAGTGATTTAGTTCAGTCAATATGTAACTTGAGTGGTCGTTAACTTGGATATTCCCCATTACCTTAGTACTGAAAATGTTTTCTGACGAACCCTGTTTTGGTAGATTATATTTTCCAAGGAAATATATTTCAATCAATGCGATTAATTGAATTTCGAAGAATTGTATTTTCGACGAAAGGACATTTCGATAATTCGTGTGTCGATAAAATGTTTTCGATTGTGTTTCGATTAATTGCATTCGATTAATTCACCTATATCCGGTTTCGGGGTTAACCTGGCTAACAGAAGAATTTAATGGCCGCAGGAGTAAAACCACCAACCAGGAAAATCCTGTTTCAATAGAGAATGAAACAATTAAAATTAGACTGATTACAATTATGAATACACTATCGAACTAATTCTAGAATTGTGAGAGAAAATAGAGAACTATTAATGAAGGGAGCAACCTGCGAGTCTCTCCCTGTATGTGTGTATGTGTAGGTTAGGAGAGAGAGGAGAAAAAGTATAACGGTTTTGTGAAGAGGAACTGAGTTTATGCACCCCTACGTGGAATAAGTCGTTGGATCGTCGAATGGACTCATGTATATATGTTAGTTCGTCGTGCAGACCGAATTTGTGGCATGGACCCCAATATCGTCTGTAGCGAGGGCTACAAGAAGGATGGTTGTACCAACGACTGAATGATGCTATGTCTAATTGTGGCTGACGCTCCTAATGTACGTGTCTACCTGTGGTGAGAAACAGTTTGTTTATCAGTCTGTTTGATTGAAGTACCATGGAAGTGATGTTTGCTTGTGGCGAGAGTCACTGAAGTAACGTTTGCTATAAGGAAACACTGCTTACACGTTTGATTTCAATAGTTAGCCATGAGTTCAAGGTACAATGAAATCGAGAGGCACGTACGAGGCATGTCTAAAATAGAATAATCACGGATTAAATGTGAAGTGCACAAAACAATCTCTTTAAATGATTTTCCTATTAGAGACGCTTTATTTGCGAAAACTCTTTTATTCGGAACATTCGGAAAAGGGGTGAAAAAAATCTTTCTCGAAAACTTCCGATTTTGGGTAATTTAACGATCCCCGTTTATGGAAGCGATCCTACTCTTACGCAGGGAAGTTTCATCAAATTCCCAATACCCATTCACTTAGTTTAAATCCATTTAATATCGAAGCGTGTGAGCGGAGCGGGCTTTTTATTATTAAAATCGCAACCGTCGTAAAAGGAAAACGCACCGAAATATATAGTTTTCTCAAAGTGGTTTTCACCAAATTAAGGTGGGATAGCGGTTCCTAACCCTTAAAGTGCTCAACGTGAGCCCTACCCCGGGATAATTTCTCCACTTCAAGTTGTTTCAAACTGTCGTTTATTTCTTGTTTACATTCGCGCCCTAGGCGTTTTACCGAACGTGTGAGTTCGGTAGTTATGAAAATGTCAAATGTTGGTTTAATGAGTTACGTCGTGTTCCACGCTAACTTAAATTACATTAACTGCTGGGCTATTATCAAAATTCGGCCTCGTTTTGAGAGGTTAATCTGCCACTCACTTCATTTTGCAGCATAATGTTTATAACTCAATTTAGAGTTATGCAGGAAAAGAAAAATATTAATTCTCCTACTTTTAAGAAAGTACGATTGAAATGCAACAGAAGGATTCACCGTTCATACTGTTTTTATGTAAGTATAACCATTTTTTAACCGTAAAAAAGATCGAAAAAATCTCGTTCTCGTTGCAACGAACATAAAAAGAATGAAATTAAAAAATTAATACAATGCTATGATTTAAAACGCTAATATGAATGTACTGAAAAAAGAAAAAATATATTACGTCCGAGTAACCACTAAGTAACAGTAAGTAAATTCCACTCATGGAAATGGTACAAAAGTATATTAACAATTAATTACAGAACGTTTACTGCCCATGCTTTAAATTTTAGTTACTTGGTGATGATATATTTTTAAAAACGTTTTACAATTGGTTATTAACCAAACCTTGCTTTTATTTTCTCTTCCTTGGTTGAAGAGTTGAGAAGAATGGGAAGCTTGATAATCCTTCTCTAATGGAAGCTATACACAACTGCCAGAACTCACAAATGGGAATACTCCTCTCAAAGCTATTCTTGCAACTTGTAATGTATAATGTAGGAAATGTATCTTGCACAGAATCAAGACAAATATATTAATCCGAATAGAGGACGGATTTTCTTCAGAAATATTGTTAATAAGTAATGGTTGCCATATTCGCATACATTCATAAAGTAAATGTGATTTCTCTATAGTAATACGTTAAAATTTCCAGGTTACTTTACTCTTAACTAGAATTTTTTTTCAGTTTTAAATTGCTTGTGAACTGCTTTTTAGATTACTTAATCAAATATTATGGGGTCTATTTTCACGTCGAAAATCGAGCCCAGGGCCGAAACTACCAAAAATCAAAAATGTAATTTTCGATGGCCTCCTTAAATGTGCTTTAGTGTGGTAGATAAATGGTATATACAGGTGCCATCTCGTGGCAAAAAGAGCACTTTAAAAATAACCAGTTATTTGATAGCCTTTGGAAATTTTTCAGTCATCATTTTTCATATATTCGTTTTTAATCAAATAATAATTATTAACCGAATCTGTCATTATGAGATTAGCGCGAACGAACACAGACGCAAAAAATCTGTTAACGATGTTATGATATGCATAGATTATATAATTAACTTAGTTTTCGAAATATTTATCAAAAATGTAATTTTTTATTCGACACGTATATAAATAAGAACTCATTTCGACATCGACCGAAACTATAGTAACTTATTGAATTTATGTAAAACAATATTCATTATTGCCTTTGTAAAATAATTCCTGGCCATTCTTTACCTAAATTTTTGAGTACAGAACTTGACCTAAACAGACAGATACGCTAGTAAGTTTTCTTTTGATTAATAAATAGGCCACAACCGCACAAAAGTTTCTTATCGATTTCAAGTGTAAATCACACCTATTAACTATAGCTAGGTAGTGTCGTAGGTGCAGATTAAACTTCGTGAAATTAAATCGTGCCTGTAATCTTCGAGCATAACTATAGGGAATATCTCAAGTAGCAAATTTCTTGTGGCTAAAGTGAGCACTGCCATTAATAACATAATTCTAGTTTTGATATAAATCCTTCGTTAATATTTTACGTGTGCCGATATCAAGTTTCTGTGTATAGTAGGTACTACTATTTCACTCTAAGTTAAACCATAGTTTGCTTTTATTGTAACGAGAATTACCGCTCATTTAATTACCATCTAAAGGATTATTGTGTATGGCCTTTATTTTCATACATAAGAGGATTATAACTATTCTAGTAGATGAAAGTAACAAGCTTTATTTATGAGCAATTCAGTGTAAGAGTGGCATTTTTCTTAGTTTTTTACAATTTTGTGATACTAATAAATGAGATCGGGGAATTGAGAGATGCGAGTTTTTACTTCCAAAAGTGGAAAAGGTCTTTTTAAATCTCAACATTTCACCAATGTTTTCCATTGACTGAATTTGGCTGGTCTCTCGCAGATTGAGTTAAAATGAACACGATGATAAAATCTCTATGGCCTTAATCACCACAATCTCCTTTTATTACTTTTTTGCGCTTCACTGGAGTTTTTAATTTCGTACTTGAGCTGCGGAGATAAAAGTCGTATTAAAATTTTCTTTTTGTCGTTTTCCCCAAAGAAACCGATTAAAAGGTGACGCCGTTAGGCTCCGCATAAAGTAAATCATCGATAATGTATCCTATAGTTTTCCCATCCAGTAATTTCGTTCCCAACGCTTCCTCAAACAATCCAATTTTTGATCTAAGTCTCGAGCTTTCGGAAACTATTTTCCCCTGCGACACGACAGCTTTTCCCATTCGGTAAATTTTATAAAACTCTGTTTATTGGTGTCGACTTCCCCGAGATCTATTTGCACCCAACTTTAAACTTGTATTTCTCGATATTTTCGACCGGAATTCATCAACTTTAGAACTATGTTATGAAAAGAGCCAGAGAGCTAAACTCCCATTAATTTTCCTGTCGAAAATTCTTGACTCCTTCATAGTATGGATTTCTGAAGGAGAGTTTTCCAATATATCTTTGGGCCGATTGATTAGCCTTTCTCCGACGTCAACTGTTAACAAAACTAATTGATTAAGCATTTTTGTTTACAGACCAACAGTCAATACATTTGCAGGCGAGGTATTACGTAGTTTGAGTAGGCGTTTAAGCCTGTACTTGATACGACAAACAAAAATGTTTATTTCGGAAATTTTAGGTCAGAGTGGCTAGGTGTACAACACCTTTGCTACAGTACGTTTGAATTCTGTTACATATCTCTATTATGTAATAGAACATTACATAAAGTAAATATTAATTTGAGTACTATGTATCGAATTTAAGTGAGAATTTAATTAAAATATAAAAATTTAGTGTACACCTTAAAATCCTGAGGGAATTTAACAATTGTGTTAGTCGAATATTATTACAATTTTGAATAAAGTTTTTTGTGTAAGCATTATTTTATAACAAGTGAATAATTCATTGAAGAAATTTTCTAGCTTTTATTTAATTGAAGTAATATTTTGATAATGATATTTGTAATAATATAGCAATTTCAAACATTTAAATGCTATCAACTATGCAACGTACTTAAACCCCTTCTGCATGAAACGTAATTATATGCATCTTCTTTCAGTCTGCGCTTTCGCCATATAACGAGGTCGTATAAATTTCACGATTTTAATTTCGCGGATAATCCGTAATGCAGATAATATACTGGCGGATTAATAAAACGTGTGTATCAGGTTTAGTCCTATTAATTCCCATTAGTAGAAGATATTCTGCCTTTCTTAATAAAGTACGTTATTAATGATTTTGGTAAAACCTTTTGTTAAATTTTGAATTCTCCACTTCATTATTTTAAAAGTGCGATATTGAATTAGAAGACGACCATTTGTGTATCACAGTGAAACATAAAATATTAGAAAGGAAACAATTTTAAAACTTGTAGCGTTACGACGTAACAATAATCACATGGTTTGTGAATATAAATTTGTAATAACTATGTTATCATTTAAGCTTAACTTCTTTGGTACATTTCCTGTATTTGTAGTTACACATGTATATCTACGTAGAGATAATTCCTCCTCGTTATTAAAAGTGGTACGACTGTACGACTAATTTCTCTCACTTCGTTAGTGTGTCCGTATGTTCCTTGTTAATCACGCCTAAAACTTTGTCGCTCTCTACCCAGCGAATTAAAGCAAATAAAAAAGTCTCACGAGCGTGCGGTCAAAGTGAAAAATAAAAATAAGTTTCGTTTTGCCGCGCCTCACTTTCCGCTATTTCTCTTCATATATGTATTTTGTTTGTTCGTCATAAAAGTTCATAATACACCAGAGACCATGTTTTTTGATACGTCATTCTCTCGAGATCGGGGCGATATACGTGCTCGGGTTTTTGGTGCGTCCTCTTATTTTGTGGACGTAAAATAGTTTCCCCCTTAATCAATATTCTGTATCTACGGGAAACACTTTTGAGGTTCAAGGAAAATCAAGTAGGTAAACACGGAGGTAAACAAGTTGGAGGAGGAAGACGATTTACAAAAATAGAAAATATTTTGTGAAAAGATAATTTTTTTATTATGGTTTGACACTTTCGTATAACCTGCTTAAATGTGAAGAGTTTTTTAATTTCTTTCAAAGGTATGAATACAACTATTAACATTTTTATGATCACGCAACTTATCTCAATTTTCTACTGAACTACATTTAGTGTCGAATGCTATTTTAAGCTTCACATGTAAAAATTTCCCATCGTATAGGCATTGTTCGTGATAACTTTTACCCATTTAACTAAAATAGGTATAATATACCATATGTTTAATTTACGTCGATATGCTTCGCAGTAATTTGATCTAAATTTCGCCCTGTATGCTTAGTATCACCTAGACAAAGCTTTTCTTCTTTATATGTAATTATTATGTATTGCATATCATTGTAATATTTCCATTATTAATTTAATTAATTTCCACACTGAAGTAAGTTAACGCCGATACTAAATATTTAATTTACAAGAAAAAATAAGCATTATGTTTCAAAGAGAATTTTTGAAAAACGTTCTAAATGCTATACTGCGAATTGCGCTTTTACTAAATTGTGGAATAATGTAAGTAACGTATGGTTTTACTAGTAGTTTAACTGCTGTGAATAATTTGGTTCTACGTGTTGATTAAACTCGTGTTTGCCTTCAATAAAAAAATCTTTACCACGAGCTACAAACATAAATTTTAGGCAATGTGTTAGACTGATTGTCCTTTCGTATTTTTGATTCGGAATTTTAGGAAGCAGTGGTCAGAAGTATCACAAGTCGTCGACGTTTATGGTGCTGCAATAGGTTTGGTACATTGAAAAGTAAGATACACATATTTTATTCGAGGACATAATACTAATAATAAGGAAAAAGTCGTTCACAGTTATCGCAATACCTAACAACCGATAAAAATTCATTGGCGTGCAAACAATTGAAGTCATCTGGTACAACTAACGGCAAATTATTAAGATATAGAATAAATATTGTAGCATAGATATGATAATTAGGTGTTTTAACTATTCCTTGGGTCGGGTGGTTCTCATAAGGGAGTGGGTGGATAAATGTGGAAATATGAGTGTAATGTGAAAATGTCAAGTATTACGACTGCAGAGATATTCGCTCTAGCGGCGATTGCCGTAATAAGTCACTCTTAACATCCTATTACTTTAAATTCAGCTGGTGAGGCTTCGTTTGATTTTTTCGTGAGGCCACACAAAACAATGAAATCACAAGCCGCGAGTCCATAGGGACCTTATTTTCGCGTGCCAATGTGTTTAACAAGGACACTAGAGATAAGTCCTTTGATATGCTGCAGGCCGAGTAGGATAAGCACAATTTCACAGTTGATCGTGTGTACGACGTGGACGAGACTGCACTCACTATACTACAGAGCAAGATGCCTCATGTCGTAATCCTTAATAGCAAACGTCAAGTGGGCGCAATCACGTCAGCAGAGTGTACTTCCCTGGTAATTGTAATATGCTGCATGAGCATTAGTGGAGGCTTTGTTGCACCAATGACGATCTTTCCCAAGAAAAACTGGACAGGCGAACTAATGAGAGGAGCGCCACAAGGAGCGATAGGAAAATGCGATCACTTCCTTACTAAGACGCATCCCACGGCGGAATCACCTGTTTTATGAATAACCAATTCAGCCACTCGAGGAAACATTCATGGGCACCCTAAAGGCTTACTAAAACGCCTATAAGAACGACATCCCCTATAAGAATCTTTGAAACTTCCCTGAGCCACTCCGGATCAAAATTGTAAGAGTGTGGAGTTTAAAATGTAAGCTACTCGAGAAGTATCCCAGAATAAAACGCTATTTTTCACCCCCTAGAAACGGGAAATTCATGGGTTTTCGATATTTCTGGGCCTATTCGTGATCGATGCTACAAACTTGTCAAGAGAGAATGCCTAAACATTTTCGAAAACACATGCACACATAATGAAACTCTCCTTTATATATTTTGAATGTTAAATTAAATAAGAGAAAGTATCTTCCATCTCGACATTTCAATATTAGTTAATATCGTTTTTTTTTTCAGTAAATTACGAAACACTGAGAACAAGCTGATATTTCAACCTTTAACGCTTCGACGACATTTAGCCGAAAAATGTTGATGTAGACGCACGCCCCTTCTCGGTTACACTTCGGAACTTATATATCCTTTGGATTATTAATACAGTCTTATGATAATCCTCCGAAGAGCCGAGTCACGTAAGTTTAAAGTTTAAAAATTTATACGGGTCCCGATTGACTTACGGCAAAGTTGCAGCGGTCTGAAATTGCGGTAATATTGCCGGAGTTTAACGTTCAAACAAAATTTCGAGGGTAATTCATCTGCACTCCCGAAACGATAAATAAGGGTTTATACAGCGATTATTAAGAAGTAGGCCAATTTCTTACGTGTCGAGTAGCTGGTAACGGACGACAACGGCCCGCAGCCTCTATAAATAATCTCTTACAGAATAATAACTGCCTCCCACAGTATCGGCTTTCCATAATTCACCGGATTTTGCCTCGGGTGTTATCGGTGACTTAATAGAACAACAAATCGGAAAAGGGTTTGAAAGGCGTCGGGGAGAGGAAATCGAACATTGAAATTTCGTAAGAATATAATAGGAGCAGATTTTCGTTGGGGTAGCTTTTATGGCTTGCTTTTTTTATCTCAATTACCTACCCGCATAAATTTTTCTCCACGGAGAAATTTCCTTACCTGACTTTATCCTTCAGTTAACATCGTCTCGGAAAAAAGGAATCAAAAATAAACGTTCTCCTTTATAGTTCTTCTAGAATTCGATCTGGATTGAACAGTCCATTTCGTTCTACATACGTATATACATATTTTTCACACGAACCCAAACACTATGTATGTATTGGTAGCATCTCATTTCTTACATTTCTATTGACGTTTCCCTCTTTAACTTCGGCTTTGAATCCAAGACATGCTATCAAAGCAATAGGAGTTCCCTCTTTCTCCGCCGCGGAAAATCAACTTCTATTTCAAAAGCTGCCAATATGTTTTAAGTTTATGTAAGTATTTTGGCTTTACTTGCGATTCCTTGCACGGCAAAATTGGTTTTCGCCAAAAGAAAACGTCCTGTGAGATGGAAATAGAAAAGTTGCGCGATGGTTGCTGCAGTCAGCACGTAACGTAAGTTTCAGTAAAACATGACTGAAAAACGATAACAAAATTTTAGTTCCAGTTTCTAATGTAGTTGGCAGCCACATCGAAGCCGTTCCTGATATTTTATAGGTACTAGATTTTGTTACATACTCAGCCGCTGTTAATTTGGGGATGATATCCTCCATTTTGATGGAACACGACGTAAAATACTTAACCTTTTATATTTCGGATCATCGATTATGTTTCTCATTATTTTCAATACGGTTTCGAGCAGCGGTGTTATACCCTTTAAAGGTCGCTTCTCTGCTTCGGATAGCCCAGGTCCATTGTATACCTCGTATCAGTATTTAAATTTTATAACCAGGGTTATGAGCTCTATGCAAACGCTATCGGACTTACCAGTATTTAACGGGATTGCAATGTTGGGAGGAAAACACAGGCGTCTGTATATATGTATTCTGATTAATACAGTTGCTTTTTATATTTAGCAGAAGTGATGAGTTTGTATTGAAAAATACAAACAAGAGAAAGAGAAAGTTTTATTGCCTATTTCGAAAACGCGCGATTTAAAGCTATTTCAGGGGAAAGTAATCCTCAAAACTTTTTTCATATCGAGCAATCCGACGGCTAAGCCAAATTCACTACAATCATATTTTAAGAAGGAAAACATTGTTTGCTACAAGAAGGCACCTCTCTCCTACCCACAATTTAACTTCACGAATTAAAATTCCTCGAATGCTTAGAGAATTCAAAGGTAGGAGCCGAAGTTCATTTTAATAAGCGAGTCGCGGATGCATATTTCAAAACTTCCTCCTGAAACTTTTATGTAGCTTTTCCGACTTGGGATTTTCACGTTTCTTTCATTTCCTTCAACTTGTCTTAACTCAATATATTTTTACGGAAAGTGAGCACTCCCCTGAATATTTACGAGATATCGAAGAGGTAAAAATTCTATCTGGTGTTTGATGCCCGAAGGCCTATGCAGTCCGTGACAGATTTTGACAATTAAGACAGTATTTTAAATATAAAATAAAATGTAAAATAAATAATACGAAAAAGCCGACAAACGTGCGATTTGCATACGAAAAACTAGAATTTTCTTGGCACTAATTTTATACTGTAAATTTGCTTCCCGTTAAACGTGCCATAGGTGTCCTCTAACTAGGTTAGATTTTCTAACCTAACCTAACCATAGTGATGCAGATATTATATTGCGCTTTTAAGGTGTACAGTTTAGGGTTTTAGTGAATAGTTTCTGTATAGTTTTCTGAAACTTTCCCATGTTTGTATTCTTCAAAATAATTCTTGTTTTTCCTTATTCACGCTGAGTCAAGTAAATAAATTCAATAGAGCTCTTTGATGCGAGCTAGCCGTACGTAGGGCGATTATTATACTTTGGGGGACCAAATTGGTCACATCAGGAAAATGTCGCTACACATTGAAATAAGAATAACTGAAATATTATCAACGTTAAACCGAAAAGGTAACCGAAATTATTCTGAACTTTTCACTTGAGTTATTATTACATTATATTTACATGTGCTGGGCACTCTAGTACATCCCAAGGGTTATTAAAAGCCAGTTAAAAAAATTGTGAAGAATTTGAAGGACATTAATTTGGGTAGCGTTAATTTAAGTCAAAGTAGGTTAAGATGAAACCGGTAGCATTAAATTAAAACAGGGAAGCTCGGTATCCGGGTACCTCGTAATTTAGAAGTGGGTATATAAAGAAGAAATTTCGGGGTCCATATTTTGCCGGCTTTCGCCCTAAAAGCGGATGGGTATTAGCAAGCGACTGACTTTTGAAATACGCTCCGAAATATCCTTCCCCCTCCGAATCATCAGCGATCACTTGCGGTTTTGCCCCAAACGTTTCGAAAGGATACCCTTAATGGATTTATAAGTCCTGTAAATCGTACAAGTTCATGTAGTCCGCCTAATGGCTCATCGATTCGTAGTACACTTTCATAGCCGGATCGGTTTTGAGAGGGTTATATATCATAATCCATTAGTGCAGAAATTGTCTGATTTTAGCGCCTCGGCCGCCATTCGCCACGGACCCGATCTGCTAGAAGATTAGCTTGGGAATAATTTTGAATAATATCGACTAATTTGTATTCAGTCGAACGAGCCTCTGCCCGGAAAATGTTGGAACTGATGGACGTCCGTATCGATGCCTCGCATGAATATAAAAAACGATAAGAATATCTGTAAACCTTTTGACTGACGCCCCGTAAATTAATTTATTCATACGTCATGCAAAGCAGACTACGAACGTTTCAACACATACTAATAAACGTTTCGGTAAGTTAATGAAATTACCTAAAAACTTTCAAAATAACTTAGAGCTAAATAGAGTTCAAAATAGAACTTATGAGGAGACGGGTTTAACATCCTGACTAAATATATCTAACATAAAAAATTACAATATTTTAAATGAGCAGAAATTGGAAATAGCTACGGAAAATGGAAATAACTACTACGTCTTCATTCTTCCTACTGATTCCTAGATTTTTGTGTAAGTTACATGAAAGAGTTGTCAAGAAGCGCAGTGACAAATATTTGGAATAAACAATTGTATAACTGGATAGGATGAAAATGCCTCTTAAAAATATTATCAATTGAAATTATATTCGTTTCTCTTATATAATATATATGGTCAGACTATTTTTATTGCAGGACAGTTTTTGTATCTGTTTTGTCTCGGTAGGCATGAGAGAAATACTGAAATTTATTGTATTGTTAGTACTTATTGTAAGTATTGTCACATTTTGAGATATTTTCTGACTAACCATAACTAGCCAACTAAGGTATAAAATAATAAAATAGCTGGATTTAGAAACATAGTTGTTTCAGTTTGGTTATGCATTTTCTCATGTACAAGACAACAAGTACTGTTAGTTACACCAGTAAATACAATTACAATTAAGTAAAAACTCACATCTATTCAAATTTGTATAGTACAAAATTAAAACAATCATGGATACTGAATAAAATAAGTATTAAAATGGGCACATCAGATAACTAATGGTTTGCATAGAATCGGGTTTTGTTGGTGTTAAGTAGCAACAGATTAGGTTAATGAAATAAGATAATAGATAGTTAAGGTGTAAGGGTTGGCATGAATCATATGCAATCTTTACTGAATATATTTCATTTATATTGAAATACGCCGATTTGCTTCAATTCCATTCGTAACAGTATAAAAGGTGAAGAACTCTATTCGCTCTCAGAAAATTCCTTATTCCTCTCGCCATAAAACAACGCTCCGATAGTCAGCCATCGAGACGCCGGGCGAGGCATTTGTATTCACTCCGTACATGCTAGTCATCTCTCTTTTTGCTAATTCGGCAGAACAACAAAGGGGTATCGGATGAGCTGAAAAAACTTCTGTTTTCCTATCTGATTGAGGAACTAGATACTTCATTAAATTCATGGCGAAGTAACATGGAATGTTTTGTGGACGCGCTTACCAATAATCGATCACATAAATTTCGTGTTTTGCGGGGTAAACCACGTCGAACACTTGTATCCGTAAGGAGTTCCGCCTTGTGTTGTCTAAAATGATAAATCGAGGACGAGGAGAATTTTCAGGACAGTTATTAATTTATTTGACACATTCGCCTCTCAGATATCATTCATCTTATAATGCTCCTATCCCGTGTAGAGCGTAGAATTACAGTATTTCTTACAGATAAAAGACACGAATTCATGCAACAGATAATACGGAAAACTTTCTCCGCTGCCATGTATTGCCCGCATTTCAATCTTCTTATCAAAAGAATCGAACAATAGTGACTGGTATTACACAGGTTACCAAAATATACAAAACAAATAGTCTTTTAGGACCAATTATAAGTTCAACAGGTTCACCATTTCAAAATCTACCAAGTTTATTACAAGTATAATAAATTCCCTCTCTGGCAATACTGAAAGTTATATTAAAACACTGATCATTTCTTAAATAAATTAAAGAACACAAATATTCCTACCGAAGTTACAACAGAGAAATTAAATAATGATCAAAGATTTCGTGAACGAACAAGTCTAAGTATCGATGGAGTGGTAGAATTTTTAAGCTTATGTTTAAATACAACAAATTTCCCACTAGACTCTTTTTGCAAAGTTGATTTTAGTGAGCACAATTGATCTTTCAAAGAAAATTGAAA